>OX381577.1:12945217-14201142 GCA_947458855.1 Monopis laevigella | reverse complement strand
CGTAGCCAATGGTATTCTGAGCCTACACTGAACAAGTGGACAGCTCCTATATTATCATTAATAAACAATATATAAACAGTTTCACAAGTTGGTATTACAGAATATTATGTTTTGTGAACTATCGCACTTTAGGCTAATAAAAATAAATAATATAAATAAATATAAAATACACTACCGGATTATATTATACAAAATTATATATTATTGTACAAAATTGTTTAATTCTATGAGCTCCTGCTTGTTATATCAAAAAAAATGCGTAGGAATAGATCCGTTATTTTAGTAAGTATTTCTAAATTAAAATCCATGTTTTTTGAAATTCTAATGGCCTTATTAATAAAAAAATATAAGCCCTTGAAGAATACTTTGTCGCAAATAAAAGAGACAAAACGTACTTTTACTTTAAGGCCTTAATAAGTTTTATGAATACCGGCGGTAATTGTTTAAGTGCTCATTAACTATTATAATCTATGTTTTTATTTTTGTTCGGTTCTCTCAAATATAGAGAAGGCAACGGTCTCTATGAACCATATAGTCTTCGGTATATAATCTATATGTTCAATGAACCCTTTCCCCTTTTTTTATTTTTTTATTGGAGCACGGCATGTGATTTTGTATCTACCTGGTGGTGAGCAGACCTACAAAGTCCATGAATGGGGTGGATCAATAATTGTTCTTAAACAAATTGATCGCTCCCACTATGCCGGCTAAATGATCCGATTACGAAATGGGTGGCGACAAATTGCATTACTTATTAGTATATTTTAATATATTCGCTGCCTTATCGTCAATTCAACCCACGGAATAAATAAAACAAGTGGAAGTGTGATGTGGGCGTGGCTCCTGTTCCAGTCGTTTGCGCTGATCCGCAAATACCATTTTTTTGCGGTTAGTTGTGTCCTCTATGCCACACTGACGTTATCCATTTTCTGGATAATAAAATTGCATAAAACTTCGTAAATATGCCTTATTGTGCTGTATTGCAGTGTAAAAACGATAATCGATATAAAAATGTTTTAAATGGTGGTGTGTCTTATCATCGGTAAGTTCATTTACTAATTAATTTAATATAAAATCGTAATGCATTTCTATTTGAGAGCTATACATATTATAATGGACTTTATTTCATTGCCACTAAGGTCGAGTTTGTTTTTATAAATGTAAATAATGACACATTCATTCTTATACAATTACTCGCTACTAAATTAGAGCTGGGAAAAGTATATTTATTAAAAAAATCGATATATTTTTTTATCGTTATATTATTTTGTATTTGAGATTATTTTCTTGTTTCATCGCAATAATTAAGGTATTGCGATAATCATCTCAATTTAAAACAAAAATGTCGTATATACTTAAATAAGGATATCGACTTTTTATTTAATCAATTTTTTTTTTTTTCAGCGAAATTTTTTTAAAGATTTCCTATTGATCCTATCATTAAAGAAAAGTGGATTGACGCAGCGGGAAAAAATAATTGAAACGTGAAAAATATTTAATATAATGTTATGACAACTTTTCTTTCATTTTTTCTTTTTTAAATACCTACTTTTTTTATTGTAAGTAATACAATTTGAATGCCTATAAATATTATTAACATTGGTAAAAATATCACCCAGTATAATTTAATCTTATATCTAATGAACAATAAACGGTAATTAAAAATAATGTCTATTCGTTTTATTTTTCAATATTTGCGAAGAGAATAAAAAAAATGTCACATAATATGAAATATAATTGTGCATTTTCACAGTTTTATTTAAATCGTAATTGTAAATTTATTTGTTTTGTAACCGCATCAATTAGCCGGCATAATGGGAGCGATTAATGTTAAAAGTTAAAAGTCCGTGAACACCTATTCACGGACTTTGTAGGTCTGCTTACCACCAGACGCAGAGTCCATAATCTGCTCTCATAATATCAGTCGTCTCCATTCATGGACTCAGTTGATCTGCTTACCAACAAGTAGGCACAGAGTCACATGACCTGCTCTTATAATATCAATCGTCCCCATTTATGGAACCTGTTGACCTGCTTACGAACAGGTGGGTAGCGTGTCATGTGACTCTACCTACCTTTTATTAAGCAGGTTTACAGACTCCATGAATGAGGAAGACTAAGTAATAGATTATAAGACGTCATGTGACTGTATCTACCTGGTGGTAAGCATACCCCCATAGTCCATGAATGGGCTTCCACTATGCCGGCTAAATGATGCGGTTACGAAATAAGCGACGACGAAAACGAATTTTCTTTACGAGTATTTTAAAAACCTTGTCACTTTTTATAAAATCAGCCGCCCCTTTTGTAACCACACCCTGTGTAAGGAAACTATTACCTCGGCAATAACCGGTTTTTGATATTACTACAACGATTAGTAATCTCAAAAACCGGTAAACCCACAGACTAAAATCGAATCATGACTAGTCCCTTGACAGATTTTGCATCATACAGATGCAAAAATTGTCAAGGGACTAGTCATGATTTTGGATTTGGGCTGGGTCGGATCGGTCTCGTTTCCACCGCCCAGGCCTTACTCCCATCTAAAATATTTTTACTAACATTTAAAAAATATAATTTACTACACACATTAAATTTAAAAAAAACATCGATATCAATACTTTCAATATTTTATTATGTCCCGCCCTTGAATAAATAATATTTTGTGCATAGAAAGTTCTAGAATAGTCAAACAGACTTTCGCATTATAAACTATATTAGGCCTTATGCCGACTACATAAAACAATTAATCGGATATTGATTAAATCACGCCACCTGTGGTCTAATAGCAGAACCTTTTTAGCAGAGTGTTTAGACAGTTTATTTCTACTAGAAACTAGATGTCATGATTTTTTGATACATTAAATTAAATCTTATTTCATAGTCTATAGTGTTTAAAATTACTGTGTATTTTTGTAACCAATCAGGACGATACAGTTATAGATTCAACACTTATAGATATATGATTTTGGCGACATCGGTTCTGATACATTTGGTGTTGTATACCATTTCCACTTGTATTATTTATCCGTGATTCAACCCATTTCGTAACCGCACCCTGAAAGGAGACTCGACAAGAAATCGATGCAGTAATCTCCTGCAAACCGGTGAACCCACAGACTAAATCCGAAACATGACTAGGTCACTTGACGGTTTTTGTATCTGTACTGGCGGTGGTAACGAGACCGGTCGGTCGGCCTAACGAAGTTATAGAGACCTTCCTCCCACCTTAAAGTTCCTCCTTCCTTCCCCTTTCTTTCCAATCCAAACGCCATCTCTACAGTCGCGGCATTTATTCTATGTGCCTAACTAACAATATGTCAATAAATTTTCACTGACTACTTAATGAACAAGGACCTTAATTAACAGCAATTAATAGATTTTGTTTGAGCTAAGTGTAGGCGCGCAGAGATTAATCGACTTCCACTCTATTCTACTAATTAACTATTTATATTTATTTACAACTCATGAACTACTAACTTCTGTTTTAATGCCGCAGTGATGTCATAAATTCTTTGCCATGGACAAGAATTAAAAAGCTTTGTCATACTTAATTCTTGGAAGTTATTGCATATTTATTTCTGTGTGTTAAAAGTAGGTACATTATATTATTACTAAATTTTCCTTTTTTTCTATTATGCAGGTTGATTATGAAAAAGGTTGTACTTTGGGCTAATATGAGGCTCTACTGAACAAATCGAATAACTTTTCCCATTGAACAATTGGCTTCCTATGCAATTTGGTCATTTTAACATTACTAGTTTGTATGGAGAACACCATTTTTGAATTCATTTGTGAAAGTACAACCTTTCAAAGTGACCATGTATAACTATTATGAGTTGATTTTTTGTTAAAAAGCTGAAAGTCACTTGGTAAATATATATAATTATGACCCAAAAGACCTAATTATTATTTCTGTAATAATTTATTTATTGGTTTCTTATTTAATTTTATGTGCAGAATTGGCGGTTATTAATCAAAAAGAAAAATATATATTCTGCAACACCAGTATTAAAATGCCGTAGTTATATATAATACCCAAGTAAGATTAGGTTCTATAGAATATAATTGGCTGAATACAAGGCCATGTCTTTGTGACAGTCACAAGTGACACTCTATTATTACTGCACAAATTAAAATGTCAAAGATTTTGTCTAGCATTATTACATATCAATCAGTTATAGGGTACCAAAAAAAAAACTAAAAATCAACCCAGTGTAATAGGTGTCCGTTCGGTTGAATGTTTGACTATTCACATAATATATCCCTAAAACTTACTACTGATCCACTTTACTTGAAATTTCATTAATTAATTAAATAACAAAAATATTTATTAATATAATTAAAACTTTATTGGTTTATTGGTTGGTTTAATTTAACTTTTAAATTAATATTATTAAAAGCCTAAAAAATAAATTAAATTATACCTATATAATTAGATTATATACCATATACCCTTTTGGGCATAAGCGTCCTTTAAAGTTACTTTTATATCTTGCGCCTTAAAATTCTTAGTAAAAATATTAATAAGGAAAATATTTTTTACTGAGAAATTTATTTTATGGTAGATAAATATTGTAAAATTTACAGGGTCATACTAAAGTAAAAGTATATTAATATTGTAAATCAAAATACTTTAATTTAGGTATCTATACTCCAGCTGGAAATAAAATGCATTAATTGCCACAGAAATTCACATATACAAAGGATTTCAACTTACTTACAAACCCCTTTTAAAAATCTTTTCTCATTGAATATTTTTTTTTTTTTTTCAAAATAACTACTTACGATATATCTACTCATAATAATCATTTAATTTTACTAATTCCTTATTTAAAAGTATCATAACTGCACATCGACCTCTTTACATAATTATCAAATTGTCCCGAAGGTTTGGAGAAAATGCAATGCATTAAGTCCGCATTTTGTACTTATTTGTAAGCAATATATTTTTTTTAATAAATAAATTTATTCTAATAGTAATAATTCTTTATTTGCCAGAATTTTCTAGGGTGGCCAACTTATGTATTTATCGATAGTTTACTTGTACATAAACATGTTATACATATTTAAAATATAAAAGGAAGTAAGGAATGCCGATATGAATGTAAAATGATATTAAGTATGACAATAATATACTTATAATATCTTAGTAATAACATTTCACAAATAGTTTATAACTTATTTTTGTTTAACAACACCACTATAGTGCTTTGGAAAGTATGTTTTAGTTTCACTAAATAAATTTGATAAACTGATATAATTCGTAAACAAATAGCAATACAAGGTATCATCTACAAATAGAGGTGAAAGTTAAGTTTATTAAGAAGACTTGCACCTACTTCATTTGCAAACCACGGGCTGATGAGCCACAGACCGAAGCCCAACAGCTACATCATTAGCAAACCATAGCCCCATGGGCCACAGGACACCCGATCGAAGACCAGCAACTACTTTATCAGCAAACCACGGCGCACGAGGCCGCTGGAGAAATACCTCTAGAGAAATGTAAGTTGGTCCCAGAAGATCATGGATCATTCTTAGGATCTTCTGTTGTGATACACTTCTATATCTATTACTTACTTATGCTTCTATATCTTATAATTTTGTATGTAAGTTCATATTCATGTGAACTTTGTTCATATTGAATATTACCTACGTCAACTCAAATTAAATAATAGATAGATAATGTTAAGTTTCAGTAATTTTGAGATAGGTGAAAAAGTCTTATATAAACCCAAACAAGATAGAGAAGTAGTAATAAGCAGTTAACCTTGTATTTTATTTTTGAATATACAAAAAGGATTCTGCGTGATTAAACTATGTATGTAACATTAGAATTCAAGTTATTTGTTCACATTGCATACGACATTGTCTCAGTTCAGACGTGTGCAGACTCCTGATCGCTGGCATCTGCCAAACACAAAGACCACGCGGAAGTATCAGCGAATTACTGCTCAAATCTGAATCAATTTTCTTCCGATAGGTGTCGTTGGAGGACGATATACGCCGAGCACGTACTTAGAATGGCACCTCTCGACCTTGGGGGCGGAGAAGCGTCGCATATTAATAATGATTCTCGTATGCAATCACCGTCCGCGAAGACAGTCGAGTAGCAAGGTGGAAGAAAGGGCACAGAATGTCAGTCGAGACCAAGGCCGACCGCTCGCCGAGGAGTATAACCCGCCCGCTTCGAAGATATCATCTAAGTACACGGAAGTCTTAGGACACGTTATTGCTATAGAATTTTCCACAGTATAGCATGTTCAATTAACGCTCCCCACTCTGTTCTATGCAAATACGCCAACTCCCATACCTACAGAATCTAAGACGGCAAATACCGAGCTATGTGTTTAGGTACGAGAGGCCAAGGCATTTGTTTTCTAAAATGTCAAGGGTTTATCAACTATCGTCATTAGTGGAAGGTAAGTAATATTCTGTATGATGGCATGATGATGAAATACGGCAGGTATTTAATGGACTATTATAAAATTCTAAATGGTCTTGTGAATTAAGTTTTAACACGAGAGCGATAATGATTACAATCGTATGTGCTTATTTATTCCCCTAATAAATTTAGCTAAAATATGTATTCGCAAAAGGCACAAAACTATTATGACGTTATAAACAATTACACTAATACAAATCATATTAGTACCCATTCCCTGAAAACCTATATTATTGAAAAAGATAGCATTATTGTTCTAAGTGGCCATTTTCCCTTAAAACGACAGCGTTATTCCTCTTATTAGGTACTTAGTAAGAAACTCTTTCTTACTTGTGACTATCCTATTCCAATTTGTTACATGAAACCAGACATCTGTAAATTTTATTAACATACAACAATTCATCTCATTTTGAATGTAACTTTGTATCAACATTATCCTGAATGAATTCCATAATTCCTTCTATATATTCTGCATAAAATGGTCTATTTTAAAATAAACAATAGGGCCTATCAAAAGCCTTGATAGGCCGACTAACCCACGCAGAAAACCGCACATATAACACAAAAGGTAGTAAATCTTTTGACCTTCCTCTCTATTCACTAATCACACCGACAAACGCACAAACACATAGGCGATCTTGAGCCACATAATGGCCATATTATTATGATCAAATTTTATAATAAGATCGTGCGCAAGCGCATTATGATGTTGTGAGTTTGATAGATGCATCCGTGTATTAAAAATTAATAATGAACTAAACTTATATTTTTTATTGCCTGAATATACTTTGTAAATAAGTATCCGCTGAGGTCATTCACGCGATTTTTAGAAGCTGAAGGCTGAAAGCATTTCTTATTATAAATAACAAATAAATAAACACTTAAATTATTATTTTTAATCAGTCTCTGTCAGGCCGACAGGCTGTGGCTGTTTGTTTACCTGGTGAACTTACCCATCGAACATTCTTCTACGCATTGCTTTTATTATTGTTTATGTCTGTAAAGTTTCCATTAATAAATAAAAAATAAACGAATTAGCAGTACCGTCTCGTAATATTTCAAATTTATTTATTTAACTTTAAGTTGTAACAAGTTGTTAAATATATTAATACCTGCTGTATTGAAATGTTTGATTCTAGATCGATTACAATTAAATTCTTAGAATTTAATTGTAAACGAATTCCTTTGTGACGATGATAAATCTAATTCACTGGAGTTTATAAACAGCTAAAGGACCTGCTATAGTACCTCCAGTAAAATATTAATTTACCAAAAAAATGCAATGGCTTATAAAAAAGAAAGATAGTATATTACTTTTTTTAACTTACTATTCGATATATCTTCGCTTTTATTACCTAAGCTACCACATGAATCGCACCGAGCTTCACACGGCGTCCGACCTTGGTGAATATGGGGCGGCGTAATAGCGTATAATTGTAGAATGGCGGAATGCCACAATCAATCGCCAGTATTTACTTCTTCTTGGGCGATATAGGAAAACTAATGCCAATAATTGCGACTATAATCGCCGTGCTGTGCTCGAATGGCAACAGGTACTTTACTTGACTGTACTTTTGGCTTTAAAATTAATTAACTTTAGATATGAACTTAGCCATGTAGTGCCCCGGAAAGCACCTAACCTAGTCTTGAACTGGTTCATTAAGTAGCGTGTGTTCGGTTGGGTTGTTTTTGTTTCTCCCGCAAGGATAATAGTTTAATAGTTCACTATCTGTTTATTTTTTATTATATTTTCAACATTCTGTGAGAGGAATGGCGACCTGTTAAGTCCACACTAGGACCTTATATATATATTTTTTTTTAATTTTCATAAATACCTGTAAAGGTTTACATGAAATAAATATTATTGACTTTGACTTTTTTTGAGCACGTTAAGTCGTCGATCCCACTTTTACTATACCTACATGTTTGTAAAACTATTAGGCTGAGTTGCACCAAAGCTTCCGTCAAAGTAATTGTATTGTATGATTAAAGTTAAAAAGGGCGTCACTGTCAACCAGCTGTCACTGGACTTTCAAAATAACTAGTACATTCGACGCCATTTATAACTTTAATCATTACATTTACATAGAGTTTATTTTTGTACAACTCAGCCTTAAATAACTATCGCTGGCCCCTTTTTCGTCGTAGACCCAGAATAGCAATCGTACCATTGGCTATGTACTACTGTATGTATTAGTCTGTGGATTAACCGGATTTCAGGACTACTGCATAGATATTTTACTGAAGAGTTTTCCAGGCTGTAGTTACACAACAAGTGGTTAATGCGAGCATTCATAATAACAAAGTATCTCTATTAATGCACAATGAAGCCAAGAACATTGCGGATTTTGGCGGTTTCCATTTATTTGTAGACTTTGTAGGACTGTTTAACTAGATACAGATCATACAAAAAAAGGATGTGATTACCAAATTGACTGTTGATTTGGTGTTGAAGCAGCAAGTATATAATAATACATAGGTATCTGTCCCATCCTCAAAGTGCATGATATTACCCAGATAATAGATAAGTGGTCGAAAATTGTATTAAACATATTCTTTAGTAATTTTGATAAAGAATACACTTTGTGTATTTATTGGGGACTGATTATAGGCACCTATTAGTAGAGACTTGTAGAGCTTAGTTTATATAACGCCTTTTGGATCTGATAATTTAGGATATAATAATAATAATAATATGTAGGACAATTTACACATAATGCTCTGGTCACAAACTAAGCTCTAGGCTTGTACTATGTGTACCAGAAACAACGATATAATACATATTAAATTATTTTAAACACCCAGACCATGACAAACCGTGCAGAAAAACATCCTACATAGGCGGTCAAATAACTAACTGTGTTTTCAAAACCTATGTCGAACTCTACTTGAATATTATATTCAGCAGTATAATATTATTTTTATCGATTGGTAGTGCCTTGCCGAGAACGGCTCTACGTCTTATTAGGATCCAGTTACAACATATCACATATGAGAATAACACCAATGTTAATAAAGTAATATAGACGCATCGGTCAAAAATTTAACAATTCATAGATGACTCTAAAGACCTGCTTACAGGTGGATACAAAGTCACATGCCGTGCCCCAATAAAACATAAAAAATATCTACGGACCTAGACTATAGGTATATAATACAACTTATAGTCTATAGATGTTTAGACGAAATATTTGACCACAATTTTGATAAATTATTGAACACTTTTTATATTTTAACTAGCGACCAGCCCGGCTTCGCAGGGGTAGCATAAAATATCTTAGATAAAATTATTTTTAATTTATTTTAATATAATATTCTTTTATTTTACTTTATTTAGATCACTGACCAGTGGATGGATGCGATCGTGTAAAGCTACAAGTACCTTAGTGCCTTCCTACGTCCAAGAAAAAAAAACATGTGAAAAAGGCAAATGAAAAACACAAAAAAAATCCGGTCGCTTTCAAACTTTATAGGATCAGCCATCTAATCTGAACATTGCCTGAAAATTTCATCAAAATCGGTCCAACCATTTCGTAGTCCATAGAGACAATATTTATATTTAGATTTACGAAATTCTTACTTATATTAGCGAGTATAAAATTAAAACAAAGAGACATTTTCTATCATATGTTGATAACCTAGTTGGGCATTCTATTTATTATTAATACTTATCCCATTGGATATTAGATATTAATACTAGGCACACCAGGTTAGGTTAGATCATAAGTTCATGGAGACTAAAGTACATTATACAATTACAATATTATGGTCTTTAAAATATCATCAAGGTATGTTATTTAAAATAGTTAATATTTTGTAAGATCTTAAACATTTGTTTTCGTAGATATATTAAAAAGAGTTATTTTTATTTGCGTGGTGCTTTTCGCTAGGCCAACCGACCGTCTCGTTACTAACACCCATACAGATTAACAGACAGTTTACCATTTATCAGCAGCTGGTAGTCTCCTTTCGGGGTGCGGTTACGAAACGAGCAGTTGATTTGACGATAAAGCAGCAAGTATATGATGAATGAAAATTCGTCTTTGTCACCACCTCTTTCGTAACTGGCATAATGGGAGCGATCAATATATTGTTGTTAACCATTATAGACTTTAGGTCTACTTACCATCAGGTAAAACATATTTAAACCATTATGTTCATCCTTATTATAATTTATAACACCATTTTAGCGTCAGAGAAAGCCGTTTTTGACCAAAATACTACAATAGCATCAATAAAATCGACAAAATACTCGTAATATCGATTCTTGAATAAGAAATAATTTTACCGTCAATAAAATTAAATTGAATTAATGAAAAATCAATTTAATTTTATTGACGGTAAAATTATTTCCTCATTGCCATGCTAAGCCCCTAAATATGTGATATGGTAGGTACTGTTTCAGTTGGCTGAACTAGTGAGAAAATAAATTGTACTACCTCCGTTTATTCCTATTAGTATAGTTTTATTGGGGCCTGATTCTATTAAAACAATTGGATATCAACCTGTATATCAGTAAACATTTTATTTACTCGTATATCCCTTAAAAAATAATCTCCAGATGTCTCATTTTCAGTATATGTATATCAATTTAGTATGTTCCTAAAATTCCCTGACTTCATTTCCCAGTTGCTTTCCCTAAAATATATATTTGTTTGTTTCAGAAAACTCTACTACGAGAAAAATCATTTCCTTCTAGACGAGACCTGTGAGATGATTTTTTCTGTTAGAATACTGGCCAGGATACTCAGTCGCATAACCGTGGTCGAATGGTCAATTATATAAATATACCTAAACCCAAAAAAGGAATCAATACAACCGTACACAAAAAAAAACCTAAAAATTTTACTAATTTAAAAATATCTGACTTTAAATATCCTTCAAAAGCATTTACCTCCAACCAAAAATAAACAAAACAAGCAAAATTGTTATCACAACCATACAAATTGAATCATACATCAATCTCTCTATTGTTTGCCACAGTTTTCACAGCAAACTGTTGCTGACATTGACAACGACTAAAAATTTAGTATCCTATTCACATTTACTTGTTCATTACGCTAACTCTGTAAACAAAGCAACCTTATGAATGTTCAACAAAAGCAAACGAATTCAAGGAGAAACAAAGTTTTCGAAAGGAAATACACATCCATGCAAAGATTCCAATGATTAGATAGACCATTATTTAGTAACCTTTGACTGTTATAAAAGCCTTCCAATCATCATCTGCTTATTAAAATTTTGTGATTACAAAAAGGAAAAAACTGGCTTCCAAAGAATTACTGCCAGTTTCTAAAAGGATAATCAATTTAAGCTAATTGGTAGTTATCACGTAACTGTCAGATATTCAAACAATAAAGAGCCTGATGAAATTATTTAGGAGGTTAACTAGGAAAATAAGTAAGGCTTCTGAATAGTTTTGTAAATTTACACCAGTGTTTCGAGACTATTATCTACAACTATGATTTCTATAATATTAATTATCAAATTTAACAATTTGCAGTTCTTATCAGACTAACCAGAATTTCTAGATCGTTGATCAAATTAATCTATTATTAAAATTATCTTTCAAGGCATATGATTGGTCTAATGTTATGTTACGTATATTTTTCACCAATAATGTGCTTTGTTAGCTAATTTTAAGCACAGATTAATTTGATCATCGTTTTATATACGAGGGGTAAGTAAAATAACACCCCAGTGTGGGGAAAAAAAACAAAAAAGTGCGGAAGTGTAAAATGTAAAATTTAATCTCTAACGATGACTATAAGCATTTCAATCATACATATATGCAAAAAAAAGACAATGCGTTGCCTGTTCACGACCTTGGTTGGGTAAGTCAAATTCTCGACTGGGCGTGATGGGCCTGCGCGTGGGCACTAACAAAAACTATCCTATGACATTGCGTTAAGTTAATGAGACACGGTTCTTCAGTAATGGAGCCACAGAATTAAATGGAACCTTATCTCTTTCAAACCCAAGATGAATGTCAGCAGGACAATTACAGCACTGCCCACGCTTGTACGTCGCGTGAGATTCGCCGCATTTGTGGGCGATGAAATTTAGGAATGTACTAGCAGGTTGTTATGTTAATAAATGTAAAGAAAAAAATAACTTTAATGATTAGGCTTGGTAACATTAAAATAACCTATATAGACTTTTTTCATCTATTTTCTAGTAAGAATGACCAAATACTGTTCTTTAATAAAACGTATTTATGGTCCTATTTTGTGAACTTTTGCCCCCTTTGCAGATTTGACCATTACCTATGTAATACTTTATTTTTGTTTTTATTGGACCACAACATGTACCTTTGTATCTATCTGATGTAAGCAGGTCATACTTTACATATAAAGGGTGACTTTGAAAGGATGTTCTTTGGGCTAATATGAGATTTTGCTGATCAAATCAAACAACTTTTCCCATGGAACCATGTGTCGCAAATGAAAATAAAAATTGCTTTCTCCATACAAACTAGTAATGTTAAATTTGTATGGGGACGCTAAAATTTTTGTTCATTTACGATACATGTTTCCATGGGAAAAGTTGTTCGATTTGATCAGCAGAACCCTATATTAGCCCAAAGTACACCATTTGAAATTTACCCTGTATTGAGCCATTTAATTGTAGTTAACAAAGTAAGGATATCAATATATTTCCCTGATGACGGTCTAGCTAAAGTATCATTTCCGTGACATCATGATGATGACATACTTCCTTAGTCAAATTTATTATAAACAGAACCTCGTTATAATAATATATTTGTCACTGCTATGTTATAATACGTTACTCGCAAATAAATGCTGTCATTGTCATGGTGTCTGTTAGGCTACGTCCGCGCTGACAGGCGGCTTGGTTAGCGCCTAGAGCCTAGTGGCTTGCGTTCTGGCTACTTGTTAGGATACACGGTTGGCCACATTTGGTTAATATACCATTCAGTCCATCATGTTGGGTTCATGACTTATATACAGGATGACTTTGAAAGGATGTACTTTGGGCTAATATGAGGTTCTGCTGATAAAATCAAACAACTTTTATCATGGAACCATGTATCGCAAATGAAAAAAAATGTTTGGCTTCCCCATACAAATTTAATCAGTAGTACATCATATTTGCCAAAAGTACAACCTTTCAAAGTCCCCATATATATTTACTGGAGCACGTGACTTTGTTTCAACTGTTGGTAAGCATACTTACATGAATGGGGTCGATCAATACATTTTGGTTAACAGCATTGATCACTACCACTATGCCGGCTAAATGATGCGGTTACGAAATGAGCGGCAACAAAGACGGTTTTGAATCCATGATTGATCGAACCCATTTATGGTTTTTGTAACTCCACTTACCATCAAATGGTAGAGAGTCACATACCGTGACCTAGTAAAACAAAAATTTGTCTGCCATAAGAATAGCCAAGAAGATTATCTCCCTTTATATAGGTATATTACTTTATAGGTATATATCTATACTAATATTATAAAGCTGAAGAGTTTGTTTGTTTGTTTGTTTGTTTGAACGCGCTAATCTCCGAAACTACTGGTTCGAATTGAATAATTCTTTTTGTGTTGGATAGTCCAGTTATCGAGGAAGGCTATAGGCTATATAACATCACGCTACGACCAATAGGAGCAAAGATATAGTGGTAAATGTGTAAAAAACGGGAGAAATTATTTCATCTTTGAAGCCTTCCGTTGCGTGTGCGCCGTGAAAACGGTTCAAGATACACAAAAAATATGTATTAAAGAATAATCTAAATATATATAACTCAAAGGTGACTGACTGACATAGTGATCTATCAACGCACAGCCCAAACCACTAGACGGATCGGGCTGAAATTTGCCATGCAGGTAGATGTTATGACGTAGGCATCCGCTAAGAAAGGATTTTGATAAATTCTACCCCCAAGGGGTTAAATAGGGGATGAAAGTTTATATGATAAAAAAATAACTATTCCACGCGGACGAAGTCGCGAGCACAGCTAGTATGTCAATAAATATAAATTAATTTCTCCATTTTAAATAATTTAAAAATTAAATAAAAGTCATACCTACGTATTTTTTTTTTAACAATCTGTAAAACAAAAAACATATTTGTTAAGAATTTAAACTTGATGTTTACACAAACATTTAAGAATAAATAATAAAATATTGTTATTTATTGCAGTCTATTATAGTGTTTAGTTAATAGTACAACCTCTCTCATTAATTATTTTATATAATACACATTCTGGTTGTATTGAATCAATATTGAATTAACTGTTTTTATGTCATAAAAAGGTCATTTTTTGTTAGCATTAATATTATAACTTCAACTCACCAGACAAGATATATTTATAACATTTCCATACCAATTGACTTACCTACCTATTAAATGGGATTTTTAAGTTATACCTAAACATATTTCAAGTTCTGAGAGAGAAAGAAAGCATTCAATTATTCTCTCTTTATTTTGTTATTTCTCAAAACTGGTGAACACACAGACTAAAAACGAAAAATTATGTCAATTGACGGCTTTTGAACCTATAGGATATAAGATATAAGATAGGAGTTCCTCCATAGATTCACCATATCGGTACTAGGTACCAGGCTCATAGTGTGACCAGCAGAAATGCAGTGAGTCTGTAGTGATCCTGACACCAATTTTAATATCCATCATAAATAAATTGTAGCCTGATCTTGGAAGATCTTCCATGGAGACCTTCAAAAGTGATTGCAAAGACTTTTCTAAAATTCCTCATGATTTTTTTTTTGGAAAAAAATAAAATATTTTATTGACTTCCTGTGATAAATATTAATGATATTTATGTGACGTTTAAGATTATAAGTAAGAATATATCTGTATTCTTACTTGTAAGCTTTTTACGGCGAGCTAGACACTTTTTCGGTGTAGACCATCGGCTACGACGAGGTGGGATTAAAAACCCCTCCGCTGGGTACCCTGAGGCCGTCTAGGCGGTCTCGGGCGCCGTAAGGCACCCGTGATGATATGTATATGTAATAAGAGTGACATCGGTAAACACTAACACCAGTATTCATAAAAACTTATTGAGGCCAATACACTTTGCAGGTTTTGTCTTTTTTTAGCAACAAAAATTAATATGCGTAAAAGAGACAAAACCTATTTTAAATAAAGTATTCTTCAAGGGCTCAATAAGATTTTATGAATAAGAATAAGCTTCTTTTGCTAATATATTATAAGTAAAGGTGGTTGATCCTTTTATAAAATTATTTGAGGCCACGATAGATAGAATAAAGGTCTCAAAGTTAAACCCTGTTATACCTTCCTAGCTTTTTCTCCGGGCTTCATATAAAAAAAAACCTCAAGGTAATGGAAATAAGAAACACAATATTATGGCCTCAACCTTTTGCATTTTAGTATTAATTTTTTTTTGCAGCTCCTAAGTGATATTTGCGCCGCTGTTTTTTGCGATTGAAACGATCTCATGCAATTCTTTGTGGGGCCAAACAATCCTTAAATATGAGATTAGGTGAGTCACCGATTCTGAGATTTTGTGAACTGATTGGTGGTACTCGTAATGACGTTCGTGCGTCCGTATTGAATTTCTTTGAGGAATTTGGTATTTTATTTATCTGCAGAGACCTACTACGTTTTTCCACTTAATATCATTTTTACTCATTGTATCTTCTAGGTATTATTTTCTGGTTATATTGAAATTAACTGAACCTATAACTTCCTCATAAAAAAAATCAATATACGCCTTGAGATCGCCTAGACGGTCTCAGGGTACCCAGCTGTGGGGTTTTTAACCCCATCTCATCGTAGCCGATGGTATGAGTCTACAAACAAGTGGCTAGCTCGTCGCGATGTTTGGATAGACTCAATAACCCATCAACAAACAGTTTCATAAGTTGGTATAGTTAAACTGAGACCGAGAGCTTAACATGGTCTACGAGGTACTATAGTGGTGTTGTTAAACAAATGTTCATACATTTTTAGATTAAAAACACATTGGTACACACCGGGGTTTGATCCAGGGATCTAAGTGTTTTTAATTCTAAGGTCTAACCAACTCGGCCACAACGTAAACATATTGTTGGGATATATGGAATAATTTTTCATATTTATTATTATATAGTTGGTCAGAACATGTTTTCCTGTTTCTTGGTCACAGTTTGTACTATGTGTTCCAGAAACAAAGATACCATGCAATACATTTTATTATAATTTATAAACATCCAGACTATGCACTGAAAAATATACTAACTAATATTGTTTTGCCATGTATCAAAATCGAACCGACGACCTCTGGATACGACACTGGCGTAACCAACCAGACACTAGAGGCGAGGCGATTAATAAATAAGATAGAAGGTAAAGTTTCATTTTTAATTTTTAGTTCATTTTAGCAAGAATATATATACACATAGTACAAGCCTAGAGCTTAGTTTGTGACCAGAGCAATTTGTGTAAATTGTCCTACATATTATTATATTATATATTGCTAACGTGAATTTAAAATTCATCATTTCCTATTATAATATCTATAAATGATAGAGCTATTGTAAACCAATGCCAAAAGTTATTAAAAAAAGGGCAAAGCTATCTTGTCCTTCACTATACCTGCTCTACATTCTATAATAGACCTAAAGTCTCACACTCATCTAAATATGTTTTTTTCTCAAACCATGATCTAAAATTAGTTACATTGTCGGTAATTGTTGGTTGTATCGATTATTGAATCTACTTACTTATAAACATTATTATATATGAAATAACATTTTCTAAATACTACATTATTATAATACTAAATCTTAACTTCTAAAAAACTTAAAAATATTTCTGTTTGTGCCTTATTTAAAATATTTTTATTCGTTAAAATAATATTGATTTAATAGCTAAGTATATTTATTTCAGCATAATAATGAAATAAATTAACAATTTGTGGCAAGTGAGGAATTTACAAAACTGAGTTATATAATTTACTTATTTATTTAATAATAATAATCATGGTACACAATGTTACACTTCGACTCGTCATTATACAATAATTATTGAAATATATAGAGATACCGTTTGGTTTTTTATATCAACATACAAATTCTCAAAAGTCAAATGAATACATAATATAGTTATACAGCACAAATTTCCTACTTCAATTAAATAAATTCATATTACAATATAATATGAAAATAATAATCCAGAATTAATTTAAATGTCATTCATTAAAATTCATTTAAGTTATATAATTCTTACCCCAGTAAAAATTGCTTACATTTATTTTAAAAAGAAAAATCACTATCGTTAACATTAATCATTATATCCTTACAATAATTATAAAAACGAACACTATTGCACACAAAGCTTTTTTTTTGCTATTCTACTTTTAGCAATTACAATTTTGTCTTTATTTCTAGTATTGGATTGGTGAAAAGTTGAGTAAGTTTTGCTCTTATTACATGGTGAATTTGAATGGGTGTACTTTGGGCTAATATGATGTTCTACTGATCAATACGAACAACTTTTCCCATGGAACCATGTGTCGCAAATGAAATAAAATTATGGCTTCCCCATACAAATTGGTAGTTTTAACTTTACTAGTTCGTATTGATCAGTAGAACATCATATTAGCCCAGAGTACATCCATTCAAATTCACCATGTATATATGTACTATATTATATATATATATATATATATATATATATATATATATATATACACACATCAAAAGTGTCTAGGGATCAACATATATTTTTGCAATAACTTTTCTCCTGATTGATATTCATTAAAAATTTTTTTAAGGATTGATCAAATAAAATGTTTTCGTTTGTCTACAGTAACGATAAACCAAGTCACCTTTGCATTAGTAAAAAAAATTGCCATTTTCCTAATAAAGGGATTTTTGACATTTGAACCACTAACATTAAAGTTCGAAAAAAAGACTGAAATAACAGTTTTTTTTTTAATTTTATTGGGTAACTTAAACAATTAATAATCCGTGTTTCTACCGCGAACACTAACAACACAAGAACATCGGTTTGGCATACTCAAAATGAGTTCATCCAAATCACGCTGTGGAATGGCCGCCCATGTTCGTTGCAACAACAAAAAAGGTCTTCTTGCGACTGGATACCCTCCATATTCGGCAGAGCTCTTCTCTGAAGAATATCCCATGCATGCTCAATCGGGTTCAAGTCTGGCGACTGAGCAGGCCAGGGCAGGACATTGATGTTAGCTGCGGCGAGAGTCTGTCTTACAACTCTTGCGGTGTGCGGTCGTGCATTATCATGCATTAACTGAAATAAGGGACCGATATGCACTTGTAGAGGAACGATGACGTCTGATACAACCGTCTCAGCATAAATTTGAGCGTTGAGGTTGCCTCTGATCCAAATCAACTCAGTTCTTCCGCCGATCGAAATACCCGCCCATACCATGATGGTTCCACCACTATAAGGATGGACTTCCTGGCAGGATTTTAATCGCTGTTGGCGTCCAGGGGTTCTCCAGTGTCGTATACGTCTTGTATCCGGCCTCATACCAAAACGAGACTCATCAGAAAAGCACACGAAACGCCATTGTTCTTCTGTCCAATTTCTGTGTTCAAGAGCCCATTGATATCGAGTCCTACGATTGTGCATTGCTATAGGTGGTACCCGTAGGGGTCTTCGGGAATGAAGGTTTACTTCATGCAAGCGGTTTCTGACTGTTTGGTCGCTAATTAAGTTCCCTGAAGAGCGATGAAGGCTCACGGCTAACATCATGGCGGTTATTGTTGGAGCTCTTCGAGCTGTGATTTGAATGTATCGGTCTTGTCTCCGTGTGGTGCAGCGATACCGTCCTCCATGGCGCTCAGCCACGGTACCAGTGGTTCGGTAACGTGTCCAAAATCGACTGATTACACTCTGACTTGTATTCAGAGCTAAAGCCACAGTACGTTGCCGGGAACCAGCTTCTATCATTCCCACGGCTCTGATCATTTCTTCCCTGCTTAAATGACGTCGCCGCTCCATAATAACGTTGGTTTTAATCAGTAGTAGGGAAATAGTAGCACTAATAATGTCTTCAATGCGTCTTATGTTTTTATAGGGAAAATATTGACAGCTGATTTTCATCTTTTACTCGAATTTGATTGACAGTTCCTGTTTTAAATTATAAAATGCACCAAAAAGGATCCATATAAATTTATAAAATCATAAATTTATTACAAAGCCACATCTCAATCACAAGAAATCCGCATAAAAATGCTTGATCCCTAGACTTTTTTGATGTGTGTATATATATATATATATATATATATATATATATATATATATATATGTTTTTTGGCATACTGGACATAATAGTTGTGACAAGTGAGTAATTCATAAAAAATAGTGCTAATTGCATGACAAATAAAACCTAAGCAACGAGCTTGCCCTTTATTACGAGCGCCTCCTAATATATATGTTTAGCAAAGTAAGTATGGATTATTACTGCTACTCACTGGGTACCACGAGGGCGGTTGCACGGTATGAAGAAATCGAAGGGATACATATTTTGTTCGCTAAAGTTGTTTTTATTATAAGGACCGGGACTTCCTTTTAATTCAGGGTTTTAATTTATTTATTTTTTAAGAAAGATAACAGATAACTTAATAGTTATCTGTTATCTTTCTTAATACATAGTTAAACATTTGGAATATATATAAATATATGACCGCCTCCGTAGACTAGTGGAAAATGTTCGAATATACAATTACATATCTTCTTCTTTTTTTATAGAAGATCGTACAAATCATTTATTACCTTTTTTTGGAACCTACCATTTAGTACCTACCTTTAATAATATGTGTTTATTTTTAGTGTCTGTATAAGTTTTGTTTACAAGAGATCGCACAGGTAATTGTTACCCCTATTTTGGAATGCACTTCCAGATACGTACTACACAAATGTAGCTACAATTATAACTATGTACGAGTATATACTGCATTATAACCATAGCTTTTCCAGTTTCCCACGTTCTGGCAAGCAACTCCTCAAGTCGTCTTAAGATGCGTTTATACTAAAAAAGTTAAAAAGTCAAAACAAACTTGTACTCTTATTAAATAAGAAGCTTGATGTCTATATGATTATTTAAAAGTGTACTTTAAAACTTAGAGTGCGTTATAAAATTAAAATATTATTACCCTTTTGATCCCTCGGGGAAAAGAATGAAATGGAATAAGAATGAAATATACATCATACATATCGCCATTCCTTTTTTTCCAACTATCCTTTGATTTGGATCGTTTTATTTTTTAATTTTAGTATTTGCAGAAGTTTGTTTTTTGAAATTTCCAAAAAATTAAATATCTGGAACAAATAAAGTGTGTTAGATGTGTTTCTTACTAGGTAAAATATATAAATTGAAGCTATAATTTTTTTTTGACAAATATTTCGCCTCTCTTAGGAACGGCGTCATCGGTCAATTTTATAGCATCAATTTATATATTTTTACCTAATATATTTTTTTTTTTACGTAGCATCCAGACTCGTCCTATGTTATAGAAATAGCTGCCATCTCGTTAATAATATGTTTATGTCTTGTCTAATAATTATGTTATTAAGTACACCAAATTTTATTGGCCAACTTTAAGATGAATAAAAAATCGTAAAACACCTATATTTAAATGATTTTGTTTATGATTTAAATTTCGGTCTTATGAGCAATTTCCACTCTCTTTTTTTATAAATTAGGGCTTAATCAATTAAATATTGTTAAATATAAAAAAGGATGTACTTTTTTTCTTCTTTTTCTTTAATATGTAGAACATTTTTTACACATATTGATCGCCCTGGTCACAGCTTAGTTTGTGCAACAAAGCTTGTATCTACTATGTGTACCATAAACAACAATACTAACACATATTTTATAAACACCCACATTATGGCAAATTGTATAGAAAAGCGCACTAATATATTTCAGGTATTTTATTATTTTGTTTTTTTTTTGTATTTTTTTTATTTGTTAGTTAGAACCTCCCCTTAAACAAAAGGTGCACACACATAATAATAACATTATAAATATTGTAATTGTTAATATAAATGTCCGTATAATTAGTGATCGTGATTACTTAATCGTTAGACTAAGGTTAGTTAGAAACCACAGAGTGCCTATCGGTGTCATGAAATAAAATGATCCCATACATTTTATTATTATGCTGTATAATAATTATTCTGATTGGATGTCGGAAATTGGATTTGATTTTAATAAGCCTTGTTTTTAATAAGAAATAGAAAATTGTACAAATTATAATATATGTCTGGTTATATAGACTATTTTTTTTTTATTTATATGGTAGTTCTTTCGGCATTTTTTATTATAACAAATAATAACTACCGAATTATATAAATATATATATATATATAAGACATATTTTTGAATTAACTTTGCTTAAGTTATATTAACTTTCTTTAGATTCCTACTCCACCTATCTGTCGCAATTTTTTTATATTCCTTGGCGCTTTTTTACCAATGCCATTATTATTTTTATGTAACATATTTTTCCATATAATATAGGGGATAATAAGATTTATAAATATACAAAATTTAAAGTAAATCCGTAAAACAAGTAGTTTTCGAGATATTTCATGCGAACAAACAGGATGAAGGACCCGAGTCTCAAAATAAGGGTTCTTTTAAAAACAATAAATAAGCTGTTATTTTTGACTAATAAATAAACCGACTTTAAAATCACTAAAATAGTGTAATTTAGTCCTACTGGACTGCATTTATCTTCATGGAGTCTGCACTAGGACCAAAACGGGATCAATACACGTTGAGTTTAGAATCTCCTCCTATTTTTAAAGTTTGTTAAAAAAAATTGACCATTTCGAAAGCTTTTTGTTAATACTCAATGTAATTTTAATCAAATATATATTTAATCAAATAAACCTTTAATTTTATTTATTAAATTGTCTCAATTATATGACATGGTCTAACTAAATGGTAGGTATATCAAAGAACTAGAACATTAGTACAAATTTTGTTTATTAAAAATAATTTCTAATAATAAACTACAGTCTATAAAACCGTGCCGCTGCCGTTAGAGGCAAAGAAACAATATTTCTCTATCGAAAATAAAAATACAAAAAAAAAACTTTATTAGTAGAATAGCCATGAAAACTGTTCTTACCCACTTATTTATTGACCATTATTCTTTTGTAAAGCAAAAATAGCAAAACAGAATTTCTAAGCAAAACCAACAAAAGCCTAGCAACCGGCATGCCAAAACATCGCTCGCTTACGACACCGGCCGCTGAATAGGCTGCTGTTCTGCTGTTAGGCTCTCTGTGGTAACCCAGCGTCCCACTTCAGTCAAGGTTCTAACATGAACTAGCAAATAAACCCCAAAAAGGGCACAACGAACTTGAAACATACAAGCTAAAATACCCTCTAAAACCAGCAAGCGTTAGTACCAAACTTGAAAAACCAAACTTAAACTGATGATGCCTTTCCATATTTCCTTCAAGGTCCTACCGTGAGCTAGTGCACCCATTGCTATTCAAAATCTAAACAGCTAAAGCATCTATTAATTGCCTTTGGAAATTAAATCTTGATACGTATGTGTTACGGTGTAAAGCTAACTTGAAATAAATTTTGATGTAAGACTTTTTCATAGTGAATCAAAGTACAAAGGAGCAGTGATAGTCTAGTATTACGTGGCGGTACGTGTGACTGCGAATGTCACGTACTTACGTACCTACATTTGAAGTATTATCATAAATTATAACATAAAAAAATGCTATTTACTTTTAATAAACTTGGGTCTATAATGCTCCATTGTACAAAGACAGTAGAAGAAAAATACTCGTATATGAAGGCGACGGGCAATCCTTCAACGTACCACGTTAACTAAATCCTAAATCGTACCCCTTATCTTAGGGGAAGGGTTTTTTTTAATTGGAGCACGACATGTGACTTTGTATCTACCTGATGATGAGCAGACCTATAAAGTCCATGAATGGGGTCAATCAATAATTGTTCTTAAACAATATTGATCGCTCCCACTATGCGGGCTAAATGACGCGATTACGAAATGGGGGGCGACAATGACGAATTGCAAAACGAGTATATTTTAATATACTCGCTGCCTTATCGCCAATTCAACTACCCATTTCGTAACCGCACCCTGAAAGAAGGCTACCTACCACAAGAAATCGATGCAGTAGTCTCCTGAAAACCGGTAAACTCACAGACTAAAACCGAAACATGGCTAGGTCACTTGACGGTTTTTGCATATGTATGGGCGGTGGTAACGAGACCGGTCTCGTTACCACCGCTCATACCCCAGCCTAACGAAGTTATAGGGACCTTCCTCCTTATTCTAGGTATTTTGGATTCTCATCAATGGTTTTGATATCATCAGTGGGAAAAATAATAAAGTGGATTAAACGTCAAACTAATAGTCATACTTTTATTTGATGCAGGTGGATTAAAAAAAATATGGCCTCTCATAAAAATGATTTAAATGGCGTGTAGCATTAGGTTAGATTTCTATATAATTCTTTTGATCGCCTCCGTAGACTAGTGGTTGCGCCTTTGGCGTTGGTCGCCGGAGGTCGTGGGTTCAATTCCCACCCAAGGCAAAAAAATATTAGTACCGTTTTCCGTACAGTTATGTCATGTCTTGGTCTGGGTGTTTATAAAATATAATATGTATTATATCATTGTTTCCGGTACACATAGTACAAGCCTAGAGCTTTAGTTCGTGACCAGAGCAATATGTGTAAAGTGTACTTCATATTATTAATTTTATCATTGTAAGAAAAGTTAAAATTCCAAAAGTAGAATTCGACAGGCCGCAGGATGTTAAAGAAGTGGGAAAAGAACATAACTAAGTACTCAGTAGTGGAAAATGAAACCTTTCACAAAGTGTTGGATGAGACTTGTATATCAATTGCTGGAGAAGCTAAATCAGCATTTTATTATTTTTGGATTTATCAATAGGTATATACTATTAAATACAGAAACTGAATAACTCTAGGTAGGTTTTTTATATATAGATTTTATGAATGCAAACTTTCTCTACATTTTATAACTATGACCGATGTTTTTTGTAAACTTAAACAATTTAAAATTTTAAAAATATAAATATTTTATGAATAACTAAAACTTTACTTATTCACTAAGACTTTCAAATTAACATAAAACAAAAATTAAGGAAACGATATTTTTTAAAGGTGCTATTTACTTTTGTTTTTAATTATATAAAATTACACTACAAAGCCTTAAACGAGGTTATGGCAAGGTCGATCTATGGGAAAAATACAGATTAAAATTTGAAACATAATCAACACGCGAATTTCGTGTTAGCCCGCGGTTACAATAACTGACGGTTAAATTAAACTACAAACGAGGTGTCGTTATGATTAATGCTAGGCTCACGTCTATTTGGTTAACTACAGTTTAACTAAATTACCCTTCTCTTTAACTGGCTAGAGAAAGTATTCATTGTGCAATACCGATATAAAAATATACTAATTTATATAAATTAGAAAAAAAAAAAAAAAACTTTTCTGTCTCATCTTCATCTTCCCTTTCTATATCCGTTTATTTTTTTTATTTAAAATCTTTATTGCACAATAAGGAGTACCTACAGAGGCAGACTTAATTTTTTATTATTATGTCTATGTATATTAATATTATAAAAATAAAATATTTAATGTTTGTTTGTTCCGTATAAACTCAAAATCTGTTGAACCGATTTAAAAAATCTTTCATCAATAGATAGCTTTATTATCAAGTAACATGGGTACATGTTACTAGATAATACAGCTTCGATAGCATTTATTTTCAAGTAAAAGAAACCGTGGGGCACATCAAGTATACTATAAAAGTAACATTTGTTGGTAACAAAAAATGCTTCTGCAATACTCATTAATCATTAAATATTTTATAACAAGTAAAAATACTAAGAAAATTATGGCCGCATTGTCCGAAGAATGACTTCTAATGTGTCAAGTCAAAAGGTTCAAAAAAACTCGCACCATTTTTTACGTTTTACTTTTAACAAATGGCACCGAAATTGCTTATTTATCCTTGTTCACTTCTCCTTTTCACGACCTTCGCATTTCAATAAAAAAAGTCGGCAATAAAAAAAGAAGATCACTAATTCGCCCACCATAAATAGCACAGACACATGCCTCGCTCGGACGAACAAACACTCTGTATTTGAAACATCAAGTTCATTGGAACTTATTTGCATACGAAAAGGCAATGTGACGCCTATGACTTTGGCGGTCGTCGCATTGTAGAATACTTTCGACTAAAAAGGGAAAAACAATACAACATCATAAACGAACTACCTAGAACGAGTCGTACCTTTTTTGCCCCAATAAAACGAACTTTATTAGTGTTTGTCAAGGAGAGCTTTTTGCCGATGGTGATCCAATTTTTTGTAGTCATTGTCACGAAAGTTATGACAAAGGAAATAATGTTGTAATGTTAACAAAATGGCGTTGTTTGTACAATATTTACTGGTCGCTTTGCAGGGAGTCTCGCCGCTTAAGTCAGACTTTGTGGTGCAATTTTAATTTTACTTTAAAAATAAATATTTCCCATAGGAAAATAATCTTTATTTTTGTAAAATTTTTTTTTATACTTCAGTTTTTTATTATTTAATAACCTATTAAATATAACACATTATATAATAATAATAGAAATTAAATTAATGAATATAATTCATTGAGTTCCTCTGGAGCCGCGCAGGTGCCGAGAACTGCAGCCGCATTGCCTCTTTGAATTTCTAGCCCTATGCGTTGGAAAAAGTAGGCTCTAGCACGTCGATCACCTGATTTTTCTATTAGCAATTTTCCCAAAGATTGAGTAAATGCTAAAGCATCAGGTGACCAGGGGCCTAAAGTTTCCACCGCAAAGGCCAGAAATTCAAAGTGGTCTGCGAGCTGGGAATATTTATCATATTTCAAATTTTGTGCTTTAAGGGCTGCGGCCCCAGAGGAAACAGAGGTGAGCTGTAAATTAGATGGAGCTAATGTGTCCGTGCAGGTGGCGTCCCACACTAAGGATCGGCCTTTAGACCACGGGACTATGGTCATGCCGTCAGGCCTTTTGCCATCGTCACGACTCACTCCTGGTGGCTCTAAAATGCTGGCGATACCCGCGGAACCCAAGGCACGTTTTATTACGGCATTCAAATTCGCGTGCCGCGGCCATCGTCCAGCACTTCTTTTGCACGAGAGGCCGTGAACACCGGACTCGTCAACCATAGTCCCGCATATGCATCTGTGTGGTTGACAAAGAGCAGCACCTACACGGAGAGAAATGGCAATGCGAATGGCGTTACCGTCAAGTAGGGTGCCAAGCGATGGTGAGGGGATGGCTTCGAGCCAAGAGCCGGATTCCTTGCAGCAAGAAGCTAAAAGTCTTGCTTGACCAAGAGAATTACTTGAAGATTTAAGCGTGTTTAGTTTTTGTAAAATTAGAGGAATATCCCATATTTTTTGTGTACATGCAAAATGTGGTATTAAAGTGTTTGGACATCTTAACTTCCAGCAATCTATTGCCTCAGTCATATAGCTCAACTTTTTATACTTAAATAATTTATTTTTAATAAAACTTATCCATTTGTTTTATTTTTAAAACTAGAAATTAAGATAGGTAACTATATTAAATATCTAAAAATAAAATTAATAAAATTTAAAACTACGACTATATAAATATAAAGCTACAAAATGCACATATATGACAAAAAAGACCTGCCTAAAAAATATATATATGAAAAAAATAGATAGGTGTCTAAGTTTATATATATATACAGAGTGAATTTAAAAAAAAAAATGCCTTCTCCATACAAACTAGTAATATTAAAATTACCAATTTGTATGGGGAAGCCAAATTTTTTTTTCATTTGCGGCACATGGTTCAAGGGATGGGAAAAGTTGTTTGTATTGATCAGTAGAACCTCATATTAACCTAAAGTACATCCTTTCAAAGTCACCATGTATATCTATATCATCACGGGTGCCTTACGGCGCCCTAGACCGCCTAGACGGCCCCAGAGTACCCGCGGAGGGGTTTTAATCCTACCTCGTCGTAGCCGATGGTATAAATCTACACCGAACAAGTGGCTAGCTCGTCGCGATGTTTTGATAACCCATCTATAAACAGTTTCACAAGTTGGTATAGTGAAACCGGGGCCGACAGCTTAACGTGCTCTCCGAGCCACTATAGTGGTGTTGTCAAACAAATGTACATAATTTTTTTAATTATACATATGATATGTATGTAAAAATCTTTAGTACACTTCCAAGTGTGTACTCGTGACCTAAGTATTCTTTTAAAGTCTACGATCAAATCAACACGGCATACATAAACATTATTAGCACTCATATTTTTAGGCCGTCTGGCACCTGTATATCAAAGTACGTTGCACTCGCACACAGCAAAATTATACGAGTAATAATAAAACATAAAAATCTACTAAAAATATAATCCTAGGTAAAACAATTCATCGTATTTCAAAGAAATCCTTTCAAATTTTTCAATAATTAGGTCAGGTAGACGCGCAAGGATCAGTCTGTCGCTTGCATAATGACCGGCCCATTTTTTTTTTAATGATTTGTAAAGAAATGTGAAAGTGAAGCGCAGTCGTTTGAGTCGCCGCCGCTTTGCTTCCGTAATAAAAGTTTATGATATTTGCTACTAACTTACTTTTCCTTTTACTATACAAATTTTACTTACGTGTTATAAAATGAATGTTAAAAAGTTATTTTTAAATCCTACAACAAATTTTATTGTTTTAAATAAAAGCTTTAACTTAACTGTTATAAAAGTAATATGAAAGTAGGATGAGGATATTTTTTTTCCTTTTTATAAAATAGACTCTTTTTAACTTTAAATAAACTACTAAACTTTATATATATAAAAATTATAAATATAAAAAAATATATATTTAAAATTTAGTTCACAGATCTTGTAATACAAAAATTACCAATTTGTATGGGGAAGCCAATTTTTTTTTTCATTTGCGACCCGTGGTTCCATGGTAAAAGTTGTTTGATTTGATCAGCAGAACCTCATATTAGTCTAAAGTACATCCATTCAAAGTCACCCAGGAGTGTAGTTGTGGATGCCTGCATCCACAACTACATCAACATATCTAACAACTTACTTAACTATCTAACGAAAGAAACTATGTATGTAGAAACATGCGCAAAAAGAGTTTCATCAATATTTATATCTATGGTTTCATCCTACAAACTTACATTAACAGTTAACATAGATTTTTGTTAATAAATCCTGGTATAAGTTTAAACTGTGAATCAATTTTTGACCACCTATGTGGACTAGTGGTAGCGCTTTTAGCGTTGTATCCGAAGGTCATGTGTTCGATTTCCAATTATGGCGAAAAATAAAATTGTACTTTTATCAGTACAGTTTGTCATATTATAGGTGTTTATAAAATATAATATGTATAAATATCTTTGTTTCTAGTACACATAGTACAAGCTTAAAGCTTAGTTTGTGACCAGGACAATATATTATTAAATTTATTTAAAAAAAAAATGAAATAAATCGTCTGATAGTCTATTTAAAAAAAACTTAGTCAACAAAATGAAAATTCAAAATTTGATCAATTTGGAATGTTAAATTATATTTCTTTACATTAAAGTCAGTTTTATTTAGAATAAAGATATAAATTTATATACTAATTGTTATATAATGAAAAAAGTAATAAAAGTGATATGTTGTATTCGCGTCAACAATACGATTAATTAATTAGTGGAAATATTATTATATCGATTATAATTTTATTGTATGTTAAATACATTTAATTATTGTTATCTGCTTCTAAATACAAAATGAAATACATTTTTTTTATATGTTTTGATATATTTTTAATTTGTATGTTTATGGATGAATTTGTAATTGTATATGTTAATGAATACAAATTTTGGGTTTGTTTCTATTATATATATTCCTTCTGAGACCGACAAGTTTAACCTTCTCTCGCAGCACTACAGTGGTGTTTACAAGCAAATGTACCTACATTAATTATTACTTGTGACTTAAAAAAAACTTGGTGGTATATATAATACAATAATGAATATTCGCATTGGGAGATAAGTTTGAAGTTTTTAATCGACAAATCTACAGCCGTTTTATATATATAAAAAGTGCTATGATAATATTAAATTTGGTATTTATATTTTAAACAGCCTAATTTGTGTAGTATGCATATGATGATACCTATGTAAAAATAATCAATATGTGTAAGTACCTACTTCAACTCTCCTAGGTACAAACTGTTTGTGCATTTTTTTTTTATTTTAGGTGGAGAGGTTTTTTCTCATATCGCTAGACCAACTGATAGGTTTCGTTACCACCCATAAATAGGCAAAAACCAGAAAGTGTCATGTTTAAGTTTTATTTTGTCTAAGGGTTCACCGGATTTCAGGGAACTACTCAATCAATTTCTTGTTGAGGCATTGGGTAATACTCCTTCCAGGGCAGGGGTGCGATTTATGAATATTAGCGGATGAGAAATATCACTGAAATGCATTGACGTAAATAGTAAGGACGGGCCTCAAAACATGTTTCTTAAGTACTAAAACATTGGTGCTAAAAAATCAATTTAGCACCAACGATACGTCAGTCTGTGTAAAGCAGCGGTAGCGAAAAGTACTCTAAATAACTTGCCAAGATCCCGTATTGTGTAGTAAAACGTTGCACAAATTACTCGACAAAGTTCAACAAAAAGAAAGACAATATTTCTTATCATCAGATAGTCGAAAATTTCATATTTAAATGTTAAAAAAAATTATTTAGGTTATGTTTCATTCGTTCAATTTCAATGTATGAAGAGATTATTATCAACGACTTAACCTTGTAATGACGTTATATATTTTAACGCCTTGAATACTTATACTGAATACAATAAGATATGTCTCAAACAAAATTCGAATGAAAAAGTTTTTGTTGTTATAACTCCTGTTTAACCTGTTACGTATATCTGAACCCCCTGAATAAAAATATATTAAGAAATAGCCTATACGTAGCCTTCCTCACTATGTATAGGCTATTAAAATATTTATTTTTATACAGAGGGCTAAGATATTCGTAATTATACGGGATATTCGGATTTTAAAGAAACTCTTAGAAAAAGTTTTGATATATAACAGGTAGATGAAAATGAAGCAACGATGCGCATTTTTGCTTCATAATAAAACATAAAGCTGTATTAAAATAAATACGATTTTTATTGGGGATTTAAAGTTGCGGTTCTAAAACAATAGTTTTTTTTTTTCTAATAGTTTTTTTTTTTTAAGATTTTCTGCTAATGATATACGAAGGGAAGTATGGACTCGTATTATATAGAAAGATTGGCCGGAAACTGCCACTGTCAGCTTTGTAAATAAAAAAATATAGACACAAACTTAGATTTTAAATATTAATTTCTTGAAAACCAGTTTAAAAAATTAGTTTTTTAAGATAAATTATAAAATTAGGACATTTTATTATTTCGCCAGAAGCATTCTGTATGTTTTAGAGATGATGTTTTTGGAGTAACCTTAAACTCCTTTTAATATACCAACATTATTGAATTTTTAATATATTGCTATATATATTGCGAAGTAAATAATATTCATCAATGATGGTTATTTTTCCGTTGTTGTTTGGTACTTTTGGCTCACGTTATCTATTATCGCTCTTTGTGTTAGAGTAAACTCCTTCTAACACAAATAATTTTCATTTAACGGGAGCTAAACTGTACATAATTTAACTACATAAATATATTAATGTTTTATAAATAAATACCTTTCAGGTGACACCCCACATGACCTAATTTGGCCAAAATTTATTTATTTTTCTATTTACACCCTTTTTCACTCGAGCCTATAAGTAACTATAATTTATACCATTTTGGATGAATGTGGGTTAACAATATTTATAACTATTTCAAATTTCAAGTCAGTCGGACGATTAGTTCTCGAGGTATTTGACGCTAAGATGTAGATTCAAAGACAGACTAATGGATAAACATACATATCGATATACAAACACCTGAGTCATATCCATATATTTATGGAAAAAAAACGGAAACATAAAAATAAACTATGAAAATGAAAAATAATAGTTTGGTTAATTAAATTGGTACGCCCTTACAACGTCACATCATATTAAGTATTAGTTCAAATTTTTACCGCTAGTGGCGCTAGTTGTCACTTTATTGACAAAAAATCTTTGGGTTTTTGTATGGAAGGGCCTATCTTGATATTTATATCTATGCTGAAATGTAAAAAAAGTAATCGATTTCTAAAGTTCGTATTTTTTAATCTCATCAGGGGCCTTATTCCGATTTTTCAAACGTTAAACACGACATGACGTTGCGCAAACTATAAATATTGAAATATAAGTTCTATTTCAATGGATATATAGTCTGTATTAGGTTGGCTATAATAATGCCGCCATCTTGAAATACACGAATTCTTCGCAAGTTTGAACATCGTATGGGCATTGGAATTTCTACTCTATACTTAATAGGATAGAACTTATATTTCAATATTTATAGTTTGCGCAATTTTTCAAACGTCTTGTCGTATTTTGCGGTTGCAAACTCGGAATAAAGCCCCAGGTGACTAAAATAGCATACCTACGATATCAATACGAGTGCCTCCTATCCTACCACTCGTAAGTAAAGTCACCGATGGCAGATAATAATTATCACAGATAATGTATGTTAAGTTCCGTTCCACCATTGAATTTTATATTTTAGCATAGACATGTCAGTTATTATGAGAAACAAGAACGACATATTGAACGACAAACAAAAGTTTTCTCCGCATAACGAAACGCAAGTAACTCTTGTGAATGAGAAATTATTTGTAAGTTGGTACCGCATATATGACTTTCAAATATACGACTTTTGATAAATCGTGATTTCCTAGTCATCGGTGATATCAAACTCATCGCTGACATTCAAAAATCGCACCCCTGCTGTTGATTTGACTTATTAAGATGATGGTTGCGTTGAATTCCAAAGTAGGCTAAAAAAAATCTCCTTAAAGAGTCTAGCTTAAATTTTATACGTTTTAATATAATAATGTTTGTAAATATTGTTTTAATTTTAGTATAAGTAAGTCATTTTTATTACTCATAATATTTCTTGCACACTTAATTTGTTATCTCCAAAAACTATTAAAACATTACAAGTTCCTTCTAAAGTTAAAACAAATCACGTCATTCGTGATCCTAAATCTGACAGCATCAAGTCATCTAGGTCGGAAATTAGGATTAATTCAAATTCACAGAAAACAAAATATTTATATTCTGCGTCACTGTAGGTTACAAAGATTTTCTTTAGTTTAGAATAAGATTATTCTTTCGTATGTAAGTAAGGATAATAGAGGATAAGTAATTTAGGTTGTTTATGTAGTGTAGTGTATAATATGAAACTTCCATACGTGTCATCGAGACTTAATTTAGGAATCCATTGTTATTAACAAACTCTTTCAATAAGCCATTTTTATAGAATTATTTATGGACTTTGTAGGTTTGCTTACTATTAAGTAATAATGTCCATAAATAGGGTCAATCAATATATTGCTGTTTAAAGGCAGGTTTTCCGGCCCAGATTAGTGCTAAGAAATAAAGTTCAAAATCGTAAATCACGTAGGCGTCTGTGACTTAATATTTCACTATTATTTTGATTAACAAATATTTAGAGTTATTATAATTAAATATAATCCCCCATCTTTTTAGTAAAAGTATATTTATTTGGTTTATTCGTATTTTTACGTAGTGCTCTAAGATTTATATAAACTTTAAAAAAAAGCGCTGTCTTTGGGAGCTTTTTTTGATCGTGCGAAGTAATATTAATTACGTTTTGGGGCCAACAAAACTACCAATAAAATGTTCTTCTATGGTATCGTTTTAAAATGTATAATTTTCAAGGTTAAAAATTAATTTCAAAATCGGTAAAATTGGGAAACAATATTTATTATTCCCACTGTGTCGACTAAATGATGCGTTTACGAAATGGGCAGTGACAAAGTCACATTACTTTGCGCGCTGCTTTAATTTCAAATAAACTGCCCGTTTCGTTACGATGCAGTAGGATCCTAAAAACCGGTGAACCCACAGACTAAAACCGAAACATTACCAAAGAACCTTCAATAGAATTAATATTACAAACATCAAAATAACAATCGCCTTGTTCGTATTAATTGTTATTAGCTATCAGCGTTAAACCGTCGTAAAGTTTTATGCTGCATAATGATTCTAGTAGATGGATTGGATCCTTGAATTTGTTTTATTTCATTACCTATGCAGTCTACTTACCTCGTTTCCAATCATATATCTCTGTCTTAAACAGCTACATTAATGCACAAAGAAGTAATAATTATTACTGATTAAAATAGCTACTTAATTATATTAACGTTATTATTAACGTTCAACGTAACCCTGATACCATTCATTTAGCCTGTTTCATGCGAGGGCAGTCAGTGGATAGCACTGGACCAAATAGTGAAAGTTAAGTTTAAAAGCGAAAGGGACTATTTCATTTTAGCCCTCAAAGGGTTTTTTTTTTAAATATCAATTTATAAGATATTTGAGGGGAAATGTTTACTAAACAGAAACCCGGTGATACTTTTAGGTATCTGACAGTCTACTAGTCAATCTGACTTTCCATCCGATCTACTGGTCAGTGTTGGATGAATTTTGGAATTGATATAAATTCAGTTGATCTTCATATAAAGATTTAAGTCAAATATTATTTATAGGTATATATCATTTGTTTTTTTTAGTTAAATTCAAAATATACGTGGTGACCGAGTTGGTTAGACCTTGGACTTAAAAACGCTTAAGTCCCTGGTTCTAATCCCGGTATGTACCAATGAGTTTTTAATTAAAAAAAATATGTACATTTGTTTGACAATACCACTATAGTGCACGTTAAGCTGTCGGTCCCGGTTTCACTATACCAACTTGTGAAACTGTTTATAGATGGGTTATTGAGTCTATTCAAAACATCGCGACGAGCTAGCCACTTGTTCGGTGTAGACTCATACCATCGGCTACGACGAGGTGGGATTAAAACCCCTCCGCTGGGTACCCTGGGGCCGTCTAGGCGGTCTCGGGCGCCGTAAGGCACCCGTGATGATATGTATGTATGTATGTATGTATGGACCTGAATAAATGTATAATGGAACAAAAAATAACAATATGATTTCCTATTATAACAAAAGGGAAAGAAAGTGATCCTACACAGGTTTCCTAACGCGTAGGGTTTTTACTATATATAAAAAAAATACAAAACCACAACGATGTTTACTCGTCTCCAACTTTATTTTTAATTGTAAGTTGTAAGCAATAATATCTACTAATACGTATCATATTAAGTATTCTTTAAAAATACAACACGGGTGGGATGTACCTAAATGTTTTTCTCTGTAACTTACACCTCACACCATATGGGTAAAAATAGGTATCTACTATACAACAACTGTGTGGTCCAAACGTGCTTAATCTGTCTTTTGCAGAAACTATTCTGTCACCCAATGAGTCACTCTCATAATACTTTTCCTATAAACAAACACAGAAATAAGAACCCTATCCCCTTAAGTTTAAGTTACATTTGTAATTTACACAATTCTAGCTACATGACAAATTACTTACGTAATTTCACAAAATGAATTGGCCTTAAACTCCAACGAATCTTTTTGCAACTATATACGAAAATATTTACATTCAAACAAAACTGGTTTCAAACAGACTTTTGATTTTTACTTGTTATTTAATATTTATCTCGCATCATAACATAACATACATTTTGCGTAATAAAGCGCAAGTAATGTAGTAAAAGAAATATGGCGTTCAGTTTAATAGGATGAAACTGGTGGAATGCTTTTTACATAATAGACTTTTTATTAGAGGGCTTCCTAAAAAGGTTATAAATAGAGAAATTAGGATACTATACCTACTAATATAGTATACCTTTCAAGACTGCGACCAAATTGTACTATTACATAAATATATTTAAGTCACGTGATAGCGATATTAAACTTTGACAAGTTTTAAGAAATCTGCAAATCTTCGACTAACTGCAGAAAAGAACTGAAATACTATTTTACAAACTTTTCTTTTCATATTAATATTTGTAAATATTACTTCCAGATTACAGCTTTATATATTAGATTCTCTTGAAGGACTCTTTAATAAAATATCTAGGAAATATTCAGGCTGGTAGAGGATTCGACTTTTTAAAATATACTTATATAGGTATATATTTAATTACGAATGATTGGTTTGTCGGTCTTTGGGCCCCATATGATCAACGATGGTCCCAAAGAAACACTATTGGTTCCATCAAAGTGATACCAGCAGCTTTATTATGTCTGTTATACATATATTTATGTGCCATTTTTAACCAAGAAGCATTGAGGTTTATCATTATAGTACCATTACTATCACGGATCTATAATAGAACATTAGTAGTTTTATGACAAATTATAACATTTAAAATAAAACTTATTTTTATTTGTGCACGGCATGTGAATTTTATATATAATATGATAAGCACTAAGCAGATCGTTAATGGCTCCTACTATGCCGGCTATATGATGCGGTTACGAATTGAGCAACTAAAAGTTGAAAATGCATTACCTACGATTCTACTTTAATATTCACGGTACTTAATTCAACTATACCTATATGTTTTCAACCTTAAAAAACTGTAAAATATCACTACACATTGTTTTTAGATGCCTGTTAGGTCAAAATTGTTAATAATATATATAATAATAATTCACACAAATTTTTAGGATAGTACTTAGTCAATAAGTTTAATTGGTTCGGTATTTTATTTATTTTCTATTCTACCTCCTTCGAGATCGTGTTGGTATCAATTCAATCCATTGGCGTTGTATCCGGAAGCCGTGAGTTCGTTTCCCACACTGGGAAAATAATATTAGTACATTTTTCTGTACTAATCCTTTATCTGGGTGTTTATAGAATACAATATGTAACAGTATCATTGTGCCTGTTACACATAATACCTAGTTCATAGTTATGCGGTATTAAGTGAGCCTCTCTACAAGTTTATTAAAATTAAATTTAGGAAATAGTGACTAGGCCAATACGATTATGAGTGAAAGTCGTACAGTATTATTACAAAAAGGCAATGCTGCTAGCGTAATTTATATGAAAAAAAAAACAGCGTTTGGTTTAATTTTTCTAGGTTTATTCATTTTATATTTTGTATACGTGGTGGCCGAGTTAGTTAGACCTTGGACTTAAAACTTAAAAACTCTTAGGTCCCTGGTTCGTATCCCAGTGTGTACCAATGAGTTTTTTTTTTTTTTTTTTAATGTACATTTGTTTGTCAACATTACTATAGTGCCCTCGGAGAGCACGTTAAGCTGTCGGTCCCGGTTTTACTATACCAACTTGTAAAACTGTTTATAGATGGGTTATTAGGTCTATTCAAAATACATATCATCACGGGTGCCTTACGGTGTTAGACGGCCTCAGGGTACCCAGCGGAGGGGTTTTTAATCCCACCTCGTCGTAGCGATGGTATGAGTCTACACCGAACAAGTGGCTAGCTCGTCACGATGTTTTGAATAGACTCAATAACCCATCTATAAAGAGTTTCACAAGATGGTATAGTGAAACCGGGACCGACGAGTGCTCACAGCTTAACGTGCTCTCCGAGGCACTATAGTGGCGTTGCCAAACAACGTACCAAACAAAAAAAAAACCTCATTGGTACACACCGGAATTCGAAACAGGGACCTAAGTATATTCGAACCAGGGACCTAAGTATTTAAGAATATATAAAATAAAAAGATATACTAATTAAAAATAAAGACTTTTACTTTAATATTGTGACATTTATAATTACTTAAATAACTGATTACTTACCAAAATAAAAGTTTAACTTTATGATTTTGTGATAAATGCACCTTAAAAATTAATTGATTTTTGAAGCTTTAATTAGTAAGATAATATGAAGATATTATATTTTACGGCAGGAGTTATCTGATTGTATCAACGAGTGTCATAATAAAACATATTATTCTCATTTTAACAACGTGTTTTATAAAGCATTCTTTTTATACATTTCCTAATACGATATTGGAATTATAAATAAAAATAAAAAATAAAAAAAATAAACAATTCCTAGGAAATGTATACATTTCCCAGGATATGTATGTATTAAATAATTTTTAAAACAATATTTTACACATTTCCTAAATAGCTTCAGAATTGTATACATTTCCTAGGAGTTGTATACAATTCCTAGATTTCATACATTTCCTATAACATATATAAGTAATGTTTTACATACATTTTAATACAATTATATTCAGATTTGATAATGTAAATACCGCTTTTATTTGTCATACACAGTCTATAAATAATTTTGGGAAAACTTGTGTTCATGAGTTTCATAGTATGCTATTCTAGGGATTTCTAACCGAGATACCAGCCTAACGGTTGGTTGTAGGAACTACCAACCATTCATGCATTAAGGAAATTTTATTTTTCTCCTGATAATAAATTCTTCTCATAATCATAATAAATTCCCCGTTCATTTTGTATACTTTGTTGTACTTTACCAGTGATGACGTAATGTTTAATATTGTTTATAAAGGAATAAAAATATTATTGCAAATCAATTGTTGGTGGTTAATTATTAGAAATAGTACTGCATTGTATTTTGTATCCTGAAATAGGGGTAAGTATTTTTTTTACATATTACTATATTTTTTAATCAATTATTTTTAGTTAATTGTTAAAATTAGTACTGCATATTTGTATCCTGAAATAGGACTGGGTATGTAAACATAAAAATAGTAACTTAATTTTACAATAAATATAATAATATATATTATCTTGTAAATCAATTGTTGTTAATTGATTGTTAGAAATAGTAAATACTTAACGTATACTTAGAAATAAGTAACGGTTTAATTCGATCGCTAAATAATAATAACAATAATAATACTCGTATGTAGAACTATATATTTACATATATTGCTCTGGTCACAAACTAAGCTATAGCCTTGTACTATGTGGTCCAGAAACAGTGATATAATACATATTATATTTTGTAAATACCCAAACAAATACAGAAAAACGTACTAATAATTTTAGTAAGCGTAAGTAATAGTAGATTTTACAACAAGTGCACAAAACGAACCATTTTTATCCGAGACTTTTAGCAGCCCGAACCGAAGGCGAGGGCTGATAGTAATGTCGAGGATAAAATGGTTTTGTGGACGAGTTATAAACTCTGCTTTTCACTTCGATTGCGAGGAAATAAAACAGTAGTATAATACAACATGTCTTCAATTAAAATTCAAAGTAAAATTAGTAGAGTTTTGAATACTGAAGGAAATTGTTTTTATGTCTTAAAAACACAAGGCAAATAAATTTAAGCAAATATTATAAAATAACAAATTCTATCTATGAACTTCTTATTGTGTTTGGCTGTATAGCTTATTTTCTTTGCCTTTATATAAAGGCAATACATCTATGAGTAGATACGTTAATGCACTTGTGCATCAAATTCGATTTTGTGCAGCTTATATCCTGCACAAATAAGCACTTTCAAAGCATGAGCAATGAAAAAATATTTTATCCTCTTTATTAATGTATTTCCTAAGTATGACTCTTTAAACAATATTATAAGGATTTTCTTACAATAGTTATGGTGGTCGGTATGGAGCCGGCCCCTTAACTGACTTATGTTTTATTAAGTGAATCACAGTAATGATTTTAAAATGCATCCGGAGTGCATAAGAAGGAATTATAATATGCAAATTAACATGATGAATATTTCTTGTTGTTGTATAAATAAACTACACATTTTAATTTATGTAAATTATAGATATGACTTTAGATATTTTCTAGAAAAACATGTGTTGGGTATATTTTTTTATTAAAATGGTATTATATTTATAAGGATTAAAATATTTTCTGATTTAAGCTCTTTGTGAAGTTAAATTCCTGTTTCTGGAGGACTTTGAAGCCCTATTAGGAAAATAAATAAATACACACAATGAAAACATCATCATTAATTTTCACGGAACTTCACAATACGGAACTAGTAATAAAATAAAATAACTAAGTAACCTTCTTTAAATCTGTTATCTACCACAAGTATTTTGCAAATAATTTTTACTATAGATAGGAATCAACCAATAAGAGAGACTTATTTGAAAAATAAAGCGATCCTATTGGTTGATCCTTATCTATAGTTACTAGCGACTATAGTAGAATCTGTTCGCAAAAACTTGTGGTAGAGCTACGGATTAAAGTGCACAGTTTTTTTTTTTTTTTTTAATATTTATATTTGCACTGTTTATAAAATTGCACAGCTACTAGTAGTTGCAGATCACTAAACCTTTTCAAACTCTATTTATTAATTTAATGTTTATGCGATTAATATAATACCTAACGTAATAATGTAAACTATCATATAATTACAAAAATCATGAAAATCAGATATATGGTTTTCGAGTTATAAGCACACGAGAACAGACATACAGATAAGAAAAACTTAGCATTTTATCGTTTGGAAATCGGTTTGCATTTATAAGAGGAGTAATGGCGAGGCGATTAGTTACGTATGAAACAAAGATTTTGGATTTTTAAACTTTTAAAATCCATTTTATAAAAAAAAATGAGATTATTTTTTTATTGGAGCACAGTATATGACTATATCTATGTGATGGTAAGCAGCACTACAAAGTCCACGAATAGGGTATATCAATGCAATTAACATCGTTGGATCGTTCAATATGACTAAATAGATTTAACTATCTATACAAAAAAAAACAAATAAAAAATACTTATTACCTACATTGTATTAAACCTGTATATCGCCGTGTTAGAACAAAAACCAACTAAGTTAGCCATTTTTGCACAATTAATATTTTGAGGAAATGCGTTTTGAAAGTTTGTGGTCTTTTCTCACATATTTGTCAAGACATTGAGAGATATAAGAGCAAGTAGTTAGGTAGAAAATTTTATGAACTTTAAGTGTATTTATATAAATTAAAGAAATACAGCTTTCAATATTGTTAAAATAGCTAAATACTTTTTTGGGTGACTTAATTAATTGGTTTTTCCTCTTGAACCAAAATCACAATTTATTATACAAGATTTTATAGGAAGGCAGCTAATAACTAATTTCCAAGTTAAATAACAGCATGTTTGTTCATACTAGCTCATAAAACGAAATATTTTACTTACTGCATAGAAGTTATTGGCAAACATGTAAATAATAGTTGGTTTTACCAGTAGATAAAAATTAAAATTAACAATATATGGGTTTTTAATATTTAATTGATTACATTAAACTTTATAAAGTTTATACCAAAAGCAAGGTCAAGTCATCAAAATTAAATGAAACTTATTATTTTTTAATACCCCGATAAAAAAAAATGGTTCCGTGCTTCAAAGATACGTTAAACCGTCACCGTCGGTTTCAATCACTGTTCAAATGGTTTTTTTACATTAGCTATGTTACAGGCGGTTTTAAACTCTGATACTAAGGCTTGTTAGGTCAATCGTCAATCCACAACCTATACAATGAAGGAAAGATTCTTTTATTTTCTAATAAATATAATTATTTAAATTATGTATGAAAAAAAATAACATTTTGTATTATTAAGCTTTATTATTTAATTAAATATTCTTAAAATTAAAGTTGAGTTTATCACAAGTAGTGTGTTGTATGTGTGTGTTTATGTATGTGGAAGTGAGTGTTGGTGTGGGTGTGTGTATTTATATGTAGATAGTTAAGTAGTTAGGTTTAGTTTAAGCTTGACTATAAAGATATTCATCGATTTATAAAAAAAAAAATCTGACAAACTTCGTGCTTTGTTGCTTGTTGTCATTAATTTAAAGAAAATATATTTTTGTGTTTGATTGTTCAGTTGGTCGGTTTCTCAACGCTTCAACTATACGCTTTGTTTTTGGCCAATGAATTTTAATTCATTCCCACAAGAAAGTTCTTATTGCTGGTCTAGTTCATACTCCAGTATTTTCTACAAATGCTTACTCGGTTATCTTCTGTAAAATTTGTAGTACATTTAAAAGTAAATTTTAAACAGTCAACTATTTCGACCGCGAAGTAGGTTTAAAGGTCTTTTGAACTCTCATCTGCACTGTGTTCACTACCCCATCTACTCAACCAAATACTATATGATCCTGTTAGCGCCATCTTGGAAACACGTTCCATAAAAGTTCCGACAGCTGATCTTGGAAGGCCAAGATTCTTTAATAGACGATGCAAAAACTTGCTGGGCTAAACACTTTGCTGGAATTCCTTTGCACCAACTTCCACTGCATAAAGTTGCGTTTTAAATCCGTTTTTAGTAATTTCGTTTGTGAGATCAAAATATTTGTTGGACTTGCTGTTGTGGTCCTTAGGAATGTTTGTTTTCCACGAAACGGTGAGTTCTATAAGTATTACTTTTTTCAAGTACCGAGAGTACACCAGTATGTATAGTCTATAGGCTGAAACTGCTAGTTCGTCTGGAATTTTGTAATGTGTTTTAAAGCATCCATGAATATTTTCCAGTCTTGTGCTTTGTCCAGGATTAAGAAAGGTTTACTTTGTTTAGTTTTCTTGAGTTGTCTCCTTTACAAAAGTAGTTAGTTTTCCATTTGTTGATAAACCTTTTCTGGCTCTAGCAATACTGAGACTTACAACTTCACGAATAATTTATTCTAGAACTTTATCATGTCGGTGCGAATAATGTCCTTTTTCAAGTAGAGTCTTGCACCCAGGAAGTATATGTCTCGCAGTCCCTACAGCAACACCGCACAATGTAAATATCTTATCTGTTGCTTTCCCCCATCGTACCAGATTACTCTGGTCTAGTAGGGACATTTTACAGGCATTGAGATAGAACATAATGAGTGCCGGAGACCAATCGTACATGAGTGTGCGCCATTTCAGGGCTGAAGGAATACAAACTTCCCCCATACTAAGCCATTCATTCTGTACTTCGGTCATCGCGTAAACTCTGTAGCCATGCTCTTCATCGTCCCTAAGGAAAGATTTAATAACATCTTTATTACATTCCTTTTTCTTCCAACCTAAGCCCCTTCTGCTGATTTAGGCACCGCTCATAAATTATTTATGGAACTAAAGTCTTGCCTCAAATCTCAGAGGCCAATGAGTCTTTTGGGAGAGATGCAATAAGATTATTCCGAGAGTTACTCAGGAGTTGTTCCTTTGTTACACATGTTTGTACAACTCAGATGGCTTTTTAAAATTCATCCCAAATTGTTGCTGTCCCCTGAACAGCGTAGAGGGGTCAGCGCCCTGCGCTAACCCAAGCCAAGACTTAAGCTTTTTTATGACAGTTGCATCCAGATTTACCAGAAGAGTTTTGTTAAAGTCGTATACAAGAAAAGGCCATGTTAGACGAGATGTTAGGTAGTTGTCATAAATCCAAGCTTTCTTCACATTACTAATTGGCTGTTGATCTACCTTGTTTATGTCATTAATAAAGCGTACTACAACCACATCTAAGGATGGTGTTCTTCCTTTAAAATCGATCCTTCTGCCCAGAAATTTCCTAGTTTGGTTATGATCCCGTACTTTGAGACGTTAAGCAGGCGTTAAGTCAGTGGTATTCATTACATAAGCCATAACAGGGGCCTTAGAGGTGATTTAAAAACTATAATTAACCTGTACCTCTAGTGTGATTGGTGTGTCTCCACCAATCAGATAGGATGATTTTAAATGTTTAGGTAAGTAAACTGTTCTGGTTGGCGGAGAGTGCTCGATAGACGCAACAGTTAACGTAAACTACTATGGAATTAAAACTCACACTACAGGTACAGATTGATGTTTTTTTAAGCATTGGGCCCTGAAAACAGACAATTTGGCTATGTAACAATTAGGCAAATAGACCGACCAACATATTAAGGTAGCTATGAGTACCTATATAGTTGGGTACAGAACCCTAAAATATAAATGATTTTGTAATGAATAAGTAAGTCAAATAAAAATAACCTTGCAGCCTCTTAGAAGTTGGACACAGGTCCAACAAATCTATAGCCAAAGATCATTACGTCTTACCCACTTACCACTGTCAAAGCCTATACAGTTTTGTTTGAAGGCGACGCGTCACGTCGCTCGCCCGAATTATCTCTAAGACCCCGGGGGCTTTACCAAAGAGCCAATCGATAATCGAATCGAAATACCAAAATATACTCTTAAGTTTTTCGTTATGGCTTTTGAAATAAGTCGTAGGCCTGGGATATTAAAAAGTCCTCTTTATCATCCATTACATTTTTTTCGGTAATCATCTACTGCCTAACAGTAGGTAGGTTTCATAATTTTCTGAATACTTAGCCTGGAAATAATAATTATGATTTGTAAATAATGGTGTGTTAGTACCGTACGTACTAAAAGGAATAAATTTATTTTCAAATACAATATAAATGGTCAAAATAAGTAAAACAATTACAATTAAAAACCCTCCGCAACATTACCTCAAATATAAAGAAATGGAGACTTACCCTTTAAAATCAAAGAAAATCCTTTAAACTGCTTACTAATTATGTATCAACGATGATTATTTGTATTTTTCTGCCACGTTTTAATCACTCCAAGACTTAAAAACCATTAAAACACCGGACAATCGCACGCTGAATCCCAAACTAAAACAGCTAACATGAAATAATTGGTTTTTGCGCTCGATATTATGAGTTAAGATACATTTGCATATGAGTACTAAAACCATCTATCTCATTATAGCGTTTTTTTGTAGTTGGTTATTTATATTAAAAACCAAAAAACTTCGCATGCTAAAAACACTTAAGTTTCGGTATAATGTTTTACTATTAGATTTTAGTAGAATCATGCTAATATAATGGAGAAAAAAAGAAATTAAAAACTTTTAATCGGATTTTTTTCTCAAACAAATCGATATTTGCTTAAGAACTTATCCAAGTAAAAACAATTTATAGGGAATTAGTCGTATCTACCACAGCATAAATATGAAATCAAAAATATTATTCACATTTAATTACTTTTGAATTAGTGTTTTCGGCTAAAACCGTTCGTTTAATTGATTTTAACACCCACTATCTTCGAAACTAAACGTCCCAGAGCTTAGTCGATTTTATCATTGGAGAAAGCGGAAGATTTTGAAACGATTGGTGAAAAAAAGTGAATTTACCAAAAAAAATGAGTTAGTTGGTTTTCGCTACAACACGGCGATATAGCTAAATCACCACACACGGTTTTATCTGATTTGAATGAAAAATAATACAATAATAAACTTGTGTTATGTTATAGTACCACAGAGAATAATAATATATAAGAAAATAAATTAAAAATTAATTTATAATTATTAATTTATAACCCAAGATGGACCGACGACCTGAAAAAGGTAACGGGAAGCCGATGGCTACAGGCGGCGCAGAACCGGTCGTTGTGGCGATCCTTGGAGGAGGCCTATGTCCAGCAGTGGACGCGTGAAAGGCTGGTATGATGATGATGAATAGTAGTGTTATTGACAACTCTAACCACCTTAAGATCTCTGCACTCGTGTACGTGTACTTCCAAACTTGGCTGTTGTTTGTTAGTCAAAGTGCAATTATTATTTATTATATTATAATGCATGAGCAAATTTTGTATGGAGAACGCCGTTTTCGCGATCTCGAATGCAGTGTTCTTAATTTATATAATCACCTTATAAAATAATTTAACTTGTTGCAATGTATCTAGGTACATTGCAACAAGGAATGTAAGTGGTTATACTTAATTTTGTTTGTATCCCACGACTTTGAAAACTAACAATATTTTGTATTGAAATAGGCAAAACTAAAACCAACTATCTTTGAATGAATCGTTATATCTATAAAGTTTAAATAATAAAAAGCAATACATTAATTTTTTAAAGGTAAGTACGATTTACACAACTAAAATTTATTAATTATAATACCCTAAATATGAATCAGATAAATAATTTAGCTAATATTTTTTAAATACATACCTACATATCATCAAGGGTGCCTTACGGCGCCCGAGACCGCCTAGACAGCCCCAGGGTACCCAGAGGAGGGGGTTTTAATCCCACCTCGTCGTAGCCGATGGTATGAGTCTACACCGAACAAGTGGCTAGCTCGTCGTGATTTTTTGAATAGACTCAATAACCCATCTATAAACAGTTTCACAAGTTGGTATAGTGAAACCGGGACTGACAGATAAACGTGCTCTCCGAGGCACTATAGTGGTGTTGTCAAACAAATGTACATTTTTTTTTTAAATAAAAACTCATTGGTACACACCGGGATTCGAACCAGGGACTTCTTTATACAAAAAAAAAAGATTACCAATTGACTGTTTCATTAAATTAAGCACTAACAAAATAAATGAAACCCAAAGGTATTTATATAATTGTTAAATTCAAACTGACAAGACATTCCATTGAAATACCATGAATTTAAGTTAAGAACTTGTTCGAAAAGCCTCCAAATCTATGGTTGTGTGCGATCCAGCGGGCGGCAACCGCTATGCGCTACCCACACAGCATTTCGCAATCACTGGCAATTTTGTTACATTGGGCAACATTACCTCATTTCACGTAAATTGTGTAGACTGTAGAGCGACCGATGCGTTGGGTCCACTGCACTAAAGAAAATGCGTTTCGAATGTCTCCAACGATAGATTGTCGAAAAGATTTCGAAAGTCTCAACGCGGGGTTTCGTTGCCGAAATCGCACTCGAAAGGAGATTTCGTTATACGACAAAAAAGATATCAATTACTCTTGTATACTAATTTTTTTTTTGACAGAGAAATATTTAAATTGAGTTAAATTTTATGTTTTCAGCGGATTTTCTTAAGGTGCATTGTTATTTAATGCTATATAAATATTCATAAAGGATGTATATTTTGGTGTATAATGTATATTTCAGTAACCCTGAAATTATACTAAAACATATTTAAGATAAAAGACAATCAAACTATAAGTTTTGCCATATTAATAATAATATATTTTCAAAGTAAGTATTAGAATGTTCTTGAAATTTATTTAGTATGGACAACTTATAGAGAGGATCACTTCAATTTTGCCGGGAGCAAATAGGAATAAAATCTCCTCTAAAAATAGGGAGCTCCGCACTCGAAGTTGTTGACAATTATATATACCTGGGACAGTCAATCCAAACAGGTAAATCCAACTTCGAGAAAGAGATCTCTCGTCGAATCCAACTCGGCTGGGCAGCATTCGGGAGGCTACGTAATATCTTCTCGTCCCAAATACGGCAGTGTTTAAAGACCAAGGTGTTCGAGCAGTGTGTGTTGCCAGTGATGACTTACGGATCAGAGACGTGGTCGCTTACTATGGGTCTCATGAAAAAGCTCACAGTCACATAAAGGGCGATGGAGCGCGCTATGCTCGGCGTTTCTTGCGGGATCGTATTCGAAACGATGAGATCCGCAAAACGACAAAGTAACCGACATAGCCTCTAGAATCGCCAAACTTAAGTGGCAGTGGGCAGGCCACATAGCTCGCAGAACGGACGGCCGTTGAGGCATTAAGGTTCTCGAGTGGCGACCGCGTGCTGGAGGACGCAGGAGAGGCAGGCCCCCCACAAGATGGACCGACGACCTGAAAAAGGTCGTCGGTCCATCATACCGGCTGATGGATACAGGCAGCGCAGAACCGGTCATTGTGGCGATCCTTGGGGAAGGCCTATGTCCAGCAGTGGACGCGCGAAAGGCTGGCATGATGAAATAGGAAATCAAATTCAGATTTTAAATTTACCGGATGCATATAGAACATTAAATTCAGTGTTTAATTCTAATGGGGGCAGATAGGAAACCAAATACAGTCTTTTATTTTGCCGGGAATTAAATATGTAGTCGCTAATTTAACCAGGAGCATATAGAAAATAAAATACAGTTTTAATTCTGCCGGGAGCATAATAGAACCAACATTTCTTTTACACGCTCTATTAGCTGTATATGAAATCATCTATGAGTATTTATTATAAGATATGAGGACAATTACAGACAATTTGAAAGTGAATGCAATATTGTTTAAGAGGCCATTATTCTATTAATCTTTTCATCGTCGGTGATTGTGAACAGAGAAATATTATCTGCGTACGTAATGTAATGTATGAGTTAATACATTTCCCTTTCGATTGAAAAGTTGCCTACGAATTCAGCATTCACTATTGTCTTGAAAGTTGTTGCAAAACTATACATATAACTTGGGCAACTCATTATTTCAGTACTTGTAAGGCACGGCATGTGACTTTTTATCTACCTGGTGGTGAGCAGATTTACAAAGTTCATAGATAATTGTTCTTAAATAATATTTGATAGGAGTTATCAATGTTATATATATAGCTCCCACTGTGCCGGATAAATGATGCGATTACGAAATGGGCGGCGACAAAAACGAATTGCATTACGAGTATATTTTAATATACTCGCTGATAACTAATAATACTTATTAAATGAATACTTAGGATTTAAAAGAAGAAATCTCCGGTATTTATAAGTTAAAATTAATATTGCAAATTTATTATATATTAACTTTGTTATTATTCTATGCATTTCTTTACTACATTTGGCTAAGGCCAAGCTTTATCAATAACTTTTAATTTAATTTGGAAGACAATACTTCCAAAAAGAAAAACTGATTTTGTCTCTACATTATTAAAAATGACTTGCAATTCTATCTCGAAATTGGACTCAAACAATTACAATTACAACTGAAGAATTAGGAATAAACATTAACAAACAAAAACTACCTACATGACCTTACAAAACCTCAAATTACGACTTCCTCAGCGAAAAGCATTTAGCTCTATCAAAAGTTCCCACATTATCTACAATGCCAAAAAAACAGTGGCAATTTCGACGACATATGGTGACCAAACCGCCAGACATTGTTCTAACAAGGTTACCTAATTATTAAGCTAGTTCTACTGAACGCCATTTCGTATAACCCTACCAATTCAAGATGCTGTAACTATAGTTATAATTGTCTTACTGCAGTTTAGTTTTAAAATTGTGTTCGTAACAGTTATAGGCCTACGTAGTGAGGTTCCTAGTTCCCACAGACCGTGCGATAAGCGAGACTTACCAAAATAAATATTCAACAGTTTGTGACTATAAACAATCTGCCCGCACTTGTTCCTTAATACGAGAATTGCGTAGTAGTAGCATAAAAAATATGTTTTTAATTATTGTACTTAACTGATAGTTGTACGCAGTAATCGTAAGTACAGAAACGTTCATCGTACATAATGTTATATCGTATTTTTGTATACACTAAAACGGTTAATAATTGGTTAAATAATGTTTACTCATGTATTTTTTCTGTATGTAAACCCGAACTTTTCATTCTGTATACTTTTGTGTTTTTGATATACATTTCTACGAAAATCATTTGGACCTAATTTTTTTTAGAAGTAATATTCATATTTTATTTAAGTAGGTATACCTATTTATTGCATAAAGTACAAAGTCGAACCGAATACCACAAAGCATTATCTTCCAGTCAAGCCTTCGGGATAATAAAAGCAGTGACTTTTTAAGTCATTAATTTTACTACTAATAATAAAATTCTTTTTAAAATTGGTATAAATACAAATAGGTACTCGTATTTACTTAAGAAATTTTAGTATAGAATTAATGCTATTGATGCGTTTCACCCCAAGGCAAATAATTGCTGCACTATCTCTTTGAACTAGAGTAGATATAAAATGGAATTTAAAAATCTTATATTCCCTTCACACATATTCATGTTTTTTTTTTTGTATACTGTACTTACTCTATCAACTAGTAGATTCGTAGCCAAGTCAGGGTTAGCACATGTGTATTGTATACTTTATCATCATTAACACAACAGCTGTAATTGGTAACAAATTACTTTTTTTTTTAATAATAAAATAACAAATTACTTTTTTAACAAGTGACGTTCAAAATTTTGTCAATGAAGTATAAAAATATTTCACAAAACTTACTAAATATTGAATTAAATTAAATTGTATGTAGTCATTAAAAATAATTGTTAATTAGGAAGTGTGCGGAAATAAAATATTTTAAAAAGTTATCTGTTAACATTTTGTTTTCTGTTAATTCAGTAAGGATTAAAAATTACCCTATTTTTATTGAGTTTTTTTTTTTTATATGTAGGACAAATTACACATATTGCTCTGGTCACAAACTAAGCTCTCGGCTTGTACTATGTGTACCAGAAACAACGATATAATACATATTATGTTTCATAAACACCCAGACCATGATAAACTGTACAGAAAAAAACGTACTACTTAATAATAACTATATTTTTGTTTTACCATGGGTGGAAATCGAACCCACGGCCTCCGGATACAACGCCAAAGGCGCAACCACTAGTCAACGGAGGCTGTCGTAATTATAATACTATAAATTGTTTATTTTATTATATTGATCCTAACTATAGTCTAAAGAAGTCATATAAAAGTCAGTTTACAGAGACATCTAAACGTTTATGTTATAGCACCCTAAATTAGCTACCAAAAAAAAAGTACCATCGGGTACCTTACGGCGTCCGAGACCGCCTAGACGGACCCAGGGACCCAATGATATTGTTGTATTACTAAGGCTTTTAAAAAATCTACTCACCTATCAAGTACAGGCACAGTTTTATAAATAAGTAGGTACCAGTGTTTCATATTTAATTGTTTTGGACTTTTTGGTAAAGTTGCAGATAGGCATTTTGGTAACCCTGCATTGTAACTGCGTAATAGATATCATGGACAAAGAGCAATGTGGGCCGCGCGATACAGAGCCAATCTTATCCAGGGAATAATTAATTATTTTTACAATACTGCTCCCACAACCCTGACGTCATTCATATTGTGCCATAGCTTCCTAAATAGAGCAATGACCTAATAAACTAGCGAAGGTGTTCATTGTTTTTTTTTTCGCTTAGGTACTTATACTTGTATAGGTACCTGATCGTGGGAGTTTTGGACTGATACGGGTGTTATAAGGTCAGGGCTAAATTGGTAGGTATCTATTACTACGACTTGGACTTAAAAAAACACTTAGGTCCCTGGTTCGAATTCCGGTGTGTACCAATGAGCTTTTAATTAAAAAAATTATGTACATTTGTTTGACAACACCACTATAGTGCCTCGGAGAGCACGTTAAGCTGTCGGTCTCGGTTTCACTGTACCCAATTGTGAAACTGTTCAAAGATGGGCTATTGAGTCTATTCAAAACATTGCGACGAGCTAGACACTATACATACATATAATTATATAGGCAAATATAATTATATGTATATATGCATATAATTATATTTGTATCCTCACCAATAATATCCTGTTTCAATCTTTTTCAGTACATAGGTTACGTATCGCGCCTTCCAGTTCAAATTTTCAGCCTTAAATTGTTTTAAGTTCTTCAGTGTACTTTCTAATATTAGAAGTAATTAAGCTTAATGTTCTAAATTAAACTACTTACAGGGGCTTATCAAGCAATGTCGATAAATTTTGACAGTCGATAAAATTAAGTTTATGGAGGACATTCATTCATAAATGTATATTTGTATATTTTGACGATTTATCTGGGCTATCGATATTGTTGCTAAAGGCCTTATGTAAATCCCATACTCACCTGCAGATTGGACTGCACAATCTGTTTACCATCTCAAAATTAATGCCGTGCAAAAAAAATTAAATAAAAGTTAACTGATCTATCCAAACACGCAATTAGCTAACCACTTGTTCGATGTAGACTCATACCATCGACTACGACGGGGTGGGAATAAAATCCCGACCCTGAAGCCGTCTAGGCGGTCTCACGCGCTTTAAGGCACCTGTGTACAACCAAGTTAACTGATAATACTTAATCATAGGTTGTGTTGATCCCTGGTTCTCTTTAAATAAGACAATTATTATATATAGACTTTTAGTCAGTTTATACGTAAGTTTTCCTTATATTAATCATGGGTATGCGACAGAAGTGAGAAGTTAGCGTCGTTTCCCGAATATTTCCCAGTTAAAATGGACTAAATGCGGAGCGACCACGACTAAGGCTAAATTGCAGCAAAATTAACTGGCTAATCGTATATGTAACGTTTAAAATTAAAAATGGCGTCAATTGCTGTCATTTGAACTGCAAAATAAACTTGTTACATTCAACGCCATTATTAACTTTAAGACTTTATATACTTTCATGGGTTTCAAAAGCTAAGAAACTTATTGCAAATTTATAGAATTTTATTTAAATGTACAGGTGCCATTTACTGCTATATTTTAGCATGCGTCTACTGTCCCAATTTACTGTCATTGGTGTATTTGCTTGCTTGTAAACGTTGCATAATTTAAAAAATATCTATGGCTCTAGTCTGACCGGTTTCGTTACCAATACAGATTCAAAACCCGTAGTCATATTTCAGTTTTGGACTGTGGCTTTGCCGGTTTCAGGAGTCTACTGCATCGATTTCTTGTCTCCATCCAGATTCCAGATACGCCACGGGCAGTTGATATCAACACCATCCCTGGATTTTAAAGGTCTGATAAATACTAAGTCACATGCCATTCTCTAAATTATTAGTCTTATTATATATTAGTCTTATTTTTGAATCATTCAAATGCTTTCGTAAGATCACTGACTGAAATGAGTTCGAATGCCGTCTTACAGGCCGTAGTGATAACGGCCTAAGTATTATTCAGTTTTACATTCTATTAGCCAGGCAGAATCGCGCATGGTTTGATTTACAATCTCTAAATTCAATTTAATAAATTCATATTTATAAAACTATTATATATACACAACCCGAAACAGGGTTGTAGTTGCACGCCTAACCTTCAAAAAATTTAGACGCAAATTCATTACGAACGTAACTTTACGGTTAGGTTAACATATAAGTGAGCCCCACCAGTGTCCGTGCGGACGGGACGTGGACCGTTCCGGTGCAGGCAATATGTACGTACCAACACTCTGGTTTAAGTAGATGTCTTTATGGCTGTCGTAAAAAAAAACTTATTTTCTTCAATAGTAACAAATAACAATGGAACCAGCTAACCACCTAGTCTTAAACTGGTTGGTTATGTAGCGTGTGTTCGGTTTGGTTTTTTTTTTTTCTCCCGTAAGGACAGTAGTTTAATAGCTAACTATCTGTCATTTTTTTATTATATGTTTAACATTTGACTGGTGGGAGGAATGGCGACCTAGCCAAGTGCATACTTGGATCTTATATACTTTTTTTTTTTGACATTTCATAAATGCCTGTAAAGGTTTAGAAATAAATATTTTTAACTTTGACTTAAAATATGAATAATATATTAAATCGTAATATTTATAAATGTAAAGTTATGTAAACTACAACTTATCTCACACGCGTCATTATTAATGAATGAAAATCTTGTAATTTGTAAAAAAAATATTATTTTTACTACGAAATTTACTACTCTTCACAAAATAGATAAGATAATTATTAAAGTGTTGTGAAAGCAAAACAATATTTTGTTCACAACACAGTTATAGTGAAGGTACTCCATGATAGTAAATTTTGATAAAGAATTTATAGTGTACATATATTTTTTGACATAGTCAACTAGGTATATAGGTAAGGTAAATGATGTATGACGTACATAATCAAAATAAATTGGTAGTCTAGGTATATGATAATTTGGATTGGTTCTGAAAAGTCTCTATGATCTGGGGCCTTTTATAGGAATATGTATATATTTATTTATATAAGTTTATTTAAATTAAGCATCCGACTCATCACCGTACAATCTTAAAGGTTAGCTGGTAAATAATGCCTAAGGCATTAAGTTCGCCTTTATATATAACTTTTGTTTACTGTGCAATAATAAAGTACTATATGTACCAGAAACAACGATATTAATACATATTATATTTTATAAACATCCAGGCCATGGCAAACTGTACAGTGGCTATTTTTTTTAACTTTCTCCATAGTAAGTGAGCACTCTCCGCCAATCAGATATGCTTTTACAGGCTTAGAAAATTAAGCGATCCTACTGGTGGAAAGTACTCCCTTAAAGCACTAAAAAAGTTAAAACAAACTCGCACTAGGACCTCAGAAAAATGTACTAAAATTTGAAGGATGGGAATCGAACCCACGATACACGGATACAAAGCCAAAGCTCCAAACACTAGTCTACCGAGGCTGTCAGTAAAGTTTTCCAACCATACTTTAAACGAAAAGAAAAACGGCGCCTCCGACATAAATAAACCTGCCCATTGAAAACAACAAAAAAGTTGTTTGAGAAAAAACTCAATTTCAACGCATGAAATTTATTCAAAGAAGTATTCGGACACAATGGGTGGCTTACAAACATTCATGTAACTCGTTCGATTTATAAAACACTTAATGTAAATCAAAATCTCATAAGCCTTTCCTAACACATATCATTTTAAATCGCCAGTATTATCACGATGAGTAGAAAAAATCGCCTCTGAGATCATCAGAACGACCTTGTGCGCTACACAAATTGTATGTGCTACTTAAATTGTCCGTAATAAGTTTTCTAAACTTATCAATAAATTTATCATATACTTAATTATCTTTCACTGTTCTAATTATATTAATATCTATTTTATCTTAATCTAAATCATTATAAAACAAAATGTATTTTACCAAATTTTTTAAACTGTTATTTATCCTTTACATAAACAGATATATCTAATTCAAATTTATTTTATTAAGATCATAATATTTCGACGCAATACAAAATGGAGGAATGCTAGTTTATAGTTTTAATTAAGTTATAATATAATATGATTCTTATTTACTCGTTTATTAACACTATAAAAAATTTGAGTGGCTTTAATTCGATGAGGCCATTTTGTAAATTAATATTAAAACTGCTTTAGAGGTTAAGAAAGCTCATTGTCATTCAATAATATATTTCCAACGCCTTTTGTTTCTCCTTATATATTCGAATTTAATATACAGTAAATAATTTTAGAAATTTTTAACTACATATAAATAGCACACCACTATAGTGCCTCGGAGAGCACGTTAAGCTGTCGGTACCGGTTTCACTATACCAACTTGTGAAACTGATTATAGATGGATTATTGAGTCTATTCAAAACATCGCGACGAGCTAGCCACTTGTTCGGTGTAGACTCCATCGGCTACGACGAGGTGGGGTTAAAACCCCTCCGCTGGGTACCCTGGGGCCGTCTAGGCGGGCGCCGTAAAGCACCCGTGATGATATGTATGTATGTATAAAAATAGCATTAGGCCCATCTATAGTGGTTAGACTATAGTAGCAATAGTAACAATTTTCGCAGGGCGTGATAGCCGGTCGCGGGCGCGTCCCTCTCGTTTCCTGTCACAACTTCATGCTTCACAATAGATTGTAAAAAACATTTTGAAAGTGAAAATTAAAAATCGAATTCAATTTGAAATAGGTTGAATTATATATTATAGTTTTATTATATAAAATATGACAGATTTATAATAATATATAACACTATAGACTTGTGGTTGCACCTTTGGCGTTGTATCAGGAGGTCGTGGGTTCGATTCCCACCCATGGCACAAAAAAAAATAGTACATTTTTCTGTACCATTTGACATGGTTGGGTGTTTATAAAATATAATATGTAGGTATATCATTGTTTCCGGTACAAGCCTAGAGCTTAATTTATGTAAATTCTCCTACATATAAAAAAATACATAACACTACAATTTTTTGGTCCCCGGTTCATACCCCGGTGTAATACCAATGATTTTTTAATAAAAAGATATATATTTATTACTATAGTGCCTCGGAGAGTACGTTAAGCTGTCGATTCCAGCTTCACTATACCAACTTGTGAAACTCTTTATAGATGGAACATCTATAAAGAATCCAAACATCGCGACCAGCTAGCCACTTGTTCGGTGTAAGTAGACTCCATGGATCCATCGGCTACGACGAGGTGGAATTAAAACCCCTCCGCTGCGTAACCTGAGGCCGTCTAGGCGGTCTCGGGCGCCGGAAGCACCCGTGATGATATATATTGATTTATTAATAATATAAATCCTATCTGCGTGGAATGGTGGCAAGACACTGTCTACATTTGCTCGCTGGATCGTGATGCAAATTCTTTTAGCGGGTAAAGAGCCAGCTCCCTCGTCTCAGAGGCTGAGGATGGCAGGATGGCAGGAGGCCATTAAACGAGGTGTAGGTACTTAATTATAAAAAGGTGTAATATTTGTCCCGCTTTATAGACTCCGCACTCACTGTCCAATGCTAGACAATATTTGGGATCAGAGCCCGCCCCCATTCTTCAATAATATCATCGATTCTCTTGCCATATTTGCGGTTTATACGAGTAGACTCTATAAACGCTGAATCATCAATAGTGACAAGAGTCCTTTTTATGACTTTGTTTAGAGCTATGGTAGGAGAAAGAGCACGCGCTTTTAAGACTTGATAGTCTCCAAAGCCTTTCGTCAAAAAAAGGAGGTCGTACTTTCCACATGGAGACTTGTATTGAGCTCATAACGGCTATCCCAGTCGGAGTCCGATAGCTTTGCGATTATTTCCATTATAAAGAACGTGCCCTCTGCACGCATACATTTGTGGAAGGTAATCTATTTAACCAGTAGCCGGATAGATTTTCAACTAATTCCAAACGCACGAACACTATTTTTATTTTTGCCATGAATTTGGGAAAGTTAATCGAAAATGTTTTGCAATGTTCTTGTATAGTTTTTTGTTTACTAATTAGATAGCACACACTGCTTAACATCAGACAAACATTATATTTTTTAATAAAAACAAACCATTTGCATATACATTTTATTACTGATTCCAACTATAACTACTATAACTTGCTTGCTATAAAAATCGAACAAGTTCGACTTACTTAACTTTTATAAGAGGAATTTAAACACTGAACAAAATAATATTCTTTAAATTTATTTATACTTTGTATAAATAAGAATTTTCTTAAATTTTGATCATTATCCAGTCTAACAATGGCCTGTAAGTATAACATTAACTGAACTTGAGCGATTTGCAATTATTTAGAAGTAGTTTATGCTGCAGATATGTTGGTGCGAAGAAATTACACACAGTACTCTGTCAAGTTTTTGGGGTTCTACAGGCAAATAAATGTTTTTAAAAACTATTCTGCATAACAAAGAGATTTAACTATCTGTGATGTTGCATAACACCCCGAATGGGAGATTAGCCTATGAGATTTTGGAAACATAGAAATTAATTACTTTACTTATTCCCAAATTAACCTACGTGGGATATTTTTTGCGGAATATTTGTAAAGAGGTATATTTTAAGTACGACAGAGAAGTTTTTATAAATCATAAATAAATATAATAATAGTTTTCATAAACATTTATGTGACCGTAGAACCCTAAAAACTTGACAGAGTTCTATGTGTAATTTCTTCGTATCAACATACCTACAGCATAAAATACTTCTAAGTAATTGCAAGTTCAACCAGTTTAACCATAAATTATTTAATAATTACATCAATAATGTAAGTAACAGAATTCAATATTAATCTATATTAGTCTACAATTTTCCAAGATTTTCTTTTAACTAATTCATCGACTTTATTTTGGAATGTTTCGTGACTATAATTTGTTTTATTTTGCAGTAGCTACGACAGTATTTTATATTATAGTGAGTCCTTTTATTGCAATTGTAATTATCGCTTAATGTATTGTTGCTTTACATTCGCTGCTTTACAGCAGACATGAAAACAAACGAATTGCATATAAATTATATTACTGAGTCCAACAATTACTTGCTTGCTATAAAAAGCGAACAAGTTCAACTTACTTAACGTTTATAAGAGGAATTTAAACACTAAACAATACTATATTCTATCAATTTATTTATACTTTGATATAAGAATTTTCTTAAAGTTTGATCATTAACCAATCTAATAACGGCCTGAAAGCGATTTGCAATTATTTAGTAGTAAATCATTCTGCAGATATGTTGGTGCGAAGAAATTACACATACACGTACTCTGTCAAGTTTTTAGGGATCTACAGGCAAATAAATGTTTTTAAAAACTATTCTGCATAACAAAAATATTTAACTTTCTGTGATGTTGCATAACACCCTGAATGGGAGATTAGCCTAGGAGATTTGAAAACATAGAAATTAATTACTTTACTTATTCCCAAATTAACCTACGTGGGATATTTTTTTCGGAATATTTGTAAAGAGCTATATTTTTAGTACGACAGAATAGTTTTTTGTATATTAAAAAATCATAATAATAATAGTTTTTATAAACATTTATTTGACCGTAGAACCCTAAAAACTTTGACAGAGTTCTATATGTAATTTCTTCGTATCAACATACCTACAGCATAAAATACTTCTAAGTAATTGCAAGTTCAACCAGTTTAACCATAAATTGTTTAATAAATGCATCAATAATGTACGTAACAGAATTCAATATTAATCTATATTAGTCTACAATAATGGATTTTCTTTTAACAAATACATCGAGTTTATTTTGGAATGTTTCGTGACTATAATTTGTTTTTTGTTTTATTTTGCAGTAGCTAATAATAATAATAATAATATGTAGCACAATTTACACATATTGCTCTGGTCACAAACTAAGCTCTAGGCTTATACTATGTGTACCAGAAGCAACGATATAATACATATTATATTTTATAAACACCCAGACCATGGCAAACTACAGAAAAAGCGTACTAATATTTTTGTTGCCATGGGTGGAAATCGAACCCACGACCTCCGGATACAACGCCAAAGACCACACACCACAGTATTTTATATTATAGTGAGTCCTTTTATTGCAATTGTAATTATCGGATAATGTAATGTTTAAATTTATTATTAGTTATATGATAAATCTGCAATGTGGTACATGCCCAGTTTTCATCTTATTTTAAAATATTTTTAAGTTCAGTTAAATTAATGACGTGCTTAAAACTGAAATAAATTAATATAAAATATAAATACATTTTTAGTTTTAATATTAGACACAAAGAGAGTACAAATAAACTAACATATGATCTTTTGATAGGTATATTTTATTTTTCGGATGACAAATATTCAACAACATTTTAAAAATATTAATAAGCTAACTTACAAATAAAAATCAAACAAATAACAATAAAATAACTTATAATAATCCAAACCCTAATAAATAATACATAAAATAAGTATATAAATAATAATAAATAAATTACTAAAAAAGATAAAATATTTCCTCCATCCCCAATATTACCATACCAAGAATTTATGTGGCATTGCCCCTTTTAATCGCCAGACTGATGTTTTGGGAGAAAAATAAGCGCGAACGAGCACCTTCAGGTGTTTGGATCAGTAGTAGGCCAATCTCATCCACCAACTGTCTTGTATCCTTTATGCACGATACACGAGCATCTCTAGATGTTTGAATCAGTAGTCGACCAATCTCATCCACCAACTATCTTGTATCCTATAAGCTCGCACGAGCATCTCCAGATGTTTGGATCAGTAGTAGGCCAATCTCATCCACCAACTGTCTTGTATCCTATATGCACGATACACGACCATCTCTAGATGTTTGAATCAGTAGTCGACCAATCTCATCCACCAACTATCTTGTATCCTATAAGCTCGCACGAGCATCTCCAGATGTTTGGATCAGTAGTAGGCCAATCTCATCCACCAACTGTCATGTATCCTATATGCACGATACACGAGCATCTCTAGATGTTTGAATCAGTAGTCGACCAATCTCATCCACCAACTATCTTGTATCCTATAAGCTCGCACGAGCATCTCCAGATGTTTGGATCAGTAGTAGGCCAATCTCATCCACCAACTGTCTTGTATCCTATATGCGCACACGAACATCTGCAGATGTTTGGATCAGTAGTCGACCAAACTCATCCACCAACTATCTTGTATGACCCACCTAATCAATAATGATTATTTCATTTAGAAAAAAACATTACATATATATAATTTCCCTTGGCCGTCCGACCGTTTTCGTTACCACCGCCAATACAGATGCAAAAACCGTCAAGTGACGTAGTTATGTTTCAGTTTTAGTTTAGCGGTTTTCAGGAGACCATCGATTTGTTTTAGAGATGGTAGTATCCTTTTAGGGTGCGGTTATGAATTCTGCAGTTAATTTTATGAAAACTATTACATTGATAGTTTTTCGAGTTGGTAGTCTCTTTTCAGGGTGCGGTTATGAAACGAACAGTTAATTTGACGATAATACAGCGAGGCTATAGGTAGATTCGTATTAAAAATCATCTTTGTCGCCTACTCCCGTAGCAAATTTGATCTTATTTTATACATTTCGTGGAGGTTTGAACCCTCAAACCCCCCCTCTGGCTACGCACGTGGTTGATGCTTTCCTATTATTATATATTTCATGTAACAAAATAATTATACAAGGTAGATGCATGCAACATAGATACATACAACATACAGTTTTAGAGATGTTTAGTTTTAGAATAAAATAGATTTCTTTTTTTCAATGAAATAACAAAATAATATTATACTAACTTATAAATAGGACAAATTTCAATTTATACCACCGTTAAAAATTATATTAAAATATTGAAAATTTATTGAAGCGGACCTACAGCTTGTTCGTGAATACTTTGTATAGCATGACACGCGTCGATTTTCAGGGCGCACCATTTATTAAACGTTCTAGACAATATCTTAGTCAATCTTCTTTCATCTTCTAGAGTCTATGAAAATGTAACGGTCAATATGAAGTATTGGCGCCGATGCTTTATTGTCACATTTTTTTAACTTCCGCCCGTCTCCGCATAATTTAGCCAGCATAGTGGGAGCAAATAATTTAACGATGCAACGTTGATTATAAAATTTCAAAAAGGACAATGATATGATTTTATTAAAAACACAAATAATATTAAAGGAACAAATAAGCAAAGAATTTCTTTATTAATTTTGTTCAGTGATTTCAGTGAAAATTTCAAGTGCAAGTAGAATGTGTTTAAGTTTTTTGGGTCCCCGCGCGTCCGTTTGGTTTGCGCAACAATCAAATCTGGTTAATTAGAGATAGCTGGCGTTGTCGTCGCGTCAACGGGGTTATCAACAGTTTTGTAACTCTAGCCGTAATGTTTCGATTGAAGGTTGTGACACAGTTTTCATCGATTCGGACATTTATCTTTAAAGTGCTTCAAATAGTATCGAGATCGTACATATGTAGGTTACTCTGAAGTGGGAGAGAGTCAAAATGTTAAACCGATCAGATTTGACAAAGGTTATCAACCACTGGCCTACTTTTATTCTTTATAACGCGCGCATCTATCTGTTTACTTATTTTTAGTGAAATTAATTGGTAAATAATGAGCAAAACTTTTCCTAAATATTAACCCATTTTATAAATAGGTAATTGGGTCACTGAAAATGTTAAAGGAAATGATTTTGTAATATTGATTATTTACTTTTAATCTACAGTTTTCAGTAGAAAAATATTAAATTCGATTTTGTGATTATTACAGCTAATACATACTCGTAAGTATGGATGACAGACCTCGCGGCTCGCCGCGGTGTGATATTCAATATGTTCACACGACTGTTTCTAGGGTTACGTAATACAATGCTAACTTTCAATGTCGCGCCTCCGTCATCGACGATCGAATTCGTTCGCCATGCTCAACGATATCCAGAAAAACGAAGTTCGATAGGTAACTTTCTTCTTCTCGCTTTATATATTTTAGATGCCTTTAGTTCAGCCAATGAGACGGCCTCAAATCTGAGGAATTAATGATAACATCCTCGTATGGAAAGAAAATATTGTTCTGAAAAGTGACTGAAACTTTGCGGAATTAGAAGTTTTCAGAGTTGTCGGAGTTGTAGTAAGCGATTGCGTAGAGCGACCTTGATGCGGCGCAGTGGCGGGTCTCGTGAATCACTGCAGCGAAAGTGGGAGAAATGTGTATCCCTCGTCCCGCGCCCGCGCCGCCGCTCACTTTTACTTTTCATGTGGCGCAACCGAAGCCGGCGCTGCGGCTCGCGCCTGCGCCACTCGCCCGGCGCCCGCGGCCCGCAGCGCCGTTGCGCCGTTGCAGCACCTGAACATCCCGCGAACCCCGCGAACCACCCGTGCCCGTCACCGTGTCCGCGTCCGGATTACAGTGTTGTGTGGAGTGGCCCTTCCGCCCTCAGAATACTATTATTGTGGAGTGCTGTGAACACTTTTTCCCGCGCGAAAGCCGTAACCGGGTCGACGATAAGAGTTGTGCAACGAGACCGCACGGCCTCGCGCTCTCCCGCGGGTCCGCAGGAAGCGTGTCGCAAGCGAGGGAAGTGGCGCAAGCGCCGCCGGGAAGCCCCGCGCCCGACACCGACGCGTGCGTCCACCGCTGCTGCTCTCTTCTGGAGATTAAGCCTTCCTTTGAGGGTGTCCTTTACTTCTCACATTGAACCTTGGTAAGAAAGGTGGTTCTGACACCATCACTTCAAAGGAAAACCTCTCAGTATACTCCTCTGAAGAACCAATTTTCGGTCATTACATGACCGAAACCTATTGGAACTTTCCCTTTCTTTTTGTGAAAGTTATACTCCTTCGCTTTTGATAGTATCTGACTGTAAATTATACAAAGGAAAAGAAAAATTAATAGAGAAGTTGAAAGGAACTTCGAACACGTAGGTATCGTCGATTGGCATCATCCGCGACCGACATCGACTCTGTCGGAAACGCATGAATTAAAGAAGTGAAATATCCAAGGACAATACAACTTTCAAGCGATTTCGTGCGCCGCAAACAATAATAACTTCGTAACACGACTGCGCAACGCTCGGTCTCACTTTCGACTTCTACATCGGCTCCTACTTAATAATGCCGTGCAACTTAACGCAATTTACTAACTGTGCGAAACACCTACAATGATAACAGTGAGAACGTTCTCCTTTTAAGTGATATTCTAAAACAGTTTTACTCATATTTCAACTTCTTTTGCAATAACCGTTTCAGGAGATTAAAGGTCGACTAAATACTTTATAGATATACTTTGCATAAGTTGAATAACTTCGTAACTCTTTTCAAATTAAAGTAATTTGATTGGAGATCGTAACATCCTTTTAATGGCAAAACCTTGGCGTATCCGTGATCAGAGGCATGCTCAGCACGCGGTCAATGAGTCGGTGCCATTACGAGCAGCACGTTTCAACGCAACTGTCATCATTAAGTTGTAGAACTGAAAGGAACAGACTCAAGGCTAGGTGGATAACGAATTTTCGTTATTATTAATAACAGACAGGGTCGATCGTGACGGACAGAATGATAGCGTGAGATTGCGGATGCATTACCGAATAGATCGTAAGACTTTCACGTTACCCGACTGGTAACTGTAATGGCCTCGATGAGACTAGTGTAACTAGCTCTTAAACTTATGCCTTAACTAAATACTTTTACTCATCCTTTAATATAATAAATCCTAAAGCATAAAAACCTCTTTTAAATATTACAACATCTACAAAATAAACATTATTTTATAAATACCACATAAAATTATATTTAATGTTTTTCAAGTGATACAAATTACCAAATATTTGTTTAGCCCTAAATAGTGTAATGACTCGTTAAACATTATTATTAATCAAATTAAACTTACGCAAGAATATGCAACTTGATAATTTAATACAACTTTCATTTCCGAACTCAGTGGGCGTGGATTTTTAAATGTCAGTACTACAATTTTGATAAAGATCATGATTTGTGAGTGACAAAAAAGACAATACAATATGTTGGTATACATTGAGCTCTTAACTTTCACCCGGAGAAATGGTATGCGGGGAAAGTACCAGTCCATCAAAGTCGACACTTTTGACGATCTTACGTCGCAAAAATCTAATTATTGCACTTCACTTGTTGATAAATAATTCACCTTCTAAAATAATAATTTATCGGATCCAGATTTAGATTATTAGTAATCACTAGAAATAATAATAACTTCATTAGAGCTGAAGACTAGTAGTCATTTAGATCCGATCCCGATAGAGCAGTTTTATTACTTATATGAAAATACTTGCTGCCTTGATGAACTTTAATAAATATATTGTAATCAGTTGTTTTGAGATATTTAAAAGAAAATATATTTTTTCAAAATGTTTTTCCTCTATATTATACTCCTATATATGACATACATGAAATTTAATAACAAATCTCAATCGAAATGATTTTAATTAATATATTTTTAAGGCATTAAGTCCGCCTTTGTATTTTGAATGCAATAAAGATTTAAATAAATAAAAATAAAATATTTTTAATTAGATATTGTTTTACAAGATCTCCGGAAGTAGACGATAAAAGTAAAAATTGGTGTAATGGCAAGCAAATTATTCTCACCAAAAGTAGCACTCTGGAGCAATTGCATCACTAAATTAGTTGAAAAAATGTGGGTCTTGATGAGTAGAGCAGTTATCCAATTCAGCCATTCTTTAGACAATGGGGACCGTCGAGCCTCCGAAAGTGGAAAGTGGTTACCGCATTCACTGGCTCAAGTAGAATTTCATAAATGTAATTAGACAGGGTTTATATATTTACGTTAACGCTTACTATTTTACTTAATTAATCAAATTAATATATGTATTTTGAACTGTATTCATTCTTTTGTTCTCATGAATATATTTTTTATTTTCATTACTTAGAAATTAATGTTATTTTCTTTTACATTCAAATCCTTACATTAATAGTTTTTTTAAACTAGACATTTTGTAATCTTACCAGGATCCTGCAATCTTTCTTATGGAGCTTACATTCTATTATAAGATTTATCATTAAGTTTCTGATGTTTAAAGTAATTTTCCTAATTTATAACTACTGTGAGAGTTTGTATAATTTTATTACAAATAAATTTATATGATTAATCTTATTCAAAAGATGCTTTATTGTACCACCTAAGTGGACACCTAACGTTGATTCATTGATATCAATTACAAGACCACCCATCAGTACGTGTCAATATGCTCCACTAATATCACCTTTCATTGCATTATCAACAGTTGCATTCATTACCCACCTACCAACAACAATGTAACGAACAGATTCTTTTGTTATTAGTACACATTCTTTATAAACTTATTCATTATTTATGCCTAATTTTTCACAATTTTCAATTATGAAAATTGTTACTCTGACATATGAACAAGTTTGATGGTCAAGTGCTAATAATAATAGGATAAAGTAGGTAAGAGTGGCGTAGGCAGCAACGGCCACTCAGTATACATTGCAACGTGCCAGCCGATTGAAACCCAAGGTCTTTCCTAGTGGAAGAGAACGGAGTTTCCTGCGCCTGTCTATCTCTGCGTTCACTACACGCTCGCTCGTGCACACATACGCGCCCACGTGTCACGTTTCTTTGTGTTTAATCTTTTCTACCTACTACCGTTTCATCGCATCTTCTTTTTGCCGATCCTGGCGTAGAAGTCTGCGGATTCGATTGTTTCATTATATAGGCAACGGGCGATGCGCGCAGACCGCTGCGCTGTGTCACTGGAGAGGTGCCTGCAAGGATCGAGACGCAACCTTTTTTTCTGTGCGTGCGATGTTTTCACTTTCGTCGTTTTGACCGGACCAGTTTGATCTGACGCCGCTCGCGCACGGTTGTGTCGGGGGAGAGACGTTGTGATTCTGTGATCGCTTGTGCCTTAAGGATGTTTTTGTGGAATATGGCTGTGATATTGTGCTAATATGTTTGATAGTAACATATTTTTGAATTTTTACAATGAGATTGCTAATAGAAGTGTACTACAGTTTGCCAGGTTGGTGTTTTTTTTATTATTTTGTTCGGAGTTTAGGTATAGGTGCATGAGGGTGGGGGTGTTTGTTTTTGGTGGGTAAGTAGATTTTTGGGCGTTTACATGATGTTTCGGACAACCTTGTGTCTAATGAAGCCGCGCCATTCGCCTTCGCCTCTGAGCCTGCGCGAAGAGGTTAATAGGTTCACATGAGATGGTTTGCGAAATCTCACTAACTGAATGCGCATATACACATGTTTTCTATGCAGGAGGATTGCACGAGCTTTTTGACATGAAATTTTATTTCTGACGGGAAATTTTATGGTTGCTATTTAGGTACATATTGTTTATTTATAATAATGTTTTTTTTTAATGATCAAACCTTAGATAAATAACATTAATTTAATTACGTTTTACAATAAATTTACGCAGGAAATTTAGGCAGAAATAAGGTTTTCAACTGAAACTGAATAAAGCTACGCCAACGTTTAATTTATATGAAAAGGGGAGCTAGGAAAACTTATTATTGTTATAGTTACTATTTTTATTATTATTGACACTTTTACAAGTTTTTCGGATTTTCCCTTCGACTTCCAATTTATTGTATTTTATAATTATTAAGAAATTACTTACAATTTTCAGTTAGTATATAATGTAGTATCTAACTATAAACAGATAAACAAAAATTGGTGTCAATGAAACGGCGATGTATTTGGCACGCGTGCGTTCCTCTATGATGAAGGGCTTGAAGCTCACACGAATAATTTTCTCTTCTTAAGACGAGAACATACCTACCGTGAAAATAAAGAAAAACTGAAAATCATCTTTCCCTCATAAAATAAAGTTAATAAACAAAGAAGCTGAAAGTTGATAACTATAAACAGGTTATAATTAATAAATGAATTGGATTTCAAAGACCAAAATGTGACACATTTTGTATTAGAAATATGTTAATATTTCACTTTGATATGCAGATGATATTCATTTAGAAGAATCAGGCCGTAAAGTTTCATAAAAACAAAATCTAATATTTTTACACAAATGTAAATTCGTGAAGTTAGTAGGCAATAAAATTTTGAATGAATAATTACGACATTTATATAAGTAACTTTATTAATGTTTATACATACATAATCATTTTATATCTAACTTTTTACTTGATTTGGGTAAATTATAATAATCTTTTAAACTGGATATCAAATATAATAGGTATATACTAGTTGTTTTTTTTTATATTGTTCTATTTTCTGAACTAAATAAATATTTTATTTATAAGGTAGGACAGCGCCTTAAGATAATTTTATAAAAATAACAAACGCTAACTAAACAAACTTTCATGGACACCATGGGGTTCATAAAGGGTTTTTAATTCTTACGTTTACTATTTTATGGAGATCTTGTTGAAACTGAAATAGCATGAACAGTATATTAAACTTTAAAAGAAATGTAATACCTAGTTGGTAAAAAGTTATCAGTTAATTTTTTTATAGAATAAAAAGTATATTTTTTATAATTGTATTTTACGAGTTATATATTATTACTAGCTGATTTACGCAGCGTACGCTCTCAAAAGGATTAATTTCCCCCGTTTTTACAATATTTTTCATTGTTACTATTGGTCGTAGAGCGATGTTATGTATAGCCCTATAGCCTTCCTTGATAAATAGGCTATCCAATACATACATTTATCTTAATTTTTCAATTTCAGCCAGTAGTTCCTGAGATTAGCACGTTGAACCAAACAAACTTTTTAGCTTTGTAATATTAGTAGATGTGCGTAACACTATATTACATAATTTATTGTTTATAATTTTTGATCTAGAATTTTATCTTAGAGTGTAGATTGAATTTCGGAAATTCCTAAAAATGGCTTTCTATATTTTTTTTCAATTTTACCCTTGTGGGTGCATACTATATCAACATTAGTAAATCGTTTACATAAATCTTTAAGATATCATATAGATCAAATAATATCGGGTGGTACATTAATTGCTACTTTAGGTATAGATATTTGTTTTCCGTTAGTAGAAACTTTTATCAAAAAGACCTTCAAGTATATTCTAACCCTTTGATAAGATTATGGAGCTATTTTGTAATATTTCCCAAAAAACTAAAGATTGCGCGATATTATTTGATTAATTACCTACTTCTATTGAGGCATTTTCAGGAACTGTACCAGTAATATCAATTTCCTACTAGTTATACAGATGCAAAAGCCGCCAAGTGGCTACATGTTTCGGTTTTAGTTTGTAGGTTCACCGGTTTTCAGGAGACTACTGCATCGATTTCTTGTCGGGTCTCCTTTCAGGGTGCGGTTACGAAACAGACTTTCACGATAAAGCAGCGAGGATCATTTCGTAACTTCAATATTCAGCCGGCATAGTGAAAGCGATCAATATTGTTAAACGACAATGTACGAGTAGATACAAAATCCATGCCGTGTTCCAATAAAAAAAAATATATCCTTTTTTTTTAAACATGTGTCTATTAGTTTTGTGAAACAACTCACATAAAAAAAACTACTCACCGTTCACAAAATATAAAACTGTATGAAAAACATCCGCCTCTAACTTTGACATATGCTGAAAATACTGAAAAACCTATAAATTTAAGAGGTTTATAAAATGAAATACTTTTAAGTTGTACATTTTATCGTTACTTTAAATAAAACAATTTAAAATAGAAACAAATTTTTAAATACAATACAATAGTCTAGACTTAAAAAATATTATTTAATTTTTAGCCTTATATTACAATATAAATAGACCCAAATACCTAGCTGAGGTCTTATTTATTTTAAGTAGGTTAACCTAATTAATTGTGGTTATTAATTATTGGTCACCGCAATTAATATGTTTTGCGCAATAATATTTTCATAATTTCACCGCAAATACACATTAGGTACCTACCTAACAAAAGGTTTATCAAAGAAATTAATATTTAAAACCGCACAATATTCAAAATAATCCAATATTGCAATTAATGTATTATTTTCTTTTATAAATTAATGAAAATGATATTTAATGCGCAAAACAATTAAATTGGTGTAAATAACCTAATACACTAACTATATAGGTATGTATAGCTTATAAATAAATAACCATAAATTAATAATATTAAGTATAAGTTTACCATATACGGTAAACTAAAAAATTTTTAGGTAAAATACCTTCTCATTTCAATTAATGTATTATAACCAAAACGCAATTTAACTTTCAAAATTCATCATATTTTAAACAAAATCTTGACCGTTAACTAAGTATTAATGTACTTATAATACCTACTAAAAACATGAACGAAGAGAAGTATGCAAATATACTGGGCACTAGGCCCACAACTTCGTATGCGTTATATTTATTAAAAAAACGTCACAACCGTCACCGGGCACGCATTACTCGACACTGCACGTGGAACCAAGAGGTTTCGAACTAAACTTAAAAAAAAAACGCTAAATGTTGCTTCCAATAAAGTTTGTTAATTTCAGTAATTTGATTTTGAATCCAATGAGTAGGTACCTTTGCCACAAACAAACCTACAAACTGTCAAAAAATTATCGGTGTCGCCCAGTATTTTTTTTTTAAAGTCTTTAATGTACAGACACAGAAAGTCTACGGTTCTATTATATGATTAGATTATAATATTAGACTAGATTTGCTGGTTTCATATTCTGAAAGTTTTTGATGTCTTATTTTATTCTTAGTTTAACTTGATCTACTTTCCTCTTACGAACTTTTATCTTTAAAATTTGATAAAATTGTTTCTTTGTGGCTTTCTTCTACGCAGTATAAGAAAGGATATAGTATATCAAGCTTTTAATTTATGGGCGGAAACATTATTAAAATCTGCTGTTAATTTCGTATAGGATTACAACAATCACTATAGGTATATTCAGTTCCATTTTAGGCTTGTCCTACTCCAAATGTTTATCAGCCTCGTGGCTATTAGTCAAATTTTCCCTCTCCACTAATTAAGAGCGGGTCATATTATATATTAAATAATTATTTACTCCAGCATAATCTATTTACTGTTACAATATTGACTGTGTGTAATTCTAATTGGATTGTGTATATCACCATTGTTTCCTGGAAGTCGAGATAAACAATTTGTAGGTAGATTTTTTTTTTATAGAAATTATTTAATAGAATTGTGTGTTGAAAAAAGAAATTTCAAAGGTATTATTATTTAAACTAAAAAAATACTAAGTAGTACCTAATTCCTGTATATAAATGGAAATTTAGAACAATAATAATAATAAAATCCACCAATTTCAAATTTAAATCAAAAACTTAAAAAAAAAATACCAAATTAACTTCACTTCATGATAATAAGTCATATAAGAACAATATAACCATAGTTTCAACACAACACACTTAAGTTACAACCTCAAACAAATACAATGGGTCCGTTTTCAACAAACTACACTCAACTATTACTTCTAAATCTAGGTTTACGGCTTAAAGCACACACGCATGGCTAATATCCCAAATGTAATGTCGCAACCTAGCCGCTGCTCTTTGCGAACACTGCAAAATAGGTCACTGGCATTCATTTAATGGTCATCGTATTTGAAAACACTGAAGTAATCATTAACTTTAAACATACTTATACTAAATTGTGTATAAGAGTTCATAATAAACATGTCAGTGGTGACAGTGACAGCTAAGCACCTAAAGCGTGAAATGGAATCAAATATAAGTAAATACAAAAATGTCCAATATTAACTAGTATCTAGTAAATATTTGTATTCAGAATAAATTATATGTTATTTTTCAATTGTTATAAACGGATTTGCTGCACACCTACTTTAATACTCAGTACTTTTCTTGTGGTTAAACTTTTGTTTACTATTTTTATCCCTAATTCCGTTTAAACAGTATTAGTAAGTACTTTAAACAGTTATATTCTATTGACTACCTATCACAGAAAGACAAAAACGTTAGCTAAGGATGGTATGATAAGTGCCAATGTCGCAAGTGGTAATTGCCAATGACCTAATTTATAAACAAAACCGTTATCGGTAGGGCTTGATATAAAATTCATTGCTACCAATATTGTGAAACTAGTTACAAAAATATCGGAATGAAAATCGTTAGAAGTATCTACTCTATTAAACGAAGAAACAAGTAGCAGAACTTTATTTGGTTTTCGGTCAAAACTAATTACTGTTAAATCTATTTTAAATGGTGTTCTAAATTTTGGAATCATTTATCTATTACACGATACCGATTACTATATACCTAGCTGACTGGTTTAAAATTTTAATTTAGTAAATTCTTGCGGTGTAGCAACGAACTGGAATGAATTGATAAACCATTTCATTGGCTATTTATAATACTAATCGTCTTTACCTAACTTTTAGATTTCATAATAAGTAAAAGCGAATATAATGCGTTTACCCATTCGAATGAAATAGCAATCAAATATTATAATTAAGTGAGTTAATGTGAAGAAACCCTTCAAATAATTTGTAAAACCGTAAAATTCAAGCGGTTGTTTATTTGAGCAATTTGCGCTAGACAACAATACGGGTCTGTTGTCAAATGGCTTTTCTAGTATAGCCCTTTCTTGTTCCCGGTCTCGGCACCGATTGCCGAAGGACGCCCTAACTGGGTCACTTCGGAAATAGTTTATTGTTATCGGCGAGTGTGCGCGCGCGCATGATACGTCCACACGGGCGTCGTACCCACACTCCGACGCCGGAGCAAACTAATCATGTATCGTAACGCAACCATTCATTACAACACTCCAACTACACCGACTATAAAGATTCATTTTACAATTAATTTATTTTATAAGTCAAGGATTTTTAGTTTTATATAAAATGTAATTCCTTATCTAATGGATTTCCGTTTTCGTGACTTTTAAGACCTACGTTAGAAAATTATATACATAAATATAGTCTTTTCTAAGGCCGCCCGCCCAATAAAATTGAAAAGTCGTCGATGTCTCCATAATCAATGTCTTTAAAATTTCAAAGGCCAAATATTTTGGGGCTATTAGTTTTATTACGTAGTTACCCTTGCATTGAATATTTTATTATATTTGCTGCTATCTAAAGCGTCCCTTCCTGGTCTATTTGGTTTACATTTACATTTCAATAACCCTTGGCTTTCTTTCCATTGAAATTATTTAATGTATTTAAATAACTTTCAGCTTAACAATATTTCCCTGGTAATAAAAATCGTATAATATTTGTGTATTATTTAGACTTATTGTAAAAAATAGAAAAGCAAAAACAGTTTGAATAATATCAATTTACTGCAATTGGAGGTTGGTTATGGAATTGCATGAAGTTAATTAAATTTTGGAATTTTAAATCAAGTTATTATTGATCTATACAGATTAATTTACAAATGAAAGTCTATTGACCACCTTCGGGGGCTTGGCCCCTTTGCGCTGTATTTAATGTGGGTCGTGGGTTCTATTCCCACTCAACTGTAACCTTTTAATATTTGCAATGTTTTGATATTAATTAATATATATTTTTTGGATGTAATATTTAACCCCACAAAGAACACATTATTATTATTAAGGTTATTAATTTTCTGGCGTATTTAATTTTAAAAAAAACCGTAAACTATTGATCGAAAGTGAATAATGGGGAACGGGGCTTTCAGATTTTTAATGAGTATGTTATTTGGCATGCGTTCAACAAGTAGCTTACTATAGAACTCTCGAGTTAGAATCGCGAAACAACTTTACATTCATATCCTGAGCGAATGCGACACGAGTAGTATACTCACACTCGTGCAACAATTTCCCTACTCGTGTGTTTATACTATACGCGTGTGTTTGGGTTTATTACTAGGGTTGCCTTTATTATTTTTTAAGGTTTTGTTTTCGTACCTAAAAAAATATTATATAATGTGTTTGTCGGTACAGGAAACGAACTGTTTGGTTTGGTGTAAGGCGTCAAGGCTAAAGTTTAAGGAATTAAGTATTTAATAAAAATATTAAAAAATCTTGCTATTTTAAAAATAATATTTAAAGTACTAATTAAACATATATAGTTATGATTGGTTATTGAATATAGCATAAAGTTAATTATTTTTTGGAATTTAAAATCAAGTATTTATTGAGCTATACAGATATTAATTTACAAAAAAAACTTTTAATTGACCGTCTTCGTAGACTAGGGGTTGCGCTATTGGCGTTGTGTCTAGAAGTCGTGGGTTCTATACCCACTCAACATAACCATTTGTGTCCAGAGCAATATCTGTGAAATATCTATATAATATTATTAATAACTACCTGTGCTCGCGACTTCGTCCGCGTGGAATAGTAATTTTTTTATCATACAAACTTTCATCCCCTATTTTATCCCCTTGGGGGTAGAATTTATCAAAATCCTTTCTCAGTGGATGCCTACGTCATAACATCTACCTGCATGCCAAATTTCAGCACGATCCGTCCAGTAATTTGGGCTGTGCGTTGATAGATCACTATATCAGTCAGTCAGTCAGTCACCTTTGAGTTATATATATTTAGATTTTACTACTCCCTAACTAATTTCACTATGTTAAGCAATCTGACAACCCTAACTTCACAATACTCATACAAAAAAAAAACACGTGCTAACACCTACATCCCACTGCTCCAGCGTGGACCTAAATCTTGTGCGTTCGAATATATTCAGCAAACGTATTGGGTAGGTCAGTTACATGCAGGAGTCCAGTTTAATAACTTAACAATCCAGGAATTGGCATCGCGAATTCGGTCGTTTAAAAACTTTAAAATGTTGTTTTCAGTAATATAAAGTTTTTTTTTTTAATAAAGTTTTTAAAAACGTTGAGGTGTAAATATTACTCGTACTTACTCGATCCTAATTAGATAGTCTTTTTATATAAATCTATTAACTTTAGAAAATACAATCAGTTTGATTCCAAAAATATTACTTCAGCTGTCATTTTAAAACTGAATTCTTATTTTTTATTTTTTTATTTATTTAACTCCATATCCTTTTTTTGTTTCAAAAACAACTTTATTATCACTGAAAACAACAATTAGATGTTTTTTTGGCGTTGGAGTTCGAGCGAATCCATTTTCAGTACACTTACTCGTAAGTGACATATTAGGAAGGTCATAAATTAATAAAATGTTAAGATAAATGAAAATGCATTTAATAAAAGCGTTATTAATGACCGTAGTTCAACTACTTAATAATATTTTTTTAAAGCAGCAAGGATATGATATTTAAAGTATACTCGTAAGACAGCCTATTTCGTAACTGCATCAGTTGCCGGCATAGTCAGAGCGACCGCTGCTCTTAAACAACAATGTATTGATTTGATACTATCTTCATGGACTTTCTAGGTCTGCTTAACATCAGGTAGATATAAAGTCAGATGCCGAGGTCCAGTAAAAAACTTAGGTCAAGTTTAAATTTTAATCAATAATTTAATTATAATTAGAGAAATTTAAATCATTTTTAGTTACTTATAAACAATAGTTACCTACATATTGAAGCTAGAAATATGAAATATAAACAGTAGTTTTCTTTGTGTTGTATAGGTATTTTTAAATATTATTCACGGATAAGTAATAGACAGATGTTTTACAATTTGGAAGTTTCATGTATTTCTATACAAATAATACTTAGGGAAAAGCCAGGTCAACAAGATCTGGTTTACCATATTATATAAACTTACACATTTACCTACCTAACTATTTTTCTTTTTTATTGGAGCAAGACTTTTGACTTTGTATCTACCTGGTAGTGAGCTAACTGTTCTTAAACAATATTGATCGCTCCTACTATGCCTGCTAAATGATGCAATTACGAAATGGGCGGCGACACGTACGTACCTCAAAAATAAATCGATGCACTAATCTCCTGAAAACCTGTGAACCCAGATTGAAACCGAAACATGACTAGGTCACTTGACAGTTTTTGCATCTGTTTATGGGCGGTGGTAACGAGACCGGTCGGTATGTGTAAAATTTAAAAAAAAATACACATAAATAGGTATGTGTAAAAAATAACTAGTAAATATAAGTAGTTATATTTTATGCTTCAATTTAAGTTGTGAAGTCTTCATTTTTAAATTTATTCAGAGTTGTGAGTGCTTTACGCTAAAAGCTGAATTTATAAGAAATTTTACATTTCTAGGAAACCATTATAATTAGAATATTTTAGAGGAACTACGAGTAAATACGTTTCTAATAAATTTATACTTTTTCAGATTTATTTATTAAAAATTCTTTATTGCACTTAAAGGTTTGTACAAAGGCGAGTTTAATGCCTTAGGCATTATCTACCAGCTAACCTTTAGGAGAGTGAAAATTGTAATAAGAGTGCACAGATTGGTGTAAAAAGAAATAAACATACATACTCAAATATACAACTACATAAAATACATAAATATTATAACAAAATTAAATACATAAATATAAATTAGGTTAAGGTTAATTTAGGTTAGGTTTTAGGTTAAACATAACCTAAATTAACCTTAATCTAACATGTATAACCTAAATTATATTAATGAGAAACGAGTAATTTCTTGAAAATGGCAAAATATAAGAAGTTTTACTAACAGTGCGCCTAATAAGAATACTAACTAAGAATTACGCGCTACTGTGTCAAATGTATTACAAAATAAGATTTACAAGACTTAAGATTACGATATAGTATCAGTTCTCAGATACAAGATTACAAATCTTACTACAGATGTTTTTGTAAATGGAACGATTTATCAATTGTCTATCTTAAATGTCAAAAATAGTAAAATATTACTAAAAATCAGTAATGCAATATTACTGGCGTCTTATTAGGAATGTATACTTTAAGAAAACTTAGACTAAATTAATAATTGATGGATTAATTTTATTTCCAAATTTATTATTTGTTTTTTTTTTTCTATTTTCTAAAATATAAGTGATACTTTTAGAAAGCTGTTATAAACAATAGTCAGGACTATGTTTATAGAGCATGACCACTTTCTGAGTCATGCGGCAAACAATTAAAATGAATCACTCATGACAAGGAAAGAATTCGAAATTTTCACCTTTATAGAATTTTAAACTGAAAACATATTTAGAAGTAACTTTACAGTAATCTTAAACAACATGTGTGACTTAGATAACCGAGATATATGAAAAGGTTTCTTATGGCTAAACTAAATTCTGGGAAGGGAAATCTTTACTATAACAACAATTATAAACACTATTACATTAATAATATATACTTTTTTTTTTATTATTTTATAAATTATACAATCACGGTAACTTCGCAGTCCTTGGACACTTACTAGTAATGGGGCACTTTTCGTTTGAACGTGTCTTTTAAGAACTATATTTAAAAAAAAAAAACTAGTATTTTTGTGTGTGGAGTTGTTATTTAATACCGCAGGCACGATTTAACTAAAAGTATCCAATTACTAGTCAAATCCAACGACTGGTTAGTTACCCTATATCATATAAATTTATAAAACTAGTATAGCGAATTATTACATATCAGCCTTGCACCGTAATATGGAAGATGTATATATAATAATATTACTATTTGATTACCTATTACAGATTGATTACCTCCATTGATTACCAATTACACTCATTGAAATTAAATAATTATGGTTAACCATTTACTCTGGATGAATGATAAATAAACCATTTCGCGACCGCAGGCAATGTCAAATTAGCACTTTTATACAACCTTTAATTGCTTGATGCGATTTCACCTTTCTTTTTATTTGTTGCGCAAACATGGAAGCGACACGCAATGAGATGTTTGCGGTTGGGAAAGATAAAGAGATTGTTATCTCAGAAAATTGCAAAAGACTTGAGGCAAGTGCGACGAGAGTCGTCTACATAAAGACATGTTTTGATTCACTTGAATTACGGGTGACATATATTTTTGAGCTTTAACACGAAGTTCTTAACCACAGTACTTATATTGATTTTTTAAAGATAAAATACAATGAAAAAAATCCTGGTAGGCGAGTCTCGAATCCACGATTCTCGCTTTCGCGGCAAGGTTTTCAAAACCACTGACAACCAGGTTCCAGTCACCCCTCACGAATTATGTCATTGCTTGTTATCTACTTATACACAGACACCCTCTATGCTTTCTTCTAATAACTCTTTAAATTAGAGTGTTAGGATACACTTTTTATAATACTAGACTATATGGCAGAGAAGAGTCTTGTTGTTGTGTTTTTACTTTTTTCAGTAGTTTATATTTTTACATTTTATTTAAATTCTTTATCAGAATAAACTTAATATTAATATAACTATAGTTCGTAATACATATTTTTGATTCTAAAAACTTATAGCTTCAATTTTTGTTTGATCGTTATTATAAAAGGTAATTACTATATTATATTTAAAAAATAACATAATAACGATATGAAGAATCTTGAAAAACTACCCAAAGAATTAGTTGCGTTGCCGCGTTACTTTTATATGGATATACTTTTGTCCTAAAATAAAACCTTTAGTACTTCTTACCTAAATATATTAAGAAAGTGTCCTTTGGAACAAAGTCTATGTTTATTTTAAAACGTCCAAATCTATTTCTGGACTTTTTTAATTGACTTGATAACTACTGATGCTGATGAAATATTACATTAGAAAAGATATGTAACATTTTATTAAATTTACAAATCAGTAATAAATAAATCCTCTGTTAGATATTAAATCATCAAATATATTAAAATAACAAAAAAAGATAATAATCGTAAAAGGCGTTTTATCAAAGAAAATATTATTATCATATCTAACTTATTGACCGTCACCTACTTTTAGTGATATTTGGATTCTCGTCTGTTCAATACAACACCTTCGATTCATTCTTATCTCCTACTTTTAAATCCAGTATACAGAGCTATCCAACTATTTATTGCCGGTGATAGATCGGCCGATTAAGTAAAATCTACATTGGTACCTATAGTATGAATTGAACATTAAAAAAAAAAACAGGTTGGTCTTTATCATTGTTATATTTATATTGATAAATTATGAATCTATATAATAATTTAGTTTTATTTGCAAATTTATAAGTCTTCTAGATATAATAATAATAATATGGAGGATATTATAACTAAGATTTATTCATTGTCAATAGCGGTCTGTACAAATAAAAAAAAAGTTACTAATTAAACTAAGTAAAGCCTTTATATATTAACCTTTAAATAATTATTTCAGCTTTATATATACTAGTATATAGTTTAAAGATGATTTTGTTTCAAATAGGTATTATTTGCCATTGAATAATCTTATATATACTATCGCTATCGGCAAAATATACTTGGTGTCGTTATAGTTGCGATATTTAACTTTACTAAAAGATAACGCGGAAATTGGGACAGTGAATTATTGTTAACCCGTGTTTAGAACACCGTCGTAAATGTTTTCCTCTTTTCCAGTCATTGCTTTAAAATAACTATTCATGTTTTTTTAAATGAATTTTACTGTGAGTTTATACCTTCGCCTATGTTAAATTACTAAATATTTATTAATGATTCAACTTTTACTTAGGTATGGTACGTTTTTGGAATAAAAATTAAGACATCTTTAGAGACCCAAGGAAACTGATTGAGGATATTACCTGCATCTGTACCTTAAAGAGTTATAATATATATTACCCAAATTATACGTACTCAATAGGTATTTTTAATTGAAACAAGCACCTAACCATTCACAATCAATACGACTAAAATAAACTAACTTTAGTACTATCTTTATGAATCATAAGATATGTCAACGAAGTTATCAATTGAACATCAATAACGATTTTATAATGTACAAGGAAATCTAGATCGAGATGTCCAAATTACCGTCAAATTGACGTAACTCTGATGATGGACATAAAAGTAAGCAAATCAAAATGGAGGCTACAAAGTTACGTGTCGCCTTACGTAAAGCCTTTCGTATACTTTCTCTGTGAGCAAAATTTAACGTTGAATCTTATGCAACGACTTGAAATGGCAGCGAAATTTCATCATTTGGGCAACTGTGAAGATGCGAGTAGATGGCCGCACTTGGGCGAGGATAATCGCCAATGTTTGATGACCTCATTACTACCGAAGATAGGACTGACGACGAAATTGTGTTTTCCATTTACGCTTTTAAAGTATATTTAACAAAATCAGATGAGGCGATATGTTATTTTGTATATATGTAAGTTAGAGTGAGTGAAAAGGCCGGAAACGCTATACGTGATGGCGAAAGTGTTGTTAAGTTAAATAATGTTTTTTCATTAACTACTGCCGGGTTAGAACCCGTTTGATAAAAAGTATTTAAAGGTTCTATTATTATTTTAAGATTTAATGATGAGACATTAAAGATATCTGCGTTGTTTGTGCCATACTATTAGATGATTCATTTATAAATAATAGATTGCAAATGACCAACATTATTTACATTTTATGGTAAATAAAGGATTGAACTTTGGAAAATGATAAATGATGAACAACGTGATCAAACGAATGAAACCTAGAAATTAATGACGAATGATTTATACCATATAAAGTACCTATCTATTAAGCTTATTGGAAACTAGTAATATTAAGAGTGTAAACAAGTATTTACAATGTATTTTCATAGCAACACAGTGCTTCTCACAACCGGTTCTGCGACTACCATAATGATCTAATGTGCGACTAGAAATATTATGCGGATAATTATACGATCAATCCTAGGAAGTTGAAGTTTCAATTATCTTATGAATATTATCACCTAGCTTATAAAAAATAAGCTTCTCCCAAGGTAGGAATAAATGTTTAAAATTTCTTTTATCTTTCTTTTAGTAACCTTCATCGCACACTTTATTATACGCAATTAACTCATTATCGAACTAGGAACTCCAAATTTTGTTATTATTTTTCGTCACTATAGTCTTATTTACCTTGTTTTATTTTCACCTTATCTTTAATTTATTTAAATATTGAATTAATTTTAAGCAGTTACTTAGCAAACACAACAAGGAACTATTCCATATTCACCAAAATTCGTGACTTACCATTTTCGTAAAACCTTAACGTTTCTCACAAACATAAGCAAACTTTCTAAAAACTGTAGTGACCTTGAAATGTTACAGTGTTACAAAACCGCGACCATTCGCTATAGTTAGAGCTCCCCCCTCTCATGCAATGCCTTACAGCTACGCACGTTCTACCAATCGCCGCACTTACACGCTCATGCGCACATTTAAATATATCGTACACACTCTCATCCATTTCCCCAACACATGGATGATTATCTAACATAACTTTTTAAACTATTCTATGTACTTTATATTAGACCGAATCACATTTCTAATTGAAATGAATTATATCATGCAACTACGTTACCTATTTACCAAAACTTACTAGATGAACTACTAATACAGAAAACTAAGAAACCTGAAAATCACGCATATCGTAAAGTATCCACTTAATAATTAACTATGAAATTTAAATATTTAACAGAAAGTATCCTAGGTTTGATTTTAATAGTATATATCTAACACTAGAGGGAAAACTAAGTTATGGTAATCTTGTTTTTAAAGAATTAGGTAGTAATCACAGCATAACAAATATTTAACTAAACTTGAAAACAACCAAATACGTAGTTGTAAATGATTAACACCTTATCGCCAACTCTCAAAAAGTATGATGACCAGATGATTGTGAAATCTGTGCCTACCAAATAAGTGAATTCCTTGAACGTATAAAGTGGGTCATGATCATGTGCAGGCGATAGTGTTGTGGTCATTTCTGAATTTTATTATTAGCATAGTTTTAGACAAGGCCCTTTAAAACGTGGGAAAATCATTAACCTTCTCAAAATTTTCAAACAAAAAAAAAACACTTCGGTATTTAATAGAAAAGTAAAGGTTGTATTTTACATTTTAAGATTTTAATTCTAAATATTAAGATTTAAATACAATTAAAGTTAATAACTAATATAAATACTTCATTGTCCAAATCAAAAGAAGGAAGCAAACGAATAATACAGGTTTACCAAATGACACACGTCGTTAAGCAAATGAAATAGGTAAGTTGGTAGGTACCTAGATGTTTTTCAACTACAATTACCGAGACCGGTAAGAGTCAAAAAATTGTTTCTCATCTTGCAACAAACAAGTACTGGCTCAAGGTCAACTAATTTCGCAGCGTGAGAACCTCGATCTAGACTTAATTTGTCATAATTTGCTGTAATAACACCTGCGATATTCAAATGACTGCCGACAATCAAATCCGACCTTTTAGTAGACACGTTCCTTAACTTATAAAATGTCATCTAAGTACGGTTGTGATCGCAAAATGTCGAACACGAACTCGATTTGTTTCCGAACTATTGCGAAAATTAGAAATATGCCGGAGGCACTCAATCCTTATGCAGCAATAACTTGAAGTTTTAATAAAGATTTCACTTGATGAAGCAAACGTATCGTAACATTAAATCACTATAATTCATGAAGCTATAACTCCATTTTAAAATAAAGATAAAACTCTGCTAATGGATTCGAGAAAAAATATTTCAAGCTTGCATTTATGCCAAAGCTTTACTGCATTATGTTTTGCTTTACTCTAATGCTGCAATATAATTTGATTGATTAACTGTCAACTCGGATTATTTTATTCTCAAAGGTAACTTCTAAAGTAAATTGATTATATTATTTAATTCCATCATAATAATTCAATGGACTGTTAGCACAACTATTATAAACAATAACTTCCATCTTCCTTTTTGCCGTCTAATAATAAAACTAAATATATAGGACATTTTTCATATATTTCCTTAGCCAAAATCTAATATTATCTATTCTATGTGTACCAGGACCAATCTAATACATATTATACTAAGAAAATAACCATTTCTTGATTAAGAAATATATTTTTTAGATCATCTATATAATTTATTAGTGAGTTCTATTTGTCCTAAGTATTACGATGATCTCTGGCACAAGGGATTGATCGTCAATCAAAGGCAAGGTGAGAGTATACTACGAGGCTATTTTCGCATCGTCGAAGGTAACATTCATTCGCGCTTTCGGCCACAACGTCTCGGACAAGGGTACGATCCGGATTATAAATAACAACATCTTACAACTGCCAGAAGTTTAGTTAATGGGAAGAGATTCGTTGCTAAATTAGGAATTGATGTTATGATTGGAGATGTTAGACCATGATCTATAAATGTTTGGATATATATAAAGGGTAACTAGGTGGATATTTGGGTTAATGCATATAACTTTCTTATCTTATTCTTTAACACTTCTTTAATTTAAACTTATTAAAAAACTTTAATAATAATTTAGCTAAATTCTGTCATAAATATAATTCAAAAAGCTATTCGGATGTATAGTTAGTATTACATATATTTCAAAAATAAATTTTAATTTCTAATAAATGTTCACATTAACAAAAAAACAATGATCGATTGTAAAATCGACAATGATGTTTGAATGTAAATAAAGATTACATACGCAACGTAAATTTCCGTATTTTTAGTACGCAAAAGAAATTATCTTCGATAAGGTTATCGCTACTCAACTATAGTAAATAAGACAACGTCAAACCGACCCATATTGTCATGAATCCGGAAATCTTTGCCCAAATGCTTAGGTATATCTATTGAGCTTAATAAACGGTCAGATAGAAAGGGTAACAATAAAAAACTTTACTAGGTACTACACTTTTCTTTTTCAAAGTAAACTGTACAATTTTTTGCAGAATTTATCATATTAGCTTATATGAGAATAGATTCGCTGTGATGTTATAACTTCTAATGACAATACAATTTTGTTGATTATGGAAAATGTTAATAGCTAAATATTAAAAGATATTTTTTATCATTCCTAACATGACAGTATTCGAATGCCTTTCTAAAATTCTAAACTCAGTAGCCCCATATCACGAATAACAATCCGGAAATCTTTTGCCTAAACCTTCAATGTGCTTACACATTTGGATTCTGGTTTGTGAACAAGCGAACTAATTGGCATCGCTCTGTATGAATGGGTACACAGAGTCCACAGATGCTGGTATTACATAACATTAGTATATGGAGCACAATCGCTAAGTGTGTACGGGCAGCTAAACATTTCGTTCGAAGGCCGTTGGGTCGGGCTTACAGCGACGCTGCGTGGTCGCCGCATATCGCTCGCCACGCGCGAGTTCGCGAGTTTCCTGTTTGACAACTATCGACTCGTATCCATCACTATCGCTTTCTGCAGATTTCTATGGATGTTAGACCATTGTGAGGGGGTCTCGTTGTGTTGCTACGTAGGCACTGTTGTACGTCAGATCTCATGATTGTACTTTCAAATAATGTTGTTGTTAGAACTCGTCCACATGACTTCACATGAGAATATTTTGGGGTCAATTGTTTGATCGTTGTTAGGACTAACTTAAGGCCAAATATTCTTATAATAAAATACTTATGTAAATTACAACACTGATTTCTGTTATTAAAATACCGGTTTTATTGTTGTACATTTTAATAAAATAATAAAATTGCCGCCTTTTGACCACTTTTTTCTGTCTTCCTCTAATGTTATTTAGATATAACATTTCTTATATCTTCTTCATTTTTTTCTCTTTTAAAATTATAATGATAATTAGTCTACCTATCTACATCTCAATACTCGTCTCCTTTTATGTCATCTTCTGTTGGTTATTATATTGATCACTTATTAAATTTTCGAGTAATAAAAAGCAGTGCCTGAACCGCAACGTACAAAAAATTAAATATAATTTTAGAAACAATGTCCATTAATCAGCAAGCGCTTTTATATAGCACGGATATATTATTCAGTGGTATTGCCTAATTTGATTTAATATTATTTACTTAATTATTTACAAACATGTTTGACAGCACTACTATAGTGTCTCGAAAGGCACGTCTACCCGTCGGTCCCAGTTTCACTATACCAACTTGTGAAACTGTTCAAGTATTAAGTTATTGAGTCTATCCAAACACTGCGCCGAGCTGGCCACTTGTTTAGTGTAAATTCAGAATACTATCGGCTACGATGAGGTGGGAAAAAATCTCCACCGCTGAGTACCCTGAGGCGGTCTCGAGCGCCGTCAAATTTATATTATTTATTTACCTTATACAATGAACTAATATAATTACATTTCTAGATGTATAACAAACTAATTAAATTACGTTTGTATATGTACAGTAATATCATGACCTATATAATTTTATTAATATTAGGCACCCGACTCATCTTCGTACTATCTTAAAGGTTAGCTAATAATACCTAAGGCATTAAGTTCACCTTTGTTCATAACTTTTGTTTACTGTGCAATAAAGTAATTAAATAAATAAAAAACTATTAAAGTATAGTTCAACGAACGTTTATGAATACAATTACAATATAATAGAATTAGTCTATCCAATTTGTCCAATGATTTCATTGGGATAAATAGAGCGTGGACTATTCACGATCAGGCAAATACAGCTCTCGAACAGAATTTTATGCAATTGTGCATAACCAGGCCGAATGTCAATCGAAAACGCATCGAAGCACTCCATCTATAAGACAATTTAATTTTGCTACATTCCTCAATAATACTTGCCATAGATTATTAACATTAAATTAGATTTCTAGGAATAACTATTTATAATATTATAAAGATGCAAAGTTTGTGAAATTTCAGGGGGTAATCTCTGAATCTACTGAAACCTATTTTGAAAATTCTTTATTGTTGGATAGCCCAGTTATCGAGGAAGGCTATAGGCTATATAATTTCACGGTACGACCAATAGGACTGGAGCGTCAATGAAAAATTTTGGGTGAACGGGGAAAATTTGTTCCTTTTGAGAGCTTCCGTTGCGTGCGCTGCGTAAACGGTTAAAGTTTCGCTAGTACAAAAAAAACTTATATGTCGTTATTATAATCTATATATTTATTTATTTAAATACTTTATTGGACAGTATACAAAAAGTATGTACAAAGGCGAACTTAATGCTTTAAGCATTATCTACCAGCTAACCTTTAAGATTATGTACGAAGGTGCTTAATTTCAATAAAATTTTATATATAATGATATACATAGGTAAATGTATTTATTTTATTTGAAGGTAGACTTAGTTCCACTATGCTTAGTTCTACAAGTCAAGCCTTACACTCATAAAGTAGTAATTTCTATAGTTAATATAATATAGGCTCTAAAACATTCTAAAACATATTTTTTTTAACTTTTTTTTCTAACATTTTTCTATTGATTTTTATTTTTATTAGGATGAAACTATAAGGCTGGTAAGGTAAATTTTCAAATCAAATGGACCATAGCCCTTAACAAATAAATTATTTAAAAAAAAGGACGAAAGTAAGACTAGCATATTATCTGGTTCATTGAACTGAACTGGTCCTTTATAATTACTTTTCGTATATAATTTAATGATTTTAAACGGCATTTATTTAAAAATATAGTACAAAAAAATATACTATGACAAAATACTGTAAATTTGACGAAAATTCCGTTATACATGTGTTTATTTTCCAAAGGTATTAATTAACTATTTATAAAACCTTAAGAAAATTATAAATGTCACCAACTGAATACACAGAGATGAAATAATAAATAATTAATCAGAAGATTTTTAAAGAAATTCGTTTGCCATATTTTTTTTTTCATCGTTTATACCTATTTAAATAAATTTATTTTAGCGGTCCTTTTAAAAAAAAACGGGATGTAATCGATCTAAGGTGACGCAACCAGGAAAATTAATTATTTTAATATAAACCTTCGTTTTAAATATATTCATGTACCTATTTAATTACTAACCAACTTACAAATATTTAAAATATTATTTTTAATCCTAAACAATATTTTAAAATAATATAATAAATAAATAAAACTGTTTATTTCAGAGAAAAGTTTTACACAAAATATTTTAGCATCGAGGTCATATATTTTTAACTAGGCGAAAGGTTTTCATTACGTATCTTTTTTGTTGAATCTAAAATATAATTAAATTCTATTTTAGATCTTATTATCTTTTAGGTTAGGTATCCGCCAGTTTCATTACCTATTCTTTCGTCCATATAGAAAACAATATGTCAAGTGACCCAGTCATGTTCCTGTCTCCTTCCAGGGAATGGCTACGTATTGGGTTGTTCGTTTGACGAAACGCAGCGAGGCTATTAAACTAGACTCGTAATTCAATTTCGTCTTTGACGCCACCCATTTTGTAACCGCATCAATTAGCCGACTTTGCGGTGCTATTAAACACCAATATATGATCGACCCAATTTAGGCTTACCATCAAACAGAACTAGTGCAAAGTCCGTGCTCCAAATAATATATTTATATACTTTCTAACCAACACATCACCAAAACACCTGTTCACAATAGATTAAAAATATTTCTCGAATACAGTAAACACCTTTACCCATTTACCCACACATTAGGTAATTTTCTCGTATCTCGTATTTCCGTAACATTGAGTGAGTAAAGAGTGAAAGTGTATGGTTTTCCCAATCCCACGCTCCGGTAGAGGGCGCTACAACACGTACATTTTCTAAACTTGCGTCACAGCAACCGTTTTATGAAACATTTCGTAAAGTCCGATTTATTCATCGCCAAAGTGTCTGCGTTTCCGGCGACATGCTCGATTAGAAATTTCTAATTGACTTACCAATACTAAATAAATAACTTTTGGTTTACATTAGGTTGGATTGCTTCAAACTTCAAACGTAATAAAATATTTAATTATATTATCTTACCTAGGAAAAAAAGTAGACCGTGTCCCAGGGTAATGATAAATCAGAAATAGTAAAAGCTAAATATGATTTCATAAGCAAAAAAAATATATAAATCATTAGTAAAAATATTAATACAATTAGTAATTAAAGAAAAAAACAGTCTATGTAAAAGACCTACGAAATAAATGTCTATTTCTAGGATCATCCATCATAACATCCTACAAAACTTACCTTAAACTACCGTACTACTGTTTTTTTATGTATATAATTAGTTAAAACCTTAGGTAGGCCCAATACACAAGTTTATTTTGCTAAAAGAAATACAATTTTATTGTGAGACCAATTAGGTATTTTATTGTTGTAACAGATACTCTAAGTAACTATCATAAATTCATAACAATGATCTCTCTATTCTTCTTCGCTTCCTTGAATTAACACCGACAAGTCTTATGTAAGTGTGGCATTTTTCTTACATCTCGTCATCTTTAATTGAAAGAAACTCTTTGCTTAGTCACTTGTTACTTGAACTATATGATTTTTATTAGGTTTAATAAAATATATTTGATTGTACACGCCATGTAACCGGAAACCTTGTTTTACATCAATTGCATATCAAAGTTAAAATTTGACACATTTAGTATGGGAATTATGTGAAATTTTAATTTTGATATGCATTTAATATACAATTAGATACAACCTACTATGAGTTTCGACAGACGAGTACACGTTGCACCTTTTGAATCCTACGAGGTTGCGTATTAGCTTGCCCAAAAATGTAGAGACTCTCTTTATCGGAAATTTCCCTGGGGGCAGCAATCTAACCTGGGTCACCGAGGAGTTAATGAGTTTAGCTTAGGCCTTCCACTGATTGGGAAGGAGATATCGCCTAGGAGTTGGTGAGGGACTTGGGAGACTACTAGAGTCCGCCCTGTATTGTACCCAAGAAAAGTCGGTCAAAAAGCACCAAGATGTAAGAACTCTGTCGGCCCTATATAAGATGGGTTATATAGATAACAGTTCCGCAAATAATAGTGTAAGACCAGCCGTGAGTAAAAGAAAATGATTTAAGATCTAAATCCACCAGTTCTTGGATTCTGAGTGATTCAGCAACTTATTTTGAACTCTCCTTTCAAAGAGAAGGTAGAGCCGGTCTAGGAGACAAAAACATTTTAAACCACCCTTTCAAGGTACGGGCTAAAAATGAGACGTTGATAGAGAGTGACTACAAAAATATGTCTATGAATATAAGCTCAATAAAAACATTGTTATTTAACAGCCCCAACAAATAAATAAACCATTAATTTTCTTACAAAAAAACTACATTTTCAATAGAATTTACTTTACACGAAACTAATAAAACCAATCGAAAGTACAAAGATAATTTTGCATGTATAATAAATGTACGAGTATACCTATTTACGAAAAAAATATTGTATTTATTTTCAATTTCAATTTGTTCATCTGTCTCATATTATTATTATTTAACTTATTACCATTAACCCAATTTTTAGCAAGTAATGTTTTTCGACTTAATTAAATATTGTTATTGCTATGTTACCTTCGATACCAAATTTGTCTACCTACCTATACTTACATTCACTTTAGGAGGTCAACTCTCCATTTTTCCGGAATTCTGTTTACTGAAACGTTTTGGTGAAAGTGAGTTTACCACGAATTGGGTAAACTGCCCTGAAGGTCAGCAGACACGTCGGCAAAAAGATTGGTAAAAGGATTTTAAGAAAATGTCAAGATCATGCAGAAATCGTCTAAACTTTAGATTTTTTTATTATTTTAATGGCAAGAGATAATTAATCATTTCTCAATGGCTTGCAAATATTTTTAATGTTCTTTTTAGGTACTCTACCAAAAATATTTTGAATATGTACATTAAAAAAAAGTGTTTTATCTGTCATTCTCAATTATATTCATAAGAACTTTATAGTTCTACTTACCGCCATCTAGATACAAAGTCACATGCCCTGTATCTTAAAAAAAAGCGCTAAAAAAAACCTAACGTAAGTTTATTTATCTATTAAAAAATCTTATTTGCACAAAATTATAAAATATAATTGTACATAGGCGAACTTAATGCCTTTTTCTATCAGCTAACCTTTAAGGCATTGAAAGGCGATGCATAGGGTGCAAAAGCAAATAAAATAACAAATTAAAAGGACATATAGCGAATAGAATGACAAGTTTGCTTATATTTTTAAAATTCTATAATATCTTAGGATATATACAAAGTAAATTATTTTTTCAAAAAAATTGATAGTGCCAACGTGATTTACAATAAGAACTCGTATAGTAAGAGTTAGAGATAGTGAAACACAAGCGCCCTCTCTCACAAAACTAACGTAAACATAATGAAACTCACCAAACATTTTCATAGAGCATCATCTACTTCATGAACATCTCTACAGATGGCGCTTACATTTTTTTTTCAGCAATTTAAAATTTCGTATCGGTAAGATCAAAGATGTAATTTTTTAAGTTATCATAAATAAATAGTCAAAATTTTTATTTTTTATTTTAAGAAATTAATTTACTACAATTGTATGCAATAAAGTGGCAATTTGATGCAAAATATGTAAATTGTACGGTCTCATACGACTTCACACAGACAATAGCCGGGACAGGCTCACGCGCCGCTCCACTGCGCAACTCGACAAAATAATACCTACTACAAATTTCAAAGTGAAAAATCCTTTGCTTGAATCTGTTTAAAACAGAATACTTACTAAATAATTTGTATTTTAAACCAATTTAAATTTTAATTACCACACGCCATTATACGGAGAGTTAGAGACTTGCGATCTCAAACAAAAGAAACCTTCAAAATAAAGTAAATTAAAATGAAATAGTAATTCATTAGCATTGCCAGGAAAACAGTCCTAACACGGATTGTGTCTCTACATTTTTTGCATACATTTATTGTAATTTAAATTAGTTTAGCGTTTCCCGCGCTCAAGGAATTGTTACTTACGTTATATTCTTTGTTAAACATTCTTGGATTTAATAAAAAAAGTAATGCTGATTAACATCATATAACAATTCTTCACACGATATTTATAAGTAATTTATCTTTTCCGTGTCGTTACATCTCTCAAGGCAAGCACGGTCGTTTCGTCTACATTCAATTCATTAATCTAAACTAGTAACATATCTTTTGTTTATAGATTATATCGATATATGATCCCATACAATTATAAAGATTTATTTTTGTATTCGTATCCGCATTACATTGACCATCACTATTGTATTGATTAACATTTATCTTTACACTTGAGGGGCATATGAGGTTCTGCTGATCAAATCGAACAACTTTCCCATGGAACCATGCGTCGCAAATGATAAAAAATGTTAGCTCCCAAACAAATTGACAAATTGGTCATTTTAACATTACTAGTTTGTATGGAGAAGGCAATTCTTTAATATACGTTATAATATATAAATACATTGCTTGGTTATGTTCTAACTAGATATTCTTATATATAACATAACTTTGAACAAAATAAATCAAGAAATGTATTAATAAACCCAACGGCGCCAATTCTCATAAAATTAACTTACTTCAGTCGAATCGAATAATAATATAGTCACATACGATTTTTTTTTTAATGTCAACAATTGGTTAACAGTTTAATACGAAATGTGGCAAATAATTTTTTTGCTGCAACATCGCAGGACCTAAGCGATATTTAATTATTATAATACTTACTATTTTAATTTTCTTTATATATTTTAATGTATTTGTCTACAGAAAGGCAAATTAACAATAATAATTATATATATAATAATAACAAATCGTCAAATGTACCAGCTATTATCCGACCTACAAAATAAAACTGGTACATTCTAACTTTAATCGTTACAACTACTTTAACGGACACTTTGGTGCAACTGGAGTTAAGCGTGATTGCGATTCACTATGCGATGAAACTATAGTCAATTTAATAATATTAAGGGCCTGGAGGTCACGCCTTCATTACCTACATAATAATATGTCACCAACTGTTAGATATGAAAAAAAAAACTATTGTTTATATATTTACTACTTTTTGAAAAAACTTCTTTTTGGTAAAAGCATTTAATAACAAAAATAAGCGTTGGAATGTGTCCTCGTCGGTACCCAACTTTACTACGTTAACTTAGCAAAATTTAAATACAGCGAGGGAGTCGAAGGAAACTAATGTAACTACAGCGCCCGAGACCGCCTAGACGGCCCCAGGGTACCCAGCGGAGGGGTTTTAATCCCGCCACGTCGTAGCCGATGGTATGAGTCTACACCGAACAAGTGGCTAGCTCGTCGCGATGTTTTGAATAGACTCAATAACCCATCTATTAACAGTTTCACAAGTTGGTGTAGTGAAACCGGGACCGACAGCTTAACGTGCTATCCGAGGCACTATAGTCAAATAAATGTACATATTTATTTTTATTAAAAACTCATTGGTACAAACCGGGATTCGAACCAGGGACCTAAGTGTTTTATATTTCTAATATAGTTTCATATAGTGTGTAAATATATATAAAAGGATTATGCGCAGAATAAAGCCAATCTTGACCACTATAATGCTAAATCTGCTGTAATAATGACCGTGTGATCCCAATAACAATGAATGAAAATTTTCGACATCAAAATGAACCTGCCTCGCTCGCTACAATTAAAAATGACTTTTAATGTAACATTAACAATAGTGGTTTGTCCGAACAATGAGCGTAACATCGAGTGGATGGGTGACCTGGGTTGCTACACATCGGCACAATGCGAAAGAAGCGCCGCTGATCGCCTTTTAAACGATCTTAGCTTCTATCGCAACGTTGCGATGTTTTATCAGGCCAAGGCTCCATTGCAACATACTTTCTTGCACCTGCTTCTTTAAGCGCTTCTGATTACACTTCCTACGTGCCATTTCTTACTCGATTGCCTTTAGTTTTTGTTAAATTAAGCAATTGTTTTTTTTATTATATTTAATTACTATGAAAAAATTATAACGAATAACTTTTATCACCTAACTACATTCCACTCCCACTCCTGAATATTCCTATGACAGGAAATATTATTTATTACAAAATAAAAAAACTAATTGATATTACCTATTTTTTATAGATTAGGTACCTATTAAGAAATAAATAGAAACGTATAAAAAGGTACTATCTAAAAATATAAATGCTATTGAAACTCTTGTTACCGAAACAGTCGGCTGGGCATGCAACCTTGTCTCCCTATAGACAGTTTTCAGTCTGGCATCGATCAGATTCAATGAAGCGAAAATTATATGACGTACCGTACTGACGAACCTACTGTACTGCTATTATGGATGAGGTTTCACAATTTTTTGCAATCAACACTGTGTAAAATTGGAGTTATTGTTATATACTTACTTTTATATGCAAAAAACTGAAAAATAATTTTTGATCCAAATTTATTTAATTTAATACTTACGTATCTGAATAAAATAAAATGTGAACCTGAGGCCCTACTGGGAAACCACATGAAATACCCATCGACGCGTCGATCACCTAAAAAAATATAATAATAATAAAAAGAAAACAAGATGAGTAAAAGGCAGAAAATAACCAGTCACCGAAAATGAAATGTATGTGATTTGACGTTTCTCGTCGATCGAGTAACCATAGACTAATTTTCCTATACATTTTTATCAATCGACGCGTTTGATGGGTTTGTCGATGTAGCTTCCCGGATTTTTAAAATTTATTAAAATTCACACTGTGATCAGGCTGAGGTAGATTTTAAATATAATTCAGTTACCCATTTTTTTTTTTTTTAAATAGTTCCTTGTATTTTTTGCACAAGTTAATCATATAAGATATGTATACCAACTTCCGATCTATACTTATAGTTATTTTATATTATTTTCAGTGCTGGAATGATGGGCGAGGGCTTGCTAACCCTGACGTACGGCAAGCACCACGCCTGCATCCTGAACGAGGTGGGAGCGGCGTGGCGTGGCGCCCGGTACTCAGATTTGGTGCTAGTCTGCGACGACGCCGTGCCCCTGGCAGCCCATCGGATCGTCATGGCAGCCGCTAGTCCACTCATTAGGTATATATCTCTATAACCTTACTAACATATCTTTTATGTGGAAGGAAGGCCTCTATAACCCTGCTAGGCCGACCGACCCGACTCGTTATCACCGCCCATACAGATACCAGAACTGTCAAGTGACCTAGTCATGTTCCGGTTTTAGTCTGTGGGTTCACTGGTTTTCCGGAGACTACTGCATCAATTTGTGGATAAAGCAGCGAGGATATTAAAATAGACTCGTCGATGACGCCGACGTACCCCTGAGAGTCCATAGCAGTTTCTGGTCCCCTCGTGGATATACGTCCTCAGAATGGAGTTATAAGTTACAACGTTACTCACAGACTGTTTTCGATGTAAAATGCATACTGAAGAAAACACATTGTTTTTTTTTCTTATTGACTAATGATAAATTCTACAGCAGCCTATAAAACCTCTTCTATGTATATGTATAGCATATGAGATATCTCTCTATTCTTTTTAATTTACGTACATTTGTAATACTTAGAGAGCAATAGGCCATGATTACAAATTTACTATGTTTAAACATAAACAAGTAGAGGCTGCTTAGTAATGTTTACAGTCTGAAAAGAATGTGGTGAAAAATAGTGCAGTAATAACTTTTATTTTCTTTATATTTCAGAAAAATACTCGATGACACGCCATCCGTCGAAAATCCTGTAACCATACACATGTCAGGAATAAACAGCACACTTATGCGACACTTACTTGTTTTTCTATATAGCGGCCAGGCGTATATCGAGGTAAGCCAACCAACATCAACCTTGAATATAAAACTCAAATTCTGTAAACAGCATGATTCGTTTACCATTTTATTTTGTACTCTGCTCAATACATAAAAAATATTTTGTTTTCATTTCAGTCCGGGGAAATAGATGACATGCAGGAACTATTTGAATTATTAGAAATTAAATCAGATGTATGGAAATCTACAAAGGAACGACAACAAGCTGAAGAAAGGAATCGATCGTGCGACAGATTAAAGGCTAAATCGTTGAAAACAGATATCAATAGTAATGAAAGTAGTAAAACTCACGATGTACCTTCAGGGTCATCACTTTCAGAAAGCGATACGCCCAGCGCTGGTTACAGCAAGGAGCAGGACCGGAGTGAATCGGAAGCTTTAAGTATAAAGAAAGAAAATATGTCAGGCAGTAGTCATGACGAAAGAGATGAAGACGAACAAGATGGAGATAAGGAATGCTGTAGACTAACCAACAGACGGCGGAGTTCGTCTAACCCTGTCAACTTATCTTTAGCGAGAAATTCAGAAAACGCAGGCAGCGAACATGAAAACTCCCAAGATGTCGATGTAGAAAATGTTGCAGCAAAGGTAAGCAATTATTTTTTAAAACATAAATAATAATTAAGTACTCGTGCTGCATCGAATTTTAGAACTAATAAAATAAAACATTACAGAATATTACAAGAAGGAGATCAACATCATCGAGCCAAGACGACCCACCACAAGAAACCGTTTACAGACGACAACTACTTAACGATCGATTAGGGAGAGGAATAGAAAGAACAAAAAGGAAATCCCACTACTTAGAACCGCCAGAATTAGATTTACGAACAGTTAAATTAGAAGATTACGCACATCTCAAACCCCCTGACCAAGAAGCCCTCATGTCACTTGTTCACACATCGCCCGAGAATTATGTCGTCACTCCTCACAGAAAAAGAAGACCTGGTTTTCACAATTCTCCTTCACAAAATCCTCCTTTTGTATCATTCCCTCCAAGCTATTTAGAAGAAATGGCGCATTTACGGTACGCACAAGGCCCCGCCACGGCAGCGGCGGTAGCGGCAGGGGTTCGACTTAGTGGTCTGCATCCCCTGAGCGCATCGGCGCCGCCCTACCTGCCCGAACGGACTACGTCCCCGCCCACGACCACGCACGAAGAAGCCCTCAAATACAGACCGCCCAGCGCAGGCTCGTGGGGGTCTTGGTTGTGCCAATCCCAGCTCAATTCAGACGACACCCCGACCGCTGATCACGAACAAAGTTCGAGTAAGCAGCCGCCTGTTAGAGAATATCGATGCGAATATTGTGGAAAACAATTTGGTATGTCGTGGAACTTAAAGACACATTTGCGAGTACACACGGGAGAAAAACCTTTCGCTTGTAGACTTTGCGTTGCCATGTTCAAACAGAAAGCCCACCTGTTGAAACATCTTTGCTCGGTGCATCGAAACGTGATATCATCGAGCGAAAACGACGGACGGTCGAATACGCCGGGACGATTCAATTGTTGTTTCTGTCAGTTAACTTTCGAAGCCCTACCGGAGCTCATCAGGCACTTATCGGGTCCGCACAATAGCCTCCTTTTAAGTAAAAATTTACACGAATGACCCGACCCGTAGATGCGGACGTCTGGGTCACGCGTGCTATGAACTTTCAAATTAAAACTTCTCTTTCTGAGAGTCCAATTGTGATATGTGTAAATGAAGGATTTAGTTAGTAAGGATTAGATGTAAGCGATGTGATATCGCAGAGCGATGCTGTTGTAATACATTCGCGACAAGATTCGCGGATGGTACCAAACCATAATGTATGCCGTTAGGGTCCAAAATTTTATAATTTGTTCAAAAATTATAATTAGGACCGTTACCTTCCGATATAGTATTTATTGAATGATGTATTTCATTAGGGTAAATAATATTTAAAGCCACCGACGCATTAATTCCTTAAGCATAGAAAATAGATATAAATGACAATTAGAAGTTACGAAATGTACAAAATCAAACATCGTTAGAAACTACCTCCTAATATAATTCTCTAAGTCTCGAAGAAAATGGATCGTGACGTTAAATAAAGGTTCTAGTCACATTAGAACGTATTTCTTCATTTTTCCACGATACGTACACTTTTGTATATAATTATTTTTTTAAATTAAAAGCGATTGATTAATATCTCGTCCCTACCCAATTTGATAGTTTGCGATACATTTCGGAACTTCTATTGACTACTTACAATCTCAGCGTTAAGATATTTAAACCTACTCTATAGGTAGTAAAGAGAATGTGTTCGTAATGTAATTATTATCCTTCTGGACATTTGCAATATGGAGAAGCGCCAAAGATTTGTAAAGCATTCACGATAATTTTGGTGTTTACATTGTAAGGGAAATTAAGGGACCTGAATGATTTTGATTTGTGTTAATTTAACATAGATATCGTTTAAATAATCTCACTTAGTTTCTAATTCTTCTTTCGTATTCCAGTAACTGTATATTCACAAATTATTTGGCGGATTAAATCTATCCTATAGGCAATATTTTCATTATTTATCCAAAAACAATCAATGCTCTTGGCCCTTACTGATCCGCCATTACTCCTAGAATTTACATATTCTAAATATATTAGACTAAAAATTTGTTTTTTTCTTTTTATACGTAAAATGCTTGCTTTCATAAATTGTTACTTTAGCTAATTACTTTTGTCCTAAACAATACATAGATATTATGTAGAACAAATAGCCTGTAATTTTGAACACTTTATTGTGGCCAGTCATTATTAAGCTAATTTATAAACGTAACTATAAAAAGCTAAATATTTGACGCAATTTCTTTTTAAGTTTTTATAGTAAGTCGTTATTTTATAGATTTTTGGTGGTGTTGCGCGTGGGATGTTCGTGAAAAAAAAAAAAAAATACTCAGTCGATATTTTTTGAACGGACTCCAAATTTTGTTAATATACTCACTGGATTTTTAATAAATAGCAATAAGTGTATGGACTCCCACGTCAGAACTATTCCAATACTTTTTTTTAATAATTAATATATTTCTAAATTGAAAACTAAAGTTACCATGAAAATTTATAACGTTTCAAATAAGTTTGCTTTAATTTATTTTCGATCGTTACCTTTCATACCTGAAGATAGTTGTTTATGTCGAATATCGATATATTAATTGGGGAACAATTAATTATTGTTAAGTTTTGTGATGTCCTAAAGTTAAGTTTATCTATGTGATAATACGTTTTAATACAAGTTTGTAACCAAGTCTTCCGAAACGTTTTCCGATAATAATTTTCCTAGGCATAAAAAATGCTTAGGTACAATGAGCTTAATAAAACAAATTGGTATTTTGTAAAAAATAATAGTGTATACATAATTAATTAAGAATTAATAATTTAAATATAAGGTCTTTGAATTTTACATAATTACTTATTGAACTGTCCAAATTTCTAAAATTATATTAAATTTTGAAAAGTTTTTACAATATAGGTTGGTAATACTCGAAAAGGCACAATTTTCGTACCTAGATTTAAAATTAAAGTTAAAAGTCGTACTGAGGTTTAGTTTCTTGAAGCGTAGTCATGAAATGCGTCAAAAAAAAAAAACAAATAAATGGCCTTTTTCATAAAAACTTATTGATTTTTTTAAGAACACTTTGGTTAAAATATATATTGTCTCTTTTTAAGCAACAAAAATAAATATGCGTAAAAGAGACAAAACACATTTTAACTAAAGTGTTCTGTAATGACTTAATATTTGTTTATAAATAAATATAATTAATTACCTAAAGTAATTTCTTGACAATAAATTTCTGACTAAATTATCTAATTTAGCATTTAATAAACATCATATGTTTGAAGAAACCAGACTCAAGTAAATATTTTAAACACAGAAGAAATTAGGTTTTTGTTTAAATATTTTTTAAATACATATAAATTACGACATTTTGCCTTCGAGGTAGCCAAAATAAAAATATTATTTGATTAATATATGTATGTAAAATATAATACTTCCATAGCTCGTAAGCTCTTTGTGATATATTGACCAGTATACAAGTTTGGCAAAAAAATGATGTAAATAATCCTTTTTATTATATTATATATATAATAAAACGGCCTCCGTTGTCTACTGTTACACCGTTGTGTCCGGAGGTCGTGGGTTCCATTCCTAGTCAAGGCACAATATTATTACTTTTTTTCTGTACAATTTGCCTTGATCCGGGTATTTATAAAATATAGTATGTATTAGTGTCGTTGTTTCTGGTACACATAGTACAAGCCCAGAGCTTAGTTTGTGACAAGCAATAATGTAAAATGTCCTACATATTATTATTATTTCCGAATTAATGTATTATATTTTTTATATTCACATTTTAGCCACTAGAAGACAGGTTGTAAACAGATTACAAAACTATTTAATTAAATACATGAAAAAAAAACTAGAAGTAACGAGTAAGTTAAAGCAGGGAACATACAAACCTCATATTACCACAAAAATAAATATAACAAAAAACTTATTAAATACTGGGTATATTTGTATTTCACAAAAACCCTGTTTAGTATTTGTTTTTAAGTGTTATTGAACATCAATACAAATACTTCGTCATCCAAATTGTTAAAATAAGTTATCTTAGAATGATATTAATTTTGATATCAAAATTAAAACAGTGTCTATAAAATTTATATAAACAATAACTTCATTAGCAATTTGTAGTGTAATTTTTAAAGCTATGAGATCTAATGTTTAGCTTACTATCACTGTTGACAGCCTCCATAGACTAATGGTTGCGCCTTTGGCGTTGAATCCCGAGGTCGTGTGTTCGATTCTCACCCATGGCAAATAGTGCCTTTTTCATACAGTTTGTCATGGTCTGGGTGTTTATAAAATATAATATGTAGGTATTATAATATAGTTGTTTCTTGTACACATAGTACAACCTAGAGCTATGTTTGTGACCAGAGCAATATGTGTAAATTATCCTACGTATTATTAAAAAACAACTGATTGAAATTTATTTTTGGTTTTACTTGTAAAATATATTACAAATGAAGATTGAGATTTGCCTTAATTGTAATCTCAAATTAAATTAATGCAAATAGAAGTGAAGACATTGGATCTCCTCAGTTATCTCTCTTTTTTGTGGTATCTAAAGTTGCATTATTATTATTAACAGGCAGGCAGTTAAAATAACTGTAGCTCTACCACAAGTTTTTGCGAACAGTTTCTACTATAGTCGCTAGTAACTATAGATAGGAATCAATCAATAGGATCGCTTTATTTTTGAATGAAACCTCTCTTATTGTTTGATTGATATCTATAGTTACTAGCGACTATTGTAAAAACGTGTGGTAGAGTGTGATAGAAGACTGTATCTTGTTGTAATTGAGTGTTTGTTTTTTCACTATTAAACTTGTCCAAAAGGTTTTTTAATTGATTGATGGACTCCGCTGGAACAACTTCTTTTAATATATTTTTTTAAACATTTCTTCTAATATACACAAATATATTTTTCATACATTTTTTCTTAGGATTCCCCATCAGAGCATGACGATTATTGATAAGTTTATTTAAGATCTTGTAAATATAGTAATAATTATTTCGGTAAAAGCTTAATTTAATATTGTTGACCTTGAATATTCATTTTCTCTGTTAATTTTAATTGTAATATTTCTATAAGTTTTATTCACATAGTGTACAATATTGTAGATATTTTTAAAATAATTAACATTCTGTAAATGTGTTCTTACGTAGTAAATTAAATAACGAGAATATTTTAGTTACAAATAATTTTGTTTTTCTTTTAATTTTTGTATTTATTATTCTTTGACTACAAAAATATTTTGATGAAGAGAAGAAAAATATTTTATATTTAATAAAATATTCATTGGGATGCGAAGCTCGAAAGAGAAAAGATGTTGAGTTGGTATTTAATTATCCTAAACCTATCTCCTTTTAAAATGATATTCACACTATCTACTACGAGTTTTCCTTCAGCAAAACTTACAAAGTCTGCAATCCTAATATACATATTATCTCTACATACATTAGCTATCTAATAAATTTAGGTGGGAGGATGGCCTCTATAATTTTGCTAGGCCGACCGACAGGACTCGTTTATGGGCGGAAGGCCCATACAGATACAAAAACCGTCGAGTGACCGAGTCATGTTTCGGTTTTAGTGTGTGGTTTCATCGGTTTTCCGGAGACTACTGCATCGATTCTTCTTATCGAGGTGGTAGTCTCCTGTAATGGTGTGGTTACAAAACGGGCGATTGATTTGACGATAAAGCAGCGAGAATTATTTTTTTTGACTGACTATAATACAGACACCCTTGAGAGGCATTATCTGTTTCGGACGGTGGCATAGCTGCGTGAGTCCCTAGCCGAAAAATAGTCTCGTAATGCAAATACGTCTGTCACCGCTCATTTCGTAACAGCATTATTTAACCGTCTTAGTGGGAGCGCTCGAGTTAAACAATATTGATGTGTTGATCGACCCCATTCATGGACTTTATATGTCTGCTTATCATCAGGTCGTGCTCCAATAAAAAAAAGTAATCTCGTTTGTGGACATTAGGTACAATATAAAGATGACAATAATTTCTTATCAATACAAAAATACAATACTGTTAGACTAATTATTTTCGGAAATGGTCCCAAAGATGTTAAAAAATAAGACACAAAGTCTAATAGACAATAATAATATGAAAACAACTTGACAGTCGATTACAGAAGTTTATGAATTAAAGTTATGCCATAAAATAGACTAGAAAAAAAAGTGAGCATAAGAAATAAAAAAGGTTGTCTTATAATTTTGGGTAGACAATAAATGAGATTTTTTGTATTTTACTATCAGCTAGACAATGTCAACGTATAGCTGAATAACGGCGGCTTCAAAGGGGCAGCTGAATAAAGGCGGCTTCAAAGGGGCAGCTAACAATATAAACATTAGATAATTATATGTTTTATCGTATTACCTCCATCGATGCTGTTGTTCTAAAGCCCTAAAGTCTGCTTATCATTGCATGGATACAGAATTAAAATCGGTGCTCTAATAAGTTTTTTTTTTTTATATAACTAAAACTGAAGAAGTGGAAAAGGTCTCCCAACAGTTTGGTGTATTATTTATGTTCATGGGGCTCCCACAATTATCCAAAAGGTTAGCACTTTTTGCTTGGGCCTGGTGGGCTGATTATTTTAGCCATCGCAGCTCCTTCCTTGAGTTAGGGGCTTTCACATGCCAGATAGAACTGCCTCGGTGATATGAGGGTTTTCCGTTGGGATGCCACCCCGGTGCAGTGAAGCAGTATGTAGGTGGGTACTTCACCATTTTCTATGCGGTTGCGTCTCATAAAGACCTATTGGTTAAGTGAACCCCAGCAGGCCTTTATGGTTAACTAAAAATGTAAGGCTGTTAAGTATATCTAAAACCAAAAACTGTTTCTTTTTTCTAAAAAATAAATTTCATTGATGTAAAGTCTCCTGATTTAAGGTCTCCTGTACTTTTACAGTATTTTTTTTCAGGCGCTACGTACAATGTTAAAATTACGAAGCTACGAGAACTTTTATATAACATATCAGTTAGCAAATTTTAGAAAATGCGTTGACATTTAAATAAATAAAAATAATCTTATAAAATTTATTTATTTATTAATAAATAAATTTAATAAGGTAGACCAAAGATCGCGTAAACGTACCTAACTTTTAAATGATAGCTTCTTTCTTATAAGTTTCCAACCGAACGTCTATCTGCCAAGCTTTAGTTGGAGACTGATCGATAAATCATTAAAATAAAACTTCAAAAGAACGATACGATAACATAAACCATAACCGATGAATATAAAATTCATCGGTTTTGGTTTTAATACCCACCTCGTCGGAGCAAAAAGCTCGAACAAGTGGCTAGCTCGTCGCGATCGGCTACGACGAGGTGGGATTAAAAGCCTGCTGGGTATCCTGGGGCCGTCTAGGTGGTCTCGGGCGCCGTAAGGCACCCGTGATGATATGTTTGTATGTATGGTTTTAATGGGTACTACAACATATTAATTAAATTAATAAATGTTGCAAAACTATATTTTTGTTCAACTCATATGATGCAGTTCTACTGTGGGTCAGAAATTAAATATTACGTTGTAGAAAAATGGATATCTAAGAATTTTCCATACGTGATGCCTATTAAAAAAGGAGGTATTTATCTAAAAAAAAATATATTACAAAAACGCCTAAAATTATAATAAACACAATGATAGAATAATAACTTGCAATAGTTTTATTGTTCCCGTAATACCCCATTTTATCCTAACCTAACTTTCCATTTTGATTATTTAAAAAAAAAGTAAACATCTGAAGATATTCAAGGTACTCCAGGTATCTCGTATTATGAGAAATAATCAATTTTTGCCACCCCTTTTTTATATTGTTTTATTAGAGGTAGGTTGGAACACCTACCTCTAATAAAAAAGGAGTGAGATATTTAAAAAAAACCTGTGTCCATTAGTTTAATTAGACGTCTGCATACAATTTTCATTATTTACATTATATTACATCAAATAACTACCTTATTTTTGTCTTCCCCCTACTGAAATTTTGATAAAAAATAAAACACGTGTCAATTAGTTTGATAAGAAACACTACCGAAAAAAATACTACCTTTTTTTTGTCCTATTTTCCCTATTTAAATTTCAAATAGTGAAACACATGTCCAATGGTATTATATAAGAGTCTACATACAAAATTTTACTGTGGTAGAACCCATCATTCCTAAGATAATATAACACACTGTCTAAATTCAAAACCAATAAAAAGGTAAAAAGTATTTAAAAATTCATTAAGACAAAACTAGTATTTTTAAATACTTTTTAACTTTTTATTGGTTTTGAAGTCAGACATGACTTTAATGATAGGTAACCCTAAAGTTGTCGTTGCCATGGTGGGGTCTATTTCTACTAAATTAATTATAGAAACTGCATATCAATGTTAATACTATATAAAATGTTTGATATGCTGTTGGTGTACAATTCAATAAAGCCCTTGTGTGAGTATTTTTAACGTTTACTTTCAAGTTACACGCAATGTTAACGCAGTGGTATACCACTGCGTTAACATTGCATTGCCACACGCTCGTGTTTTAGATCTCAAAATGTCATTATATATTTGCTAAAAATCTGAGAAATTATGTGAAGAACAGGAAAAAGCGCTTTCATATGTTAAATAAATTAACTAAAACCTAAACTTTGGGTTTTACAGCCAAGTTGTTTCAAAAAAGAATTAACTAGACTAATTTTACTACAATATGATGTTTATCTCTAATCTCTTCTGTTAATCTCTTCATCTTTTAAAAAGTAATAGTTCCCAAGACGACACCTCACACTTCAAAGTATATGAGCAATTAGGACTAATTGCATAAAATTCGATTTCTTTAACATTTTATATTAAATAAATCCTGCACTGTGGGTTTTAATGAAAATGTGTTTACCAATAGTATTAACTAGACTAAATGAGCTTTAATTTGGTTTTTTAATTATATTTTTATGATTATTAGTTCCCCAGATACGAAACATGCTTGATTTATAAATATTTAGATTCCAAATAGAAAACTTTTTTTTTTTTACACAAATTGCTGTGGTCGCAAACTAAGCTCAAGGCTTGTACTATGTGTACCAGAAACAATGATATAATACATACTATATTTTTATAAACACCCAGACCATGACAAACTATACAGAAAAACGTACTAATATTTATTTGCCAAGGGTGGGAATCGAACCCACGACCTCTGTATTTAACGCCAAGGGCGCAACCACTAGTCTACGGAGGCTGTCAAAAGCTACTCAAGGATGGTGTACATTTATATTAGTTAAAAAATTTTTTAATCGATTTAGTAGTTCCAGATACATACAAAAAAATCAAAGGATTTTACTATAAGCAGGAAATGTAAATGTACAAACACTCAACATACGCCGCCCCATGTGTACTACCCCATACAAATTTATCTATTTCCAAACATTTCTGGGGGTTGGACCCCCCCCCCCCCTGGCTACGCCCATGAACTGAGGTAAGATTTTAAAAATCAAAAATCATACTTTAGCAGTCTTTTTATAAATCAATAGAATTTTTTAATAGAAATACAACAAGAGCATCAGGATTAAGGGACCACATTTTGATAATATTAATTTGCTAATAATTATTACGCCAGTAGTTGGTGAAAACCAATCTTAAGAAAACTGCATTCGTAACCGCCAAACCCGCGTTCTACATATAAAATGAGCTTTCGCGCTTCCAGTATTATTTGACTGCTGTTTGTCGCAGAATAAAAATAATATTTTGCTGATCATTGTATAATTAATCTGTCTTTGTTGGGCATAATATTTTTTTTTATAAAAAAAAATATTATGACCGCCCCCGTAGACTAGTGGTGGGGCTTTTGGTGTTGTCGAACCCCGCGTGGGTTCTATCCCATGTTTCTCATCATCTAACTTTTTTATTTTAAGTTTTGGAAACTGGACTTGAAAATTGAGACTTTTTTTACAAACTTAAGATTTTGCAAGCATGAAAATTATTAGCAAATTATTATTACAAAAAATATGGCCCCTCAATCCTGATGCTCATAATACAATTCATCATCATCATCATCATCCTATCGCAGTCCACTGCTGGACATAGGCCTCTTTCAAGACACGCCACTGATCCCTATCCTCCGCTCTTCGCATCCAGTCTCTGCCAGCCACCCTCCGCAGGTCATCAGTCCATCTAGCTGCGGGCGTCCTACGTTACGTGCGCGAAGACGTGGTCTCCACTCCAATATCCGTCCTGCGGCAAATGTGACCGGCCCACTGCCACTTCAGTTTACTAACTTTCAGAGCTATGTCGGTGACTTTAGTTCTCTTATACGAATATCCTCATTCCTGATTTTATCTATAAGAGAAACTCCTAGCATAGCTCTTTCCATAGCTCGCTGAGCGACCTTGAGTTTGTGGACCAGCCTCACTGTAAGTGTCCACGTTTCAGCGCCGTATGTCATCACTGGTAGGACGCACTGATTAAAGACTTTTGTTTTCAAACACTGCGGTATGGCTGACGTAAGGACGTGGCGTAGCTTCCCGAACGCTGCCCAGCCCAACTGCACCCTTCTGTCGGCTTCACTCTCGGAGTTGTTCCCACCGAGATTTAGGATTTGGCCCAGGTAGATGTATACCTGAACCACTTCGAGAGTTAAACCGTCCAAAATGACGGGTCTCGGAATGACCTGGTCGTTGAACATGACCTTGGTCTTTTCCAGATTCATTCCGAGACCCACCCGTCGAGAGGCACAGTTTAGACTGACCAGCATTTCCTGCATATCCTGCAGCGACTCCGAGAAGAGGACAATATCGTCGGCAAACCGAAGATGTGAGATGCGTTCTCCGTTTATATTTATGCCCAGTCCTTTCCAATCTAACGTCTTGAAAACATCTTCAACTGCATTAGTGAACAGCTTCGGCGATATAACATCGCCCTGTCTCACTCCACGGTGCAGTTGAATAGGCCCTGTTTCGTCGTTTTGTACTCGGACAGTCATAGTAGCAGATCTATATAGGCATCTCAACACCTCGATATATCGCCAATCTACCTGACATCGCTGCAGGGACTCCATTACAGCCCAGGTTTCGATAGAATCAAAGGCCTTCTCATAATCCACGAGCGCGACACACAGGGGCTAATAATACAATTACCGATAAAAAAAATATTTTAATTCTGCGACAAACAATAGTGGAGAAATACTTGAAGAAAACTCTTTTTGTATGGACTTTGCGATTACGAATGCAGTGTCCTAAATAATATTTATATAACCTGTGTTACTCAAGGATGGTGTAGATTTCTATCAGTAAATAAGTTTTTAGAATCAGTTTAGTAGTTCCAGAGTAATAGAAAAAAAAAGAATTTTGCTATTTTTAATATCAAATAATAAAAACATGTAGACCAGAAAAGTTAAAAATTTTGTCGCCTAGAGGGAGTGCAAAAGACACGCCATGCGTGAGAGTAATAATCGTCACCTCTTTTGTAATTTTTATTGTTCAAATCGTTATTGTCACTTTATGAAAAAAAAAATCTCAATTCGAAATTTAAATATTTGTTATTTCAATTCACCCTTTTCTTCGCATTTATAATTTTCGTATCTTAATTATAAAAATATAATTTAAATACCAAATTATAGGTTAGTGTAGTTAATACTTCTGGTAAACACATTTTGCACTCTACAGTTGAGATTTATTTATTTTTTTATCTAAATTTTGTGAAATTAGTCAACTGCAATGACCATATCTTGAAGTGATGTTTTTTGAAAACTGTTAATTATAAAAATATAATTTTCAACTTGTAGCTACAATTTGTTTTTTTTTAATTCTTTTTGAAAATAACTTAGCTGTTAAAACCAAAGTATCGGATTTATTTAACGAAACCTAAAAAAACGCCGAAATTTTCATTGTTTTATAGATATAGAAGCGCGCGGCAGCACCCGAAGGTCGCAAACTTGGATTTTTCATATTCATATTATTATTATTATTATTATTTCATTTATTGTTCAATTTCTATTGACAATGAGTATTATACCTTGCTGTTTACTGCACAAGTCTTACGTTATGTAGATTCTTAAAGATTTTGTAGTGGGAAGGACTTAAGCTAAATCGAATTAAAATATGACGATGCAGAAGCCGTGCCAGTGAGTCCATGAGCTAATGTCGCCATCAGGTACCATTCGTGCTAGTTCCTCAGTACAAGTGAGTACAATTTATTTTTTAATTTATTTTTGCAGAACAGCGTGTGATTTTGTATTCACCTGATGATAAGCAGACCTGCAAAGCCCATGAATTGGAGCCGATCAAAACATTATTGTTGGCCGCCCCCACAACACGCGTGGTCAATTTGTCAATCAAGCAGCGAACATATTAGAGTGAGTCTACTTTAAAGAAATATTGTCTTTGTCGCTACCCATATCGTAATCGCATCATTTACTCGGCATAGTGGTAGTGATCAATGGTTAAGAACAATTATTGATTGACCCCATTCATAGACTTTGTAGGTCTGCCGTGATCCAATAAAATAAAAACATCAGATAGAAATAGTACAAATATAAATTATTTGATAGAATCAAAACTAAGTTAAGGACATGTTAACGGGCCAGCACATCTACTTTTTTCTAGTGATGTCTTTGCGTTCGATTCCCCAGATACTCTGTCTGCCCTCATAGACAAACTCCCTTCCCATCAACCAAACACCATTTTATGGCCTGATCAACCAAATACTTCGGATCCAACAATTAATGCTATCCAGACCAAACATACGGCGGTCTAGATGGGCTCATGCCGCACCACTTAAAATATTTATTTCAAGTTGACTGTGGTGATGCCGGCGAAATATTTTTGAAAGAGCTGCTCTCATTGCCATGCTCACTAATCTCGGTAATATGAACGAAAACATTCTTGAATATTCTATACGGCGCAAAATAATGTGGTTTTCTAAAAAAAAAAACAATTATTTCCGAACAACAACAATATAGGTTTTGGACAACAGTAACCCTGTCATATTTTATTTCGACATAAAACAGACAGAGGCGCCTTGCTAACACAAGTTAAAGATAAAATATGCAACATTTATAATTTCATTTGTCAATGCCATTCTAAAATATCTAAAATAATTTATAATAATAATATTTTATGTTCTTCTATTGGCAGGGCGATCTCCTTGGGCCAGTTTTATTTAGTCTCGGTATTCATCAAATCATTCAAAGCCTTACATCAAAATTCAACGTTTAGAACGTTTGGAACCCTAGGAGGCGAAATTGACACCGTTTTAAATGATTAACATAAAAAACAGGATTTTGAAAATATTGGATTAAAATTAAACTTCTCATAATAACTTTATTTTTAAATAATTTGACGCCTGGGATTATAATTATACCGAAAGATTCTATTCGTCTTTTCCAATATTCGAAAAAGCTATTCCTAATTTCATTCAAGATAAAAATATATATTTTTTAATATTTTCCGACCGCATATTCAAAATTAATACCCATATGGGTAAAAATATGGGTATGGTGTAAAAAGCCATATGGCTTTTTACATTACAGTGTCTTTTCGTTCCGAAATTCATTTATTATATATTTACGCAGCTTACCAATTTGGAAATTTCAAAATCTATTAGAAAACATTAATAATATTATTCAACAAATGTTATTCAAATTTTAATGTCCAAATGTTTACCCAAAGCCCTTTTTGCCAATTTGTTGTGAAGGTTTGAATATTCGTCAAGATTCCCGCGTACCCATACCAGCATTTCTGGCTTCAGGTTATAGTGTAAAAAATCTCATTGGAATAACATTAGGTCCATCGCATAGAGATTACGAGGTTTCTTGCCAGAAGGCAGAATAGTTTGTTGTGAAATATGCTAATACTTAGATCCATCTTAAAATTATGGGACGAGCCGATCTGCAAAATTGTACAAAATACACTTTTAACCTCGGCCACTACATCCGCAGACCGTACTCGTATTTTAGCAGTCGTCCAAAGGGAGTCCTGGGCTCTGGACAACAATTTCGTTTGGCGGTTCTTTGTCTGGGCGCGTTTTGCGTTCATCCACATCGCTGCCAATGCGGTGAGACGGTCGACCAACTTGGTCGTCACGGCCTATCATGTTGCAGGAGTAGCGGAAGAAGATCTAGCTACGCCAACTTAAATCAAATAATACGTCGGGCTCTTGCCAGCGTCTATATCCTAGTCGTCCTAGAACCAAGTGGCTTAGCTAGGGATGATGGCAACTTTTATTCTTTAATTTTATAACATCCAGTTTTTTGGGGACCCTTCCAATTGGCAGCGATATAGAAGAACCTTACTATTTATTATAATATTCCTACATATTGCTTTTATTTTTATTTGTTTAAATAATTATCTCATAGAATTACTTACTATACTTATCTATACGATTTAATGAAAATATAATATGTATTATATTATATTTTAAAAACGTATTTTATATGTAATAGTGTCTGAAGATGTGTATTTAAAAATATCTCGAACAAAAAGTAAAGTAAAATACCCATAAATATACATCAAGTTCTAGATCCAAGTTTCTATATAGCATGCCTTCTATAACGAGCTATTATTTCAAAGATAGAGAACAAAAACGCCATAAGCCGCTAGGCAAGCAATTTAGCTGCTTCACGCTGGACTCGGAGTTAAAAATAGATAAACTTATAGAAAAAAAAATAGACATATAGTAGTTGGTCGGTTGGAAACCGGTAGGCGAGGCAGATGCACTTAGTAAACATCTTTTTGCTCTTTACCTAGTGTCTGCATTTGCACTCCCTGTGGAGGGCTTGGGAACATTCCTGGCCCCGTCGCATCGTGCGGAGCTAATGCTTTCTGAGGGACAAGTTAATGGACTTTTACTTATTAAAAATATTGCCTATGAAGTCTTGTCTTTATTGCAGGAGAGTTTAGTTACATTTTAATAGATTTCTGTGTTCGTTGTTCAATTTCAATTTCATAATAATTTCGCTTCAATGTTTTTGTTTTTAAATTAGATTTTTAATAAATTGATTTAATTACTTAAGTGTTATTTTTTATTGGAACACAAAATGTAAATTTGTATCTACCTTCTGGTAAAAGCAGACCTTGTCACTAAATGGAGTCGATTTAGATGTTGCAGCTCTAGTTTACTTAAATTTTATTTTTGATCTTCAGTTTAGGTGCATGTTATATTTTTCATTTATTGATTTATTACCTAAACCTTTGACTTTATTTATATCGCAGAGATTTTACAAACGCACTGTTATTTTACTACGACTACACGTGGATAAAGCAAACATTTAACCCTTTCTAACAAAAGTATTTCTAAAAGAGATATGAGAGAGATGGAACCCGAGGCTCTTTTACATAAACGATTTTATTATATGAATTATTTACTCTGAAAATATTATGCTGATGCGTTCTTTTATTTTTGAATAAAAAAAAATTTAAAGAAAATGTGTGTTTGGTAATACCAATAATAAAATTCATACTGACTTGGTTAGTGAACAGCCATTTAACAATATCCGCGCAATATTCTTTTACTTTTTGTACTGAATTTTATGAGGTATTGGGTATTAGAATATATTAAAAGGTAAAACTAATTAATTTAATTATTTTAAGTATCTATAAATCTGTCTTTATTTAGTTTATATTTCAAATACCACTTGTTCATTAATTTAACAACAAAATAAATTATATTGATTTAAAAAAAAACAGGTTCTAAAATTGTCTATCCAATGCCAAATAGAACAAAGAAGTTATAATTACAAATTCTCCTTAAGGCAATCGCAAAAACTGTAGCAAAAGAAGCAGTATCTGCTACTGCACCTTAACAAGGGGCATACTGCAAAATTCATTAGGCATCCCAGTGTCCATAATAAATCAACCGTCTCCTAGATAAGGGCTTACATTAGACATTGCAATTGCAAACGTAGGACCGGTTCCAGGACCAATATCGGAGGCTTTAAAAGGCTCACGCGGGACGCTTGGCTTCATTCCCGAGTCGTCACTACCATCTGCAACTTCTATTCTACAACCCTTACCAGTCATGTGGCGTCTCCTGTTACTTGGTCTCTTCGCTTCGGCATCGGCGCAAATTCCTGCTTTGGGATGGTGTCCTGACTATCAGGTATATTATTTTTCTTTTTTTTAAATCTATTTATTTGGCAAATACATTATGTTTATCTTTATTTTTTGAATTTACAATGTTACTCGTATGTATTAAAATGTAATTTTGTATTTTACTATACAATGGCATCATATTTGTCATTATTTAAAGAAACTCTCTAAGAATATTATTTTAAAAACCGCAATTGTATTGTAGAAAAATATTCTGGAAATATGGTACCATTTTGAAAACACATTCAAATTCAAATTATCAATAAAACTTCATATAAAATGCCTATTAAATTTATATTTTACTTTAAATCTCAAGTTATAAATTAAAGACATCTAAATGCAATCGTAGTCGTAAATGGTACGCATTGTAATAATCTTAAACAGTACAAAGATATTGCCTGATTGCATGCACTTATATAAGATGACAATGACCTCAAGCCGATCACTGACCACAGACAACGTAGTCAGCAACCTGTTCTGAACTCGTAGCCTACCCCATCTTTCAGTTTAGTTCTCTGAGTGCAAAAAGTTCTGCGTTCAAAAGTCAATTAACTGCTATTTTTGCAACAATGTCTGTAACTTGTTCTGCTGCTTTCGCCTTACCTGTTATGAGTAGGATTATCGGAAACGGCTTTCTTTGCTTATTTAAACTACTTCGTGTAAAATAAGAAAGAATTAATATTCTTTCATCTTTTTTACATTCGGTATAAGCTAATCTAATATTTTAATACATTTTAACAGCCGATGGCCGATTTCAACATGAATCGATACCTCGGCGATTGGTATGAAGCAGAAAGATACTTCACCGTCAGTGAATTGGGGACCCGTTGCGTCAGGACCAACTACGCTAGAACACCTGAAGGCAGAATTCTGGTTTCCAATGAAATCACAAACTCTTTGTAAGTTTAATTTATCTTTTACTAGCGACCCGCCCTGGCTTCGCACGGGTGCAATGCTGATACCAAATACACTACAGAAAAACTGTGAACGTTGTAGGTAGCCGGTATAATGATTGGCACCTTAAGACGTCCATCAACTTTGAACCTTTATAATTCGAAATAAAGTTTGAAATCGTAATACGTTTTGTGGCCAGTCGTTTAGTAGGAATATCAGTATGACAATAACATCTTGCCCATGATAATATTTCTCCACTTTTGCTACTTTATTGCTAAGAACTTAAAACATCTCCTAAAACTACAATCATTGGCCCCAAAATATAGTGATTGGCATAATATTAGTATAACGATTAGCATGACAATAATTGTATTTTGTGTTTATTAGCATTGCCAATTTTTATACCGAGTAATTGCCAATCACTAAAATTTTGGTTGAAAATACACGATAGTGTTGTATACTATAACTTTACTTTTATCGATTTATGGGTAAGTAATAATAACAAAGCAAAAATATTATTGGAAAATATTTATTAGTAACTATAAAAAGGCCATAATCAAGCAGGTATAACTTTAAATATAATAGATGCATAACTTAAAAATTTACAGGAAATTGTGCTAATCAATATTAACAACTTTTACTGCTTAATGGAGCAACTCTGTCGGGGTGAAAAATAAATCACTTTATCATATATTTGCTCTGTATCTACCCGATTAAAATGTATAGAATTTTTATTTTATTTTTTTGGGCAGAGTTGTTCCCATAAAGAATGTTGTTCATTTGTATAACAACTTGTAGGGTGTATATATAAGGTTTTTGTTACATTGAAGGCGACGCGACATGTCGCCACGCCTGATTTTTCTCTAAGGCCCCTTTGCACCTAGTCGTCGTAGCCGATAGATAATATTCTGAACAAACATTGGACAAGTGACAAGTTCGTAAAATAAAATAAATACATTTTATTGATATATATATTTTAGTTAAATTATCAAAATCTTAATAAAAGATTATACTATGTTATTTTAAATTATATCGACACAATAGGGACATCACTATACATTTTTTGATTCTTTTGTATAAAGATTGGCATACATATGAGTACAAAGATTGGCATGCCAAGCACGTAAAAAGTATAATGATCAGTCCTGCCAAGATTTGGTTACAACTATCATAATCCACTTTAAAGTATATACTACAAAACAATATTATCTATAGTTCGGATCAAGAGAATAAAATTGTATCATTATTTTAAAGCACAACGTACTATGAATGGCACCCCTGCCAATCAATTAGTTGTCCATATATATCGACGGCACTAATTTCGGCATAGCAAATTTTAAGTTAATTTAAGATTTTTTCCTTCAATTTATATTTATAAACCTAAAAGAAATGTATATTTACATGATAATGTCGCATAATACCTAATTTGATAAAAATACAATAGGTATATAACAGTTTAAAAGTACTAACTTCTTAAGATTTTCCTAATAAAATTAACACTACACCACTTTATGATGTTGCATTTACAATTTATTTTTTTAATCAGTATTACCAGTTATAAAACTTAAAATCTACCTATTTATTTCAAAGTGTTGTTAATAAAGAAAATATATATATTTATTTTTTAGTAGTTTGTCAAAAAAAACTCTTAATAATTAAGATTTAAATTCATGCGGCCAATCATTGTAGGGGGGCCAATATTAGTACTAATTACCCTATATAAAAACATAGCGGTCCGCTCCGGCTTCGCACGCTATAGGCACGCTCTTGCCGCACCGGGCGGCCGGCCGGTACCGCCGCAAACGCTACGTCCCGCAATTTTTAAATCTGTAATATCTTCGAAAATATTCACTTAAATCATACGGTGTAAATGGCCATATAGATCTATATTAAATGAACAATGTATTCAAGGTATTTAATTGGTTAAGGATTAATGCTGTATTGGTTAAAATCGCTTCAAAAATTAGCCATTATTTGTCGTAAAAAGTAAATGACAAAAAAAAGTTATTGTGGGTTATCCATAAGAGATAGACATATACCATCACGGACTTTTCTGTAGACCTTTTCAATGTGTACAATACTTAGTACATTATTTTGATAAAACTCGTAGGGTTCAGCCTGCGTTTGCAATGTAAGCGGAAAAAATTTAATTATTTACGACATCACATTAGAAACCTCAAAAATTACAATACTTCTCCACTATTTAATGGATGTTATTATACATATAAACCTTCCTCTTGAATCACTCTATCTATTAAAAAAAACCGCATCATAATCCGTTACGTAGTTTCAAAGATTTAAGCATACAAAGGGACATAGGGACAGAGAAAGCGACTTTGTTTTATACTATGTAGTGATAATAGTTATTAATTTGTGCACAATATTCTATAATAATAACATTATAATTTTTACAGGACGGGTGTAAAACGAGTACTGGATGGATCACTTCAGATGATTGGTCGTGAAGGAGAGGGCAGAGTGATTGTGAAATATTCGTCTTTGCCAGTCCCCTACGACACCGAATTTAGTATCCTCGATACTGATTATGAAAACTTTGCTGTCATGTGGTCTTGCTCTGGCATTGGGCCAGTACACACACGTAGTTAAATATTTACCTAATCAATTATTAATTATTAATAAATTGTTAAACTTTACTAAAATTGTTATTGTTCAACAGAGAATGCTTGGGTGTTAACTCGTCAAAGAATTGCACCAACCGCCGTCATGCAAGCAGCGTATGGAGTGTTGGATAAATACAAGATTTCCAGGACCTTCTTCGTAAAAACAAATCAGGCTGACTGCAGTATTTTACCCTCACCCGTTGACGGTAAGAACGCTGCTAACGTTGAAAAAGTAGTTGGAAAAAATGCAGCCGTAGCTCCAGACGTTGAAAAAGTAGTAGAACCAGTTGAGGTAAATATTTATTCATAAAATTGGTATAATTAAATTATCCCGACATGCAAATGTATTCTTAATACTATTTTACAGCAAAAGCCAGTACAAGAAGTGAAAGAAGTAAAAGCCGATGTACCGCAGGAACGAGGCGCTTCTGCTGTACCTGCCGAGGAATCTTCTCCGCCAATGAAAGTACCAGAATTGATTATGTCTGAAGCCATTGATAAGAAAGAAGAGAAAATTGACAAACCACTGGAAGAACCGATGAAAAGCGACCTGAAGATAGAGATACCTGAGTCAAGCGAAGTAAAAGAAAAAGAAGAAAAACCTATGCGTTAATAACTATGTAACTGGGTTGAGATGTAGATGCAGTAGTAGTTATGAAACTACGTAACATTGAAATATCTGGGCTACTGTACCAAATAAATCTTTGCATGATAATATTGATAAAAGGATGTAACGACATTTTCAAACCAAGTATTGATGTGTGCGTATTTAGTCTTAAATAATTGATAGTCATTTATGTAGTGTAATAAAAAATTGAAAGAATAAACAAATTGAGTGGTTGTAATTGTAATATAATGACGTTTTATTTACTCATTAATGTTTAAATAACATTTAACAGTAGATACCCATAACAATACCTAATTGTTTATCAATAATTATTATGATGTTATTAAAAAAAACATACTTGCTTATACATACAAAATCAACGGAATCAACCCATAATAAAGTATTCGGAAAATCTTCGTATTTTGAACGAAGATTTGCGGTTTTAAAATCATTTTCTAATTTGTATTGATAATTAATATACCTAGCCGTCTGTCAGCTAAACAACGATTTTAAATAACTTTAATACAGGGTGTTTGGAAGGGAGCTGTACATACGCCTAGGGTAGAAACTAGGGATAGTCTGCTACCTACCCCCGCCCAATATATTGACCTTGGCCTCAAGGTTTTTTTAAATTTATTTTTATTTTTTATTTGACTTTTTTGTGATTTTTTTACTAAAACTACCTGTAGCTCAAAATCTATCCATGGGACCGGTCTGCTAATGGTCTTGTTTTAATCGTTAGAGTCTTAGGGTCCTGCAAAAAAATATTTTACACCAGAAAATTGTGGAGAAGAAAAGTTATGGGGCCTATTAATAATCAATAAAATATATCATTTCAAAATTTAGGTTTAGATAATGTTTATGTATTCAAACGCTTAGGATTTTTTTTTTTAGTTTTCATTTTTTGTTAGCATTGTTAGCATGTTTATTATTTTTAAAAGTTTAACATAATATAAATTAGCTCTAAGTATTATTTTCAACAACATTACTATTATTTTACAATACACTAATATTGTAAAATAATAATAATGTTGTGGAAAGACTTTGATTACATTGGAAAATATAATCTTATTACGCAAACAGTTGTTAGGTAACTAGGTACCTACCTATAATAGAATTTTATAGTCATACTCCGGTTTGTTTATCCGATTATCGTTTTAAAAAAATGTTTAATTCATTTTTTCATGTTACATCGGATATTTTATATAACCCTAGGCTCTAGGCTAATTAAAAAAAAATGTACATTTGTTTGACAACACCATTATAGTGCCTCGGAGAGCACGTTAAGCTGTCGGTCCCGGTTTCACTATACCAACTTGTGAAACTGTTTATTATGGTTATTGAGTCTATTCAAAACATCGCGCCGAGCTAGCCACTTGTTCGGTGTAGACTCATACCATTGCCTACGACAAGGTGGGATTAAAATCTCTCCGCTGGGTACCCTGCCCTGGGGCCGTCTAAGCGGTCCCGGGCGCCGTAAGGCACCGTGATGATATGTATGTATGTATGCTCTAGGCCTGTATGTACTATGTAAGGCAGGAGAGCAGGACCAACGATAATATACTGATACATTTTATACTTTTTTTTAATGTTAATTATATTTATTTAATTTTAAACTATATTCAATTTAGTTATTAAACAAAAATATAATAAAATATACCTACCTATAAAAATAAAAATAATTAATTATTAACTATTTTAAAAATTTTGGAAATGAGACAATGGGCGTAGGGTACCAAGGACACTAGCGGCGTTACCCCGTTGGATAGCAATACTGATCCTCTGAACCAGGTACTCCTTGCTCAGAGGATCACCAGTTGCTATTTTAATTTTTTTACCTAGATCACGGATAAATTCGCTAGCATCCTCGGACCACGGACCCATTGTCTCAACGGAAAATGCCAAAAATATGTGCGAGTTCAGGAGCTCTGCGTACTTATTGCGCTTTATTTTAACTGCTTGTTCAGCTGCAGCTCCCGCACGTTTGGAAGATGACGAAACGTGACTCCGACAAAGTGTGTCCACGCAGGTCGCATCCCAGGATTTTATACTTAAGTTTATAATCACCCAGACAATGCTAGCAAATCATATAAAAAAAAAAAGTAATAGGTATTATTTACCATTAGTAGGATTCGAACCCACGACCTCCGGAAAGGACGCTGACGAGGCATAAATATAAGTACCTATACACCTACATAGTTTCGATGACATTGCGATAATAATATATACTCGTATATGTTCATATATACGAGTAGGTCACGTTGAAGTTTAAAGGATAGCCGATAGATTTAATGATCATCAAATAGGTATTTTTTTTCAAAATATGTTGAAGAATTATTATGAAGGACACACATTGAATGCCAATATTGCCAATAAATCGTATCGATATTACATCGCCGATCAGTCCATCCTGAAAATGAAATGAAAATTAAAAAGTTAAAATGTTTAGATATTTTTTATGACTGAACCGATATGTACGAGTATAACATTTTTCAAATGTCGGGTGCGACTTAATACAAGTACCTAATATATAACTGATATAACCTTTATATTAACTATAAATGAAATTACCTAGTGTACAATTACTTCATATAAAATTTTATTTTTTTTCAAATAAATTATATGTTTTTTTGATATAAAAGAAATTAAAAATTAAATTAGCAAAAGAGACAGGTCTGATTTTATTGGTCAGGCTGTTACTGAGCGCCCACTCCCGGCCGCTATCCCACTACTGCCCGATACGGAGACTTTTAGCTGCTGGGTTTCCCCCCTGGCCCGGTTCGCCTCTCCTTAGTAAACCTGCACCGCCCAGACTCCTCCGGGTGGTCCATATTAATACCAGGCTTAGTGTGGACGTCCAGTCAACATGGGCCACTCAGCAACAGAACTCCCGACCTCAAACCATCCTCCGGCCCCGACCTCCGAGTAGCCGGATTACAGGAGACGCCACGCTCCCAGTCGAGAAAGTGTACGAAAACTCTGTATACATGGCAGTTCGAAGTCATGGATTCGAGACCACATTAGTCCTTTTTTTTTTAATATATATCTTTAACTATTTTTTTTACCTATTTTTTTATTTTGATAATTTTTCATATATCATATTTTATTTTAATAATAAAATATATAATATTTTTGTTTAATTTTTAATATATTTTTTATAACGCCATCTGCTGGAAAATCTTTGAACTACAACATGAGCCAAAATGTTATTAGTTTGCGTATAATACGAAGAGATGGCGCTTTATTTTCAGCTGGCATCGCATATGGATGGAACCTAAAGCTTATGAATCAACTAGTTTTTGTTGACCCGGCTTCGCCCGTCACTTAGACGTATTTAAATCCCATCTCGCTATTTTTTTTTTTTTTTTTATATTTATAAACTATGACGGGTGCCTAACGCGCCCAAAACCGCTTGCTTACATCGAACAAATGCTCAGCTCATGGCTTTACTTTTGATTTTCACTAATACTTTGGAATGGTGACTTTGAAAGGTCGTACTTTGAGCTTATTATGAGCCTCTACCTACTGATCAAATAAAAAAAAATCTCTTCGAATGTGACCATGTGTCGCAAAAAAAAAGTTGCTTTCTCCATATAAATAAAAATGTTAAAATAACCAATTATTATATCCAAGTAACCCTTTCAAATTCGCCACGTATAAATACATCCATTTACCTATCTATACTATCTATCTATACTAATCTATACTATCTATACTAATCTATACTAATATAATAAAGAGGAAAGATTTGTATTTTTGTATTTTTGTATGTTTGTAATGAATAAACTCAAAAACTACTGGACCGATTGCAATAATTTTTTCACCATTAGAAAGCTGCATTATTCAGAAGTAACATAGGCTATATAATATCACGCTAGGTCCTATAGGTGTGGAGCAGTAACCAAAAATGTTTTAAAAACGGGGGAAAAGTATCGTTTCTGAGGCCTTCCGTGGCGTGCGCTGAGCATATAGTTAAAGTTATACAAACCTGTGCGAAGCCGGGACGTGCCGCTAGTAGGTATATAGATTAGGGCCTCATTCTACAATATAAATTGGTTATCAACTGCATATCATTTTGGTGGCCCTAAAAACCAGCGCATGTCTTTTTAATATTACAGTAGAAGTCGTTTTATAATATTTAAAAAAAAGATATATTTTTTTATCAATAAGATATGTAAATTAATAAATTGGACTTAATCATAAAAACTTACTAATCCTTTATTGATGTTTTATAACAGTTCAAAAGCAAAACAACTCAAAACCTTATTCATAAACGCAAAATAAACCTCCAATAGTGATAAACCGCAACTTTTATGAAGCCTTCTGCCTATACTATAAACCTATTTTAACCTCACTTTTATTCTATTCTAACTCTACTAAATATTGTAGGTACCTTAACCTATACTTATAGTGTACTTACCTTAACCTATTTTGTTTGTTTATGATAATTATATGTATTTACTAGTTTTAACTTTGATCCATGTATTATTTTATTGTGTGAATAAAATTAATATTAATTTAAAGTTTTTGATATCAAAATTAAAATTTGACATATTTCCCATAAAAAATGTGACTAACTTTTCCTATGATAACCAATTAATTCATTTAGTTATATAAATCCTTCTGGTCACTAGCATTCATGGACTTCGTGGTTCGTGCTACTTATTGTAGGTATATAGTAGGTATATACATATTCAATTCCGTGTATCAATAAAAAAGTAGAGTGAATGCAAGAGAAATGCAAATGGTCGCAGGGGCCGTTCGCTGCCCGCGCTAGGCCGCGCAGTCTTCTGTGGTTTTCCAAACTGGTTGGGTCACTTAAAGGTTTTTTAAAAATAATTTGTGATAAAAGTTGTACGTGATTGTATTTTATTTATTGCTTTATAAAGGTATGTTTTGTTGTTGATACTATACTAGATCTAAAAATGTTGACTTTCCTATACAAATTGTAAATTTTGAATTGTATGGCCTAAACTACAAGGAATGGCAAAATGCTCAAAGGAGTCTAGGGACTAATTTTGATAAAAACTAAAAATGCATAAATAGATTAAAAAAAATATATTCTCCTAGTCAGAAATGAAACCGGTTGATTTTGAAAAAAAAATCATCTTACATTATTCCACCAGCTGATAGGTTCGCTTATAAGAATCAAATTCTGGTACGTAATATTAAACGGCAAACTAAAGGAAAGTGCTCATTTTTAATAAAAAAAAAAAAAAATTTAACAAATTTCATACATCAACCAACAAATCATTTTTTTTTAATAATGCTTTTTCAAACCCATTGAAAACAACAATTTGATATTTGATTTGATTAATGGCTATCATTTTGTTCAATTTATTAGTTACGGCTTAAAAATATTTATCTTAAAAAAAACACTTTCCTTTGGTTTCCGTTTGAAGTTACTTACCACCGTTTGATCCTTATCAGCTGGTGCAATAGGTAATACAGGATTGTTTTGGAAAATCAACGGTTTGATTCCCGACTAGGAGAAAAAAAAAATCTAATGATGCAGTTTTAGTTTTTGTCATAATCACCCGGGAGATCACACGGTACCCAGCGGTGATGTTTTATTCACACCTCGTCGTAACTTATGATATTCACTGTCTAAACCAAAAAAGTGGTAAGCTCGTAGCTTCGTGTTTGGATAGTCTCATTAACCCATCTATAAACAGTTTCATAATAAACAGTTTTTTTTGTAGTGAAACTTGGACCGACATCTTAATGTGCTCTCTAGGCACTATAGTGGTCAAACAAGTTAATGTACCTACTAAATACCTAATTGCTTTAATTCAAAACTCATTGGGGGCCTAAAAAATTTAGTGTTTTAAGTAACCAAGCCATCACGTTTTCTTAAAAATCGCTCAAATATGTTTATACTGGTGACTATTTTAAATTTTGAAATATTATATTTATTAGCCTTAGCTGTTGCCGACCACTTCGGCAAAAAATCGACTCGACCCGGCACCCTACGAGGTTTTACAAAATTAAAAAAAAAAATTGAATCTGTATGTCGATTTTGATAAAATTAACGCTAAATATTACTCCCAATAAAGCTTCGTATTTTTCAGTAATTTGATTTTGAATCCGCAATAAGTGGCTTGTAGGTATGTAATGCATAACAAACGAACAAGCAGTCAAAAATAATAAAAGTATACGGTCTTTTATTGATTTCTACCAGTATCTTTTTTGGAAATACTTTTATTGTACAGACACGGAAAGTCTACGATTTTATTATAATAATATGTATTTATTAGATAAATACCTATTAAAAGTTAGTACAGAGGTATTAGGATATAGTAAAAATATGCAAGAGGGCCTAAATTTACTATTTTGTTTATTGTTTAAACGATCATACAATTTCAAGTTGTTCGATTTGATCAGTAGACCCTCATATTGGACCAAAGATCAATCTTTCAAATTTAGTCACCGTGTATATGTCGACAAACATCATAGGTAGTGGTGATATATTATCATATATTAGTAAAATTTAATGTATCTCTTAGAATCGGACATAATCCGTTATATGTACACTAACAACGTCTCGTCGGTCATTTATAATTTACGTTAATGTTTCTCTTTTCTTAAACAAACATTGGCGTAATAAGCTAATGTTTTTTCAAGAAGGGAGAAAGTCATCTACTGTTCCCTTCTTGGTATAGTGAAACCGGGACCGACAGCTTAACGTGTTCTATGAGGCATGTAAAGCTTCCATATATTTTTTCATAGAATGTATTCTAATCGCACCTAATTTAATAGTTAAAAACTCACGCAAGAGTAGGTACTCATGAAATTTTGCACTGGCTGTTTGTTGTGCTGCGGTTTAGTTTTTAGGTTTTACTATGAATCGTAATAGAATAGTTCATTTTAGGTAATGGTACCTTCACAAAAGTTTATTTTATTTCTAACTCAACTTAAGCCCGTTATGCTGAGCTTGCTATTAAATATTTTAAGCTAACTTAATCTATTTATCTATAAATAAAAATCGATGTGTTTGTTCATGGAATCCGAAAAGGATGGACCCATTTTGATGAAATTTTCAGGTTTACTTTAGTTTAGCCCAACGAAGTATTATGATATTTGGAGTTTTATTTGGTTCCCTTTTACATTAAATATATGTTTTTTTACTGTACGCAGTAAGGTACAGATATCTGGTAAAACTTCCACAGATAACCGTCCAGCCACCAGAAGCCATTTGACTATAGATATATTAAGTGCTACCCGTGCAAAGCCGGGGCGCTAGTAACAAAATTAAAATTAACTAAAAGAGTACTAATTATGTATTCGCTTCGATGGCAATAATACGGATTATGTACAGAGATCCGGGTAAGTGGGGCCGAGCCGATGTACCGTTAGCCACAGAGTACCGCAATACACGTCCCAGTTAGTACATTTCAAGGATCTAAGAACACGTCAACAAGGTTTTGAATGGTTCCAATACTGAAACCTGTTAGTTTGCTATAAGTGACCGTTCACATGGCATTCAAGGGAACGGCATTAACATTTTTATACTGTTGGATTATCTGGAATATTGTACTACCTGTATCTTTCAGAATATGTTAGCTTTACAAAATAACTGATTGATTGAAATGTCAAAAGTCACCTATAGAATCCAAGTTAAAAAAGAATTGTTGGATCAGATTGAATCCAACCTAAATAGATTGTTTCTTCCAAAGTAAGCAGTTTATGAGCCTGTACTTCATTCTGTTATTGTGGTTTTGTGTATATTAAAAATAAATAAATAAAGCTAACTACCGACAAACTATTTATATAGTTTGGCAGAGAAATAATTGTAATATTCTGTTTTTTTTTTGTTGGTTATTAAATAAAGAAAATAAAGAAAAAAAATATATACTAGAAGAATAGATTTAATTCAGTTCATTTATATCAGCGATATATTAATATCGCTGACACATATTCCTGGAACTTTTCTCATTGAATTTAATTATAAGCTTTGCTGCTGGATAATAAATCTAAAATATGTATAACCAAACTTCTAGAATAGGATGGGCTGGGACATATTTATATGAAATTTTTCAACTGTTATAGAATGCGATATAAACTTTAATTCGCTGGCAATAAAAATGGTTTATATTATGTTGGATAATTAAAGACACTTTTAAATTATATGGTTAGTAATTTGATCAAAATGTTTTTGGCTTGTTCAATCCAACTAGAATTTTAGTCAAATCTCAAATGTTTAACTTGTAGTCTATTGACATTCAAATAAAAAAGCTTTTAACATCGTTTAACATATGTAAGTATCATGACTAAATAAATATAGATACCTACATTTACACGTACCCCTTTTACGTTTATGAACTCGGTCAAAAATAAAATGTTTTTCCAAAACAACACTTTAGTCAATAAATGAGTGTATTTCTGTTTATTATATGATTTATTGGAACCGTATGACGGTCCTACTTATTATAGTAGGTATTCCTTACTTATTCTTATTACCATAATATTATGGATTTTAAAGAAAAGAAAACAGCCATGGTTTTAAAATGCACATCACAACCAGCACTGCCCGTCATAATATGGCATGTTCCATCAGTGAATCCAGTTCATTCATTGTTGCTCCTCATTACTATGCACGGTATGTAACCGTATGGTCAATAATATTAACGGCTATCATTGTTGCCCTGAAACCTCTTTTTAATTTACCACAGAACGATAAACTTTTCGAGCAAGCAGATTCCGAAAACAAAAGTGGAAGACATCTTGGTGCATTCGATTGAAGTTTAGGATATATACCTACTTTTATTGCTGTTGGGGCAATGTTATAGTATAATGTTATGTAATTATTTGTTATATACCTACTTTTATTGCTGTTAAGGCAATTGCATATGCACGTAAATACCCACGTATTTCAAACTCATATGATTTTATTTATTCCTTTTAATGTAGAGACGATAGGTCCTTGTTATGCCGGCAACACAACTACTTAATGCTATGGGTATTTACTCAAGAAATCCTTTATTACTATTTCTTAGTCACTCTTTTAAATATTTTACCAACAATACATACAAACTTATACTCGTATGCAGTCAGTTTTACAAAAGAATGCCCGCGGCAAAAAATGGAACTAATAAAATGAGAGAAAACTAAATTTGCTAAATATTAGTCAACCAAGCTGTGAAACGTATTTTTCTTAGCTACCTATATAAATTTTATTTAATATAAGAAATCGATTTTACTTTTGCGAGACTCCCTTCGAGCGACTACAGCGCCAAAGGATTTCTTTCGTAAAAGAACTTTACCTACACACTTTATATTTATTCAATATTTATATTTTTTTAAGTGGTCCCAGCCCCTGATAACAAGGTTAAGCAGATGACAACAAGGCCGGACCTGGGATGGGTCACCGCTTTATACAACGAGCTATACTAGGTGTTGCCTCCGAATTCCATCGATGAAATGAGTTAATCCCTCCGCTGGGCCGTGAGGCCATTTAATTCATTCTTGGGAGCCAATAAGTCACCCGCCATAGTATTATTAATTGTTATATAAAAAATATATAAAATTAGTATCAAAACATCCACACCTTACTGCCAAACAACGCTAACATCATTTTCTTAACTTACAGATGTCAATAATCAGAAGTATTGCCGTGTTCCTCTGCGGTATCGTAGCTTCACACATTTGCTATGGTCAGGTCCCGTTTCTCGGCACCTGCCCAGATGTAGGAGTCATGCCAGGTTTTGATGTCAGCAGAGTAAGTACTAATTTACAACTCGGGCATAAGCTTTCTTAGGTCTTTCACATTTTACTTCCTTTGTTTAATTTGATATTCTTTCTGAAAATAGGCTGATATGACGGCATTAGGCCTTATAGCTGAAAGATTTATTTGGGTATCCTCATTATAATAGGCTCATAATGTAGAAGAATCAAAAAGTAAATTAAATTAAATACTGTAGGTATATGTATATGTATCATCACGGGTGCCTTACGGCGCCCGAGACCGCCTAGACGGCCCCAGGGTACCCAGGGGAGGGGTTTTAATCCCACCTCGTCGTAGCCGATGGTATGAGTCTACACCGAACAAGTGGCTAGCTCGTTGCGATGTTTTGAATAGACTCAATAATCCATCTATAAACAGTTTCACAAGTTGGTATAGTGAAACCGGGACCGATAGCTTAACGTGCTCACCGAGGCACTATAGTGGTGTTGTCAAACAAATGTACATAATTTTTTTAATTAAAAACTCATTGGTACACACCGGGATTCGAACCAGGGACCTAAGTGTTTTTAAGTCCAAGGTCTAATCAACTAGGCCACCACGTATATACTGTAGGTAATATAAGGCTTAATACTTCCTCTGAACCCCGTAACACAAAATATAATAAGAGGCTCCACCATAAGTTTTTGCTTCGTATAAGCGTAATGTTAATACGTGAGGCACCACCTACATTCCGGTATTACGAAGCAAAAACTTATGGTAGAGCCTCAGGACACCAATTTTCTTAGATTAACTTAGGTACTAGTCGAATCGCTATCCCATCTAATTTAAACAAACACCTAATGTTTTGACAGAAAAATATGGGCAATTGTTTGACAACACCACTATAGTGCCTCGTGCGTAGAATACGAATGTGACAAGAAAACAGATTAAGAAAATAGCACAAAAAACTAAGGACCATTGAAGGTCTTCACAAATATAAAAATTGAAAGCCTTATACATAATTAGTTTGCGTATTTTTTTTAATAATCTGTTTTTAATTTTACATAATTTTGGGTATATAATACCTACTTATTTATTTTGCTAATTTTTTTCAGTATGTTGGGAAATGGTACGAGGCGGAGCGATACTTTGCCGTGTTCCAATTGGGTGGAAAATGTGTGACCGCCGACTACGCCGAAATGAACGACCACGGGGTCATCACCGTTGTCAATAAACAGCTTAGTAGTCTGTAAGTATGGACATCCCATTCCATTGTCAATAAACAGCTTAGTAGTCTGTAAGTATGGACATCCTATTCCATTGTCAATAAACAGCTTAGTAGTCTGTAAGTATGGATATCCCATTCCACTGTTCAATATACAAAACGTTACATCTGAAGAATTGCCCTAATTGCCCGTTTTTATCGGCATCCATTTCGTACCCTTATTAATTTAGCCGGCATAGTAAGGGTGATCAGTGTAGTTAAACAATAATGTACTTATCGACCCCATTCATGGAATTATATATGGGTCTGATTACCATTCGGTGGAAATCAGACCTATATATAAATGTAAAATGGCTGAACATTTGTTGTTTAGCATGATCGCTCCTACAAAGCCTGCTAAATGATGCCGTTACGATGGGCGGCGTTAAAGGACAATATGCATTATCGCTGCGTTATCAATAAAAAATAACCGCCCGTTTTCTAACCGTACCCTAAAAGAAGACTACCACCTCTATAAGAAAGTATAATTACATAGCTATTTTAGTTTGTTCTATTATTTCACGTTTATGAAAAAGGTTGTCACAAACTACGTTCAAGTACATACTAGTATATCATAGTATATGACTATAAGCTATAGTAAAATCAAAGCTCATTCCTCTTCACCCCTGAAGTTACAAATATTTAGGCAGAAACTTTTCCACCTACTTTAGATGAACGCGTCATACATACTTAACCTTCTCTAGCCAATCCGACCGGTTTTTATTAACAACAGTAATGTTAACACATCTTAAATGGAAAAACTATCGACTTCAAATATCTTTTTAAAAAATTAAAAAATCTGATAACTGTTTAATTTTATAAGCTTTTGACGTGAATAATTTAATAACTGTTGTTTTCAATAACCGATATTTTTTTTACTTTCGCTACCATGATCTGGTATAGTTTGTATGTATTCCTTAATCTAAGGTTTGTATAGTTATGTACTATAAGTCAAAAATATATAGGTTATTAAATTGAGAATGGCCGTAAGTATAAAATCGTTATTTTACTTGAACCTAAAAAAAAATTTTATTATGTGTAAAAAATATTTAGGTAACGTTTAAAATTTCAGGAGCTTTCTGAAATATCCTTAATTTCTATTTACAAGTTTTAGTACTTACCACCACTAAACCTTCTTCTATCTAAAAAAAAATACAAAAACGTAATAATCCATGAAACTCGCATTAAAAAAAACTTGTAGAACCTCCTCCAACACACTTCAGGCTGTTAAAAACCGACTGAGTAAGTATGGTCGGGTCAATCTGTGGTTTCAGAATATGTAACGACATTATGCTTGTTTTAGGATGCAGTTATATAACGGGTTTTTGTTTTTTGTCACAAAATTGCTATTCTCAGAATTTCTTATTAAAATTTAATAAAAACAAATATTATAAATTATAATATTATATTTATGAGTTTCTGGCGTTTTTATTGGAAATATTTGGGCCTTAGTCTCCAGATGCAAAAAAAATCGGTCGAACTATTGAAAAATTATTAATAGATGCTTCTGGAGACCAACGTGCAAACTCTTTCTTTTTCCAAAGAATATCGCTAGAAATTCAGAGAAGCAATGCATTAAGTATTTTGGGTACGTACTCAGCAAAGGAGGATTTAAGTGTTTTGTTTTTAATTTAAATTAGGCCTTAATATTAATAAATAAACTAAATTGAGGAGTAAAAATCTATTATATAAATTTATACATTGATTACCTATATTTATTAATTTGGCTCCTTAACGATACGGAGTTATTTTCATAAATAAAATATTTAAGAAGGAATTTTTAAAAGTAATCTGTATTTTAAGCGCCAGTAGTTTAATTAACATACATATCATTACGGGTGCCTTACGGCGCCCGAGACCTCAGACGGCCTCAGGGTACCCAGCGGAGGGGTTTTAATCCCACCTCGTCGTAGCCGATAGTATGAGTCTACACCGAACATGTGGCTAGCTCGTCGCGATGTTTTGAATAGACTCAATAAACCATCTATAAACAGTTACACAAGTTGGTATAGTGAAACCGAGACCGACAGTTTAACGTGCTCTCCGAGGCACTATAGTGGTGTTGTCAAACAAATGTTCCTTTTTTTATTATTAAAACCTCCGTTGTACACACTGGGATTCGAACCAGGGACCTAATGCATTTCACCAACGATCCCTAACTTTAACTTAAAATGTTTAACCTACATAATAATTTTGACATATTTGCTATGAAACAACTGTCATTATTTGTCCCTTAAAGTTAGTCCTATTTCACCAACTCTAAGGGTTGTTCCTTAGAGTTGGTGAAATCGGGCATAAGTGTTTTTAAGTACAAGATCTAACCAACTCGGCCACCACCTATAGTTTAATTAAGATCTGATTTACATGAGAAACATTTTATTTTCAGGACTGGAATAATGTCCCAAATAAAAGCGGAGGCATACCAAGTGAGCAGATCTGATGAAGGCAAGCTTTCAGTGAGGTTCCCTACCCTCCCGTTCAACTTCGCTGCCCCCTACTGGGTCGTGGACACCGATTACGATAGCTACTCCGTCGTTTGGGGCTGCAATGATTTTGGCGTATTTCACACACGTTAGTATATTACCTCTCTTCTCACCCACATAGCATTTTTTTAATCAGTAAGTGTATAATAAAATTTACCTACAGACAGCATACGAGATTACAACTACAAAATACAATACAAGTAACTTAAAAAATATAAAATCTTAAAATACAAAAAACTTTTTCTGTCTGTTTGTTACCTATCTTATGGTGATTTATTTTAAAAGTTGTGTAAACTTTAAAGTTGCGTACCACAACATGCCGTTTATATATAATTTAAAGATTTTCTTCCGAATAAAATTAATATATAATATATAACTTGGGTGTCACCAATAAAATTCATTTACTGTCTCAGTAACATTTTACAGATACTAGCATTTTACAGACTAGTTATGAAAAAAGATTCGAAGGAATTAAAACTGTCTAAGACTTATTTTATTCATGAAGCATAATGTTTCTATTCAAATTTCAAATTTCCTATTCAATTATTTTTAATCACCGTATTACATCGACTTTTAGTGTATTAATTCTTTCAATTTAACGTTTCAGGCAATGCATGGATTCTGACAAGAGAACGCAGTCCTTCGTTGAGCGTAATAGAGAAGGCGTACTCAGTGCTAGATAAAAACAACATCAGCCGAGCTTACTTCACCAGAACTGACCAGAATGGATGCCCTGAAGATGAATCATAAATATAGTAAAGCTGACTAAATATTATTATATGTGGGCATAAAGGCAGAGTTTAGCAGTAATTATTTTCAAAACCAATAGTTTAACGTTAAGTTTTAAAGCATAATATTTTTAACAATACTGCGTCAATTTTAATTAAAGTCTTAATTAATCTTAAAATTAAAAATAAATTAGAAGTTAGTTAGAGGGTGGTTCTTTGGTTATTGGTAAAGCTGTTTATTGTTTATCAGCCTAAGCTCCAACCGGAGCTTGGTTAAGTCCATAAAAGTCCGTAAGAAAAGCTCCTGAAAATTTATAATTCGATTAATAATATTATCTGCGAACGCACCTCGAGGCGCACTGCGTCGGCTCGCTTTAAAAAAATGTTTTATTACAAGTCGTAATATTATGACTTTGACCAAAGTTCATTCCAATATGTTTTCATTAGATTGCAGTACACTTTACATTCGGTGTTATCTTTTAACTTTGATTGATAGATTATTAGGATACTATGTAACGAATATTTTATTTGATATTGCAATGAAACAAACAATACACTTGGTTGAATTTTTGGCAATAATGAATTTGGGCCTACATATGCACTACTCTACACTAAGTATAAGTTTTAATTTATCTGGTTTTGGCGAGTTATTATTATTATCTGAAGTTAAGCAATAGAAAATTGTGTTTATTATAGGACTTATAATAATTATTTTCAAAGACTTTTTGTAAGAAAACTCATATTTAACCTAGTTTATGATGCGCTACTTTTAAAATGGTTTCATTTTTTTTTTTTTTTTTTGTGTATGTGCTCTGCCATTGCGTCCACTTTAATACTGGTGATTATTATAAGTTGTTTAATTTTAGTTTCAGAAATGCATTTATTAATATAAGTTAAATAATAGTTAAGTTTATTTTAATTTATTTTGTCATCCACAGTCATGATTTAATACTTAATGAGTATCAAAAGCTCAAAATCAATGTTTCTTGCTAACTTATGAATGTGGATGAAATTTCTAATTGATCATTGTATTAATGATAATTATAACTTATAATTAGTAGGTAAACAGTATGTCTTATAATTTTTTTATGATTATTAAAATTAAACAAAAATTTATAATCGTTGCAAAATTGCGTATTTTTAATTCATTACTAATACCTAAATAATCTTAATTTATTCTAATGAAAAAGAGTCTGTGAAGTAATATTTACAATTAGGAATGTATTTACAATAGAATTTTATCTATTCAAAATATTACTATTCTAGGTACATGAACTTACTCTTCTTGTCCTACAAATTATAAATAAAATATGTTTACAAATCAAATAACGTAAGTATTTATAGTAAATAGGTAGTTCAGACTTCAAACTATTCACACTGACATAATAAACACATCGCGTACTTATTTAACAATGTGAAAATATAAAGTGAATTAATTAAGATATAGGTAAGCACATATAGCAGGGTATATATTCGCAGTGAGTGTTTTTTTTCGGGATATACACTAGCTTTTACTTGCTTCCTGAACCAAAATTAAATATAATTACTAGACCATTATCATTGTAAATTATAAATCATTTAAGTAGGACTACTGTCATCTGAATGCCAGCTTTTTCTTTGTTCTTTAATAGCCTCGGCATACGTCGGGGGAGATATGGCTGTACACTTAGTGGAGGATATGCCATTGTCGCTCTTTGTCTTGGATGGGAATCTTGCAGCTGCCATCAGACGATCTTCTTCAGCTTCCTCCGGGATGGACTCACGACGACGCAAGTCATATTCTGAGAGAATCGGCTGAGATATATTGTTCCTTTGACTCAGTTTTGGAGCACTGTTTGCCAGCTGAAATTTTTGACAATATAGAATTAAATATCAGCTATTGATATACCAAATAAACAAACACACTACACCTATAATATTTTTGGTACATAAAAGCTTAAAAAAATATGATAACCATATCTAAGTATTTTGAGCTAAATAACAGTATAGTGTTACAAGTTAATAACAAAAAAAATATATAATTATATAATATATGTATAGACACCGTGAATTTAAACACATACAGCCCATAATTTCTCATAACGAGCAAGTTAATAAAAATGTACTCTAATTGCAATTGGCTTTTACAAAATTTATTAAATCAAATTTATGGAAATACCTACTAGGTATAGATTATATGTTAGTATTATTCTAATTTACAGTTATAAAAGTAGGTACGTTAAATATAATTAATAGAGTTGTTAATGATTTGAGCTGATAGGAGAATATTTATGACAAAACAAATATAGAATCTATACGTCATTAATGTTATTAACAGTCTGAACAAATAATGGAATCGAGTAAGGAAGGTGTTCAACATATTTGTAAAAGAATTACACAGTTTTAAAGAAATTTTATCTAATGTTGATTTTGATATCTTAAAATATTTCTGTTTGATTTAAAATTAGTACTTTGCAAAACATTAATCGAATTTAGTATTTTTTATTTATTTTCTACATGTATGATTAGAAGTAGCTGCCTATATTCAAACCTTGTCTGTTTATTCGTATAGGGTATGATTGTAATTTTATATTATTTTTGTATTCATAGTGTCGAGTCAGTCGGCAGTATATTTGTGCTCGAACGGCAAAGATAAGTAGTGTGGGGTAACACTCAGTGTCTTCCGTATTTTATTTAGTATTAAAACTTACTATTTTAATGTCTATCAAATGACACCGGTTCTTAGATAGGCGAATTATTTTGTAATAAAATTAATCGTTTAAATTTATATTTCTAATTAATTTTAATTTAAAGTTGGGAAAAGACCTTCCTGTCTTTATAACTTCGCTAGCCCGACCGACCGATCTCGTTATATTATATAGATGCAAAAACCGTCAAGTGTCCTAGTAATTTTTCGGTTTTAGTCTGTGGGTTCACCGGTTTTCAGGAGACTACTGCATCCATTTCTAGTCGAGGTTGTAGTCTCCTTTCCGGGTGCAGTTACGAACGGGCGGCGCCGTACCTGCATCATTTAGCCGGCATAGTGGGAGCGATAAATTTTGTTAAACAACAATGTATTGATCGACCCCATTCATGAACTTTGTAGTGCTGCTTATCATCAGATAGATACAAAGTCACATGCCGTTCTCGAATAAAATAGAAAAAAATAAAATATATAGCTTTTTCGTTATATTATTTAGGTTATATTCTTCTAACTCTAACGGTTTAAGTAGTAGGAATTACATGCTGAAATAGCCTCTCATGGGTATTTTTAAGTTTGAAATTTAACCTTACCTTATAAGGATTTGGTCTATTAGGATTGCCAAGAGCAGGATTGGATATTCCCCGTGCATGATGATGGCTAATTTCCAAAGCAGATTTTAGAAGATCTACTTTTGAAGCCGAGCCTCTTGGCGTTTTCGGAGATATTTCTATATTACTACAACGTCTTTGACTGCTACTGCCGCTTCTGCTTCGGTACAGCTCATTTATATCGCCTTGTGACAACTGAAAATTCAAAAGAACACAAATTTTACTAAGTAAAATTGGTTACAATTTGTAATAAACTTTTCTTTCGGGATGACTTAGGCGATATATTTTGTACCCTTCACCAAAAGGTTCTGCCAGTAAATTCCGGTGATTATGTACTACAAGTATAAGAGGGTTAATGTACAAACAATTTGTAAACTACGACCTCTTTGCAAGAAATCACTGCTCGGCGACCCATTACAGAAAATAATTACAAAAAATACACATGCCGAATACACATATTATGTACCAACACCGAATAATACGCGGTCAAACACAGTCGAAGAATATTATGATATTATTATTATCTATGGTAATTGACAGTTGCGTACTATTTTTGGTTTCCTTGTAACACACAAACATTACTTTAACAATAAACTTGACTTTAATGGTTTAGAAACAAAACTAATATTTTTTCGGAATGATAAAACAAGCTGATTTATAATAGGTAAGCTGGTATATAATACATATATAGGGCAGTTACACTTACTCTTGCTCTAGAACCACGTGGTAAAGAGTGAAGTGAACCTAGTGGGTTGTAACGGGTTATCATATGTAAACGTTCAAGAGACATAGATGTTTCGGCATCCTTCTTCAACGGTTCTCCGTTCAATTTATCTCCTTCACCACTTTCTAAAATTAAACAATATTTTATTAATTTATTAACCTCTCTTCAATATTATACTCGTAACTTTAAGATAGTATCGATATCATTACCTGTATCCTGTGAGCAAGTATCTTCTCTGCCGGTTATAGAAATCTTTCTCAACCAAAAATAATGAAGCAATCCATAAACAACTCCACCCAAGAATGCTATCAGACCCATATAACGAAACGCTTCTCTTGTACCTAGAGACGCGATTAGTAGACCACCCCCAAAACTACCACTTCCGCGACCTTAAAGTGTTTAAATGAATTAGTTAAGTGAATCAAAAATGTATATCTAAAAAAATGTATATGTAAATGTAAATGTAAATGTATGTGGTATATCAAAAAGGCAAAAATATGTATTTGTTTCATAACAATATTTTTGTCAGCGAATTTTTAAATTTACTTTGACTTAAAATAGGCTTATAACGGCATATTCATTGTGCGTCATAATATTTCATGTTTATAAATATACGTGTATTTATAAACATTGAATATTAAGATAAGATCACCTACAGGCTGTAGGTGATCTTTTTATATGCTGTAGCCTACAGCATATTATATATATGCTTTAATTAAAAAGAGTATTGTTATTTACCTAAACTAAAATGTGACATTCCTAAAACTCCAATAAGGGTAGCTAGTAAGCTTTTAGGTGCAAGCATAGCGCAATATGTTGCTGCCGCAACCCACATTAAGTGGACTGACAAAGACTCCATAGCTTCGAAAGGAAAACACCACCATGAATTCCTGAAACATAAATAAGTTACTGAATAAACGTATGTGTGTACGTAAAGGGTTTTATAAACAAATTTGTAAGGTCGCTAACAGCTCTGAGGGATAAGAAAGAAAAAATAGCAGTGACCTGACTATGTTTTGCAATAGACAATTGGAGCACTAGAACCCATAATATTATATAGAGAGCCACCTACAATAAAGTGGCTAATGAAAGGAAAAAGGAAAGAACAACCAAAGAAAGGCATAAAGAATAGTAAACTTTGTTTTATTTCTATTGGCCCTCGACATGTAACCGTGTATCCAACTGGTGTTTAGTAGTATGCAATGTAAAAGAGAGCAATACCGAGAAGCCAATCGATTGGTATTTCCATCGGGCTTTTCGGTGGGGCCCAACAGATGCAAATATTTAAAAAAAAAAAAGGTTACAACAATATGTTTTTAAGTGCAAGTGAATATCTACATATGCTACATATATTATATATGTAGCATACTTTACATATACTTTAAGAACACTATAATAGTTAAGTGCTTTGATCACTTGAAGGTCCGCCCACGATACTGGTTGTCCTCATAAACTTGACAATGATACGCAATGGCAGAAGACCTATTAATTCGTCAAATATACATTAAACATAACATTCACGGTATTTGAAGAATCTTCCGAATCTTCCTTTATAATGTACAAGGTGTATTTAATATTTTTATATATATCCTGTTTAACTTGGAATATTAAAGTTTATATTTTTGTTATAAAACAGAATCCTTATGTGTTACTAAATCCATCTGATATGTCGAAAAGCGGCTGAAGAAAAAAGTAAAAAAAATGCTATATCATAATAATATTTCCTAGGTGTATGGAGAAAGAACTGTACTATATGATATCTACTACGCGTTTGTAATATTTTACATCTCTGCATTTTATTTTATTTTCTAGTATTTAAAGTATATTTTTTATAAATTTTAACCTTTTAAAATAACTTTAAACAAAAAAAACTTATTTTATTATTAGGTATCTAGAACAATATATACAACATTTTTTATATTTCCTTTTATTTTTCAAAATTTAGTCACTTCTAACAACACAATAAAAAATATATAATCAATGTACTCTAGATAGTAATAGTAAAATTAACTATTGCAAGCATTATCTCAATGGGCCACGGTCTGGGTTGCATTAATTAAATAATACTCTAATAGAGTACAACAAATAAAAATGATAACGATCTATTCAATGTCTTAGGGTATTAGTAAAAAGCCTATCCATTAGATACCAAAATGTCTTATGATTTCGTAATGTTACTGTAAATAATGAAAACTTACTCAATGAAGGAGTATCCAACTAGGCGGGCTGCGTGGGAGAAAAATGCGACAATAATAACATTGACATGACCAATACGAGCAGTGATGGCATCAGCTCCATACAGGAACGGGATGCTGCTCAAAGTTCCCACGGTCACGGTTATTCCTGTATATTAAGAAAAATATCTTAGAATCAGCAAATACATATATTCATAGCTTACAACAAAATAGTTTATTCAAATACCTAATAAAAAGTTTGGTGCACCCAACTCCTTCAGGTACAAAAACAAATAAGATTCAATAAAGCCCCAAAAATTGCCCAATGCAAATAAGAAAAATATAAATACAATTATGTGGGGCATTTTAATTATGTTGACAAGGTCATGAAGAAGGTTGTCTGCTGGTAACTTTGCACCGAGAGGCATCACCGCCACCGTGATCGCTGATATCAGAAGTAGCACATCATAAGTATAAAATGCCGCTGAGTAGTCAGTGTAACCTGTACAACAAACCAAAGTAAACATTTACTACGCTTATTGACATTATAGATAACGAATACGCTATGCTCAACATACCAACTTGTTTACTTCTCATATCTATTAGTATTCCTGTAATTGGAGAAAAAATTGCCATCCCAATACTGGAAAAAAGTCGTTCCCTTCCGAAATCACCGCCGTACTTCTGTATCATAGTCAATGCGATCGGATCCATTATAGTGACACCTGCAGAAAGCATTATCGTGCCCAGAAATCTTAAGAAGAAGTAAACGTAAAAAGTTTTATCGTCGCTCTCCTTGTAATCAGGAGGACAAATATCTGGGCCACCTTTCCTGTAATATTCCAATAACAATTTATTTTACTGATAGTTATATTGATTTAGATATGACACAGGAAAGGAAAGTTTTCTTAAAACATGCTCGAAATGTAGACAAACCTAAAGTTGCATTTTTGTACCATACAATTGGCTGCTAGTAACGACAATCGTTTCTGAGTTAATTTAGTCATATTATGTAAAGTAACTAAACCACCGCATCTTAAATCTTCTATGTCTAAAGCCGTTATATTAACTCCCGATGCAATTAAAAGTTTTTCATCAAAACGAGATCTGAAATCTGTAACGGTGTCGTTGTCATCCTGGAAATATAAATAATAAATTAAAATATGTCAAGAATCATATTTTTTTGTAAAATTTTACATACTCGCTCCATTTCCATTCCTAACTGTTCTTTGGGTTCTCCCAGATCGTCATGAACTTCAATTAAAAAGAATGCAGCATCGTTGTATTCCTCATAAGTGATGTTGGATAAACTGAAATCATTACCAAACTGATTTTTATAATCGATTAATTGTGTTTATAGATAAATTTACAGTTGAAATTAAATTACGAACCTAGAATTTGTTAAATTAGGTGGTTTTAATTTTTTTGTAATATGGACATCTAAATCATCCTTATCATCAGTAGGATCTGCTTGGACCGGAGTTTCGTTGCGTTGATAAAGCATACAATGGTCCGCACATCCATCTAGTACTAAATCTAATTCATCTTCATCTGGACATTCGCGACTGGGGCATGGACTCCACCATATCTGTTAAACATATTAAAAATATTATATTTGTTGTATTATCACGTTATTATTCTGTTATAGGCAGAATCTAAGTCTATTATTCAGATACATTGGGTACAGCTATTTAGTGCTATTTATATCTGCTGCCATTGAACATTACGGAACGATATAATTGAATAACACAGATAAGGCAGGACTCTACAAATCTTTACAATATGCAAATTATATAAAACCGCAGCGATTCGGAAGATATTTTTTAAATTATGACTTTGTTTATTCTATTTCGTAATATATATATATATATATATATATATATATATATATCTACTTCTACGAAATAGAATAAATGATCTTTTATTTTTTAGGTTTATATTAATATATAATGTTTCATTAGTTACAACTGAAGAATAAAACAACTTTTTTTTTTACTTTTTAACTTTTATACAATATCTAAATTTAATAAAAATAAATGAGATATGATTCATATCCTAAAGATTATGAAATAATAATATAGGGCGTTCGAGGGTTTTTTGTCCCCGGAAGGCTCAGAGGCCGGCTATCTTGCCGCGAAACGAGGTTCCTGGGTTTGAGACATAACCTACAGGATTTTTTTTTTAATTTCAAATGTCATTATAAAAATCTTGATATTTAATATAATAATATCCTAATAAAAACGAAATAATTAATATAAAACTAACATCTGTCCGCGATTTCGTCCGCATGAAAAAAATAAATTATGATGACTCCAGGCAATTTTAGACAGGATATATAAGTAACAAACATAAACAACTTTAACATTTATAATATTACTTTAGATCACATAAATATATAAATACTAAAGTCTACACAAACATATTATTTAGTACAAATATTTGGTCTAACAATATCTACAAGGGTAATACTATATTGACCTGATAAAATTATTTGAAATAGGTTAAAGTAAATCATTCTTAGCATCACAACATATAAATAAATAAAAAACACAAACCTCCACATTCGCTGTAATTGGGTGTCGCATGACATAAGCAGCCGGCATTACTCCTGGTGTCTCCTGATGTGGTATCAACAGTAGGGAATGATGAAATGCAGCATTTAAAATCAACGCTGTAATCACGACAGGTTTGTATTCTCCGAATCTATCCACTAAAAATCCTGCAACAATTATTTATTGTATGTTATCCTTTGTTTCGACTCTATATTTTTAAACCCCATCTACTCTTACTTACCAGTTATGGGTGGACTTAAAAATGTCGTAAACGGTAAAGCTAAGTAAACAAAAGAAATTTCAGGAACCGTTAACCCTATACTCTGCATATGAATGGTAAGATATGGTAACAGCGATGCTGTAGCGCCATACATCACAAATAAAGTAACTTTTAACATTACAAGATTAGGGTTTATACCCAGCCATGACATAAATCTCTTCAAGCACGTTTCTTTTTCTTCATTATCTTCCATTTCAAGAGATTCCCCTTCGTCGTCCTTTACAGACTTCATCATCGTAAGCAAGTAGTTAAAAATTAAATCACTGATGCATTTTTCACTTTGTCGAATGTGTTAAGACGAACAGTATATCTTATCGACTGGCGCTCGAGACGGTTACTGGCAGAGACGCTATCTAATAGTTAAATAAATTATTTGAAGTAGGCTATAGTTGTTTACCGGTGTGCACGGGATGGTCAGGTCTGATCCCGACAATGGTCCCGAGCGACTACGTACGCAGATTGCACCGGACGTCGCGCGGACCACCAATTTACAAATATAGCAAATTACCTCCGCTTAAGATCTGCCTCGGCTATTGGTGGGGGTGATAGTTTTAAAACGGTGGACGATTGAAAGACCTTGCAGATAATAGGTCGGGGCGCTGATACCTCTGTCCTGGGTAACTGGGCATTAACTGACTGTAAGGTGTCGGGACAACGCTTATTTACTGTAACTTAAAATATGCCATATTACTCTTATTATATTAATTTACATTTCTCACACTTGTACTGTTGTTAAATAGATAATTTCTTTCAGTAAAGCACATACAGTCTGTGTGTTAAGTTAGATTAGATGAAAATAATTTTAAAATATCAGCGTCGGTATACGCCCAATTGTTACAATAAGAGAGTCTCCAAACATAATCGAGGTAAGTGCGTTTATAGTAATTTTACCTACGAGTACGTTGTAATATTGGCTAACATATAATAGAACTATTGTATATTCAGTGTCTGTGCCTATATAACTAATAATAGTACATTGTTCACCGAGGGGAGAAAGTCACCGATTACTAACGAGGGCGAAGTTTGAGGCCCGACGCGAAGCGGAGGGCCTTAATTCGCTCGAGTTAGGAATCGCACTTTCTCGCCGAGTGATACATAGTGCTTTATACTACACCTACGAGGAAAATAAAAAATAAAATCTCTATTAATTAAAGTTTATATTAAAATTATTACAGTTGTTAAAACTTAATAAATCAAAAATGCAAAGAAAGTAAACAGCCAATAAACCAATACTTTTATTTTATTTTGATTAAAATTTCGAACTTGTAAAAAAAAACTAGGCTGTATGGCTTTGAACCCTTGCCTTTCCTAATTTGGAAGAATTGAAGAAAAAAAATTAAAAAAAAACTAGCACGTTAACAATGAATTTTCATATACTTTTTCCTCCCGCTTAAGCACGTTAACAATGGATTTTCATACACTTTTTCCTCCCGCATATTTGTACGACTACAAAGACGTACTTTCTGACCTATTCTTACGCAAGTAAGAACCTACTTTCCGAGCAGGTGTAGTATAAAATTAATATTTTAGTTAGTCTGAGGTTCCCAAAGTGTGCGCCCTGTCGGCCTGGTACGCTGTAAGGATGATAATGGAGCGCCCGGAGGGGCACTCCTATTAACATTCTCCGGAAATTAAACTTAGTTATTTGCAAAAATGTGTGAATATCACCAAGATCATACGTCACATTGATTATCTGCATTTTATTTCATATTTTTCTTAAATAATAAATGTATTCTTGTGTGTCAATAAAATATAAAATCCCAGCTTCTTATAGTATCATTGTATCTTTTTCGACTAGCTAGGGCGCAAAGACAAAGTAATAGTACTAATATCGGTAGATATTTAAAAAAATACATATATTAAGTCCTTGGAGAACACTTAACTTGGAGAACAGTTTAAGCAGGTTTTTGTCTCTTTTTTTTAGAACAAAAATGAATATGCGAAAAAAAGACAAAACCTATTTTTACTAAAGTGTTTTTCAGGGACTCAATAAATAAGTTTTTATAAATAAGGCCAATATCCTCTTTTTCCGCCGCAAACTCAAAATAATTGGGAACCTGTGCATATCTGAGGTAGTAAAATTATAACTGTTTTTAAAAGAATACTAATAATAAAGATTTTTTTTCAGGTACCTATTATCTCATAGTTTTACCAATAAAAAATAAATTATTCGTTTATTAACTCCACAAAAAATATAAATGAAAAATAAAATTAACTTAAACAGAAAATAAACAAAAATATACCTGCCTATAAAAATAATTAATTACATAATTAAAAGGTTTGAAAATGAGGCTATGGACAACTAAACAAGAACCTAGCGGCATTACCCAGTTGAATTGCAATGCTGATCCTTTGAACGGGGTATCACTTAATTTATATACTGTCATTGTTCTAATTAAATGTATGGATCTACTTAGGTTAGAAATAATTAAAATCGTAATCAAAGGTATAAATAAAAAACTTAAATAAAAAAAAAGTCTTCCAGCGAAATGTGAATTTGCAACTAAAAAGGCAGACTCCACTAGCCGAGGCATACTTTGTTGCATTTTTTTTTTCTTTTTAATAGACATTATTTTAACAGTTGGGAAAGAGAACGCACGAGTTCGGAAAAAGTAAAATAAAAGCTCGAGCATGTAATAGCCCACATCCCGAACGCTATATGTTCCTGCAATACGCCACTTTTTGAGCAACTGTATTAAAAACATTTTTTTGGAATAGAGTGAGGCGTTGGGGAGAGGCATATAGTTTATTTCTATGCCCTAGTGTGAATTTTAACTAAGTAAACGTAAAACGACACATAGTCATATTGTTTTGGAAAACGATAAATGATACTTCAGGCTTTTCCGAGAAGATATTAAGTGGGCAGGAAAAGGATTCGCGAACTCGAGCGTCAAAAACACATAAATGTTGTTTTCAGATATTAAACTTTTTTTTTGTGGAAAAAAAGAACATGGAGGTGTAGATTTTATTTACTCGATCCTAATTACATCATTTCTTTATAAAAAATCTGTTTAGTTTTAAAATGAGAAATAAAGTAATATTTTTAGAATCATAAATCAAACTTTGGGAGTCTTTTCAAAAGTTAATATATTTTTTATAAAAAATACTATCTAATTAGGATCGAGTAAGTAATATTTACACCTCTACGTTCTTTTTCATTAAAAATATCACCGAAAACAACATTTACACGTTTTTAGACGTTCGAGATCGCGAAACCTTTTACTGGCTTCTTAAGATCTAGTCTATTCCAATTTAAAGTGTATGTTTTTGAGTACCAGTTTTTGAGATATCAGTCAGACAGACGGGCAGACTGACTGATATATACCTAAAATACCTAAGCTAAGTAAGATAAACGAGTAATTTAATTATGGTTTTGTTCTTGTTTCAAACTCACGCAGAGTGTGAGTTTTCAACTACTTATTTCTTTGCGATTTAGCTACTAAAATTAGTATAGAAAATAGCACAGAGCGCCTCAACCATAAATTTTCGGAACTAAAATTCGAATAGAAATTCTCATTGTGAAAACGTGTAAAGTTAGTGCGCTACTCCACACTAGATGGCGCTTATGTTTTTTTCCTGTTTGTCAATGTTATTTTTATTTTAAGGGCAAAATCTTACTATTTATTACAATACTGAAATTTTAAATAGAGATTTATAATCATTCGGTGCATTAAAAAGTCAAGTCACTTATACAAGAGTAGAAGTAATATAATTTTTCGTACGTATGAACCTTCCTAGTGTACCTATCTAAGTACTTAGGTACCTATAACAAAATGATAACTAATATAGAGCTATAAGGCCAGTGTATAGGAAGGTAAAATTAGGTTCTCCTTCTCAAATTGTCGGTTTACGCTTAAAATTTTCATTATTAATTTGATCTTAGCGCCATCTGTTGCAATCTCTATTGTACTAAAATTAATATAAATAGCGCCACCTATCGATGAAATATAAGATCACCATTTATCTATACTTTATGATTCTTTTTTTTTTATTATTTATTTTTTTTCCCTTTGGTGTTTATTTAATAATAATTATTATGTGATTTTTAGTTTCTTTCTTCATAATAAGTTAAAAACTAATATCACCAAATAAAATCACGCTATCTATCGTGAATGTCTGGAACTAAAATATTGTCTATTGAATTTGCAAATTGTCAAACCATAGTGCATTGCGCACAAATGGCCGCCATGTTGCTGCCGTCTGAAAGATGTTCTCAAGTTTGTGTGTTTACTAATGAATTTTAAGGACTTTTTAGTACAATAATTGTGATTGTGAAATTGTGAGTGTAAAATGATTTTATGTACTTTATTCTAGAGTGAACGAATAGTATATCAAATGTATTTGAAGGCAATAAACAGTGAAATTTTGTTTAGATAGTCATTCGATTCGGACGGCATAATGGCTGACAATCTGATTCAAAAGTCACATAAAAATAGTGATAAAAACAAGTATAACAACGTCGTACATCGAACCACGAGTGAATCTCTTCGACTGAACGAGTCAGAGAAGGGAGTGACTCACCCGACAAGTCTTCAAGCTGCCCATAACCCAAGAAAAATATCTTCGTTTCAGATCACCAGTGTGACGGTTGGCTCTCGGGTGAGCACGGATGCTGGAGAAGATTCTGCGGACGATCTAGACGAATCTCATACCGACGACATCTCGCGAGTGACCGATATAGAGAATGAAACGCCGAGTTTCTCCGAAGACACGTTCTCGAAAGATGAAGTGTTCTACAATGCATCGAGCACTTCGCTAGGGTGCGCGCCCGTCATCCCGACCAGCTCACAGTACGGGCTGGCCATCGTCGGCCAGGACAGCACGGCCGGTCCTATAAGTGCAGTGCCAAATAACAATAGTTCTGAAGTGAGTGATATGCATGTCAGTGTTAACGCCAGCACGGGAGGCATTATTAACTTCATAGGTAATGCTAAGCCCCAAGAAGGTATGAAAGAAATACAAGAACATGTGCGAAATGAACGGTTTAAAGTTGTAAAAATTGAAAGCACCGAACCCTTTCGTAGAGGTCGATGGGTATGTATGGACTACTTGGATCATACAACATCTCAGCCAAATGCTATTATTGTGAATAATAACTTAGACATTGTTGAAAACAATTCATTACAAGCTCCTGACAGTGGTGTTGTGATTAATGATAGTCAACACGATGATGTGCCTAATACCAATGATCTGACCGTGAAAGGCCCAAAAGAAATACAGCCTGTTATGCAATTAGAACAAACTATTCAGAAGCAGTTGCCTATATTGTCTCCTGGACAATCCCTTACTCAACCTCTTAACATGGTACAACAACAGTTACCAACCAGTCAGACAGTTAATGTTCAGTCGCCCCCATTAGAGATGCCTCAACAGATGCCCAATCAGGGTATGCAACAAAGTCAGGTGCCGCAGCAACATCCTCAGAGTATGACACACATAACATTGCAAAACACACAAAATCATCCTCAGCAGACACAGCAGCAGGTTCAACAGATACCTCAAAGCTTTCCTCAACATCAATTACAACAAGTGATTGCTCAATCGCAAGGCATTCCTATGCAGCAGATCCCAATACATCAACAGATGCCACAACAAATGCAACAGATGCCTAATCAAGCACAGATGCAACTAAATCAACACTTATCACAAACACAGATGCCAAATATGCAACAAATTCCACAGCAAATACCACAAATGCAAGCTATGCAAGGTCAGGGACAGATGCAGCAAGTGCCTAATCAACAATCTCAAATGCAGCAGATGCAAATGCAACAGATTCAGAGTCAACCTAATCCACAGCAAATGCATCAAATACAACAGACACAGATTCCAAACATGGCCCAAAGCCATCATCTGCAGAACCAGCAGCCAATGGGAAGTCAGCCACCACAGCTTCAACACCTCCCTAGTCAGGCTCAGATGCAAGCCATGCAAAACCAGCAGCTTCCCAACCACATACAACAGCTTCAAATGCAACCTCAGGTGCCTCAACTCACTAGTGCCAATCAACAAATACAATTACAAACACAGATGCATCAAATGCCTCCCCAGCAGCAACAGCCCGTGGTCCCCAACATGCATGCACAAATGCAACAACAGGGCATTCAGAGTGTGCAACAGCAATATAACCAAGCAGTCAGTCAGACAAATGCTCAGGCTATCATAAACCCTGCCATTCCTTCCTCTCAGCAAACCATAGTACAATCTCAACATAGTGTTCCTCAATATCACACTCAACAATCTCAGATGTCTCAACAAGGCCAGACTTTACCCCAAGAAGTGTTGACAAGCATTGCTTCATCCCAACAGGGTAACTCTATGGCTATAGCAAGTCAACCTCAAGCGGCAACTTTACCTGCAAATCTGCAAAATCTTTCAGGACAGACCCAGGGCCACACTATGGCCCCACAGCAACAACAGGTGCCTCAAGCTAACATGCAAATGATGGCGCAGGCTCCGCAAAATATGCAGATGATTGACACCAATCAGGCCAACATGCAGATGCCTACCTCTGACCAGATGTATATTCAGCAAACTGGGCAGATGCCAGTCAATCAGCACATGATTCCACAGCAAGCTCAGAGTCAGATTTATGTTCAGAGCCAGCAAGTTCCAATGGCTCATCAGAATATGGGTATGCCGATGCAGCAGAGTTTGCCAGTGAACATGGTGCCTGCGCAGACTCCCATGCCCATGTATGCAAGTAGTGTTGTGCCAGTGGAAGCAGTGTCGGGGACTAACTCTCCTGTAGTGTCATTACCAGGAACAACAGGCTACCCGCCGCCTGTGCACGATGCGCAAGGCTTTGGTAGCCCAGTGAGTGGTGTAGTGTCTCATGTGGTTAGCAATGTGCCTCCTAGTGAAAGTGCTTCCGAGGTGATGGATGTTCCGGCCAGCGATGCTGCAGATGGCAAAGATGACCAGCAGGTCGCTCTACCAATGGAGGATGAAAGGTGAGTTTTCAAAAAAGTTATATTATAAAAATAAATTATTTTAAAGAATCATATCATTTCTTATTTTTATTTCATGTCAAATATTAAAATTTATAAATATTGTAGGTAACTACTATACAGAGTTCAAAAAATTAATTTTTGTAAATGGCTATCACCATATATAAGAAAACTATTCCTTTCAAGTGTCAGTGTTTTCCGACCTGTATTTATAATCATACCATTGAAACCTTTAAAATTAAAATGAATGAAACTTATCATCTTATTAATTATGCAGCTTACATAATTTATGTTTTTCATAATAATATCATTTGCACTATGACTTGTTAATATTCTGTATGCTTACAAAATATTTAGATGGTTCCGTTTAAATACTATAATCCCTTTTTATAGGTCTGTTTAGTTTTGGGGATTTATGATTATTATATATTTATAATAGTTAGCAAATCAGTCCCCAGTGCCCTAATTCATTTAGTTCTTTCCTAACTGAACCTAAAATGATCTAAATAAATACAGGTCTTATTATTATTATTACTTCAAAGACTGAGTTTTTACCTGTAATAGTAGGACAATTTACACATATTGCTCTGGTTGACAATTTACTATAAGCTCTAGACTTGTACTATGTGTACCAAAAACATTGAAATAATGCATATTATATTTTATAAACACCCAGACCATGACAAACTGTACAGAAAACTGTAATAATATTTTTTCGTCATGGGTGGGAATGGAACCCAGACTATAGGAGCTACTGCTAATTTCTACAGTTGGGATCCACCAATAGGATTGGTTTAATTTGTAACCAATACCAATTCCGTCCTATTGATGGACAGTTGCTTCTGGTGCATAGTACAAGCCTAGAGCTTAGTTTGTGACCAGAGCAATTTGTGTAATTTGTCCTACATAATATTATTATTATTCTGACAGCCTCCGTAGACTAGTGGTTGCGACTTTGCCGTTGTATCCGGAGGTCGTGGGTTCGATTCCCACCCATGGCAAAAAATATTAGTACGTTTTTTCTGTACAGTTTGTCATGGTCTGGGTGTTTATAAAATATAATATGTATTATATCGTTGCTTCTGGTACACATAGTACAAGCCTAGAGCTTAGTTTGTGACCAGAGCAATATGTGTAATTTGTCCTACATATTATTATTATTATTATTATTATCCTTGACCAGATATTATTTTGTGTATTTTTATAACATTTTTAATACTTTTTAATGCATGAGAAAGCTATTATTTATAAAATAAAATATCTATGATAATGTAGGACTACCTCTGTAGACTAGTGGTTGCGCCTTTGGCGTTGTATCCGGTGGTGATTTGATTACCACCCATGGTAAAAATAAAAAATAGTACGTTTTTCTGTACAGTTTGTCATGCATTGTTTGGGTGTTTATAAAATATAATACGTTTAATATTGTTGTTTCTGGTACACATAGTACAAATCTAGGGCTTAGTTTGTGACCAGATCAATTTGTACAAATTGTCCTACATATTATTATTTATTTATATAAGTATATAATCCTAAATCTAACCAGATGGAACCACCGCACACGACTTTCGTCGCAGTTTTTTATTATTGACTTAAATATTATTTAATCTGAGTCTATAAATATTTTTTTATAATACACTTACGAGTATCATATCAAAAATCATTGAGGAGATACTGACCAATAGTTCGAAATATTTTATGCGGACAGATGGAGGGATCAGTCTCAATATAAGTTTATTTTTGGAGATATTTTTTTATACCCTATAAACTCATTAGTTATACTAGTATAAAATATATTACTAGTTACTACTACTACAGGGTACAGTGTTAGAACCTACCTAACATCAAGTGGCTCTAGGCATCATCATTAACTATTAACTAATCAATTAACTAGGTAGGTACCTAATTAACTATCATTTTTCTCAGAGCGATTGGTTAGCGATATAAAACATGGCTAAACTTTAGTGAGACTACGCCGCCTAAGTCACGTACCTACTAATAACTTAACAGCTGGTCTAGATGACATTTCGATCCAAACTGTAGGCAACTTCTTAGAAATGAGTAAAAAACATTCCTTCACTCGTCTGTTAAGGGGCTAATAAGAACTTTTAATTAAACTTGCTATTTCGTGTTGGGTTTATATATAACCCAACAAATCGCTACGATAGAGAAATTAATGCTCCTAGTGTTTTGTTGAATAAGGGACAATTGATTAAGTAAGTGACCAATATAATTTATATGTATCTAGACTTAACTTAGGTCCCAATCTAAGCGTTTTTATTAGGCTTGATCAATTGAGTGAATATACTCAATTGATAAATAATGAAATAAATCCACCCAAAATCCATCACAAATTTTGATAAACTCTAAAACTGCATCATTGGGTTTTTGAAAAATATTCTCCTAGCCGGGAATCGAACCAGTAGAAAAAGTATCAAATGGTGGATTAAGTTACTTCAAACGGCAAACTAAAAGAAAGGGCTAATTTTAAGAAAATATATTTAGCCTCTGACTTCCCGACACTCTATTTTTAGTTATTCCTTGTAGTTTTAGGATTTGGCCTTGAATACACATTTGAAAAATTCACCTGTAGATGGGTCTTTTTTTGTATATTTTTTAAAACAACTAACAGTCATGAGTGTAAAACTACTGTTACTTGTACTAAAATTACGTTTCTTTTGAAGGTCTTATAGGATTCAGGAAAGACACAGGCTGGCAGAGCATATCACTTTTAATTTTTAATTCTTCTAGATCTAAAGCCGTAGATTAGGAGTGTGAATTATATTGTGACACTTCTAATCTAAAGCTTAGGGTTCTACGATTTCAATCTGTCTCCCGACTCGCACCAATGCAGTGCCTGAGCGCAGATCTATTTGCAAAAATAACTCGAGCATAGACAATGGCGGTTGGTTTTCGTGGTCGTTTGTGGATGCGTTCCGTTTCACACTGCAAGCACTGTCGCGGACGCGTGTGCGGAATCCAACGTCTTTGATGCTGTTTATTTGCGCGCCCTGCAACATAAATAGGTGGTTGACTCGAGTGGTGCATGGTGGCATGCGAATGCGACGGTTGTGACTCACGCACAACGTGCGGGTTGGGCCGGGACCATTTCCCGGTCACAGAAACGGTGGCGCGCGAACTGCTAGCGTACGTGGGCTGAATTCCCAATTCTGTTAATCAAGTTTCAAATATTCTTATTGCAAATTAGCCGAGTTTAATGGCTTGGTTTGTACTTTTTGGCAATGGAAGATACCTATAGTTTTTGCAACACGCATTTGATAGTTTTATTAACTTATTTTTAACGCTTATTTTCAATTTATTATCTTTTGCATTTATGTAGATTAATAATAATTGTCAATTTGTAGGTATCTATTAATATTGAGCTTTCTACTAAAAAATACTTTTTCAAAAAAAATCTTGCACCTACGACATGATAACTAGAATACCTACAGATAAGTATATCTCATGGTAGGTTTGTTTAACCATGTAGACATAATTTATGACAGATCTTGATTTTATATTGGCTAGCTAGTAATAGCCAATTTGATGTCGATCGTTCAGCCTAATAAAACGAATGAGAAAATTCACTAACTCTGATATACCTACACAAATATAGGTACGTACGTACCTACTTAGTAGGGTCAAAAGTTCAAAATTTATTACGATTCTTGATAGGTATGACCTAAGCCTGTAAAAATTACTAACAGTCAAATCAATAAACTGATAAACCCACCCTACATGTCTTAAAAACTAAATAAGCTTCTTACTATAGGTCCATATACCTAGCAGTCACTATCACATAGTTTTGTAACGTAAGCCACCCTTCTACGGTTCCACCATGACATCTATAAGTCAGGAACCACCAATAGCATGGTTTTATTTTTGTTAACAGGATAAACCTGAGGGTCCACCATGACATCTATAAGTCAGGAACCACCAATAGCATGGTTTTATTTTTGTTAACAGGATAAACCTGAGGGTCCACCATGACATCTATAAGTCAGAAACCACCAATAGCATGGTTTTATTTTTGTTAACAGGATAAACCTGAGGGTCCACCATGGCATGTATAAATCAGGAACCACCAATAGCATCGTTTTATTTTTGTTAACAGGATAAACCTGAGGCTTCACCATGACTCTATAAGTCTAGAACCACCATAAACATCGCTTTATTTTTGTTAACGGCATAAACCTGAGGTTCCACGATGAGATCCATAAATGCGGAACCACTATAAGCATCGCTTTATTTTTGTTAACGGAATAAACCTGAGGCTCCACGGTGAGATCTATAAATCCGGAACCACCATAAGCATCGCTTTATTTTTGTTAACAGGATAAACCTCTCCTAATTGGTAGAACCTAACGTTTCTAATGTGTTAACGCTAAGCTCGTTAATACGATAGCAAAACGCAATACGATGGTAAGAGCCTCTGCTCAAGCTAGCCCCTAGGGACAGCAAACTTCTTGTTATTCTATTTCCTAAGAAATTATTTATTCTTGCGTTGGTCCAGTAATGGGTGAACGTTCAGTAGGCGCCGGCAAACCCGGGCCTGGTAACCAAAGTATTACACGAAGGTCACGTAATCCGAGCCTGCTGACTGTTTGATCCGGCGTGATTGACGTTCGTACACTGATATACTGAATAGGTAGTAGATGTTAAACCTTACTAAATAATTGTTAACAATTATTATAAATTAGTACACCACACCAACCCACCACAACCGTAGTGTTGCCAGACGACCCGTATTTCACGGGACGTCCCGTAGGGATGTCCGTGTTATTTCCAAGTCTGGCGGCTCACAAGTACTCATACGCAACGTTTGCATGATATAAATGTACCCCTGGCTTAATGAAAAGTTAATGATCGTTTTGGATTATGATTTTATTATTTGCTATGTTTTCTTAAATTTGTTAAATCCAACAAAAATATGTTGCCCGTTCATCAGAGATTTATATTTTTTTAATTTCCCGGATAAAAAATCTGAAATCCTGTATTTTTAGCGCTTGTCTGTTGTTGTCCTTTAGTCTAAAAAAAAAACTGGCAACACTAGTCACAACCGCCAACGTGCGCTGCGGTTCGATTCCCACCCATGGCAAAAAAAGATTAGTACGTTTTCCTGTACAGTTTGTCATGGTGTGGTTGTTTATAAAATATAATGTAGTATATCATGGTTTCTGGTACATAGTTGGAGCTTTATAGTTTGTGACCAGAGCTTTTTTTTTTCTTTCGTCAGTAGGTATCATCATTCTTTTGTGTCAATCATTAATATGTTCACTAACGTTATTTATGAAAATTTATAGATCTATGATTTTAACGTAAGGAAAAAATCTTTTAAAATATCAAATGCTAATAATGTAGATTTCATTATTAATATTTAAAGCTTTTCACATTCCAAAAATTTGGAATACCTACATATTTCAAGTTTTAATATTAGATCGGAATAGTTTTCTAATCCGGTTTTATTATGCATTTTGACGTCGATCATAAATATCTCATAATAGTTGACTGTTTGTAGCTCTGATACAATAACGATGCTTCCTTGAATAAATCCCAGTTATCTATGAACCTATTCATAATCTATTTTTTATACCATTATTTTAAAACCATCAAGTGACCTATTATGTTTTAGTTTTAGTCTGTGGGTTCACCGGTTTTCAGGAGACTACTGCATATATTTCTTGTCGAGATGGTCTCTTTTCTGGATATGGTTACGAAACCGGCACTAGTTTTGACGCAGCGAGGAAATTAAAATATAATAGACTCGTAATGCAAATTCGTCTTTGTCGCCGCCTATTTCATAACCACATTTGGCCGGCATAGTGGAGCGAACAATGTTGTTACAAAATAGTGTATTGATCGATCCCATTCATGGACTTTGTAAATTTGCTAACTACCAGGTAGATGAAAAGTCACATGCCGTGCTCCAATAAAAATTACAAAATGTTTTGACTAAATAAATAAACCCTTTATTGCAATCTCTTTATTCATTCAACATGCTTATATTCATGCAACCAACAAAAATATCAATCTTTTGACATTTTTACCAAACAAAATGTGTCAAATACTGCCTTTAATACATACATACATATCATCACGGGTGCCTTACGGCGCCCGAGACCGCCTAGACGGCCCCAGGGTACCCAGTGGAGGGGTTTTAATCCCACCTCGTAGCCGATGGTATGAGTCTACACCAAACAAGTGGCTAGCTCGTCGCGATGTTTTGAATAGACTCAATAACCCATCTATAAACAGTTTCACAAGTTGGTATAGTGAAATCGGGACCGACAGCTTAACGTGCTCTCCGAGGGACTATAGTGGTGTTGTCAAACAATATACATATTTTTTTTAATTAAAAATTCATTGGTACACACCGAGATTCAAACCAGGGACCTAAATGTTTTTTTAAGTCCAAGGTACTGAATATTAAAGGCAGTACCTTGGACGGCCTTTAATATTCAGTTAAAATATATGCAATTTACTTAGTAGAATCCTGTGACCTGTACTATAACCATGGAAGTAAGTTTAATAGGCAAAATAAAAACAGAAGATGGCAGACACGAACATGTTTGATATACCGTTCAAAAATGAAAAACAAAAAGTTTGCGTTTATTATTTTCCTTATATGTAAATGTAAATTAGTGCCAGAGATATTTGCGATATCTAAATCATAACGGTTCTTAAGAAGCCAGGAAAACGAACGTCTAAAAATGTGTAAATGTTGTTTTCAGAGATATCAAAGTTTTTTTAAATGAAAAAATAACGTAGAGGTGTAAATATTACTTACTCGATCCTAATTAAAGAGGTGCTCTTTTTATAAAAAAATCTATTAACTTTTAAAAAGACACCCAAAGTTTGATTTATGATTCTAAAAATATTACTTTAGTTAAATATGTAATTAGGATTGAGTAAATTAAATCTTCACCTCCATGTTCTCTTTATTTCAAAAAAAAAACTTTATTAAGTATTTCAATGAGTATCGGTCGTTTTTAATAATTGATCTTTCTTTTTTTGACCGATTTTTGAGAGATTGTAACTACTGAAATACGGATAGTTCTTATAAAAAATATAGTTGATTATTTGACACATTTTATAGTTGGTGATACGGTATAGGTTATTTTGATAATAAACAACCTGGGTGGTTGTAATTTATACTAAGATCAGCTGTTGATAATCGTGCCGCAATAAAGTGGTATCATCGTCAAATAGGCTAGACACTATAACTATTGTATGTCGGGATAAATTATAGTCATAAGAAATTGATACTGTTTGTAGGTTAGGTATACTACAGAGTACCTACAGTCAAGTTCGTCAATATATAAGTAGGAAGGTACAGCTTAGCTTAAGGATACTGTATTCGCAATCGCGAAACTCCGTACTCGATTACTGTTTGTCGCAGAATTAAAATAATATTTTCGGTGATTGTATTTATTAATCTTTCTGTATTATTTTAATTTTGTTCGAAATTAAAAAAAAACTTTTATTCAATATTATAATACAAAATATTTATTACCCACAACATAATGATTTTTGCGTACAATTACGATCATGAAAACAAATAATTGACCTCCGACTAACTGCCAAGTTGTAATATTGGAAGTACGTTTATATGGGCGTCAAGTCATCTACGCCTAGGCCCCTTAAATCTGCAAACAAGTTTTTAAGTTTTAGCACTACCAAAGATATTAATGTAACCCACCGCTGAACCCTAGGTATACCCCTCACTTCGCTTATTGATACTTCGAAAAATGGTAAAACATCTATCAATTTATTTTCAAAGAGTACGTGTAGGTACCTAATTTCAAGTCTGTCGTACGATCAGTAATTCTACCACAAGCTTTTGCAAAAAAAAAATACAATTACAATTTAAAAAAATAGTCGCTAGTAGGTAACTATATAGATAGGAATCAACCAATAAGAGAGGTTTATTTGAAAAATAAAACGATCCTATTGGTTGATCCTTGATCCTGAACTTAACCTACAACAAGTTTACGCTTGGTCTCCAACCGAGAACTTGCCTAGTCCAGTGTTCATCAGTTTTTCATTGCTGGCAATCTTCACTTCAGCTTGATTTTTTACTGGGATATATCAACTTCCTTGGTTCTTTGTAAATTTCCTACTCTGCGTTTGTGTTTTCATTGCAGATTCTTACAATATGTAGCCGCTGCTGCGTCTGCTGTACAGTTTTTTAACATTTATTTTCGCGTTAACTTTACTACTGCGTTAACATTTTGACCAATCACACGCTCTGATTTTTTAGTTCTTAAAATTTCCGGTTGGAGCGCTGAACTATTTTCCATACAACTTTTAGTTAACTCAAACGCAAAGTAATAATTAGAAAACTCACACTACTGGATGTCTTTAAAAAAGAGTGAATAGACACTTACAGAGTATGCGTGCTCCACATTCGACCTCATCGTTGCTTTGGAGGAAAAAGGATGTATCTTTGATATCACTGAAAACATTTACCTACACGTTTAAGATCGCGAATCCTTTTCCTGGCTTCTTAAGCTTGCTCTTTTTTCAAGGGTTACCCTGAAAGAAAAGCCCCTTTGATGAATATTTTCTTTACCAGGTCGAACCCAACCATAGTAGGTTTGACTATGTAGGTTAGACAGGCAGGAGGCAATGGTTAAAGACCTTTGACTGGGAACACCGCTGCTGATTTTACCATAAGGGAAATTCCATGCATATATCTTGCCACCACTATTAAAACAATTAGCGTCCATGACGTTGGGTGCATGACGTCGGCTGCACACCACTCGAAGTGCCAAATTAGTGTTATCTTGTTTATGATAAAACAGAAAATCGCATAACTTTTCATATCAACTCATTTTCATCAAATTTTCCATTCGTCCTGTGCTGTGACCCGTGTCAATGAGAACTTCTACTTCTTCTACGAACTTTTCTACTTCTAATCATAATTTATTTTTTACTTGTTTATCTAACCTTAACTTTTGTATATAGACTTCACATATAGAGGTGTTGTAAATTTAATTTAATAGTTTATTAGTTTTATTATCTAAAATTAAATTATTTAGTATCACATTTACACATCTTTTACTAAAAAGAGTTTGTATTTTATTATAATGGCTCAAAATATTTTTAAATCAAAATAATACTGAAATATTGAGCCGCAGCGGTCTTTTTGATTTACGATTCTGAACCTTAGCACTAATTCTTATCGGGAAACCTGCCGTTAAAATATTAGATCCTAACTACCTACCTCTTAAATAAAATCTCCTATTTTAAATATATAATACTAAATATGTCGTAAAGAAGTATTTCATAAGCGTTTTTGTTAGCCGTCTATTTATGTAGCATCTATTCAAACATTAGGTAATATGTAATGTAATGAGTTAATTACTTCCTCGTGTCAGATTCCTCTGACGATGCTTGCTTTTACGTCTTTGTCATTTTCGACAAAAAAAAAATGTTTCGACTTGATAGAATGTATTTTGCCACTTTTGCATGTTTATTTTGCATTGCACATTTTGTAAGTGCTCCCTTGTTACTGTGTTAACATTTAGATTTTATATTGCTCTGAGGCTCTACCATGGGTTTGCGCATTGTAGAAACGTAACGTATTTATTTACGTATACGTGAGCAACAACCAATAAGATCGCTTTATTTTTGGTTACAGGATTGAATAAAGCGATCCTATTGGTTGTTGCTCACGTATACGTAAATGAATACGTTACGTTTCTACAATGCGCAAACCCATGGTAGAGCCTCTGGTAACAAACTAAGCTCTAGGCATGTACTATGTGTACCAGAAACAATCATATATTAAATATTATATTTCATAAACACCCAGACCACGACAAACTGATAAACGTTACTATATTAAACTAATATTTTTTTGCCATGGGTGGGAATCGAACCCACGACCTCCGGATACAACTCCAAAGGCGCAACCACTAATCTACGGAGGCGGTCATATATCATAATTTATTAAGGATTATTAATTAATTAGGATCAATGATTCAATGAAGTTGCACATAACACGCCTACCTACTAGGGTGGAAAGAGAATCACTTATTAAGTTCTGCTAAACCGGATGTTTCTGATATGACGGGAATGAAGCTTAGGGATATAATTCAAAACAACTTTGTTTAAATCATTGAAGTACCTATTACCAGCTAACCCGTTTAAGAATCAAAACCTGTATTCACAAATAGACTTAAATTAATCACCTAGATAGGTAATTAACAAAAGTCCTGCTGGGTCTCTACCCAGTAGGCAGTACTACTACTACCCATTTAATGTTAATTTAGAGTACTAATATAAAACGTGCGGTCGCGAAACCGAAGGAATTCCGTACATTAACCCACATGAATTGACAGACCACATCGGGCTTTTTAGGTCTGCTTACCAGCAGGTAACTACATTGTCATTAATGCCGTGATCCAATAAAAAAAACTTTACTAAAACTCATGCACAATTACTTGCTCGCCAATACAGTGCAATTAGTGCGCGAACAACAGAGATAACTAGTGTTAGGTCATTGTCAGAAAACGTTACTTTTCCGCGACAATAAAACAAAACAAATTTATACTCTGGCTTACATATTACCTTTGTTTCTAAATCGTTTGCAGTTGGCGCTGCAAGACTTTGGAATAATTTACCAGTCAAAATAAGACAATCACCAAATAGAGTCATATTTAAAAAAAGAGTATATGATTACTATCTAAATTCATAGTTAGTTTTTATTTATCTTTTATTATTCTATTCATTTCCACTTCATTACTTCTCCTCTCTCATTTTGTAGTTGGTAGTATTGTGTATATGTAGTTTATGTATGTCTATATATAAGATATATTTAAGTAGTGTATATTAGATTGTAAGTATTTTATATAATGTTCACTGGATTATATACTCAGTTACTGTATTGCACCTACCTCACTTATTAACTGCTTTTATTGTCCCGAAGGTTTGACTGTTTGAGAATGCCTAGCGGCATTAAGTCCGCCTTTGTATTTTGTATGCAATAAAGACTTAAATAAATAAATATTAGCATCACTTTTTTCCAAAGTTTTATCTAACTGATATAAGTTTTTCGCAAACTAGAAAAGGATCCGCTTAATATTCTCTAAAAAATATATAATTTATACATATTATTATTGCTTATATTTATTTATTTATTTAATTTAAGATTATATTAAAATATACTCATAATGCAATTCGTCTTTGTCGCCGCATATTTTGTAATTGCATCATTTAGGCGGCATAGTGGGAACGATCAATATTGGTACAGTTGTAGATCTGCTTGCTACCAGGTAGATACAAAATCACATGCCGTGCTCAAATAAAAAAAAACATTTAGTTTTATGCCAAATAAATGACATTATTTCTAACAATAAATGACAATATTTCTAACAATAATATTATCCAAGTGTTACGAACGTATTCGAGTCAGGTGTACATTTAAATCTGTCTACTTCTTTTATTAAAACCGTCAAGAAAATAATTTAGATTATTAAAGGGGATACTGTACGCGATATAACATAATTTCTTTATTTTTAAGAAACAGGAAAGAAACAAATATACTTTATATTTACGCATACCTTAACATTAAAAAAGCTACTGCGATTGCTGTTCGCGCACTTAGGTTTCAATTCAACAGATGCAAAAAATAAAAAGGGAATTAGAAGAAAAGTTTGATTTCAGAAGTCGATTTATTTTTTCACCATCTCTATAATATGTTTTTTTTAGGTGTCTAAAAGCTGCTTTAATCTCAAAAACAACTAATCAAAATTTTCATTTTTCAACTAATGAAAAAAAAAATTAACGTGGAGATAAATCATACAAATAATCCATTTCAATCTGAAATAGTTATTGAAATAATAGTTTATTTCTATATATTTCCTCCGAAACATTTTGTTTTTAAATATGAATAGTTCGGGCATTAAACAGCCTGCTTGGCACTGCCGGTATAGTGGGAAAAGCAATGATATTAAATGACAATGCATTGATCGACCCCATTTGTGGACTTGGTAGAGTAGCTTACCATCAGGTAGATACAAAGTCACATGTCGTGCTTCAATAAAAAAAACACTGAGATTACGTTTTTTTTAAACATAAAGAACTCTAAAAAGTTTAATTAAATATGCCTAAATAAAAAATAGTATTGAAAGTCGATTCATTGGTAGTAGGTAGCTTTTGGTTATCGGTCGATGAAACAATCATTGTTCGATTGGCGATCGAGAAACTGGTTCTATGACGAATCCTTCTATTATGGCTATGAGCAATCGATGCCTGAGGCCTGATTATACATAGGCTATGGAGTCTGATATCAAAGTTAACATTTGACATATTTTTTATTTGAAAAATTTTAAATTCTGAAACCAATGAAATTGAATACTTAGACTTAGTACTGATTTGGTTATCAGTCGATATATAATCGAATAATAATCCGTTATCGTTACCGAAAATTATAAGAATTGTATAAAAGTAAAAAAAAAATGCCATACAAAATATACCTAGTGTATTTTTAGTCTTTGATATCTAAGTCGATTTAACTTCCTATATACATTTAGGAACCGTTGATCGAAATCTGCTAATTTCATTTGTTTATTTATTGGTGACATGGACTAACGTAGGTTTTTTAGGTTATTTTGGGTACCCTAGATTTTGCTTTATTCTATCATGTTATGATAATAGGTTTATTATTGTTAAGTTAACCATATCGATGCTTTAAATTACCGTTTATTTTATTAACTACATTTGTGTTGTTGGCAGAAGTCTCTTAACTTTATATGCGCTGAATCTAAATGTTTGTTGTCAAACAAACAGCTGTTTGGCGGCGATGCGTGACAAGCGGCGCGAGCGGCGCCAGGCAAGGACGCGAGCTTCGAAAATCCCGCACATTCACTATAGAGTCTGCCAATAGCTATCTTACACTAAAAAAACATAATGTAACTTTAACAAAAATAAATGTGTTTTTAATTAATTTTTTAAAATAGGATATAAGATAGAATGACAAAATTAAATGTTATCATATAAATTTTTATTATTCCATACTGTAGACTGTGACTGTAATACAGTGAACATACTATGCTTGTTCTCAAAAGTCAGATCTTGCAGGCCATTGTTTGCTGGACATAATAATTTAGATTTACGGCTTTTAGCATCTAATTTTGCGGCAATTCTAAGAATGAGAATACCTAATAGATAACCCGATCAAGTTACTCATAATAAATCAAAATATCGTTTATTAATAAAATAAAACAAAATAGTACCTATCTAAAAATAAAATCTAAATAACATAATAGTGCATTATGATACGAGGTTTATAATCGACACGAGTTTGTAAAAACCTTACCAACCGTGTACCATACGACGTTTTTCAATACATTTGCGAGAAAATAGATACTTAAATAAAAAATAACTAAGCGAAACCATTTTTTATTTTTTTTGACAATAAGAAATGTAATAACTATATACATATGTTACATATTAATATTGACTAACTAATTGTTGAAATATAAATTTAAAAAAAACTAAACTAATTGCACGGCGTGCGTAATAATCAACTTTCGAGGCATATGTACTGCCATCGAAAGTACACCTTTTCGAGCAACTGTATTGAAAAATTATATATATATATAATTATTATAAAAAAGGATTTATTATAAAATATAATTTCACAGAATCTAAATTATAAAAAATATTTGTTTTAAAATTAAAATGTTGTTCATAACTTTTTTCTTTCTAACTTGTAACTCATTGAAATACTTAAAAACTAATTGTTTTTTAAATGACCGGGTTTTAGTCAGAATCATTATTTTTATCGGATATTTTAGAACTTTATGACCGCTAACATTACAATCTTGAATTCACAGTCTAGAACATTCGAGTACAAATTCCACATTATGCTTATACAAATACAACTTACAATTTTCGTGCATTTAATTGAATAATTAACCAATACAAGGATCTTACTGACATTCCGCAAATTATTTCTTGTATTATTTAAACTTTATAACCTTCAGTTCGTTAACAAGTGCATGCCTTCGATACATTCACCTTTTATAAGATACTACAAGACAATATACTCGCACATGTACCTACAGCTAAGAAATTTAACCTATCACATATTTCTAAGCTTCTATTGATCCAGCTTCACCGGTCATAGATATTATTCACGCACTTCTAAATGGTAAAAAAAAACTTTTCCGTGTATAATATAAATAAAAATGACCCCATGTTTGACCTGATTATAAATAATATTGTGCATTTAAAATAAATTCTAATTACCATTATTTTTGTAAGAAAAGTTAACATACCTACAAGTAACAGTAGCCTCTCGAATCTGAAATATATGTTAAAAATAACATAAAAATCCATACTCTTTTATGAAAACATATATATAGGTACATACGTATACCCATATTAATTCATGTCCCTTGTTTAGTAAGTAGTTATGGCTAGGCGATGATGAGTTTATTCATTGTATTTCGCTTATATAGATAGATACTAGTTTGAGGGGTGAGGACCTCTAGGACCAGGTTATAAAGCTGCAGTGTGCGTGCAGATGCGAAAACTCCTGAAAATCCCATAGGTAATGTTTTTAACTTCCACTGAAACTGCACTCGTGCAAAAATATGTTACTGACCTGGGACTAAATATATAATTTAAAACAAGAATCACATAAATCTGATACGTGATTCTCGAGTTATAAGCACACAAACAGACAGACAGAAAGACGTTGCATTATATACTTTTACATGGCGGCCACTTTCTGCAAAATGGGAAAATGTCAGGGAATTTTCGGAATTTTGTAAAATCGGGGAAATCTGAAAGTAAACCATTAAAACAAAAATTACGTAAAATATTGTACTAGGTGTTACAGTAAGTCTCTTTTTTATTTTACGTAGATTTCTTTCCATTATTATATTCCTAACCATCGCTAAACAATATTATGTTTAATATAATATCTTATTTATCTATCACTGTTATAACGTAAAGGTTTGAAAAACCTGGAAAAGTCGTGGAAATTGGTATCCAAAGGAAAGGCTGAAATTTCCACGACTTTTCCAGGTTTTTCAAACCTTTACGTTATAACAGTGATAGATAAATAAGATATTATATTAAACATAATATTGTTTAGCGATGGTTAGGAATATAATAATGGAAAGAAATCTACGTACAATAAAAAAGAGACTTACTGTAACACCTAGTACAATATTTTACGTAATTTAAAGATATGGAATTGACACTTAGATAACTGGTGTTTAATTAAATACCAAAATTTAATTTTCCTCTTATTTAACTACTAATATTACCTACACATTATTAATAAACACGACGCAAAGTTATGGCATAAAAGTCATATTAAAATATTACAATACCTAATTTATTTTTAGGACATTTCTAACATTTCTCTAGTCACAAATGTACCAGAAACAAGATACTAATACATATTATTTTTTATAAACACCCAGACCATGACCAACGGAAAAAACGTACTAATTATGTTTTGGCATTATATTAGGAATCAAACCCAAAACCTAATGCACGGGACGGTCATTATAAATCTTTACAAAAATGCCTTTATTTATTTAATGGTAAACTGAATCTAAATTTAGAAATTAGGTTTTGTGATAAACCATGTAGTTATCGATTTAGAAACCTAGTTGTTCCAAATTTAAACCACTCAAGTTTATGAGGTAAGCGTTACTTCTTATTCAAACTTATCGACTTGTTGCTAAATTCCAATAAATTGATATCTTTTGATTGCAAACATCCTGTTTTCGATCTGTGTCTATTTTGTTAACTTATACTCATAACAAATAATTTGTCACTGCGATTATTTGCTCATTTTAATTTTATGAAACATAAAAAAAACCCGACAAATACGAAAACTTGTCCGCGGATCTTGTATTTTCTATCAAAATGATCGATTTATTATATGTATATAGAAGATATGTGGATTTTATCATCTTACTATTTTTTTTTTTTAGTAAATCTTTGATGGACACGGGCGGCACCGGAGTTCAAGCTCTTATTTTTAAAAAACCTAAATAATGAAAAAAAAATGTAACCACTCCATTTAATTAAAGCATGAGAAATTAAATTTTACGCCCAAGTTCCGTCTCTAAATGGTCGTCCGTAAATGGATATAAGAGTTAAGAGAAGAACGTGTTTTTACCTTTCGTTTAAAAGTTTATATTGTACTTTTCAAATACTTCGAAATACATAAAGTTTATTAAGCAGCATTAGTAATAAACTTTACACTTCTTCCAATAAATATAATCTCATTTTGTCAATACTTATAACTAGTACTTGCTCATTAATAATACGCAATTAATTGCCCTTTGTTTGCAACTCTAGTGCGTGTGCTAAATGCATAATTCTAAAATAGTTTATTTAACGGATTGTACCATACCATTTCAATACTAAAACTTTTGATAACAAGATTGCATTTCCGTCGTACTATCAAGACTGCTTTAATGGGACTGATAAGGCTCCTTTTGCACTGGTTATCTGTTAAGAAACCTGTGATATATGACTATTCGATAATAACACGGTTTATTGACCTAAATCGTAAACATTTAATTGTACAAAGCTTTAAAATACTAGCAATACAACGAAGTTTCTTAATGGACCAAGATATGTGACTACACTACCTGATGGAAAGTGTCAATGTGTCAATGTCCATGAATAATCTACACCTAGAATTAAAGTGCGATGTTAAGGCCTACTATGATTCGCGCCTTGTTTAAATACTCTGTATTGAAGGAAGAACAGAAGACTGACCTTCTTGCAGAAGCAGTAAAATAGTGTCAACGGCGCATGCACTTGTTTAAAAAAACTGAAGTTGACATTAAGTTACGAAAGTGCGTAACAGAATGCTTTGTCAGAAAAATTATAACTTTCTAATAGCAACACTACGAATTCTCCATACTGATCACTCTCCCAATCTGGGATGTACATATTCCGACAGTATCTTGGATGAAGCATAAGATACAGGAATAAGGACTTACGGTTCACTGACTATCCCATATAAGATCCTCTTCAGTGTCGCTTTTTCAAGGTATCGGTTGATATAGTTCCAGTTGTAAGGGAATCACTCACATGCTCACTTTTCCTTCAGATTCGTCCACTCCGAATTAATAAAACAGTTTTATTTCTCCAGTAAATAATTAATTTAACGGCAATTATAAGAGTAGTACATTGACTAATACAGAAAAAATATGAAATTAAGAACAAAAAGATATGAAAAAAAACAGTTGTGTATCTAACACAACCAATACCATTTATAGTTTGTGGTAGAAATGTTTTATTTATAGAGAGAGACAAAGGTTGTTTCTTGATAAATAGATGACGCTGTGCAGGTGGTTTTGTTTTGCTTCCATCACCACACTATTGGGAAAAATATAAATATTTGTTTGTATAATAGTGTATCCTTAACCTATTTATGACCACTATCGCGAAAATTTTAACTGCAAAATAGTAAAAAAAATGGCATTCTCTAAAATTTTATTGATTGGTCTTTGGTTTTAGTGACTCACTAATGGCGATCCCTGTAGGAGATATCGTTCATTCAACTTTTATAAAGTTCTGATTTTGTTTATGACGACAGTAAGTAGGTGCCCATACTTAAATTAGTCACTTTTGCATTGAATTTTGTTAGACGAAACATAATACGTAAGTGAAACATACATGCAAGAATTCAGTGACGTAAATTCCAACACAAGAGCCCTTACAATAGTTCCTCCAATCGGACATAATGTATTATGCATTTTTTTATTATTCATAACTACATATATCGCCACGCCCCGGAACAATGACTGACGTGCCATTATTATTAAAAAGGTTTTATTCTTTAAAAGTAAAATTGTTGAAAGACTTTTTTTACCTAGTAAATGTTTATTGACACTCTTATACTTTACCTGTCAATACTGGACAATGAAACATTTAGCGATACCTAGTCAGAGTTGCTAATAAAAGAAAACATCCCATTATAAATCTGATTTTGCCGTATGAGTTATTGAATTATGCTTGTAGTCCTCTTATACCTGACTTATTAAAACATTTGAGGAAAACACTATTGTTAAGTCCTGTTTAAATCCCTAAAAAACCCAAAATATACTAATATTATAAAGCTGAAGAGTTTGTTTGTTTGGTTGAACGCGCTAATCTCAGAAACTACTAGTTCGAATTGAACTTTATTTTAGTGTTAGATATTCCATTTATCAAGAAAGGCGATAGGCTATATAACATCATGCTACTACCAATAGAAGCGGATCATCAATGAATGTTGCAAAAACGGGGAAAATTTATTCCTTTTGAGAGCTTTCTTTGCGTGCGCTGCGTGACGCTTACGAAATTGCGAGGATCAGCTAGTAAATAATAAAAATGGGAAACCTCAAGTTATGAATGTTCCAGGTTGACCTGTTTTCTGTACTATATAAGGTACAGTAGGCATGGCTAGATAGTCAGTCCAGCTTATACACAAAGCAACAAGAGCTGTTTTTATTGAGTTTTAGAAGTAACCTCGGTGCGATTTTACTTGTCTGCAAGGGGATGGGATTTTCTGCAAAAAACTACAGAAAACCTGTCATCCTTTAACATGAATATATGTGACAGGAGGTAGCATTTCTATATTATTTATTGAGTTTTCTAGGTAGGTAAACAGGGCTTAACAATGGTGTGTCCCTCGATATGTCAGATACAACAGCAGTATAGGTACAGGTACAGTATATCTCAGCTATGAAGCCGGTATACATGACTAGAGATGGTGCAGCTTCCAGAACGCGTTTTCTGTGACTTTTAGAAGTAACCTAGGTGTTTCAGGGAATTAATATGTACGTCAACCACGTACATATTAATTCCCTGAAACACCTGTTTCTGGAGGATAAGAGGTTCTACAAATTTAACATGTAATAACTTATCAATCAAGGCAATAGCATAATGCCTTGATTGATAAGTTATTACATGTTAAATTTCTTCATTGTTTTGTTCATTAAATTGTGTCATCATCGGCTGGCTTTCTAAGAAACGCCTAACAAATCGTTTTTCTCTGCCCCGTGGAAGATTTTTATTATTTGACCGCTTCCGAGGTGTGTATGTTACTGGGTTCGATTCCCACTTTGACAAATAATTAGAATGATTTTCTGTAGGGTTTGCAAGGCAAACTCTTGTCTGTCAAAAACTATATGTTTATAAAATGTAATTTGTATTAGTGTCGTTGTTTCTGATACAGAGCATAGTTTATGACCAGGGACCTATTTCATTAAGGTGACACAGTTTTATTATAATTTACAATTATATTTTATACATTAGCTTAGTTAGAATTATTCACTTTGAACAAAGTAAACCAAGCAACATATTATAAATTGATATTGTAAATTTATAAAAGTATTATAAAATAGGCTCCAGCTCAATATGTGTGAAATGTCCACTGCAAACAAGAAATATTACGTGACTATGTTCGAGACAATTAGGGAGTAATCGTTTTAACATATCAATGATTCATTCGATGTATCATACAAAATTGCATTGGAATGATTATATTTGTAATATCCAATGAAATGTTTTATTAATCAATACGTGATGATAAAGTTCTTTGACATTGGTTCATCTACACGTGTCGCTTCATTACTCAAGTTTAACACGTTTCTTGAATCAAGTACATCAATATACAAATTTAAAAAACGATGGTTACAAATTCGATCCACGGAGGGTACAATGAGTTTTTAATCTAAAATAATGCCTTGAGAGCACGTTATGAAGTTAGTCCCAGTTTCACTAGTAACAAATTGGTTATTGAAACTAAACAATGCGATGAGCTCGCTACTTATTAGGTGATCATCAGCGATGAAGCGGTGGGACTACAAATGAAACCCCTTCGCTGGTACCCAGATACCGTTCACGCGGTCAACTGTAAGGCACCCATGATAATGATGATAAAACAATATTTTTACAGCATGTTTAGTGTGCTTATTTGGTTTGTTTTCTTTTTTAGAATTCTTGTGCAGTCGGCGCGGTAATTTTTTTTTAAGATGCCTCAGAAAAAAAAGGATTAATAACCTGTTCTTATAAATTTTATCAAGATTTGTTTGTTTTGTTTTTTCATTATTAAATATAGACCTTGTTTAAATAATGAATAATTTGCATATTGATTAGGTCTAAGGTTTTGTGATAAGTAAATACGGAGTCAAGGTTAGGTTTGTACGGCACCAGTTGGTACCACGCAACTTTCTTAGGCACTCGTTATACATGAGCTTTGTCCTTTTTATAGCTTTGTATCGATTTTAGGTCTTATTTTTATAACCTGAATATTGTTAAATGAAATAGTTATTGATTGATTAAATTTTATTACACTATAATAATAGTATAATAATAATAATCCTGGTGTGTACCAATGAGTTTTTAATTTAAACATGTATGTACATTTGTTTGACAACACCACTATAGTGCTTTGGAGAGCACGTTAAGCTGTCGGTCCCGGTTTCACTATACCAACTTATGAAACTCTTTATAGATGGGTTATTGTGTCTATTCAAAACATCGCGACGAGCTAGCCATTTGTTCGGTGTAGACTTATACCATCGGCTACGACGAGGTGGGATTAAAACCCCTCCGCTGGGTACCCTGGGGCCGTCTAGGCGGTCTCAGGCGCCGTAAGGCACCCGTTATGATATGTATATGTATGTTTAATAATAGTAGTAGTAGTAATGGTACTTAATGTAAAAAAAAAAATGATATGGCAACCAGCCACTGTGGACTGTGAACTTAATCTAATTAACATACCAAAAATTCTTAGTTGCATTGTTTGTTGATTTCCCTTATCAAATCCTATATACTATTTTAAAGTTAAGTTGTTAATAAATAACAAAGATACACTAAATATTTTTTTAAAACCACTAAATTACAATGATATGACCATTTCAATAAATAAAAATTTCAATAAATAAAATTAAGGAAAAAGTCAATATTTTGTACGATAACATACTTACTATTCTTATTATTGATGATTAATAAACATTAATAGGTACACGATAATATATGTCATACATTTATTGTACGTACCTACTAAATATTTACATTTATAAAGTTATAAGTACAAAAAGTACTGTTGGAACGTCAGAACTACTTAACTAACTAATCAAGTTATATACATTTTTAATATTATCTGTAATAAAAATCTCAAGAAGTTACGTACACGATTATGTCTTAATTGAACGTAGGTATTAAATGAAAAATATTCTTTCTCATTAACCATTACCTATTACTTTATTCCAGCATATTAATTCAAAGAAAAATTGCATGTACGTCCAACAGATTAAGATTTTAATTACGATAACTGCCTTGGTTACCACTAAGCTAACATAATGAGGCCTTGCAGATTAATAATTGGCCGCGTACAGGAATATATACCTAAATAGGTCTATCGCACGTAAGCCTGCGCCGACGCTTGTCCAAGGATCTATAAATATCATTGTCTGGAATTTTCATCGTCGTCCAGGAATGCGATCCGGTCATCTAAGATTGTTGCTGATGCGTTTGTAATAAAACCAGACATGTCATAAAACATTCACCTGCTGACGGATCCGCTTGTCTTGGCTCTGGTTCCACAACTTCTCAGAAATAATTGTTCCCGACTTGTAATTAAGCACAAGGTGATCCCATTTTTATTTTTCACTATTTCTATCCTGTGTTAGCGTTCTTTACCCGGTGTTCAAGGTGTGTGGTACTTGACCCATATTTCCGACTTTTGAGGTGTTTTGTCAATAGTAGTTTTGTTCATTCATAAAATTCGTTGTCGGACACTTCTTTGGCTATTTTCCAACAGTTATAATTTCTTTCATCCATTATATTTTTAATTATTTTTTTAATACTTTGCTCAAAACGTGTCTCTTTATTATATTTGGATACAAAAGGGTTTTTGAAGGGACATCGCTAATCCAACTTGATACAAAAGGGTTCATTCAGTATAATTATTTGTTAAACCGTCTTTAAGTCCGACTCGACAATTTTAACCATCCCCTTATAATTTATTACGCGGCCGCAGTCTTGAGTGATAATTTAACCAAGTTTTAGCGGAGAGATTTAAATTGTACTAAATTTTAAATTCTTGTCGTCATTGGGACCCTTGTACAATTTTTCTTTATGGTTTTAATCATAATTCCTAACAATAATAAATTTCCTTTTGCTTGCAAGATACACTATTTTATAAAGATACATTTTATATTATTATTGCGTAGTACTAAATGTTAAGTAATGTTTAATTTTCTCTGAAAGCTTTCAAGCACCTTTCTGTTGATTTAGAAATTGGCAAAAATAAGCATAGCTTTGCTCTCTGTGATCACACTTTACGTAATGTTGTTTGCATTGTCATTGTATGGATGTGATTGTGCCTGGCACTAACTTTTTGCAGCTTTATATTTTTAGAGAACAAACATTATTGGTATTTTTTTTTGGAAAATTTAAGAAAAAATATTTTTCTTCAGCTGCCGGTTTTAAGAATTGATCTTCATTTTTTTAACAATAGTAACCACGATAACTACTCCAAATAAAAAGATGGATTGATTATTAAGATAGGAAGGATTACTATAAAATGTCAATCCTGTAAATTTATTTTCTTAGTATCTATAGAAAATTCGATATAACTATTCCAATTCCTATAGAGTTATACATTTTTCTATTCATATTTTTTTAATTCCTCAAAGATGTTCCTTTAGTTGTGTTGGAAAAAAAATGTTTAATTAGAACTAAATGACGGGACATGACGTCTTGCAACGATCTCCTTTCGTTGCGGGCACTATGCCGGTCGTCGCCCGCGCCGAAACTGCAACTTTCTAATGAAATTAAACTTACTTTAGCGATATCTGAAATACCTCCCGACATGCACATGTTTCTTTTGTTGAAAAACCAATACTTTAACAAAATTTAGAATCTAGTACTAACCTAAATCGAACTGTATAATAAATAACCTAGGTAGGTACTCTTATAGTGCAACAATAATTCTAGACTTGTACCCATGCCATGCACGGTACCAACAAATACTATGATAGCAATAGTATGTACTTATAGCACACTAAATTTACGAGTACAATGTTCGCGTTTGTGTACATGTTGGTTATTCTGTATTGTTTCACTAACCCTATAAATTGCAATCTTATATATAATGTGTGATTAATTGTTTAAAATCTATTAAAACTAGCTTTGATCAAGATTGAAGACAGGCGGAAGACCATCCCTGATGCCGATCTAATTACAGTGGTTTAAGAAACTGTCCTTATTGCCATTGATTCATTGACTAGTTTACAGAACGTGTGCAATTATGTTCATGCACAGACCGAGAGATCGCAAGGGCAGACAGGCTTTCACCATCCCGTCTGGCGATATTCAACCAAATGCTTTCTCCTCAATATCAATCTTATTCCTATAGCCAATAAGACATACTTTGCATCACAAATTCAACACTTCCTAACTTTCAGCCGGTGCTGTCTGGCAAAAAGAGTTATTGATACGGCTTAAAATTACCAATGTTCTTTGATAGTACACTCTAAATCATACATAATACAGTTGGATATGCTATGACGTGATTATGGATGATTACAAGACTTTGTTGCGGTTACAATGTAAGCGAACCTGATATGAATTTCGCTGTCTGATTTATTTTATCTGTTACCATGGTAAAAATATGCTGAAATTATTTTTTATTATAAAAACTTTTTTTTTATGTTTGTAAAATTGCTAAGGTAGCCTTTTACTCTTACTTTTCCCATCTTTGTATTTTGTTAATGTTTCGACCGTGTAATATAGATTAGTGCCGCCAGGAACACTTGTGATATGTTTTTCATTCTAAAATCGTCATTAAAAATATGAATATTACATACATATCAACACGGGTGCCTTACGGCGCCCGAGACCGCCTAGACGGCCCCAGCGGACCCAGCGGAGGGGTTTTAATCCCACCTCGTCGTAGCCGATGGTATGAGTCTACACCAAACAAGTGGCTAGCTCGTCGCGATGTTTTGAATAGACTATAAACAGTTTCACAAGTTGGTATAGTGAAACCGGGACAGACAGCTTAACGTGCTCTCCGAGGCACTTATTAATATTATGCCACAATAACAAACCTATTTATTTATTCGGGAGAGTTGGAGAATAGTTAATATAAAACAATTACGTTTTGATATAAATGACGTCGTGATATAAATTTATTCTATAAATAACTGTGCGTGATAAGTAAATTTAGATCACTATGCTAAGTGTTAACCAATAAAATAAAATTATATACTAATTGGCTTAGTTTATTATTACTTCTGTAGATGTTTCAAATTGAGCGTTAAATTTGACGATAAAATATACATTAATTGGTTTTTAATTAGGACAACGGCAGAAAGTGTTTTCGTATTAGACTGAGAGTTAAGCGAAGAAGCTACTGCAACCGAACGTATGAAGCCAGGTAATGGATTCGCTAACTCGAACGTCTAAAAATGTTGTTTTTAATCATATTAAAGTGAATTTTAAAGGATAAAAGAACGTGGAGGTGTATATATTACTTGGGTCCGATTCGACCATAAGTGGGTATAACTTATACCGAGATTAGTAATGTCAAATCACATACAAATATTTATTCTGTGTATTAATAATTTAAGCTACGAATAAATATTTGTATGGAATTTGACATTACTATCCCCAGTATAAGTTATGGCCTCTTTTGGTGGAATCGGCCCTTAGTCCTAATTAGATAGTCTTAGTATAAAAAATATATTTATAAAAATCTATTAGTTGTCTTTTGAAAAGACAACCAGTTTGATTTTTGATTCTAAAAATATTACTTTAATATATAATCTATTCAAACCTCAACCCTTTTATTTTTATAAAAAATATTCTGAAATTATGATCGAGTAAACAAATTATACACCTCCATGTTCTTTTTTTTTATTATTTTAAATCTTTATTATTACTGAAAACAACATTAAGATGTTTTTTGACGTTCGAGTTCGCGAATCCGTTTCCTGTGCACTTAAGTAATATTACTTCATTACTATCTAAGAGCAACTAAAGTTTTTATATAAATTTTTAGAGTTCCGTATATTTTAAAGAAAAACAGAACTCATATCGTATCACGTCTATCACGGGTCTGAACAGACGTTGAGACCCATATGAAGAAAACTGTGTCATAGTATTAAACGTTAGTGCCTAACAACAACAACAATACTTGTATTTGGTACTCGAACTATAATATTTGAAATAAATAAAAACGCCGTGGAATACGGGGAAAATATACTAAAAAACTTTAACGTTTTTAGGTAACCAAATGCTAAAAAAATCTTAATATCTTAACTTAACAATCTCCCATTTTTTTATGGATTTTAGGTTTAAGTAGTTTTAAGTTTACTATAATCTTTTTAAAGAAAATTCAAAGGACAAATATTTCAAATTTATACTTTTAATATCTGATTACGAAAGTATTTACTACTTATTGGCTATTCCAGTATTTTTCTTGTACTGTTATATGGAACCCTAAGTCTGCATACAGCATTCGCACTATATCGCTATAGTATTGTTTAGTAGTAACATTTTTTCTGCCTTCTGTAGGAAACCTTTTAAGAAGCAATATTTTTTTAGATTTTCAGAGTTTTTGTTGTACTTTCCGAGCCTTTGGAAAGCGTGTTATAAAAGTTCGGCGTATTTATTTTTCCTCTCCGGAACTTGTGTTGCTCAAAATATGTTTATCTCGTCTGCACTGAGGTCAGTGGGCACTTCGCCGCGCACGCAGCATCATTAACTACTGTGGTCGGTCCCTTAACACTTGTCTCTTTGTTCCCCATATAATCGCTTATCGGGTATGCTGTTCTATTTTAGTCTCATTCCTATCTAATGTCTGTGTTTCTAATTATAACATTTCATTAAGCGTTGAACGAATAAGCCTGCTGTAGTGTTAAAAAATAAAGGGCATAAATGACCTTAAAGGGGCCAAATGAAAAAATGCGTGACTTGGAAGGAAACTGGGAGTGGCTTAGCCCTATATTACTAAACTATCCTGCGTGTGATACTAAGCATTCGTAAAAATACCATATGGAAATAAAACAATAATAAATACATAATATAATCAAAATCTTTATTTATTTTGGAAGTATACTGTTACATTATTTTGGCCTTATTCATTAAAAACTTATTGATTTTTTGAAAAAACACTTTAGTTATAGTAGAGAAGTGCATAAAAGAGACAGAACTTTTATGCATATTCATTTTTGTTCCAAAAAAAGAGAAAAAACCTATACTATATGTAACTAAAGTATTTTTCAAGGACTCAATAAGTTTTTACGTAGTACCTATACCGTTCCGTGGGAAAAGACATACCTAAGGACTACAACATCAAGTCGAACAAATATTTTGATCTCACAAACGAAATTACTAGAAACGGATTTAAAACTCAATTTTATGCAGTGGAAGTTGGTGCAAGAGGAATTCCAGCAGTCTTTGCGCCGTCTATTGAAGGATCTTGGCCTTTCGAGAACAGTCGTCGGAACTTTTATGGAGGGTGTTACCAGGATGGCGCTAACAGGATCTTATAGTATTTGGTTGAGTAGAGAGGGTAGTGAACACAGTGCAGGTGAGAGTTCAAAAGGCCTTTAAACCTACTTCGCGGTCTCAAGTCCGGCAACGCTGCAGTTCATTCCCCTGCCTTCCAACCACGCGATGGACCCGGCACCCGCACGGTGAAGCCATGAATTGCTAAGAACATTGTCTCATAACTACTAGCTGATCCGTGCAACTTCGTCTGTGTAACTTTAACCGTTTACGCAGCGTACGCTCTCAAAGGATATTTTTTCCCCGTTTTTGTAACATTTTTCATTGTTCCTCCTCTTCTATTGGTCGTAGCATGATGTTATGTATCCTGTAGCCTTCCTCGATGAATGGGCTATCAAGTTACACCAAAGTGTCCGACAAAGTAATTGGAACGATTAAAGTTAAAAATGGCGTCTAATGTACCAGTTTTACTTTTGAAAGTCAAATGAAACAGCTGGTAAATTAGACGACAGTCTGGTGCAATCAGCCTAAAAGATTTTTTCAATTCAAACCAGTAGCTTTTTTTTTAATATGTAGGACAATTTACACATTGCTCTGGTCACAAACTAAGCTCTAGGCTTGTACTATGTGTACCAGAAGCAACGATATAGTACATATTATATATTATTTGGTTTCTGAGATTAGCGTGTTCAACCAAACAAACAAACCAACTCTTCAGCTTTATAATAGAAGTATAGATTATGGGTCCCTTAACACTTGTTCCTTTGTTCCCCATATAATCGCTTATCGGTTATGCTGTTCTATTTTAGTCGCATTCCTATCTAATGTCTGTGTTTCTAATTATAACATTTAATTATGAGTTCAACGAATGAGCCTGCCGTAGTGTTTAAAGGTGAAAGGCAATGAAAATGAACTTTAAGACCTACGTGAAAAAATTACGCACAGTAAAAGGGAGTGGCTTAGCCCTATTTTACTTAACTATCCTGCGGGTGACACGAATACTAAACATTTGTAAAAAAAATACGACTGGAAAATGATACAGGAATGTTATGATTATCAAAATCTTTATTTATTTTAGAAGTAAAGTGTGTATTCTTTTTGTTTTAACTCTTAATAGATTTTATTATCTATGTTTAAATGTTAAAAAAAAACTAGTTATAATAAAAAAGCAAAAAGTCAATATAAATTCAAAAATATTATGTTAGCTAGCAAAAGTTTTTTGACAGTTAAAAAAAACCAAAGGTATCAAGAAAAAAATTGTAAAAAACTTTTAATTAGTTAAAAAATATTTACTTAATTCAAGATTTTTTTACAAAGATCCAAGAATTTATTTTTATCGGCATGTACCTAGGTTTAGACTTCCAGCCTTAATAGAATTTTTAGAGGCATTTGCCTATTCCACGTGTGCACCGGGTCGCTGCTTCTTTACACATAAATAAACAAGTAAGCTACAATACTTGCATTTTATTATTGTCGTTAAGCTGCTTGATCATACGAGCGTGGGAGGAAGGAAAGGCAATGCAATAAATAACGCAGCAGCGTGTAGCATTTGCCCGTAGATGATTTAGTATAGGGCGGACCGAGACCCGGACAGTTTAGATTTAGACACTTCATTTTGCCAGTAAGATGGCGAATCATTTGAAATACTATTACGTTCTAGGAATTAACAAATTTGACGTAGGTAAATCACACACATATTATCACAGGTGCCTTATGGCGCCGGAGACCGCCTAGACGGCCTCAGGGTACCGGAGTACCGGAGGGGTTTTTAATCCCACCTCGTCGTAGCCGATGGTATGAGTCTACACCGAAAAAGTGGCTAGCTTGTCGCGTTGTTTTGAATAAACTCAATAACCCATCTATAAACAGTTTCACAAGTTGGTGTAGTGCAACTGGGACCGATAGCTTTACGTGCTCTTCGAGGCACTATAGTACTATATTAAATTAAAAACTCATTGGTACACACATTCGATCGAACCAGGGACCTAAGTGTTTTTAAATCCAAGGTCTAACCAACTATACCACCACGTACCTATAGTACCTATATAGACGTAGGTAAATCTTTCATAAAATATATTATTGTGTAGCATCGGTTGAGTACATAATACCCATTGGTACGGCTCAGTTTACCCCAATTTATTACCAAGTTTAGGTCCATAGTTAACTACAGGCCTAAGCCTGGTAATAAATGAGTTTTGTTACTTTATATCCATAATAATGTGACGGGAAGAAAACACGAAGTTTAGCTTTGGTTTATGGAAATGTTTCTGAATAGAATCGTTTTCCACAGCGTAAAACAGTCGTCATTATTGGTGAATAAATGCCTTAAAATTGCCAGTTTTTCCCAGACCGTTGGTGCAGGTCAAAAATTAAATACTAATATTATAAAGCTGAAGAGTTTGGTTGAACACGCTAATCTCAGTAACTACTGATTCAAATTGAAAAATTATTTTGTGTTGGATAGCCCATTTATCTAGGAAGGCTACCAAACATCAAGCTACGACCAATAGGAACGGACTAACAATTAAAAATGTTGCAAAAACGGGGAAAGAAATATTCTTTTTGAGGACGTACGCTACGTAAACGCTTAAAATTGCAGACGAAGTTGCGCGAATCAGCTAATATAAAAACTAATTAAGACAAAAAGTAGGTAGGTAATAAAAGAATGTATTGATAAAAAGCTTAACAACGTCAATTCAATTTACTGAAAGTAGATAATAAATGATATCTAGAAAAGTTCATCGAACGTCGATAACCAATTGATAAACCGGCGCCAAATATATATAAGACACTTTTTCGCCATCATCAGATTGCGAAAATTATCAAAAAGACCTATTTTCGACGTTACAAATAGGTAATCATATTTTTATTTATACAACAAGTAAGAAAGTTAACTCCTATCACTGGCGAATTCGATTATTTCTAGCAAATGAGTAATCGATGGCTTTTATGATCGATCGTCAGTGCGGCGCGTGATTGATAGCCGAATCCCACTGCTTCGACGAATTTATTTCATGCACTTGGTATCTAGACTTTCGTTTTTATAACTCATCAAACAGTCACTAACTATACTTTCTCCTTTTAAATGTGCTTCTAGAGTTTTAAATCGCAGTTTCTTATCTAATTAACCAATTATTAAATGTTTTGTTTAACGATTATGGTAATCTTTTAATAACTACTACGTACGTAGTCACTGCGTAGTAATACAGAATCATTCATTTTACAACCGGCACATATTTACTGCGTAGTTAGAATAGTTAATGACATACTTTGATTTTGATGTCAGTTCCACTATTTACAGTTCATATGTATTTAAAAGAATTCAAAATTAAATTCCACATTGCATCATCTTTTCTTTGCTACGCTAAAAGCGGTGAGGCACTTAACATTTTATTTTTGATGGTCATTGACTTCGACTTTCCTCGTGTTTCGGAAATCACTTAATATGTCTCATTTGTTAACATCGTACAATACAGCCTTTTAAACGTTCTAATAAAAGTACAACAACGACTTCAATAATTGATAACATGAACAGCAAATAAGGCAATTTCCGATCAGACAATACAATGTTCGCTAATCACAATATTAGCGAAGTGATACCCCGAAATAGTCCATGACCTTGTAGAGGTCGCGTCTGTGTTCGCGCTGGTCGGCAATAAAGACGTTCCTCAATGAGTTAAACCGATTAAAAAGCCTCACTGGCCAAACGCCAGTCCGCAGTCGCATAAACATTTGGAAATGAAAAACGCTTGCGTAATATCTGGGTGTACTCTATGAGAGATATTATAGCGTAATATCAAATTTATTTTGTGAATTGCGTCATGTTTTGATAATATAAAATAATTTAATAACCGGCGCTGGCAGGGTTGGAGATGGTAGAATGAATTCATAATTAATTATTTTAAGAATTATTACTTCAAATAAAGAAGAAGCGAATACTGCTGCACTGAGAGAAAGTAAGAAAGTAATCGACATAACCCTAAAAAAATACTATGAAACCATTAAGTTATATGTAAATAACTTTTCATTTATGACGCATTTTATATTTATACATTAAAGTGTGATCGTAGAATCATATAAAATCTAAGAAAACTACTTTGACGTATAAAACCTAAACGAAATTTCTGCGTTTGCAAGTTTCCATTTCTGGAAATGCATTTAGAACGGACAGCTCGGTACGCCTACGGGAATAAGCTCTGAATCACGAAGATTCATAGTCAGGCTCCCATTGTAGCTCATGAATACTCGTGATTCAACTTATCCCATATTTTTTGTGCCTTTTACCTTTCTGATGTTTCATTTGTTAGTATTTGTTGTATCAGTCATCGAATGTCTCAGTACTTAAGAATCTAGTGAGGAATCAACGGAAATTCTTTAAATACATTAGTAAACTTTTTTTTATTATTATTTGCCTTTACCTTTCTCTTTCATTTGTTAGTTTAACAGTCATCAAATGTCTCAGTACTTATAAATCTAGCGAGGAGTTAACCGATATATTTTTAATTATTGTAAATTTAACAACTTTATTAACATATTAGTCAGTTAATATCGTTAATATAGAAGGGAGTTGTTTGTTTACTTGATTTCTTATGACTTTTGTATGAGTAGATTGTATTGCTCGTTTCTCCATAAAACTGGTCAGAGCCATCATATTATTTATGTTTACGTTTAAGTGTCCGGAGACAGGTGGCTTCGTGACGTCCGTCCTGTTCGTTGACTCCTTTAAACGACCTTCGACTTCAACTGCCTCTTACAATTATATTCTAATAACGCCTATCTTGGTTGTTTGGCTTTTATAAAATTAAAAAGAGTACACTGACAAAATAAAACTTAATGAGGAGTGCCAGTGCAATTAAAGCATTAATACGGTTCCCTTATTGCGCAAGTTATTCTCTTCATGAAATAGCTAAAACTAATATTGTGTCGGGCCGACCGCGGGATGCCGGTGGTTTCTTTGATGCAGCAACCGTTGTCGTCTCTGCATTTACATTTACCGTCACGCAAACTTTCTTCCAATAGTTATTTCGTTTTATTAGCCTTTCCCCTAAGTACTTACCGAATATTTCACAAGCATATTTTCATAATGCAGTTCTCAGGAATGGAAATTTGAATTGCTTTTCAAATTTATCATATGTTGTTTACGACCGTAGGTGGGTACTTAATTTTAATGCTTATTTGTATTTATATTGGCTTTATATTAAGCATTGTGTTTACTTATAATTTTATGAGCTTCTACAAAGTTTATCTCTTACATTAATTACTTAGATGCTAAAGTTTAACATGTTTTAAACTTACAGATAATTAGGTACTAGAAAATATACGTCTAGACGGTATTCTGCTGGTTCGTATTTTCTATTATTAAATTGTCAACTTATTATTTTTAGAAAACGAAATTCTGTGAATTTTTGCGCAGCAAATCCACTATTTTTATATTATGAAGAAAATATTTCTGTGCAGTGAAATATACATTTGTTTTTACTTCTCTAACTATTTTAACAATCTACGCAAAATGATGTAGCGGAAGGATGTTGTTTTGTAAAAGCTCTAAAATCGTTGAAGTTGTCCCAATTGGCTCGTCGGCAGTGATGACGTCACGGTCGTCTGTGCCCCGTCTGCCGCGGCTTCCCGGAAAACCGGCCTGAACGCTTCCTGTTCCCATTTGGACCTACACCCTTTATGAATGGGTTATTGTCATTGGAACGGTGCTTTTACTCGATACTGTTTGTTACGGTTTTTTTTAAACGGTATTGAATGTGTCTGGTGCATTTTTGGTCGGGTTAAATATTTGAATAAAAAAATATCATGTTTCGATTTAGTAGTTGCTAAAAATATATCTTTGTAAGTAGAAAAAAACAAGCTACATTTACATACAATTAAAGAGTATGGCATCGAAGAAGTGGTTTGGTAGAAATAGAACTGCAGAGGCTTCATAAAAATCTTCTTAATCAGTCCCGTATAATTATAAGATTCTTCATGTCTTATAAGAATCATAACATATGATCCATACGCCCAGTTTCGTTTTCTAGTTACATCGCCAAAAAACAACCTTGTGCCGCACTGCAGTTGTGTTCATTTGTTACATAATAAAATTATATAGTAGTATTTACACAAACAAGTATATTTTCTAATGGAATTAGTAATATAAACAAAAGTTTTCACGTGAACTGCAGTTGAACTGTTTTCACAAACTTTAAGGTATTGAAAAATACCAAAAATGGTCAAGTATATATTTATTAAAGAACGAAGATACAAACGTAATAATTTACGTATATGTGAGCAACAACCAATAGAATCGCTTTATTCAATCCTGTTACCAAAAATAAAGCGATCCTATTGGTTGTTGGTCACGTATACGTAAATGAATACGTTACGTTTCTACAATGCGCAAACCCATGGTAGAGCCTCTGAAACAAAATACGTTCTCATAGTTCTGTAAAAAAAAATACATTTTCTAAAAACTTTCTAAGCTCGCTTGAAAACCACTAGCTTATTTATTTATAAAAACACAATATTGTAACTGACAGTGCACATGTATAATATTGTAGGGGACCCAGTTATTAGAAAGATAAAATAAAAAATACTGGATATGGCATAAATAATCTGACTCAAAGGAAAATAAAATGAATTTGCTTGAGAAAGACGTTTTGAGAAAAACTGGTCCGTGACTAATCACAGTAAACAAATTCTGTTTCTTTTAAAGGTTACTTCACATTATGAAAATAACGAAATCCTTTATGTAGGTTGGCCACAAAGCGGAATGCTAAAATCTTTCAAGCCAAAAGCACTTGTAATACAAGGGAATAGAGTGTACGACTTTTAAAATGTCCGTTGTTGCTGATTTATTTTTAAACCCTTAATTTGAAAGCTAAAACTTTGCTTATTTAAAAACATTTTTAATATAGTTATTTTTTTAGTTTCCGACATTTCTCATTGTACGAGCATCAACTCGTACAATGAGAAATGTCGGAAACTTCGAAAAATTACCATTCACCGAAGTTCGCGAAACGTTTTTTTTTTTTCGACAAATTTAGAGTTTGTGGGAAATTGCCTAAATATGGAACGAAAAATAATATCATTACTGAAAAGTGAGTTTTTGAAAACAATATAAATGACCCTCCTTAAAATTTGTTATTTTATCTGATTATTTTGTGATTATCTGTTGCCGTTTTATTCGTTATTTGTTATGATTTTCCTATATACATATGAGTGTGAGATTTTTTTTTACTTTTACTATATCGTCAATCGTTAACTCTCCACCAATAGAATCGCATCGTTTTTTAAACTTACCAAATAATATTTATGATTTGTGAAAAAGTTAACACAGTAGTATAGTTGCAGGATAGTAAACGTTAGAAAAACACACAGAGCTACTGATGGACAGGCTATAGGTATTCTCTGAGGCTTTGTACCCAAAAAGCCGTTAATTTATATTTTTTAATGTTCATTTATATTTATATTATACGTGGTAGCCGTGGAGACCTTGGACTTAAAAACGCTTAGGTCCCTGGTTCGAATCCCGGTGTGTACCAATGAGTTTTTAATTTAAAGATGTATGTACATTTGTTTCACAACACCACTATAGTGCCTCTGAGAGCACGTTAAGCTGTCGGTCCCGGTTTCACTATACCAACTTGTGAAACTGTTTATAGATGGGTTATTGAGTCTATTCAAAACATCACGACGAGCTAGCCACTTGTTCGGTGTAGACTCGTACCATCGGCTACGACGAGGTGAGATTAAAACCCCTCCGCTGGGTACCCTGGGCGTCTAGGCGGTCTCGGGCGCCGTAAGGCACCCGTGATGATATGTATGTTAATGTTCATTTGATAATGATTTAAATTAATTATTCATTACCATTAAACACTTTTTTTTAATATTCAAGATAGATTTATATGTACCTACATATCCGAACTTTACATCCCTAATTGTAAATTAATGGCAAATAAATTGCATAGCCACAAATTGTCGATCTCTTTCTAACATCATCACGACTTCATTGTCCGCCAGGGGCTACGGGCTCCGCGTCGCCCGGGTCTTTGACCGCCAACGCTGTCTGCAGCCAGTCTGCTTTCGATATCTACATTGTAAGCGCTCTCAGCAACACATACTCTTACAATCTTGCTTAGTGCGAAAATAATTGGTTTATTATGCTATTTCATGAAATATTTTATGAAAGTGAAAGGAATTTCTTTTGACACATTATTTTTAGATATTTGGTTCTTTAAAAATAAAAGTATGTATTTAATACTGATATTTCAACGGTTCTGTCTTTTACCAATTATATATTATATATAAAATTGAAACATAAATGGTATAAAACGAGATTACAATTGAAAAAATCTTAATTTAGATCTAATGATTAAAGTCAAAATACTTGATAATTATATATTTTACCTAGAAGGTATATTTTTTTTAATAAGTGTATATCTGAAGCATTACAAAACGGTATTACAATGGAAAATAATCTTAATTTAGAACTATTGTTTGATTAAGTTAAAATACGTGATAAAATTTCAAAAAAATATTCCTATCTTAAAAGTAATAAAATACACTTTGGTTAGCGTCGGCTATTTATAGAACACAAATTCTATAAAGTCACGTTTAGTTTGTCATTTGACGTACTATAAAATAGATACATACTATTTTAAGCGAGTTGACCTATTGGCATATATCTGGCGTAGGTATTAATATGTATTATTTTACTTTACCTATGTACCTTCAATAAATTTCTTTTTCAATTTTCCTGAATTCAAGTAAGAAATCCTAGTAATAAAAATTGTCTTTTACTATTAATGGCAATAATTCATAATACTTCTCCATTCAAACTATTCGATTACACGCTTCTCTGATTTACGATTACACCATTCATTGTATTGCAAATGATATGGCGAAGTTGGTTGGTTATACAGGGTGATATTGATAAATGGGCATAGATGTAAGGAGAGCGGCCTCGGTCGGAGCCCCGGGCTGAAGAAAGCGGCCGGCCGAGACATCACCCAGACAAAACATACAATGCCCTGTCCTCGATGTAGGTTAAGCGAACTTCGTTCAAGCACAAAGCTTAGAAACATTGAGTAGAGAGCGCCACTAAACTTGGTAATGATTTATTTTATTTAAATTTTTATTGCATACAAAATACAAAGGCGGACTTAATGCCGCTAGGCATTCTCTACCAGTCAAATTTTCGGGACAATAAAAGCAGTTAATAAGCGAGGTAGGTGCAATACAGTAACTGAGTATATAAACCAGTGAATATTATATAAAATACTTACAATCTATTATATACTACTTAAATATATCTTATATATACATACATAAACTACATATACACAATACTACCAACTACAAAATGAGAAAGTAACAAATATAATATTAATATAAGTAATATGTCACAAAAATATACAAAGAGTACGACTATATTTATGCCAGTATAATATATAATATTTTTCATGGCATTTCGAGTGTATAATCACCTACCTAAATCATTTAATAGTTTACTATTTGGATCGTTTACATAAATTATTGCTTCATAAGTTATATTATTCGGTGAAAGAATTTTTAGAAGAAGAAGGTCTATTTGTAATGCGGACTTGCTGATATTGATGTGTGATTATAGTTTTAGTGTAAGTTTAGTAGTATATAAAGATTAATGGCCTTATTCATAAAAACTTCTTGAGGCCTTGAAGAACACTTTACTTAGTAGTGGAATGTTTTGTCACTTTTACGCATATGAACTTTTGTTGCTAAAAAAAAAGAGACAAATTAAAGTGTTCTTAAAGGACTCCATAAGTTTTTATGAATACGGCCATAAATATTTAAATATATTTTGCACGCCATCGTGTGGTAGAATATGTAGGTAGGATCAATCTAACAATTCTTACAACAACATGTACCCATAATCTGGCAAATAAATAATTTATTATTATTATTATTAAAGATAACAGAAATTACCAACAAATATATAACTTATTTTTACCTAAATGACTAAATAACGAGAAACGACAGTTAAGATCATTATAAATAGTATGTACCTACATTATAGTTCGACTCTAGAGATACAAGGAGTAGAGCAGGCAAGATGTAGTGGAGTTAAATACTTGATAATCACAAAAGAATAAATTGCTGATACGCCAATTGAAATTTAATAATAATATGTAGGACAAATTACAAATATTGCTCTGATCGCAAACTAAGCTCTAGGCTTGTACTTTTTTGCCATGGGTGGGTACCTACGACCACCGGATACCACGCCAAAGGCGCAGCCACTAACTAATCTACGGAGGCTGTCTGTTTACTCAGCTTATACCACTGATAAATTTTACCTTACAGACTTTAAAAAAAAAACTGACTAGACTACAAGTCGTAGCAATTAAATACTCCTTGGCAGTGGATGAAACAATAAATGTTTTAAAACAGTTTGAAAAACATTGGGACCGTTTTAAAAGATTTTTACAAGTATTGTAGCAATTATTATTAAACTTTAATAACAATTTTGAAATATTATATTCCGAATTAATTGATTATCTGATCTGCTTAGGTTTTTATTGACCGCCTCCGGAGACTAGTGGTTGCGTCTTCGCCGCTGTATCTAGAGGTCGTGGGTTCGATTCCCGTTCATGGCAAAAGTATTATTATGTGAAATATACCTAATATGTATTAATGTCGTTGTTTCTGGTACACATAGTACAATAAATTATGTAATGTCCTTTATATTATTAATATTTCTTTTTGAGAGCTTATAACCAAAAGATAAAAATTTTAAAATTCTGCGGTCTCTATTCGATTTTAACATCGTTCCATAGAAAACATAGCTTATTCAAACGTCATCATTACATTTTGATCTTTATCTCAAAGGTCTTATGATCTAAATTTGAAACCTTTTTTTGTAGAGATAAATTTGTGTGTACTCGATTTTTTCTGAGAATATAATTGATACATATGATTGTAATGGAAAGTGAATACGTAATTAGTATTGAGTTCATTTAGTTCTACGAACTTTTTTTTTAGTGTAACACTGCCACATTTCTTTCGGTGTAATTAGGCTAACTATATCGAATGACAAGTTTTTTTTAAATACATTTATATGGTTAATTATATATACCTACACATATGTTGTAACGCTTTTTAGCGTATTACTTATTACTTAGTACCTAATTGCCCTAAGTTCATTTCATTGCTATCGTTCAAAGCCATATAACGAAGTTTAATGTCAGTATTCTACCATCATAACTGGGACCACTCCCTTCTATGATGATTGGATGGAACTTTCCTCGTATTGCGTAGTGCGTATTACTTCAATGATACAACACCTGTATTTATAATTACATTCCTAGTTTTTTTTTTTAATTACAATTTGACAAGTGTATTACTAGTTAAGAATGTAGAAACCTGTTTTACCGAAGAAGGCCTAAACCAAAGGGTGGGAAATTAAATACACTGCATTCGTAATCGCGAATTCTACATACAAAGTGAGCTTTCGCATTTCCAGTTCTATTCGATTACTGTTTGTCGAAGAATTAAAACAATATTTTTGTCGGTTTGTATTAATTAATCTTTCTCTATTGGGTATTATTTTATTTAAGGGAAATCAGAATAAAAGAACTTTTTAATATTATAATACTAAAATATGTTTTTACCCACAACAGAAAGATTTTCGCGTTTGTACGCGAAAATCTTTGTATAATTATTGGTAATAGTTTACCAATATAAAAATAATAATTGAACCTCGACTAACAGCCAAGATGTAATATTGGAAGTACGTTTGTATGGGCGTCAACGAGACTACAGTAGTTCTACCACAAGTTTTTGCAAACAGCTTCTACTATAGCCGCTAGTAACTATAGATAGGGATCAAACAATAGGATCACTCTATTTTTTCAAATAATCGTCTCTTATTGGTTGATTCCTATCTATAGTTACTAGCGACTATAGTAAAAATTGTTTGCAAAAAAAAATTGCGACGGAGCTACAGAGCCCTTAAGTTATTTTCACAACAACGGACAAGCACTTTTGATTCGAACAAAGGTAGGCGAGCAATTTATTCGGCTCCACTGTACGCAGAGTAAGGAATAGCGGCATAGAGTTCAGAGCATTTATTGTGCTTAAAATATAGGTACTCTAAAGGTCGGTTTAATAGTCGTTGCTAAGCAATTGCTAATGCTTAGCCAATGCTTCAGACGTCAAAATGCATATAATATGAAAAAACTGCATATAAATTTTGACAGTTCCAAGCAATGGCTCAGGTTAAGCAACGTTTAAGTGTCGGTTTAACCCTAAATAACTGGAAAATGTATGCCAAGATGAATAGACGTTGATTAGCAAGGGTTAAGACTGCCTGGGTTAGGTTCAAAATGGCATCTGTGTAATTGTAACGATTGCCCGTTTAAAATGGTGTCGTATTTATTTGAAGCACATTCGTCACCATTTTTAACTTCAATTGTTACAACAGAATTGTCAAATTATAATCCGAATGCTTTGTACCTACATATGGCGTATACTTTTGGGGCATACCTACTTGGGCTTTCGGATTATATAATAATTCATTTATTGAGCAAAATTTTAGCCTAGGTACAAAATTTAAAGTCTTAATACACAAATTCGGTTTCTTTTTTAAAAGTAGACCTAGGCCTCATACTAGGTAGGTGTACCTGTGCTATGAGGACCAATTTATATAGGGCTTGCTGAATTAGCATTACGTACAATGTAGGCCCCACCGGTCCCCAGATTTCATAAGAATTACTTTTCCACAATTGGCCCGTAAAATTATGTCCCATTCACCACCCGCTATTGTTTTAAAATACGGATAGTAAAAACATTTTATTTAACACGAATATTTAACGGGTTCTGTAGTCGACTCGGCGCCCATACAATAGTACTTTCAATATTACAAGTTGGCTATTAGTCGATGTTAAATTATTATTTTTATGTTTTTTAATTGTTCGCGAAAACCTGTTTTGCGTCATAAATATGTTTGTATTATAATATTAAAAAAGATTTCGACAAAAAACACAAAACAACAGAAAGATTAATAAATACGACAACGGGCAAAAATATTATTTAAATAATAATATTTTTGCCCGTTGTTTTAATAAAATATTAATTCTGCGACAAACAGTAATCGAGTATTACTGGAAGTGCAAAAGCTCAGTTTGTATGAAGAACGCAAACTTTGCCAGCCATTAGAAAAGCCTTTAAAAATGCATGCGTGATAAAATAAATATTTATCATTAGGTACATGCTGTCCATCGTACCAATGCTTTTACATTGTCAGGTGTAGTAAAGTTTTCATCAAGCTATCGTGTAGGTAGGCATAGTGATGCTTTGTGGTATGTAGGTAAAAGTGGTTTGTTATTATTTCTATTTTAAAGTGCTTTTACGTTTGTAAACATTCCGCCACAGCTTTATGGGAGGTTATTCACGTTCGTTGCACTAGGTCGCTGTACTACAATACCCGATAATGTTCAATAAACTTACTGCACTAGGATTTTGTTATAATTATTGAAAAATCAAACTTTAAAAAAAAGTTACGTATTAAGTACCTAGGTTATGTTTCAAAATAATACCACCACTACCACCCATGGCAAAAAAAATATAGAAGCAACGATATAATACATATTATATTTTATAAACACCCAGACCATGACAAACTGTACAGAAAAACTTACTTTTTTTTGTCATGGGTGGAGATCGAACCAACGACCTCTTAATTTTTTAAATACTTTGGAGACATGTCTTAACCAACTAGGTATGCAAAGCCTAAAGCGTGACTACATCACTTGATGGTTTTTGCATTTGTATAAAATTTATAAAACAAGACAGCTAAACCGCTTTTTTTTCTTGTTAAATTTAAATCGATCAAAAGTAACAGTTAAAGTTATTGCAACCGGAGTCAACATTTTATGTCGTATTCATTGCAAAGAGTTATTAATATGAGATATTACTATAAATAGCGTACAGATGCGTACGAGATCATATCCGAACCCTTCCATAGTTTGTCCTACACATTTTAATTACACTGCATATTTTTATCGAGTGAGAAGTATTGAGATACCTTGCGAAAACTGTCGTGTTATAGATGACGTTGCAGACGCCCCGAGTTACACGCCCACTTGCGTGCCGCTCGAGTGAAAAAACTTGGCATTACAGATTGGGTGCTGGTTTGGAAACTCACTTTTTCATGTATATCACTAAATTATTATTTTTTCTTTTTCATAAGTCATGATCAAAAATGGCCCACTTACTAAATATATATTTTTATGAGGTCCATAAATCTTAGCACCATACTGCATTTGTTTTGTCCGATACTTTGATATTATTTCCATCTTTAAACGATATTTTTATTGACTAAAACTATATAATAAAGTATTAAGGTAAATAAAAAATAGCCATATGGCCTCCAAATATGCTATATAACTATATATTTTTAAATTTTTAAAAATAATGTCTATATATTTTTTAATCTAAGGGCGATATATATTGACAGCCTCCGTAGACTAGGGGTTGCGTCTTTGGCGTTGTATCCGGAGGTCGTTTCCCACCCATGGCAAAAAAAATATTAGCACGTTTTTTCTGTACAGTTTGTCATAGTCTGGGTGTTTATAAAATATAATATGTATTATATCGTTGCTTCTGGTACACATAGTACAAGGCTAGAGCTTAGTTTGTGACCAGAGCAATATGTGTAAATTGTCCTACTTATTATGATTATGATATACAAGAAGTTGGTATTTTAACGTGTTCTATGAAGCAAAGTTGTATTAAAATTTAACTTTAGTTTATGAGATTGTTTTCGCCTTTAATATTAACTTTTTCGCAAGTGCAGTTATTGGTACATAAGTTACTAAACCCCAATTAACCCTATAAATCGATATTTTTTAATTTGTTATGAAACGCAGGCAACTTTCTGTTATAGCAGTGATTAGATCGGCAGCAAGGCATTGTAGCCATGGTTTTAGTCTGTGGGCTCACCGGTTCTAAATGGGTGGTTGAATTGACGATAAGGCAGCTAGTATATTAAACTGTTCTCGTAATGCAATTTGTTGCCATCCAATTCGTAATGGCATAATTTAACCGGCATAGTGGGAGCGATCAATTTTGTTAATGAACAATTATTGATCGACACTATTCATGGACTTTGTAGGTCTGCTCACCACCAGGTAGATACTACAAAGTCACATGCCGTGCTCCAATAAAAAAAATAAAAAAAACATATTTACTTTACCAAGTAGCAATAATATATGTTACAAATAAGAATAACTTTTTTTTTGTTTTAAAATAACACCCATATGAAGTTGTGGGAAACAGCTATGGTGAAAAAGCATATTGCTCTTATCTTTTGGGGAGTTCCACTCGGCAGCTCCAAAAATATACATCAGGTCTTTACTAAATTAATATGGAGCTTAGTGAACTATGAGTGATACAAAATAACTGTTGTTGACGTATCCCTTAATGGTGATTTATCAATCGGTAGCTAATAAAAATAACCATATTTCGTACTTAGTTCTACTATTCTATTTTTAACAAATGAAAAAAAAAATAAAGATGACTTTGATATTCGAGTGAGTTACGAAATTGGCACGTTACGGCAAAGAGTACCTACTTTTTATCGCATGGCGCTCTCTGTGTCAGTGGCGTCTCTACAGGCGCTTGGACCGAAAGGCGAGCGGCGCCGACGACGTCAGGGGCTAATGTTTTAATTGGACGATCCCTATGTTGGCACTCGCATTTGTTTGACGGCCTGCTTTACTTTTTGCGGCTTCGTCTACATACAATATTAGTCCTTATTTAGATTTACAGATTATGACTAATTGGTCTACTTTAGTCACTCCATTTTGATACTCGTAAACTTTTTTACGGGTGTTTGGATAGCTCAAACTGTAAGTTATTTTGGTCCCTATATGGTTCACTATCCTCCGTGGTCTTGTGGTTGCGCCGTTGACGTTGAATTCGGATGTCGTGGGTTCGGTTCCCACTCTTAAAACATTATTAGTACGTTTTTCTATACAGTCTGGTATTACATATTATATTTTATAAAAAACCCAAACCAAGCAATGGTTTGGGTTTTTCTAAAATATAATATGTAATACCTAATACTGTTGTTTCTGGCACACACAGTAAAAGCCTAGAGCTTAGTTTATTACCAGGAGAATATGTGTGTAATGTCTTTTATTTAAAAAAAACTGTTGGTTTAGGGACTCCATCTTTGATATTTAAGAAGTATCCTAAACAATAATCTTGTCCTGATATAAATCTCTTAACCTATGCAACAAAGCGTACATCCACATACCACGATATACGACATAGCTTTGATAGAAAAAAATGGAATAATGTCTCGGTCACACAATCTCAATGCGTTGGAATGGAATGCGTTCCCAGAATGCATCTTTTATCCCATAATCCCGCGGTTGTCACAAAAGCTTTCACTATATGTCAGACTATCGAGGGCATTGTTTGCTGCCTTATCCGACTTACCATCTTAGGGATATTCGTGTATAAAAAAAAGAAAGACCTGACATGCAAAAACTTCACCGCGGAGGATTCAGGATCAATGCTGTTTTTTTTTTCCTCAAAATTGTTTTTTTTTTTTTTGGTAATCTACACTTAATATTATAAAGCCGAAGAATTGTTTTGGTTAAACGCGCTAATCTCAAGAACTACTGGTTCGAATTAAAAAAAATATTTTAGTGTTGGATAGCCCATTTATCGAAGGAAGGCTGTAGGTTATATAATATCACGCTACGACCAATAGGAGCGGAGTAACAATGAAAAATGTTGCTTAAACGGGGAAAAAATATTCCTTTTGAGAGCGTACGCTGCCGCGTAAACGGTTAAAGTTACGCAGACGAAGTTGCGCGGATCAGCTAGTGTTATTATTTCGTTTCATTATTACCTTCAATGCCTTTTTTTATCTATCCGCTAACATCGAAGCCAAAGGGAATGGTAAAATAAAATAAAAGTTTCAGCTTTAGCATAGCATAGATTCTATCTCATATGACCTATTTATTTATCGCAACTTTAAGACATTTTTTCATCCAAGCATAAATTATTTTTTGACTTATAACTTTTTATACCTATATGGAGGTCAACAAGATCTATAACCATTCTACAGTTCCAGTAAGATGGATCCGTATTTCTTCAGATATTTAAAGCAGAAAGACTCGGAATCTCATAAGGATTTCTTTGTTTTTTTTATTATTTAGTTAGACGCTTGCTTCTTTAATTTCAACATAGATAATTATAATTATTATCAACCAAATGAAGCGTAGCCTTATTGGCAAACTTTTAATTTGGTTACACTGTACTTTGCGTGACAGTGGTAAGAACAATTATAAGTTTCACACCTTTTCATGTTCTTTGTGTGTAATTACTTCCGGCATTTAAAAAGTTTATTTCCAGCGTTATTATTAGTATTAAGTTAATTTTGTAACAACACCCGGTTGGGCAATACCGGTTTTTGTTTGTGTAAGCTGTACATGGGTTCTACATGGCTGTACTTTGTATGGAACATCAAAAAAAATTACATCGTCGGTCATTCTCTTTTACGATTCGTATTTTTTCGTAAAACGCCTTAAATGACGTTTTGACTCTAATGTGTGGAATGTGTATTTTATCAGATGATTTGCGTCAGCGTTATTATGAGCATTATTTTGTTGGCTGTTTTATATACCAAATGTTATGGTTATATTTAAAACTTATACAATCAGCTTGACACAAATAACATCCTCTTTTAAGGTAAATAAAACATGTGAAATAAAAGATGCCTGTTACAATGCGTGCGAATAAGAAACAACAATAAATCTCGCTCGAATTTCTTAGAAAAATTACTTTGCTCCATATTGAAGTAGTAGGAAAATCGATAAAAAAATTGGGATTTTTTTCTATCGTGGAAACTTTGCGTTTTCGAAAATCCAGTTTTATCTAAATATCCTGTATTATTAATACATATTTTAAGATATTTCTTGGCTTTGAGGTATTTTCATAATCGAAGATCGAGTTTACTGATTTACTTTATGTTCACTCTCTTAGGTGCAACATTAGCTCCCGAGAAATTCTTTTGTATCATAAACTTGTCCCTCCTTATCTTTCCAAGTTACCCTGTGCACTATAAACAGTTATAGACATTAAGATGACGGCATATCTGGGTTGATTCCTAGGATTATGTAGATTGATGCATTGTGGATAATGTATTTGACCTCGTTGCCTATTAGCCCCGTGTGGGTGGCCTACTTGCTTGGATGCTGCAATTCATTCTTCTTTCAATCACCTATTTTTTGTTATTTAAATAATGAAATATTTATTTGTCAAGCAAAACCCTTTTTAGTAAGTGAGTTTACTAAGCGGTACCATAAGCCCTAAGTGATGACTTAAGCTTTTTTTTTCAGACTTTTGTCTGTAATTTAGAAACTGTATTAATAATAATAATAGTTTTGAAATATTATTAATTTAATATTTGTCTCTAGTTTATTTCTGTGAGGTTTTTATGTTTAACCTTTAAAACATTGAGTCGAAAGTATATATAATAATAATATGTAGGACAATTTAAACATATTGCTCTGGTCACAAACTAAGATCTAGGCTTGTACTATGTGTACCAGAAACACGATTTAATTTCATAAAATCCCCGACCGAGAAACACGTACTTGATATATATTATAATAATTCCAAATTTCAAGAAAATTGATCAGGTTTTACTCGAAATATTATGCTCAAAATGTTTAAAACCTTAATACCTAACTTAATACTAATAATAATATTTGCTCTTTATTTATTTATCCTTTTTTTTTTTTGCTGACATAGTTATTAATCAATCTTTCATGAACTTTATCCAATAATAAAAAATCTAAATATTCTCCTATAGAAATAGGTGAATAGAAAAATATCTCCCCAAATATTCGTAAAATAATTACTTACTTTTAAATCTTACAAATAGCTTAATTATTTCATCTTGATTCCAGAATTACAATAAAATAATAACGCTTAAAGGATTTAAAAGTATTTATTAAATTAAAAACATTTAATTTTGTTAACCAAATTGAAGTATTTCTTTATTAATTTTAAAGATTTGCAAGGTCAATGATACCAAGGTCGATGCTCATTCTAGGAAACATAACTTGTTTATGTAGACACTTGTCAAAATGTGGAAACCACTCCCAATTTGTAATTTAAGGTCCCCGCTGGTGAAATCCTGGTATTATCAAATTAGACGAAGGAAACCGGGAGTTTGACATTTCCTTTTTAAATATTATCTAGTTAAATATGATCCAGCCGGTGACGGCCTAGAAGTTTAGTAGGTAGCTAAAGATATCAACATTTTTACTAGGCTTCGTTTGCTGTCCTAACCTATGTTAAATTAACATAACGGTATGGTTTTTTTTAATGAATAATCTATACTAATTATAAAGAGGTAAAGTTTGTGATGTTGTAGAGGGTAATCACTGGATCTACTTTAATTTTCAAAATCGGTTGATATTGAAAATTATTTTGTTATAGCCCATTTCAAAAAAGGCTATATGTTAAATTAACATAACGGTATAGTTTTTTTTTAATGAATAATCTATACTAATTATAAAGAGGTAAAGTTTGTGATGTTGTAGAGGGTAATCACTGGATCTACTTTAATTTTCAAAATCGGTTGATATTGAAAATTATTTTGTTATATAGCCCATTTCAAAAAAGGCTATATGTCAAATTAACATAACGGTATAGTTTTTTTTTTATGAAAATCTATACTAATTATAAAGCGGTAAAGTTTGTGATGTTGTAGAGGGTAATCATTGGATTTACTTTAATTTTCAAAATCGGTTGATATTGAAAATTATTTTATTGTTGGTTAGCCCATTTCAAAAAAGGCTATAGGCTATATATTATCACGCCACGACCAATAAGAGCGCAGCATCAATGAAAAATGTTGGAAAACGGGGAAAATTTGTTCCTTTTGAGAGATTCCGTTGCGTGCGTGTGCGTAAAGTTACGCAGACGAAGTTGCACGGGTCAGCTAGTCTAAAATAAATTATTGGGTGTTGGATGGTAAAAGTTAACTATAGATTGGTCCATTTTAGTTACACTTCATTATTTAGTTATTACTTAGGCATTCATAAAAACTTATTGAGTCCTTGAAGTACACTTTAGTTATAGTATGTTTTGTCTCTTGTTCAGGAATAAGTAAGTTTTTCGAATAAAACCATTAGTGGGTTTATCGGATTTCACAAGCCTACTGTATTTATCGTAAAAATTATAATATTTATATTTTTGTCTTTAAACATGTTAAAATTATATTATCAAAATGCTAATATCGAAATATTTCAGGTGTAGGTATCGAAATTTATTTCACTCCACATTTTTAGTACTTGCCTTAATATTTTTTCGCACCCGTGCCCGTGTCGCCTGTTGCAGTTGTCGTTCTTGCTTCGCCTTTGAAGCTATAACCTTCTTCAATAAACAGCCTATCTAACGCAAAAAGTTTTTTTTTCCAATTGTACTCGTAGGTAGGTTAGTGCGTTCAATCATGCATAGAAACTCTTCATCTTAATATTAGTACCTATATTTTTTTTGTTTACGCAAAGATATCGTATCTCCCCTAATCGAAATAATGTGTTTTCAAATACTTCTCAATCACTATTTTTTTTATTTGAAGTTAAGTTACGTTACTTAGTCGGGCCTGTTTCCAGTCCAGACTAGGCGCGCCACTCTCTAGGCGTAGGCAGCCCTAATTCTGCCAAATTTATTGTCTACTGACCAACACTCCATGCCGTTAATTTGCTTCCATTATACTGATGTGACGTCAATAGCACCGTATTCATAGCCGCTCACTTATACATTCTATGTTGTCTATGGGAAATTAAAATGTCCCATATCTATAGTGACGCCTTTCCGGCCTATATGACTCTTAACTTATTGCTTTCTTTCAACAACACGCTTGTTGAATTAGCATGTTTATATCAATGCTATGCATGTATGTACGAATAAATATCGTACATATTTAGCGACTAAATGTACCATTAATATTACAGATTATTTTGGAATAATGTGACTTAATTTAAAAAAAAATGTATTAAATATATGAATAAACCGATATTCATAAAACTTTTGAGTTATGGAAGAACATTTTAGTTATAGAAGGTTTTTTCTGTTTTTTTTTAGCAGCAAAATGGAATATCCCAAAACCTTCTATAAGTAAAGTGTTCTTGGAGGACTCGAATAAGTTTTTATGAATAAGGCAATTAGTATTTAAATATGTACCTAGGTATTTATTGTATGTATTTCATGTTCTAATCTAAGCTGTCCTATTGCAAGTACCAGGATCAAGGATACTTATACAATATTATTTATTATATGCACCTAGACCAAAGCAAAGTATTTTTACAAAAAAAACTACTTATAATCTTTACTGGGAATCGAACCCACGACCTCTTAATGGAGCGTGGTCTATTTGCCACGGAGGCGCAGGCGGTAAAAAATTATTTAGAACATACGAGTATCTTTTTTTTTATTGGAGCATGCACGTGACTTTGTATCTACCTGGTGGTGAGCAGACCTACACAGTCTATGAATGGGGTCAATGAATAATTGTTGTTAAACAACATTGAGCGCTCCCGCTATGCCGGCTAAAGATGAGATTACGAATTGGGCGGCGACTAAGACGAATTTCATTACAAGTATATTAAAATATACTTGCTGCCTTATCATCAATTCAACCACCCATTTAGTAACCGCACCATGTAAGGAGACTTCTACCTCGACAAGAAATCGATGTAGTAATCTCCTGACAACCGGTAAACCCACAGACTAAAACCGAAACATGACTAGGTCACTTGTTGGTCGGCCTAGCGAAGTTATAGAGACCTTCCTCCCAACCTAAACGAACCTAACGAAATGTGCTCTGAACTTAGCGACGGCCGACCGTGGGCAAGGTCGAGGACGGTCGTTGATTATTCGCGACACGTTTATAAAAATATCCTATCCTCAAAGAACGACTATCGAACTTGACTTGGTTTGGCGTGGAAAACCACATTCCTACGCCTAACGCAGGTGCTTGGCGAGTGCGTACGCGAAATACAACATTTTTCTGTACTAGCTCCATAAGTGTTTCTCGTGAGCTTAGAAATAGCATTATGCAGCTACTTACGAGTATGTTTTGGAATACGTATTTAATGATTTTTCACTCCTGAAAATAAAAGTTCTATTAGGGTGCGCTAAAATAAAGATTAAACTTAATTCTTAATAAAAACATATATTTAATATTGATTTTTTTTATTATCAAACTTATTTCTTAATTGCTGAAACTTTATGGCAATAATTTTATTTCTTTTTTAATTAAATTGATGGGTCATTTATTATTAAATAAAATACCTGATCAGTTTTAACGCATCGCCACATTGTTTTTTAATTATTCTTTTCCTTTCCTCATTATAATTGTAATAGCAGTTAAAAAAATACTGATAACTAATTAAATTAAACATCCCATTGACCAATTTTCTGTTTGTTTCAGGTATGACAGTTTATACGAGATGCGCACGCGCACATGACTTTGCACCTGATCACAAACACACACAGAAAAAAAAATCATATACAAACTACGTAAGCATATTTTAGCCAACCAAATTAAGATGTTAGCTTTGATGACGATTGGTACATCTGTTCCGCCTTGCAAAGCAGTACATTATCACGGTGGAGCCGAGCTATGTCATTTGGCAAGGTTATTGATCAAAATACGTAGTGCATTGAATCTTTTTTTTTGCACAATTCTTATTCCTAACAATACATAACAATATTAATTTTGCGTTTTCACATGTTTGTGTGATCGTGTTTATAATAAAATTATCACCTTTTTGCGATGGAATAATACTTCTTTTTTTCTTTTTGCCGCATTTTCGTTTTGTGACATGCTCGCTGAAGCGCCATCTAGTGTGCAGTAGCGATACTAACACGACAAGAAAATACAATTACCTAATAATAATTCATAAAGATATTGAAGGATATAAAAAATATTAAGGAAAATGTTAGAGCATTAAAATAGGTTGATGTGTGCAAATTAAATGATTTCCGAATATATAAGTAATTTACGGGCCTACCGACACGAGCCCGGATAGCTCAGTCGGTAGAGCATTGGACTTTTAATCCAAGGGTCCAGGGTTCAAGTCCCTGTTCGGGCGGTCTCTTTTTTTTTGTTTTTTTTTTACCATACGTTTATTTATTAGCTTTAATACAACGGAAATATTATTTAATGCTATATTTATATTTAAGCTTTTTACAACATTGAAAAATATTAAATCCTATTTTAAACATGCTATTTCATTTATAGATTTCTAAGCATTATATTATTACAGTTATAAGAAAAAGGAAAAAAATAATTAAATATGTTGTAGAAAAATTCTAAGTTAAAAGAAAGCGACATCTGCCGATAACCATAAAACCTAGTATAACAATTTTGCAATGTAATACGTTTGAGCTTGTTAGTTTTACGCTTTTCTCATAGGTGGCGCTCTTTGAAAACTTTCAAATAGTTCATATAAGTTACAATAGATGGCGTCTGTGTACTATTTACTTTAGGTTTGTAGTTTCTGAACTTGCCCACAAGATGACACTTCAGTTTCGTTTACTGAATTAAAGTGTTTGTAAAATGATTATTTTATAAAGCGGGTAACGAACAAAACCCTATAGTAATCTGTAAGCCTAATTTGAGTTTTTGTAACGTTTACTTGCGAGTTACACAGGAACTCGAAAGTAAACGTTAATTCACACGCTCGCATATTTAGTTCTCAACTTTTCCGCTAGGGGCGCTGAACTATTTCCCATACCAATTTTAGTTAACACAAGCAAAGTAATATAGAAAACTCACGCTAGGGCTGCTGAACTCGGGTATATCATCTAGCTAGATTGTTTAATTAAACTCACTTAATTTTAAATGAATCCTACCACTTTTACGGTCTTGTTCATAAAAATTTACGAAGCCTTTATTGATGCTGTATAACAGCTCAATAGCAAAACACCTCAAAACGTTATTCATAAACGCAAAATAAACCTCTAATAGTGATAAACGTCAAATAACAGCTCCATAACTTTATTAAAGGCAGAAGCCCACTATAAACCTATTTTAACCTCACTTTTTATACATATTTTATTTTTTGGTTTAAAATGTTATTAAATGACTTCTATTACTTCATAAAATTATATTACAAATAAAAATAATAATGCCCAGTCGGCTTTCGATCAACAAATTCTCAAAATTTTACAACTCAGAAGGACTTAAAGCAATTAATTAGGTTGGGCGCACACTGACAGGAATTTTTAACAAAAAAAACATAATATTGTTTCACCGCGGTAATTTGTCCAAAAAGACAAAGTTGTGTCGCTTCAAAACTACAAAAATTTAATGGTGGTGCCGCCACATCTGTTTTTTATTTATTTATTACACGACATGTGGTTTTGTATCTACCGGATGGTAAGCAGACCTACAAAGTCCATAAATGGATCGATAAATACATTGTCGTTTTACAATATTGATCGCTCCCACTATGCCGGCTAAATGATGCGGATACAAAATGTCAAAGAATCAAAAAGAAAAAAAAAATCAAAGAAGTTTACATTACGAGTCTATTTTAATATCCTCGCTGCTTTATCGTAAATTCAGTCGCTTATTTCGTAACCGCACCATGAAAGGATACTACCACCTCGACATTAAATACATGCAGTAGACCCCGGTACCAACCAACCGGTGAACCCACAGGCTAAAGCAGAAACATGACTAGGTCATAGGTACAGATACAGAGAGATGCAACATACGGGATAAACAAAGCTGTATTCTATTTTTGATACAAATTATTTTAATTTAAATGACGGCTGAAACCGCGGGGCACTGCTAGTGTGAGTAAATTTTCTATCAGTGTGCGCCCAACCGTATTATAATTATTTCATTAGAGGTGTCAAAAACGTTTTTTTGTTTTACTTTTATGGTCTTGGTTTTCCGCGATTCTGCCAACTTTCTTGACAATCAATATTTTTTTCTATCAACACATCACTAATTCAGCTAATAAACGTCAAATAGGTATAGTAGCTTAATTGGAGGTTTATGAATAACAAAAAAGCTATCGAGCCATTAGCCTTATTGAACGTTTTAACTATTGAGCTCTTTAAGAGTGTTTTAAGGTTTTTTTATGAATAAAACCGTTAATCTGTATAATACGTACATATCTAGAATGCCTAGGCATTGCCGCGTCCTTTTTTTAAAGGATTTTTTGCACAAAAGACAAAATATTAGGTATATTGAAGGATTTACTAAGATATGAAAAGGTCGTGGGTTCGATTCCCACTCATGGCAACATTTTTCAAACGAAAGTTATGTTTCTAAGAAATCTACAATTCTGAAGTACCTATGTAAACATAATCAAAAAAAAATGTTTAGTATAATAATTATTTATTGTTGAAATAAACGAGTTGAAATAAACGAGATGTTCCAAATCGAATATTCGTATTCGGTTCAACCCATATTCGGCGCATCAAATAAAGTAACATCAGCTAAGGCTCAAACAAAGTTTATTCCGAGACTAAACGTGCTCTACCGTTTCACCCGCGTTAAACCGACCGCCGCAAGCCGCTTGTTGTTCTCGTACGTTCGTTTGCGTACTTAAATCATACCCATCACAGAATAAAACCGAAACATAAGTAGGTCACTTGATGGTTTTTGCAAATGGGGAGGTGATAACTAGAACGGTCGGTCGATTAAGCGAAGTAATAGAGTAAAATTTAAAAAATATTTAACCGTTTAGTTCGGAGTTTTGTAACAGATGAGTAAATCTTGAGACGACCTTATGAACGGCCAAACAAAGTTTACCCTTTTTTTTATTGTCACCTTAAAAAATATTATAAGAACATGTCGGCTATATCAATATTAAAACTTATTAGTATAGATGCTTTCCTATATGAATAGATTCGCGGAACAAATACCGCAGTGCGGCTTTAGTCACTCAGTGGAGCAATGAACCGGCCCTAGTTCAACATACATAAGTAGAGATACAAAGGCCCTTAACCCGTACCCGTTTTGTACAAATATAAATTTGCATTAAAAATATTAATTACTGAAAACGCATCCAATTTGGTTATGGTATACAAAATCTAATACGTGCGTAACAAGTAGTAAAATACTTTTCGACCGCCTTTATATCTGGAGGTGGTGGGTTCGATTTCAGGGGAAAAATATATAAAATATAATATATATTAGTATCGTTGCTTTTAGTACACAGAACAAGCTTAGTTTAGTTTGTGACCAGGGTAGTATATGTAAAAATGACCTATTTCTAAATTATTATACCTTACATTTATTTTGTCTAATCTATCTCTATACCAAAATTTGCTTAGTGGTATTATAAGTTGTTTTCTCAACTACACTTCACTCAAGGAACGCCTGCCTCATTTTTCTTTCTTTGACATTTGGTGAAAAGAAGCAGACATTCAACAGACAGAGTAAAAAGCTGGGTTGAAGATATTATATAGCAGCCATACTCAAAGTGTGCTCCACAGATCCCTAGGGGAACCAAAGCCTCTGTGGGGGGGTCCGCGATTATATTGGTTACTCATAATAATAAATAAAATACTAAAGAGGTTGTAGAGAAAAATAAAATCTATCTATGTATTCCAACATTAAGTAAAAAAAATATGAAAAACTAAAAAAAAATACATTTAAAACTCCCATTACATATGTATTATCAATAAAGATTACACATAAACCAGTTTTTTTATTATTTTAGGGTCCGTCAAATATATTCCAAAATCGCCTCATAGTGTAAATAATATCTTCATAAATAAAAAAATAATGTCGTATATAATTGATATATTCAAATGTACAGCAGTTATAATTATCGATATAGTATTATATAAATTTATATAACGCCATTTGCTTCAGTCCTCGCCTTACTGAAAGTAATCAAAAATATTTTTATGCGAAGACTACTAAAGCAATTGATTAAATAAAGGAAGACCGACGAGTTTCTAACGAACCGAAGGAAATTGTCTTTTATGTACATTTCCTTTCGAGGAAATTGGTATTCGGCGGTTGTGTGTTGAATTTTTTATCATTTCACGCCGGTAAATATTGTTGGCTTAGGCTAGATTGCACCACATTATCGAGTACTTTTACAGATATCTTTTCGTGGCATTTCTTCAGTTTTTTTTTATTTAACACATTGTTACACATTGTTTGCTCACAAACTAAGCTTTAGGCTTGTACTATGTGTACCAGAAACAACGATATAATACGTATTATATTTTATAAACACCCAGACCATGACAAAACTGTACAGATAAAAACGTACTAATATTTTTTTGCCAAGGGTTGAATCGAACCCACGACCTCCAGATACAAAGACAAAGGGACAACCACTAGTCTACGGAGGCTGTCAGTGTCTGAAGTCTGCTTTTTTTTTTGTTATCTAACTGGCTTAAGTGTGGCTAGCCCCCTAGCATGGCGCCCAAGATAGTGTCATAAAATTGCCTGGAAAGTCAACATTTTATAATTGACTAATTGCCGTCATGCTAGACTGGGGAGACTTGCAACAAAAATTTCCAATATATTATTATTATATTTACCAAAAGTTTTAAAAGATGATTTTAAAAGAAGGAGAGTTGTAGAAGATGAGTGTAGTCAGGTATTGTATCAAAGGCAATTGGCACTTGGTTGTCTCTGCCTATCCCATTAGGGGCCTGACGTGAAGATAAATAAATAATATACCTACATAATTTAAGTAAGATAATAAAGTTTATAAACATTTAACTAGTCACGTCCCACCCAAGTTCTGTTTATCTATTTATCATGTTTTCCAGCCTTGAGTATTCCGTAATTGGTTAATATAACACAAACAAAGAAATAAAATATATTTTTCAAATATATTCTATGCTTTTTAATACACAAAATACATTTATTATTTATAAAATATAATATATATATATTGTATCGTTGTTTCTGATACACATAGTACAAGCCTAGAGCTTAGTTTGTGACCAGAGCAATAGTCCTATATATATATTTAAAAAAAAAGATTTTGCTCTTAATTGCACAAAAAAAATATCTCCGGAAATCATAGTCTCTTTCAAATAAATAGTTATAGTTCCAAAAGATCTATAACTATTTATTCCTAAACAATCGGACAAGTAATGCCCGAGATACATAAAGCAGACAGATAAGCGATAATATAAAGCGGCCCCAGCCTAGTGGTTAAGTCACAGCGCAATTGATAACGAAGTTGACAACAAGACCGAACCTGGGATGGGTGGCTGCTTTATACAACAAACCTATATACATCATAAACTCCGCAACAAGCTCGCCACTTGTTAGGTGTGCCTTCGAATACCATCGGCGAAATGAAGGCGGGTTAATCCCTCCGCTGGGTACCCTGAGGCCGTTAAAACGGTTCTCGGGAGCCAAAAAGGCACCCGTGATGGTATTATTATTATTATATTAAACAATAATAAGTTACAGATGCAAAAACCGTTAAGTGACCTACTCATGTTTCGGTTTTAGTCTTTGGGTTCACCGGTTTTCAAGACATTACTGCATCGATGTCTTGTCGAGGTGGTATCTCCTTTCAGGGTGCGGTTACGAAATGGATGGTTTAATTGACGATAAGGCAGCTAGTATATTAAAATATACTCTTAATGCAATTCTTCTTTGTCGCCGCCCATTTCGTAATAGCATCATTTAGCGGGCATAGTGGGAGCAATCAATGTTATTTAAGAACAATTATTGATTGACCCCATTCATGGACTTTGTATGTCTGCTCACCACCAGGTAGATACAAAGTCACATGCCGTGCTCCAATTAAAAAAGAAAAAAACCATTAACTCTTTTAAAATCTGTAAACGAGTCCCGTTTTAGAGCAGATTTGTATATAGGTATTACTATATAAATAGTTATTTTGACGTAATTCGCATTATATAGTATTCCATAACAGAGGTAATTCAACGTTACATTACATACGTGCTGTGTCATATCTACATTATTATCGTGTACCACTTACATCACGTGGAGTCAGGCTTGTGCATCTACCATGAGGTATCAGTGTTTAGAGACCGCTGTAATCATTATTCTATAGTAACAGAGTTAGATTTTTCAGTAGCCTTCAATTCATAATTATGTGCTCCATGTAATAAATAATCGTATTTGAACTATAAGGGTTCTTGTATCCGTTAACAAAAAAAAAAGGTGTATGTCGCAGATACGACAATTGTTCTATTGTCTAGGTCTTTTTTTACTGGCATTTGATTTTGATGGTAAGCAGACCTAGAAAATCCATGAATGGAGTCGATTAGTACATGTTGCATAACAGCATTGATCGCTCACGCTATGTCGGCTAAATGATGCCGTTACGATATGGGCGCCTCGTCAAATTTACTACTCGTTTCGTAACCGCACCCTGGCAGAAGACTAAGACTAGACTAGTCTAAGTAAGGAGTCTGAATATTTACATTCAGTTTCAGGTTGTTGTACCTCTACGACAAAATTGTAATCTTGATGTACTTTGTTTGGCGGCAGACGAGCCTCATTTTCTTATAGCGCCAGAGGTCTAACATGCGGGTAGTGTAGATAACATGTACCTTTCAAATACACGGGCTACATTTAGTAACCATTCAATCGTTTAAGAACAACATTGTCTTCTTTTCCGTTTTGTTTTGCGGAAAATGCAGTAGATACAAATGCGGAATCTAATTTTCTATATCCGTTTACTGCACTTTGCACATAACAGCTATTGGTATGAATGAGTGGTCGACAGTACTGTAGTATTGCGGAATTCGCCACTGAATGATAGACACATTCTATACTGGTTTCCTTCAATGATAAATTAATAATTTTACATCGATCTATATAATTATTGCGCTAGCTAGATCGTAGAATACTAGTTACCTGATTTATGTAAGACTTACGAGAATGCTGGCTAATTGAAATAATTGTATGTCATGCTCTTATAGTTTCGATTATTAATAGTTAATAATATTTATTGCAAGGATTGTGGTTGATGAAGGGAAAGGAATTTGCCGAGGTTGAGACATCCTTAACACGTAAAATATAGTTTATTACCAATAAATCTATACATATCATAATCTATAATAAATTTGTAATTATTAACTTCGTAAATTTATGTAGCATTACAACTATGCAGACATTACAAAGAGCATTTACAATAGCATAACCTTAAAACCAAAGCTAAGGTGGTGCTGGTTTTCATTCTGTGATTAACATTGCAAAAACATAATTTGTAAAAGTTTGAATTGCCGATAATTATTTGTTCTAAAAATGCATTGCTATAATAGCAATATGAAATGAAATGTGTTGCTATGTCAACAGTACCAACTTGGCTGTAGTAGTCGCATTACATAACGAAGTATATAAAACGAATTGTAATGATTTAGGATGTAATTGAGCAATCGCATGTAGAGTAGCTACTAGATAAATGGTAGATTAGATCGAGCTGGCGCAACTAGAGCGCGGTGCGTTTATCCCTACGCGATTCGCGGAACCGTACTCGTACTTCTCTTGGCCGCTCAATTGGATTTCACCAGAGATTTATTACAATGCAAGTTTTAGATATTACCAATTAAAAGTATGTTTTCTGTCTCTACAGTCAAACGCCGTAGCTTTCGTAGAATGACTTAGGGAGACCGCTGGAAACAGCGGAGGGGAATTTATTTGTACCTCGTTGTAGACTACTAAATGACACGCTTGTCCCTTCTGTATATATTTATAAATAATTGAAATTTGTGATCAAGTATCTTGAAACCCTTTATGCTCATTCCAAAAAAACCATGTGAAATTTAGTTGGAACGATATGCAAATATTAGAGTATATTTCCATTCGGCGTGTTTGGTGTACCCTGTTCGTGGACAGAAAGATATTTACTTGTGTTGTTGCCACAAAGACTACAAGCTTCTAGGCTGATATCTAATGGCAGAGTAGTATGGCTAAAAACAATGCATGAAACTAGGCAATTTGGTAAAATATTCGTCATAATGTTGAACACATCTGATTATTCCAATCTCTGGATTTCTTGTCTCTAGCTGTTTCATTGGTCATTAGTTTCTGTTCTTTACCGATGTCCGCCTCAATAAGTTTTCAGAACTAATTACTTATAGCCTCTAATTGTAGCGCAATTCGTTCTCGTTCAAACACCAAGTTGTGTTTGCGTGACTCACTGAATTGTGCTGTTTCATTTATTTTTAGCAATTGCACTTTGTTTTTCCAAAGAAAATGTTTATCTTTGAATTTACCATGAGTTTTTGCTTACTAACACTATTATTAACTCGATATTAACAAATCACAGCTAGAAATTAAAACAGCACAATTATCATGCGGTTTTTTTATTTTAACCTCTTCATGTCAATGTCAAAACAATATTCTAAGGGGAGAAAAATGGAACGTGCCTTTTTTCTTTGATAAAAAATTAAATATATGAAAGAGTGAAAAACTGTCGGCTAGTTTAGAATATCTGTTGTTAGTTTTTATAAATCAAGTATTTTCTTTATTACTAGCTATATAGATGTTTTATTATAATTGCTTTCAATGCTTTAATGATTTATCTTATGTTTCTTAGTAGTAAGTATCCATAAAAATAGTTCGTCTAACGGATTCATATAACCAATAAAAATGTCACCCAATAAAGTTTGATCTGAAGAACTATTCTAATTTATAAGATGCATTTAGATGTTAGTCAGTATTTTTGGCCTGCGCCTAAGGGATGTGACAAAGGATTTGTGTCGGTTAGTTAAGATGGGTCGGGCGACGGGACTTCCGTTACACACTTTGTTAATGAGCGTATCTAATTTAGTGCTCTTTGAAGACTGCTTGTTTTGCTTATTGGAAGGAATTACTCAGAATTATGACCATGAAATTGTTCTAATTTTCTTTTTTACAACCAAAAATATTCTCTATTTTAATGTTTGCCTTGGCCACAGTGTGGGAAAGAGTTGATATCGGAAAGACATTCAACTTTGCTACGTAGTCTTAAGTCCGGAAATAATCCTGTTTACTCCCATATCGCGATAGACCTGGCACTGGCACGGAGATTCCATGGATAGCTAAGATACATTGGATACATTGTCTCTCTCTCTAATAAGTGTAGATTATAGAGCAAATAATATTGATCATATAATATGAGCAGACAATCTTAAACTAGAGATAATATAGATTTGGATGTATCACGACCTGTAGTAGACAAACAAACTTGGTCAACTCTGAGTAGGGCTGCAAAAAACTATTATATAACGTTTTATAAAAAAAGGACACATTGAAATACAAAAGGTGATGATGGTTCAGCAAAATATATAATAAAATATTGACAGAGACTGCGCGCTTGGTTTCAATTGTGCATGATGGAAAGCATCGATCATGTCGATTTTAAAGATGCTTAGGCTTACACTGTTAGTGTCTATTTACTCTTTATATTGTTCTATTTCATATTTATACTACTCAAGGTTTTTATTATACTCCTACTTTACTTAATAGCTATTTTTATCACGATAACTTGTAGGATATATTTAACTACAGTAAAGATATTATTCATGTAACAAGAATGTTATTGTTCGATGTAAAATTAAAACGGCATTGAAGACAAACCAGCTGATTTCATTATATTATGACACCAATATTTACCCAATTCTAAGGTCCTTGTCATGATCACGTTAATTAAGGTGATTTATTGCTGGCTATAGGTATTGCCCTACATACACTAACCTAGAAAAACATCCGGACACCTGATCAATTTTGCACTCTAAAATATTACAGCACATTTTTGCTCTTGTGATGTGTGCATTCTACAAGTGCAAACAAGTGAGAGCAAAAAGTTGGTACAACAAATTTTAACTGAAATATTTGACAGGAACATAATGACGATGTATTTTTATGTTGGTGTCCGCAAAAAATATTTTTCAAAAACTATTAGACCGATTTACTTTAGGAAATTTTAAATAGTTATTCGTGTTGTTGGACGAACAACACGAATATAACGAATAGCTAAAGGATGTTTTTATAGGTTCAGTTAAACGATCAAAATAAACAAATAGGTTGTAAAATAATAACCTTATTCATAAAAACTTATTGAGGACTTGAAGAAACCTTAATTATAGAAGGTTTTGTCTCTTACGCATATTTATTTTTGTTGCTTAAAAAAAGAGACAAAACCTTCTATAAAGTGTTCTTTAAGAATTCAATAAGTTTTTATGAATACCGGTGTTAACCTTTAAACTTATTATTAGAAAACTATTTTAAAAAGTAAAACGTTGGAGAAAAAAATGTGCGATGGAAACCAATGCTTTATAAGGAGTGCATCATGCATATAGCTCTCCTATTACTAAGCTATTAGTAAAATCATTTCAATTAGACGCACATGAATGAACCAGTGCTTACGGTCTTTTGATTCAATCCATTCACTATATGTAAAGAATCGCGTTTCAATTAATCATTAAAAAATAACTAATTATGTTAATTTAATTAACCCTTGTCACGAAGACATGTTTACAGTTTTATAGTTAAAAGTTATATGCCAGAGGAAAATAAAACATGACGTGATCGTGATTACATCATAAAACCACCCCTACCTATGCGGTTGTGGTGGCCATTTTAATAAACATACGATGCGGGGTGGGTCAGTCAAGGTTATGTGGCATATAATAAATTGATCGGGTTCATCGTAAAAGATTCATTTATTTAATAACTTATAATACTATATGAAACAAATAAAGTGTTTCTTATTAGGTAAAAAATATAAATTGAAGATATAAAACTTTATTGTCAAATATTTCGCCTCTCTTTGGAGCTAATAAATACAATCTTTATAAAAAATCTGTTAAGTTTTGAAATGACAACTAAAGTAATATTTTAAAATTATAAATCAAACTTTGGTTGTCTTTTGAAAAATTAGTAGATTTTTTATACAGAGACTTTTTTTGTTTTTAAATAAAAACTTGAATATTACTGAAAAAACATTAAGACGTTTTTAGACGTTCGAGTTCGCGAACCTATTTCCTGGCTTCTTATGTATTATAATTTTTAGCAATTACTATTTCACTTTTTATATGACATGTGACCTAATTAATTTGCCAGAGTGGATTAGCGAACTGCAATGCTCGCCAACCTGTGCCGAGGACAGCTTACCATCTACTCGATTATCTCTTTGAGCGCACTAGGTATACATTCAATGAGTGTGGGTCCTTGTGATATACTCATGGTTCTCGATTACTCGCGCGTTTTGGACGCGAATGGTATAAATTTATTTTATTTATATATTAATTCATCATCATGCCAGCCTTTCGCGCGTCCACTGCTGGACATAGGCCTACCCCAAGGATCGCCACAACGACCGGTTCTGCGCTGTCTGTATCCATCGGCTTCCCGCGACCTTTTTCAAGTCATATATATTAATTACAATCTGAAAATATTAATATAGAGACATACAAATCGACCTGATCAGAAACTAAGCTTGTACTAGTAGTACAGCTGTGTACCAGAAACAACGATATTAAGAAGCCAGGAAATGGATTCGCGAACTCGAACGTCTAAAAACGTCTAAATGTTTTTTCAGTGATAGTAAAGTTAAAAAAAAAAGAACATGGAGGTTTAATATTACGTACTCCATCCTAATTTCATAGTCTCTTTATAAAAAAATCTATTACTTACTTTTGAAAAGACAACCAAATTTTTATTTATTATTCTAAAAATATTACTTTAGCTGTCATTTCAAAACTTAAAAGATTTTTTAAATAAATAAATTACCTATGTAATTATCGAGTAAGTAAAATCTACAAATCCATGTTCTTTATTTAAAAATTTAAAAACTACCAAACAAACAACATTTAAATGTTTTTTGACATTCGAGTTCGCGATTCCATTTGTTTTTTTTTACACTATGTCCCTTTCTAGGAGGTAGGTATATCCTCGTTCATAGCCTTTTTTCACACTCGACTATTATTTCTGGAAAGTGACAAAATAGCCCGCGGGATTAAAGCAGATTAAATCGACACCTAAGCTTTTAATTTGTCTTGGACTCCCGAAGCCAAGTTTATACATCTATAATATTATTGACATAATTCAAAACCTCATCTATTATGTATATGGTAATATTCATATCTACCTACACAAACTAGGCCTGATGTTTACGAGATGTTTTCAAGGTGTTTCGTTAATTTTGTTTACATTAACAACAAACCAACAACTGTTATGTGTTTTGCAGTTACACGAGGAAACTCATGCTATGCTAATTCTTCAGCCATTCAGTATCTATTACTGAAAACATACTATATGTAAGAATATTTGCTTCTGTATCTTTTTTACTGACACGTGGATCACTGAAGTCAAAAACAAATTTCTTATTAGTAAATATTTCTTTACTCTTTGATCTAAATCTTATAAATAAATTTTGGATTTGGTTGCGTAGGTATTAAATTGTTAAAAAAATATAATAATTAATTCTGTGTGTAATTAACTCGGTTTAAACAGGTGAATTGCTGTCAATAATGTCGAATTAGCATTTACTACACGTGTTAAATTATGCAATCGAAATTTTCCACAAGAAAAAGTATTAAATATAAACTAGCTACTTTCCTCAGCGCGCTAATTTATTGAGCTCCCTTTATATTAAATTGGTATGTAAGCTCTAAATAGTTCCTACGTTTATATTTCCTGGAATTTATAGTTTCCAAACAGAAAGTGGGCAGCGCACCGCGGATGCGCTTATGGCATGCACCAGTGATCCTTGGGCTGTCGCCTGTCGGAGGCGATAGCTCCTACCAGCGCACACCACGGTCACCCCGTGGTGTGCCGGTGGTGGAGTATTACTGTTGAAATTTCTACTAAAACGCAAAAAAAAATCGAGCAGGCTTGTGTTACACCCGGGTGCGCTCTTTCATGTCTACTTGCATACAGCGCGTACTTGCATGCTCCATCTATTTGGCGTGCGCCTATAATAGCCTTCAAATTCTAATATTGGTAGTGACGTGATATTTTACTGATAAAGGTGACTGGGCGACGCGGTAAACCGTAACAGACCCCTCGCATGATCACTAAGCACTCAAACATGATTAGATTTTACACCCCATATTTTTGACTAAATGCCAGTAAAAGGGCAGGTACAAGAAATATCTCTTTTATTTTTATTATTACAATTTGTATTATCATTATTTTTTTTGTTAAAATTATTATATCAAGCCAGAATAGTATTTTATTCTGCAATGGAATTTTTCCATAATATAGGCTGACATTACCTCTAGCTAGTCCTTGAGTAGCGCAGTTACAATAATGCCAAGCCTTTTAACCTTAGCTACTTTAATAGTTAGGTCATTCTAATAATTACTGCTAAATCGTTTGCTAAAGTCTTGGTATTCTTTACAAATCTCCAACACACCATATACGTAACTTGTGCCTCTTATTATTTTAAGTAACACTTAAAAACTCTTTCATTACTTTTAGCAACCGCTACGTCCATCACTCTTTTCAATTGGAGAGGCCCATTACCGCTACATTTTTAATGAATACTGTCAAAAAATGATATGTCATTACGAATGTCAACGACCTGCAAAAGCCGATTCTAATGGCACCACACCAAACGTCAGCGGTGGATGGTAGGTGGCAGGCAATCAATCATTTTGTCCTAAAATCATGTACCCGGAAGGCAAGCCGCGGGTTCGATGCCCGGCCTTCGCCTCTACAGAAAACACCCCTCACGCGACCTTGGGTGTCAAATTACTTAGGGTAGCTAGTTACACAAGGTCGTTCACTTGTTGGAAATTGTTAGCTTTGTGTACGTAATGTGTGTGTAAATATATTGTCGCCCATCAACAAAATATATTGTATAAATTGTTTTTTTTGGTAAAAGACGCGGTGGGCGAGTTAGTTAAACCTCAACTTAAAAAAAACACTACAGTTTTTAGGTACCCGATTCTAACCCCGATGATACCAATGATTTTTTATAAAAAAATATAGGTGAGAGCCTCGGAAATCAGTTTGACTATAACAATTTGAGAAACTGTTTATAAATTGGTTTATTGAGTCTATCCAAACATCACGACGAGCTAACCACTTGTTCGGTGTAGGTAGGTTCGGCCTCATGGAACCCATTCGTTGCGTACCCTGAACGTATTTCTGAATTACGCAAATGAGAAACCAATTGGATCTTTAAAAAAACTAAATTAAAAATAAAATCTTACTGCAAAATAAACTAAATTATATATAAACTAAAATAAAAATAAAATAAAAAATACTCACCTATAAAAAAAATACGGATTTCACACAGCCAGTGTTGCGCGGATATGTGCCCAGGATAAATAAAATAATAAATTTATAAAATAAAAAGAAGATCACATTAAAGATAATATATATTTGATCTACGAGTATATTCGATTTCATAAAAAAATAAGTTATTATTTTAATATTTTTATTGTCATTTTCATATAAATCGAAATTCTTTGTTACCATACTCAAACATAAAAAGGTAATTTATTAAACATCTTATCGCTTCCGCCGGCGGATTCAGCCTGCAAGTAAAAAGATTTCAATGCTTATAACTCTAAAGCCGAATTGACATAAGCTTGTTATTTGAATGCACTTATTTTTTTTGTTAATAAAATAAATTTTAATATTTATCTATACTAATATTATAAAGCTGAAGAGTTTGTTTGTTTGTTTGAACGCGCTAATCTCCGAAACTACTGGTTCGAATTGAATAATTCTTTTTGTGTTGGATAGTCCAGTTATCGAGGAAGGCTATAGGCTATATAACATCACGCTACGACCAATAGGAGCAAAGATATAGTGGTAAATGTGTAAAAAACGGGATAAATTATTTCATCTTTGAAGCCTTCCGTTGCGTGCGCCGTGAAAACGGTTCAAGATACACAAAAAATATGTATTAAAGAATAATCTAAATATATATAACTCAAAGGTGACTGGCTGACATAGTGATCTATCAACGCACAGCCCAAACCACTAGACGGATCGGGCTGAAATTTGGCATGCAGGTAGATGTTATGACGTAGGCATCCGCTAAGAAAGGATTTTGATAAATTCTACCCCCAAGGGGATAAAATAGGGGATGAAAATTTATATGATAAAAAAATAACTATTCCACGCGGACGAAGTCGCGAGCACAGCTAGTAGCTTTTATAAAATTTAACACCAAATTGAGGTGTATAAGGTTTTGAGTTAATTCGAGGACACGCGTATATTATTATGTTATCAGTTTATTGGAGGTAATAAATAGCTTTTCTGTGGAACTCTTAAATTGACAACCACAATCAATCTCTCGACTTTTTTTTTTCAATTCTTACTACATCAATGTCTTAAAATTAGTTTTAAATTCTTGTTATTAATATAAGGCACAGTTACTGATAGCATGGTAGCGGTTAAATCGCTTAAATGAACCGAAATTTGAATTATTAATGAAAAATATTTAACCGCTACGTCAATATAACGTTGAGTAACGTTGACCAAACGCACCTAATCTGTACTAATAAGATTAGAGTTAATTGAATCAGGCGTTATTTTGCGAAATTTCATCTTAAATTATAGTTAGGTAAATACTTATATAAAAAAAATATTATTTGAACTATAATTAAAATTATAAAGAGGTAAAGTTTGTGAGGTTGTAGGGGGTAATCTCTGGATCTAATCTCTGAACCGATTTTGAAAATTATTTTAGTGTTGAATAGCCCATTTATAAAGGAAGGCTAAATAACATCACGCCACAACCAATAGCTTTAATGAAAAATGTTGCGAAAACGGGGAAAATTTGTTTCTTTTGAGAGCTTCCGCTGCGTGCGCTGCGTAAACGGTTAAAGTCAGCTAGTATACTAAAAGTTTATATCATTGTAAGAATACAAGAATACAGAGGTTGTTTCATGTATTCAAATAGAAACACTTTAATACATTCATTATTTAAATATTTTTCTGTAAAATTCCATTAGTCTGAAAATGACAGTAAATTTCCATTAATAATGAGTTTTATTAGTTCGAATATTTAAAGTTGTTTATATTGTAATATGCTTTCAATGTCAGATGCTTAATTAACATTAACTGTTTTATTATTATGATTTTCCCGACATTAATAAATATAATATAATATTACGTAATTTATCATCGCACGAATGGCAATATCATAATATTTATCACTTGCCAATGAAGGGCAATGGATGATTTATACATAAAAAGTTATACTTATTCATCCACGTCTGGTGACCATTTATCAAAATTCACTAAGTATCTTGTCGGTGCATTCTCGCGAACAACTCTGGGTGTTTATTTGTCATAGTCTAATTTTAAACATCGTGGGTGGTGGAGTTTCTCATTGAGATTTGTAAAACGAGTTTTCTTTCCAATTTTAAGATGGTTGTTCGACGATCTATGCATACATCAACGTGTTTTTTAGGATGAAGAAGTCCTTTCCAATATGTCTTTACGTGGTTACGTAGTGTGGAAGTGCCGATCTTTCGTATGGTGTCCACCCATGCGTTCGCCCTATCATGTCGCACACTTTTCCCTTCAAGTCGCTGGTCTTAAGGTCTTACATAAAGCCAAAAAAATCTTGGTGTGTTTTCGATTCATGAAGTGTAAACTTTAAGGATCACACAATTTATAATATTATTATTGCATGGTTTAGTTTGTTCAAAAAATATATCAAGCTAAACTATGCAATGTATTATAATTGTCACTTTAAATTACAATTGTCATGTTTATAAAATAGGCCCAAGGATGCGTCGCTCAAAACTTATAAAATGCTGACCGTCCCGTCCCGGCTTTGCACGGATGTACTAATGAATAAAATGTTTTGCCTAGTGAAGGAGTGCAGACTGCTGCACTTATTCCCTTTTTTGATGTGGAAATTTTTAATCCAAATTTGTCACTTTTCCATAATTTTTGGAGTTTCATAAAAAAAAATATCATTGGTTTCGGAACGCATAGAGTACAAACATTAATTTTTATTTAAAGAACAGATAGTAAGTACATATTTTATGTATATATTTTATGAAATATCAATTTATTAAGGAAAACAACTAGGTTAGTAAAATTCTTGATAAAATAATATAAATATACATATGAGTGAGTTTTAGCCAAATAAAATTTTTTTTTTGAAAAAAAATATCAATTGATAATTGATCAGTTATCGACCACTGAAAGTTAAAGATTATTACTTACAGTACTAATATCGCTATAAAAAAATTGGGGTTGGTTGTAGAAGTGAGAAAATTGAGGGTAATATGTATTTTTTTTAATGACAAATCCTCAAAATAAAAATTGTCCAAAAAATAAAATAAATTGGGATGGGCCACCCTTATCACTTAGGGGTATAAAAAATTGTTTAAGACCGAATATACACAAAAATCGGTCAAGCCGTTTCTGAGTAGTTTGGTTACAAACCCTGGCATGATAATGTTATTTATTAGATATAATTTTAGGAAAATTTTAATGAAATGTAATTAACATTTATTTACTCTTAAAAAAGTTTAGCGTGTAGAAAGAAAATGCCTTTGTAACAAAGAAATTTTTTTTGCATTTGAAAATATTATAAATACTACATAAACATTTGCCACGATATCAAATTGGCACGTTAAATTTACGATGTTTTGTAGTAACTGCGATTTGTATTATTTATACTGGGCCGTATTTTTGTATTAATTTATTTTGAGCAAAATCTTCCCAAGGCTATGGCCTGCTTTGCGTTTTAAATTATATTTAGTACAAAGATTCCATGTCTTGTGATTCCATGATTTCATTCTATTTGGATCATAACTAGTTTATGTAACTCCAGCTACTAATCATTGTACTTTACGCTTTAAGTTTTCGTCTAGTATATACCTATCTATTTATTATGTGCTCAAATAAAATATGATGTTTTATTTTATTTGAGCACAACATACGATACATATTTTTTTAGGTGGGAGATTTCTCTAACTTCGCTAGGCCGAGTCGGCTTCCTTACCACTCATACAAATGCAAAAATTGTCATGTTTTAGTCTGTGGATTCACCGGTTTTGCATTGATTTCTCATCAAGATTGTAGCATCCTTTTAGGGTGCGGTTGCGAAATGACCGGATTATTTGACAATAAAGCAGCGAGGCTCTTACAGACCCGTAATGCAAATTCGTCTTTATCGCCGTCTGTTTTGTTACCGCATCATTTAGGCAGCATATAGCAGTGATTATTGTTGTTAAATAACAGTATTACAAGTAAACGTGTATCGATGGATTTTGTACCTAAGCTTACCATCAAGTAAATACAAAGTCACATGCCGTGCTCCAATAAAAAAAACACTCTAATTAGACTGCGATTATTGATTGCTTCCACTAATGATGATACATGCTTTTCTTGAAAGATGCTGAATGAATCTGATAAAGAATGATTTAAGATGCTGAATATATATATACTTATGAAGGATGGCGTTCCCATCGTTACTTGTTTGTAACCCAGGTTGTTAAATGATTATGTCTATGTAAAGTTCACGTAGATTTCAATGTCGTATGGATTTGTCCTTCGTCGGACACTGACCTGCCTATTTGAAAATCATTAGTCTATATAATTACGGGTTTGATATACTCGTATGTATAACTTGTTAATTATTTACAGGATTTGTCTAATTTATCAAACTTTATTATACGTTTGTTGTTTTGTAAAAAGGTTCTTAGCTCCAGTTGCACAAAAGTTTCCGTTAAACGTAACGATTATAGTTAGAAATGCATCGAATGTACCAGCTTGTACATTCGACGCCATTTTTAACTTTATTCGTTACAATTACTTTAACGGACAAATTGATGCAACTCAGCCTTAATCTACTCGTAGATTGTTATGTAGGTTTAATAATACGAATGCAAAAGTGATGTCATTTTTTAATTAACATTTCTCGGTTAATATTTAATATTGACGGGAGGTATATTTTTTGACGACAACATCGTCAAAAAAACTGTGACTATATTTAGATTTTTCATTTTTTAACGTTCTCTTCGAGACAAACAAAAAAGTGTATGAATTTAATTTATATCTACTGGTAAGGGTATATAGTTTCAGTTAACTTTTATGAAAATTTGATATTATAGATATATACCGGTTTCCTGGTTCTAAAATCTAATTTCAATAAATTGCTTTGATTGGCGAAATATACATACTATTACAAAACATGTATATTATAATAACATAACAATTGTAATATTTTAGAGCAAATAAAAATATTTTCATTTTGTTTCATTTAAATTTATTCTATATCAACTGCGTGTCAAACATTTGACATATTCTCAATACAAATAGTGACAAATTTTGCCTTTGTAAAGCAGTTGATACAAAAATGTCTATAGGAAGTAGGAACACAATTTTTATAGTTTCGGTCGATTTTGTGCAAGTTTGAGGCATTCATTGTTGGCCATATACAGAGTACAACGGAAATCGCATGCAGCTCTTTTAAGGATGTTAAAAACTTTCACTGAAACCTATTCTGTAATAACGAATTTAAATGGTTGTATGCTATTTCTGTTGCAATCGGTAGCTTTATGGCATCTTGTACAAAATCGATCGAAACTCGAAAACAATTCCTATAATAGTAGCTGTATCGATGAGAATTTAAATCAGGACACCGAAAATATTAAAATTTAAGCAAATTCAACTGAAACTGCATTTTCCTACACATCACATATCATTACGAGTGCCTTACGGCGCCCGAGACAGCCTAGACGGCCTCGAGAGTACCCAGCGGAGGGGTTAAATTAAATGATTGGTGTTTTTAAGTCCAAGGTCTATTCCGCCACCACGTATATTCCTAATGTGTCCTTAATAGTGTCTCTGAAAAAAAAAGTATAGTAGGTAGCTACATCTTGTTCTCGGTTTTAAATAAACTATACCGTATTTTACATTCAAGTCGTGTCAGAAATAGATTTTATGTTTTGTTTCTGTTTGTGCTAGCTAAACTGTAAACAAAGCTATTTCTCTCCCGCTATGAGGTTTAGGAAAGTTTCGCTTACCTAAACAAAAAAAAATGTTTGCTATTTTGTGAATTTAAATAAGGATTTATCTAAAGAAAAACCAAGCTATTTACTTAATAGTTTATTTAAACAAATATTGATCGCTTCCATGGTCTATGGTTAAAGTGACCATACGTCCCGTTTTGAACGGGACTGTCCCTGTTTTCGGTACTCTGTCCCGGTGTGACCGAAGAAAGCTTTGGGACGTCAAAGTGTCCCGTTTTCAGATTCAGAAGGGTTAATACTGATAAAAACTAAAAATCTATAAAATAGACCTTTTCTAAATGTTTAACAAGTTTAAGCGAAGAGTTTTTGATAGTCGTACTAGAAAAATATAATTTCCTACTTTTTGATTACTATCTACTATTATAAATATAATAATTGTATTAAATTTTTCTTCGTTTTGATTTTTGCAACATAATCAAATTTGTATCATAATTGTGACCGTCACCATAGTTTTGAAATTGTCCCGTTTTGGCATAAAAATAAAAATGGTTTTTGGTGGTTTGGCGTTGGTCCGAAGGTTCAATTCATATCTATGTTCGTACTATTTTGTTTTTCTCATGGCAATATGAGTATATAATGCATTATTATCTCATGAAAATGTTATTAGACACACAAACAAATTGATCTCACATCTTTTGCACTCGTAATAGGTACTAAATTCGTCAATTTTGTAATGCATCATTTAGCCGGCACAGAGCAGCAACGATCAATCATACAAAAATGTATTGATCGAACCTATTCATGGACTTTGTAGGTCTGCTTATCACTGGAATATTAATTCTTCGCTTATTTATAAAATAATCTACGTTTTTTGGGCCGGTTTCTTTTCTGTCTGGCCACCAACAATGATTTTCTATTTTACTATGTAATATTAGCTTCTAATGATTCTATGAAACGTGTATTTAATGGTAACTTAAAAAAGGCTAGTCTGTTCCATCGTCCAACGGTCAAGGTCAAAATGGCGCCAGTGCAGTGTGCTGCCAATTCTCGTTAATATAATAAGCTAAACATTGTGAAAATTTATTATTTTACGTGGTTTATCTGCATGGAGAAAATGAATTCGTTTCAGGATTTTACTGAGTCACTTATAATTGATTTGCATCAGCTGTTTACTTTTTTAAAGGTCAAATGAGGCCGTTATATCTTTGACCGTCTAGAACGATTTGTTTCTTTCTAGGTTCACCCTGCAGACCAGAGTGACCGGATAAATGTAGTAGGTAGTTACCGCCTTCTCTGTATTCTCTAAATACAAGTATTATCCAGTAAGTAACCCCGGTTTAAGTGACTGCCCCTCTCGAATAGAATAAATCATTTCTAGATTTCGTTTGTAAAATTCACACTATTGATTAAATACCCTGAGCTCTGTTATAAGATACCCTGTGTTACACGTAGTGATCGAAAATTCTGGTATTTTCTATATGAAAACATTTAAAAAAAAAACACAAAGGCATTTTTTTCTCGGGTAAGTGAAGTATAATATATTGCACCCGAATTTCTGATCACTAGTTTACAAGGGGGCTGTATTTCTTCATCACTTAGGTGTTACAGATGTAATTATTCTTTGACTGTCCAGTGGAGAGATTTCTCAATGTTTTGCTTTTATCAGAAATGCAATGCCGTTCGATTAGGAATCTAGGCATTTAAAAAATATAAATATTTTCCTATGTTACAATCAATTGACAGATTACTGATCGTATTTTATAAAAAAAATACAGAATAGCGTGTGGTATGCAATGCTTTATTGTGTATATCCAAACACGTACGAGGAGCTGGCCACTTGTCCGATGTAGACTCAGAATAGCATCGGCTACAACGATATGCGAATAAAACCCCGTTGCTTCTCCTGTGGTTGTCTAGGCGCTCTCGGACGTATATGGCACCCGTGATGCTACTTTATTTTTTTAATAATTTCGTTATTTTATTTTGCGTATTAAACATTTCACATCATTGGTACCTATCTATTTTATAATATAAAAGCAATGTTATCCCTATATTTATAAATGACTAATTGTGCTTTTATCAGTTTATGGTTGACTGGTTGGAAACACAGTTCACTGTTTAGACTACAGTATCTATCATCCATTTTCCGCTGTTTTATTGCTTTATCAACCGATTAGCCACTTGCGCACGCGCCGGCTCTCACACCAACATGATTTATTACTCTCATGAGGATTTGCTCTGTTGACGTTCCTAGCGTATCCACATAACAAGTTATTTATCAAGGTTAACTATATTATCATTTGTTTACGTCAACTTTATAACGATGATTTGATTATGATTTAACTTATACCCAATTAATATAGCTTATACCAAATAATGTAATTAGGTGTGCAAATCTTACAGTCAGACTACATCTTTATTCCAATAGTCCATAAGGTTAAAAAAAAAAAATCATGTATACCTTTGCAGGCATAAAGAGTATAAAAGCTATTTTTATTTATAAGGTCTAAGTGTGTGCTTAGTTAGGCCGCCATTCCTCTCACACCTACACAAAAACAAAGCTACCAAACCGAACACACGCCACATACCAACCAGTGTAAGGCTAGGTGGTTAGCTGGTTCTATTGACCTGTCAATCGAATATCTCCCCTGCAAAGGTGCCACTGAAGGAACCAACCTAACAGACTATCTACGCCCCAAATATATATTATGAGTAGTTAAATAATGGATTCCCCCTTTAGGCACCCTGAAGAAAAGGGTACTAGCAAGCAAAAAAGCATTTCGTATGTATTTTTTATTTTTTTATTGAAGTACCGCATCTGACTCTGTATCATACAAAGTCCATGAATGGGGTCGATCAATAATTGTTCTTAAACAAAATTGATCGCTACCGGCTAAATGATGCGATTACGAAATGGGTGGCGACATATTGCATTATATATTTTGATATACTCGCTGCCTTATCGTCAATTTAACTCATTTCGTAACCGCACCCTGAAAGGAGACTGCCAATCGATGCAGTAATCTCCTGAAAACCGATGAACCCACAGACTAAACCCGAATTATGACTAGGTAACGAGACCGGTCGGTTGGCCTAACGAAGATATAGAGACCTTCTATCTATATTTTCTTTTGTATAATTTAGTCACTATGTAGGTAAGTTGCAGATATCATTAAGTCATTTAATTATATAAGCTTCCATCAGCCAAGGTCACCGGCGGAGAGTTGGGTGTCATGTGCAACTAATTAACTCATGCATAAGTCGTTAGCTGCTTGTGATTTACCCAAGTGGCCAAGTGTCTGTTCTTTTTCATTAGTTATTCAAAATTAAGTGTCTAATCATTTTGCAACTGCACTTTGATTGCGTTTCTAATTATATGCTGGTAGACATATAATTTGTAATTATATTCAATGCAATTATATTTTTCTATACATTCAAATAGCCTTGTCTGGATTTCTGGTAAAAAAATAATTTTAGTTACCAGTCACCTGTAACAAATAAAAATACAATAAATCTAAAATTAAGGAGTAATTTATTGGAGAGTTTGACCAAATTTCAGAGGCATCAAAATTGAAGATTAAAATAATAACTTGGTCTTCTTTAGTGTTCTACGACCCTGCATCTATTTATATCAATTAATCCCTTGGCCAAGCTTGGTCATTTTGTTTGGTTTGTAATTGTCAGTTAAGGTTTTATGAGAAAATGTTTGAAAAAAATTGGGTATAAAATTCTATATAAAAAAGCGTACATTTTAGCGGCATTAAATTGTACTAAATTTGTTTTTTTTAATAAAAATAAATATAATCTTATATATTTTTATATTATGACAGGGAGTTTTTTTAAATATTGACAGAATTTGCCTTCAGTTGTTCAGTTTCTTTCGTTGTTTTAGCTGTTACATGTTACCGATAAATAGATTCAATAATTTGTCCGAAAAAAAAAAATACTTTGTTGTTTTATGAAAAATGTTGTAAAAACGTACACGGTCGTTCTCGTACTGTAAAGAGAAGATAATTCCGTACGAAGTCTTCATGTTTAGTTTTCAAGTAAACAGAGATAAATAAAAAAGCTTCATATTATTTCTCCAATAACACTTTTTAATAACATTTGCCACTGATAATTCAAAATGGCCGTCATAGACCATAAACTATAAATGCGTTCCAAAGCATGCAGAAACTTTTAAATATTATTTGAAGTAATAATTTAAAGCGTTTCTATTTACCTGTGTTTACATTTACCCTTTTGGCTATAATACATATTAAATAATGAAAAGAAAAACATATATAAGAAAGTGACGGCTTTTGTGAAAACAAAACATGATCAAAATCCTTCGCACTAGTCAGGTTTTTTATCTACAAACATCATCATAAATTCTAAAAAGTAATTTAATTCAGCCTCAGTTTAAGGTTAAATTCCTCATGAGCACGCCATATATCGAGTCATGCCTAAAGTATTTTCCAACCACTCTCCGTCTAGGAAGCTCGCATTTCTCATTTTTAGCCATAAGTGAACCTGTTTAAGTTTTTTGTTTCCATGTTTAGTTTTCCTCTTCATTATTACTTCTACTTTATTATAAAGTTTATATCTTATATTGTCCGGGATATGAGTTTATATCGGTCTATGTGGAATATTTCGAGTACTATCTCGTGGTAGTAAAGTCTATTTTATTGGATATTTTAAATAGTTTAAGTACTTGATTACATTATAAAAAATATATAAATAGCATAAATGCAACATTTGTAATATTTTTCCTCATTCAGCAAAAAAATCAGATTCTATAATGTCGGGAAATATCGATGATACTATGAGGCTAATGTTCAGAATTACAAAAATGCATTAAGCTTTATCTGACGTCACCAGATGAATGAAGAAATCCGCATTCGCATGACGTCATTTTAATATAAATAAGCAGGTGCCTAAGATTTTGCAAATGACATTATACTTAAGTGTTACTTTTTATAATGTATTTTACGAACTTGGTACGACAAACATGAAACAAAAGATTTATAGTGTAGTTAAAAATATTTTTCACGGATAAATATTATTTTACTTAATGGCATATGCAAAGTTATACTAAACAATAATAATATGTAGGACATTTAACACATTATGCCATAGTTATATGCCATCTAAGCTCTAGGCTTGTACTATGTCTACCAGAAACAATGATACTAATAAATATTATTTTCATAAACACCCAGACCATTCATTGCAAACGGTATTTATACATGTTAATATTGTTTTGCCATAAGTGGGTATCGAACCCTATAAACAATATTTTGTTAATAAGCTTATTAAGTTAACACCAAATTAACCTACTTCAAAACCACTAAAAAGTTATAAGATCATTAGTCTTTTTGTACTCTACTTTTGAAGTTATATTGTTAATTGAGTAGTTATATTGGAGGGGGCTCCAAATGTCTTCATTAGATATTCACATAAAAATATAACCTTCCTTCTTTTGTAAAGTCGATTTTTCTAAAACTTACAGTAGGTTGCGAGTATACTAAACACAGTAGAGAACTATCGTAAAGGGCCTGTAAATTACACTTTGCGGTCATAAATCCGGGAACACTGCAGTTCACTTTCATTCTAAAACACAATGGCAAACCAAAACCCTTGTTATTTATTTGAAATAATACAAATATTATTATGTTTTTTTAATCCTGCATATAGCAATATTGACGTAACTAAAAAATCTCGCTAATTATACATTATAAAGTCTACATTCCTATTTAAAGATTTTCGACTTTACTCACCCATTATGTATGAATAAGCTTAACAAAAAAGTCAAGTACGCAACAATCTACGTTCGTACATGCTTAATAACAGGCAAACACTTTGTTCAATACCTATTATTTTTGTGCCTTAAAAATTATATACACACACCATTACTCTTCTCTTTATTAGTAGGGATCGATAGCGATCTACCAACAAGATAAGTTTGACGTACCTTTATTTTTATATCTTCCTTTTTAAATTGGACACAGATTCAGTCATTAACAAACTTGCTCTAAATTTCAACTGATTAAATAAAACACGTTCAAAGATATAGCTAATTATGAACAGATGAAAAGACAAAACTAATGTAGAGACTTATTTTACAGATTAAATTACATTCAAAATTAAGGATCTTTAATATGATCTCATCTTTTACTTATTGTCTCCGTTAACTGGCGTCAATACGACATTTGGCGACAGAATGCGCTGACGTGGTCTCCTCATTCATGCTCTAGATGCGATGTCACTTGCTGACATATTCCGAGACTGCTGACGTGGATTCCCTGTGCCTAATTGCCTTCTAACGCCCACCTTTAAATCTCTGCATATTTTCCTCATACTTTTATGTTTTATAATAATTAAGATTGATGTTATATGTATGTTCTTGTTTAAAGATATTTGTTGCACGATGACCCTGTTAATTATAATTAGCCTCTACCTATTATTACATCTCGTTAAAACCGTTATTATTAATATTGTAATTATGCTTAGTGTTTATTGATATTTAGATGTCCTTGCATGACCATTGACTATGGTACACTAAATGTAATACGAAATATTTACAGAATAGAATGCTTGCTTGCCATATATACATTCATCCTTATTTATTAAACCGTGTACTGACACTCCAATGCCTTGCCACTAACTAAACGACACAGCTTCCGTTCTCTCACCCTGCTGAGAATGCTCTGCTTCGCTCGGCTGTCGTGATCACATCCGTTACAAGAAAGCTAACACAACATCAAATAAGTCACACTTCAATCATATATGTGTAGTTTTATAATTTACATAGTATCTAAGAATACTCTAACATAAATCCTCAATTCCAATACCCAAAATAAACTTAGCTGCTTCAATAGTTTTAGTTAGTGAATAACTTGGAGCATCTAAGTCGAGTCGACAGAGGTGACATGGTGGTGTGTCGACAGCATCAACGGGTTGGCGCTGGCTCTGGGCAGCAGCGGCGCGGGCACCCCGGCGGACGGAGCGGCGGCGGAGCAGCGCGACACTGCGGCCTCCTCCAGGGCGCCTTCTCCACCGCCCGCCGACCGACAGCCACTCTCCAGGTAGGCGCGCTCCACCGCTCGGAACGTTTGACTCCTTTTTGCGAAATGGGAATTTGACGAAACACAACTTTAATTTTGTTCTATTCATTTTGCTATTTAAATTTGTGTTTCTTTTCATTGGTGTTGGTGTTTTTTTTGTTGTTGTTTTTATTACTTTTATATTTTAATTTATAACTTAATTTTTATTATAAACGTTCCTAGTATGTGTGCATGCATGCCTGCTGAGTGTTGTTTTGTCTCCGCTTTGAAAATATTACTTATTTATTCGGCATTTTATACAATCCACTACAAAGTCAGTAAAGGCAATTAAATCCATCCATCAAATAAAAAAAAGATGCTTACGGTTGCAATCAATAAATCATCTGAGTTTTGTTCAACCTTAATTTTAAATGTATAATGCGGCTCAAATGATACAATGTCGTCATGTCTGAGTATAGCGGCCGCTTAAGTCTATGGGAAGTTATTGTATAGGTTTTTTGTTGATAGGTTGTTGACTTGTGCGTTGGATGTCACGTCAAGGGTACCATGTTGGCGCTGGTGATCTGCTCTGTGCACAACTCTCAATAATTATAATTCACATATCAAATAAGTTTTCATGTTGAATATTTCGATTTTAAATATACTTCAATTACTATAATTTAAAATAAAAAATCCTCACTGAAATTCGGGATATATTATAATTATTATCTACTTGTTTAATAATAAGCTTGCAGGTGTCAATTTCGAACCTATTAAGTAATTTGGAAACCAATTTTAAGCAATTTTCTGTCATTAATTTAATCGCCTTTGCTAAGTGCGCTCGTTTTAATATCAATGTTGTGTAGTTGCCTTTAAACTACACATGAATCTATCGACCGACGCGCACCGAATTAGTACTCCGTTTGATATTATTATTTGCAGGCCATGTACAAAGCAGTTTTGATTCTATCAGCATGACGTTCACCGTTAGCATTCAGCTTGGCAACAACGCATAAGTTCGATGGCCGAAGAAAGCTTCGGTCCCAATGTTTCTGTAACGACCTCCCATACGCAGTTCAAGCAATTCGTCTTCGGGTCTGTCAATCATCCATCTTTCGATGTGCCAAATCTTGATTGTACTTTTTTGCTGGATTCCGGTGGACTACTTATTCTTAAAAAAAAAGCTTGTTACAGTTACTTTTTGTCAAAATTAGGTTGTTCATTCAGATTAGCGGTCCACATTCAATATTGATTTTGACAGTTTTGCTAGCTTTTATACATCGTATGTTCGTTCTTCGTTCTGCGGTAAATGTTTTTTTTTTTGTATTTCTTACTTTTTATTGAATTCATGGTCACCATTCATCTATTTGTAATTAACCGCGGGTGGGCTATTAATTTTAAAATATTTTTGGAGAGCGTCGACCCTGTGAGATAGTCTCCATCAAAATCTATTATTGTTTAGGATTGTGTATATTAGGTTATTATATCCATGTACTAAAAACGAATAATAGTTTAAGCTTCAGGATCTCTAAATTCTTTTATAGGTCATTCAATAAGATACATAAATAAAACACAATATAATAATAATACTTTTGCTATATTTCACCTTATTAGGGCGTCTTCAGGCTGTTTTATTTATGTATCTTATTGAATGACCTATGAAAAATAATAAAGCAGCTACTGCAAATGAAAATATATAATTTAAATATAAATTCTTTTATAGTGATAGGATGGCCATTAATCAACTTGCTTAAGTTTACTGCGTAATAATTTATCCTTCTACCTTAGTAACAGACTAACGTCAGTGCTTGACATTGAAAGTTATCCCGAGTGGTTGTAATCCCAGCCCAAACAGGATGCGCCGGCGCACCCGACCGTACAAGGCCTCCGGGTGACGTCACAATCAGCATCCAAAGTAATGTGCTTTTAGAAATAGAAATATTTTTTTACGTACTATCATATGCACAATGTCGCAATGACATATTTTTAAATATCGTAATACAAACCAGCATCAGTCGATTTCTATTTCTTGCACTTGTTATACTCGTACGTAACACGTAGAAAGTTCATATCTAACAAATTCAATAAATTCTTATCTTGGTTATAACTAGTGCTTATCTATAAGTATATCTTTATTTACATTTAGGTTAGTGTTTACAAATGTCATATTTGCAATGTTTTCCATAAAAGTCTTACTATGAGATCATCACGTCTGCCCACGTAGTCATAATAAGTCGGGCTTACATTCAGATTATTCAGACTTGCTTACACCGCTTAGTATTTATGTTTGCTAAATGACATTGCAATAATAAGGACTAATCCTAAATCAAACAACGTGTTTTGACAGATAATCTTTATACAAATAAGAAAGAATACACATGTTTAATACGTAAGATCACAGTAAAGCTTTTCGCGAACTTGAGATTTTACTCAAACTATACTTGTTACATTTGCACGTTGTGTTTTTTTAACAGCTTTATCGGAAAAAATATTAGCGATGCATTTAACCTCTATTGTTAGGTTGCCTAGAATTTTTCACGTTCATAAAATTTTCTTATTAATGGAAATATTTGCAATGCATTTTTCTGTCTCTTCTCATCTGTTGTTAAGTTGCTTAGAATAAATAATCCTTTATTATTTCGTTTCCTTATTAATAATTATATTATTATATATTATTCCCATCTATTGTTGCAACACTGTTACTAAAAAGTAGTAAGACTTCAACAGAAACGGTATGTTATTGTTTAAAATGTATTTCATCTCCCTTAAGTACTCGCCGGTAATACCAAGGCGTCTTCCAAACTTCGAAACATTTGTGATACTCGATTTCCGGTATGGCCTTTATTTAATGCCGCCTTTATCTCTCCAATCTAGTCAAAATGATGACCATGAAAATATTTTTTTGAGTTTCGGGAACATCCATCGTCAGACGGAGCCAAATCAGGTGAATAGGGCAGTTGCGGATTAGTCGCGTACAATTTGCAAACAAACGTGATGCAACGCTTCTGAAGCCCAAATGGCCTTTTAAAATCAATTGAATCGACACAAATGTAATTTTGTTGATGCCTACAAGATGTCGTCGACGAGTTTGCAATACCATGGTTTTCATTTCTTCAACGTAGTTCTCAACGGTAGACGCCGAAGGACGAGCGGTCATTGCTAACAAACAATAATGTAGCAAAATAAAAACACTCTTACAAGACGTAGGATTGAGAACAAAAAAATAATGCAACATCTGCAACTTTTGGGAAGTCTTAAATTGTTTGATTTGATTTTTTCACTCGTGTAAAAAATGGGACATTTGTTTCATTTCTATCAATGGAAATATTTGCAGTGCATTTATTACTTTTCTCATTTGCCCTTAACAACGTCAGATGAGCCTAGATTATTTCTTGATTATTTAATTTACCCATCAATGGAAATATTTGCAATGATTTGTCGTTTCTCATCTAGGTGGCATAAAAATTTGCTTTATTATTTTTTTGGGTTGTCTAGAATTTTCCTTTATTACTTTCTCTGTAGGCATTCTTAATATTGCTTTGTACAATGTAAGTAAATATTACGTTATAAAAGTAAGTCGCGTTAATTCTTATGAATGATCGTCTTTCTAGTTAAGAGTATAAAAAATAAGCAGGTGTTAGCTGTAGAAGGGGAGGCAGGTCATATTTTTTTATCTTGACCAAATTACCAAAAGTTTCCGGTATACAACCTTGCAGTAACAATTTGGAACTTGTGCTAAAGGTCAGGAACTGGATCGGTTACCGGATGTAATTTATTCTTATTTCGCGTTGTAAAAATTAAAAGTATACTGCAGTTTTAATTATTCAGGTAATTGGTGAGATGCCTGTGGACCAGCGTGGTAAGAATTGGCCATGAATTAAACATCTATAAGGCTCTTTGGGAAGGACTTACCAAAGTAAGTACCTTAAGTGTGTTAATGTATTTCATCCCCTTTAAGTACTCGCCGGTAATAAACTTATACCAAGGCGTCTTCCAAACTACGAAACATTTGTGATACTCGATTTCCGGTATGGTTTTGATGGCTTTGTTTGATGCCGCCTTTATCTCCCTAATGTAGTCGAAATGATGACCATGAAAATATTTTTATTGGCGAAACATTAAAAAAAAAAAAATCTTAATATTATTTATATTACCTTCTCTCTTTATAGAGTATTAAAAATATTGGATTAAGAAGCAATCTCGCAATTTTTATTAAATCGATTATGATGTTTTCTAGTCTTATATTGGTGAGTGTCACCATTAGGCAGCCTTGTTGCTAGATAAATTAGAGCGTGTCTTGACTTTGGTTCTATTATGCAAGTGGCTAGGAACACGTCACTAATATGCTTGTGCCAAAGGTGCGAATACCCTCTGCCAAGTGCTGGTTCTGACTGACTGCTTCGCTGAAAAAATACTCCTATCTATGCTATTATTTGGCAAATACTCCATAGACTAATTGTTTTACCGGCTCTAATACATATTTTAATAATATGTTATGAAAGATCTACTGCATCGCTTTCTTGTTAAAGTAGAAGCATATAATCAAAGCCATCATCAATGTCAAAATGAGCGCTTTACATTCTTATTATTGGATTTTCATACTGCTTTTCGTCAAGTTGAAAGCGGGATGGGATGCTAACCCCCGTATTCTAAGTCGTGTTTTCTACCCTACGTTCACTCAAGGAACGTCTTTCTCTTTTCATCAAATATTGAATAAAGAAGGTTAGTATGAGGCAGACTATACTTGAGTGAAAGTGGAGTGGAAAACACGACTTAGAATACGGGGGTAAGTTCCGATATAAAAAAAATCCTTTGACCTCAAATTATAAAATAAATGGACATCACAATTTATCATCCTCACGTAATCGGTTCGCCGTGACTCCAGTGTGCCGACGCTTACGACAATTATCTATCTAATCCAAACCCCAAAGACTTCGTTAGAAGCTGGTCTTAAAATATATGGCAAAGTAGTGTTCCAAGTATACCTAACCTACATGGTTAACAGTTTGAGTTTGCAATAGTTGGACACAAACCAAATGTTTATTATGATAACCTGCCAAAAAATACACCCATTTCTTGTCTTGCTTCATAAAAGATTACATTTCACTCTTTAAATGTATTTTTAAAATGTCGCTTAAAAATACACATTAGCATGCTGAGGTCGAGAACAGTCAACTACAAAACGCTAAATTTTAATAATAATAAAAAAACGTATATTATATCCTTTATTATATAATAAAGGATAATATAATATATATTATAGTATATTTAATAAGTAATCGTGTATAAAATTATACAAAGCGGAAGTAAAATTTTTTTTTTATTTTTTTTTTTTTTTTTTTAATAAATATAATTATCTAGTGTAACCTACTTGAGATGATATTGATATACCTGCATATCGGCCAATAAACTACAAAATTCAAGGATCTAATGATACCGAATACCACCACGATTTGTTAGTTGCTAATAATCTCGAAAGTAAATATTGATAAATATTAAGTATACTAAATTATGGTAAATATATGTACACTTTACAAAAGCAATTTCAACCAGTCACGTGTTTAGGTGCATGACACTACAACGTGAACGTCTTGTGGTTTTAAATTCATATACGGAGCATGTAGGTGGGAATTACAATCTTGGTGGCAAACTCATTACATCACACATTTTAGAATGCAAAATCAGTGACATTTCTAGCGACATTGATATATTGTTTGGCATAAGATTAAACAAGGAAGAGATTTTTTTAGATAACTAAATTGCAATAAATTTTTTTTATGCAGGGTGAATTTGAAAGGTTGTGTACTTTGGGCTAATGTCATCAGATGGAAATAATTTTCTCATGGAACCGTGTGTCGCAAATGAAAAAAAAAAAAAAAATTTAATTACTAGTTTGTATGGAGAAAATTATTAAATTAGAAGGCATTTTTTTTTCATTTGCGACACATGGTTCCATGGAAAAAGTTGGTCGATTTGATGAGTAGAACCTCATATTAGCCCAAAGTAACAACCTTTCAGACACATTGTATAAGTAACTTTAAAATTTTCGCAAAGTATACCAAAAAATAGATCTATAGTGTTACTTGGGTCGCGACAGGCCAATGTGCCAAATGTTGAATATATGTACATACTACATACATAAAAGAGCCGCAATGTCATACGTCAATACTAATTATGTTCCAACGTCAAATTTGTCTACACTAGCTTTTCGAAGGAGCTTAAAATATACAGATTCATCGTTGGACAAATAAAAACGGTCACCCACCCCAAATCACTACTGGTTACCTAATACCTAACACCATATCGCAAAAAATTAGTCACCAACATAAGTCAAATATTTATCCAACATTCGTAAATGACTCTATCGCCTGTTAGTTGTTTAACCGCAGCTTATATTTTTTGCAAACATTCAGAATTTTATCTAATATTTTCATTAGCATTTAAAAGAAAATAGACGTCATTTATATTTTAAAGTTTTATCACCTTTTTATGCATTTTGTGTAATCGAAATATTTTATACCTCTTATAAAATTATGTTCTAAAACTATTCCGAATTTATGTGATGTTTCGAAATGACAACTATCAATTAAATACTTACACGAGTATCCGCATCCAGTTAATTTTAAGATCTAAAATAGATTGTTTACTCACATTTTGGGCTGTATGCCAACAGTCACCTGGCCATTCCATAGAATAATGTTGGTAGTTTGCTACATAAATATATTATTTTATTTCAATTCCATAATTATAAATTACGTTTCTTATGAGTTGTTTACTTGCTCTAGCCTAATTATTTTCTCAGTACGATGATTTAATTCAACTCAATGACCCGATCAAGCCAATGACCTCATACAATAAGCAATTGTGATATTATCTTTTAGAATATAATTACAGCTATCGCAATCTAATTTCTATGAAGGATATTTAAATTAGATGGTTGATAATCTTTTGTCTCTTTAGGTGTGGTGCAAACGAATTGTTTGAGGAACGGTTACTGAATAATTTTATAAAGTAATGGAAACAAAATAAAAAGGTGACCTTTATGTTGATAAATCGATAGTGTCATCAAATAGGTCTCCAACAAGGTATAATAAATTCATAACGGATGATCGTGAAAGGGGTCGCAGGTCGTCTATTTGCACACGAACGTGCTTTGTTGACGTCAATGTTTGTTAGCATTCAGATAAAAAGTGATCGTGTATACATAAGGATGATGCATCGCCTCTTCGCTGAAGGCACAAATTATATTTATGTCCATCACCACACCTCTGATACCTTGAACAAACATCACACTGTAAACAATTTAATCACCAATTCACCACACACTAGGCACATTACGTAACTATTTTCTAATTAATCCAAATAACAACATTGGTGTCGAAATATCAATAGTTTTTGTGTAAACAATCTAATCTTTGTGCTCACACCTGGATCATTGACAAATAGGTTTGCCTTGCATTTGATCGTTCACAAGGGATTATCTGACAAGGAGACAGCGATGATGATAACCCACATCTCCCCGAGAGATGTTTGCACCATTTGGCCCCAAATTACCCAAACAACTTTTATTACTTTGTTGATGAAAATTTTCTACCTAATTTTTGTATGATTTATGATAATTAGTGTAATACCCACCTACATATTGTTACACACAAAATTGATACTGATAAAGTTGTTCAAGTGTCCTAATTTACTATCAATATTGCTTAATTAGTTATACCTACTCGGTGCAAATTGATTGTATAGCCGCACAAATAGCAGTACCTTCTAATAGGGAAGTGATTATAATAATTACAATAACTTTTGTAATAACTCCATTAGTTATCTCAAGGTCACAAACAAGAAGTTTCAGTACTTCGTCCGTTGCTCAACTATTTACTGCGCGGAGTTACTGGTGATTTATGTGCTACTCTGTAGATGTGAGCATTAAGAGGGCATGTTGAAATATCCACCAACAGACTAACCGTTCTCGACCCGAATACTTCGCATTTGCGCGGCTTTTTGCCTGATAAATTATTTTCTTAATAAAACCAGTTTTAACATATTACACATTATGTAATTGCTATAAATAATGCAATGGACTCGTTTTTGTTACTATAAAACTTTTATTTCGCTTGTGATATTTTCGAAATGGGTTTATAGATAGTAATAAAAAGTTTGATGAAATGGAATCAGTTTTATGGAATATTGCCCGTTCATAAAGATATTAATTGTTAGAAAACCATTATTTATTATCATTATTAGTTATAATATCAGTTGTTATTTAAAGACTGTTATTATTATTTTAGTTGAATTGAAATTGTTAATACATGCTGCTATAAAGGATGTAAGGCTTGTAACTACATTGTATGTTATTTCAGGTTTTGATTTTCTTAAAATGAAATGGTTAAAATAAAAACTGTTGTTAATTTTTAGGCTATGATTTGATTAACACCAAACAAAAATAACTTCCTTGGCAATTGCCAATTAAATGTTCTAATTATAACACTCATATAAAATATGTAAATAACATTGCTTACTGCCTACTCTACATATACGGAAATCAATTGTCCCAAAGTTCTGCTTACTTTTGAGAATTAAATTAATTTTAATGGTGGTGTCATTGGTGACATCATTCCTTATATGACGCAATTTTTACTTTACAGTCATTTCAGAAGTTGTATACTTTAGAAATGACGAGATTATTATAAATAGAATTATTATTCCTAGCTGACATAACACAGCTTATTTTAGCTCTTATACTTAGATTGCATTTCATTTTTTAATTTTGATGCAATTGGGATGCACTTTAAATCGCTCTAAGTTGGACTTTTATTTTGTTTTAAGAGTTCTAGTTTTTTAAATTCTATAAAACCCTTTCGTAGAATAGGCACCAACGAAGCGATGTCTATAGTGGTTACTATATTACTGTTAGATGTATTACTGTAGGTGTAGTACAAATTATATTTAATACAAGGTTTTTCTCGCAAATTCCTAAATTCTCTAGGCTCTCATTAGAGAATTTAGGAATTTGCGATATAGAAAAATCTTGTATTAAATATAATTTGTACTACAAAATCTTTGTTTGTTTTTTCCAAGTGTCATGTAAAAAAAAACCATCATTATTTTTGTACGAAGAAAACCTTTAACGACCATAAATGGGTTCGATCAATACATTGTTGTTTAACCGAATTGATCGATTGACTATGGCGGGAAAATGATGCGGTCACAAAATGAGTGACAAAGACGAATTTGCGTTACTTTAATAAAAAATAGTAATAATATGGCTCTACTGATCCAATCAAAAAACTTCTCATCAGACCATGTGTCAGATCAAAAATAAAATTAGCCTACCTATACAAACTGGTAATGTTAAAATAACCAATTTGTATGGAAAGGCTTTTTTTTTCATTTGTGACATAATGGAAAAGTTTTTTGGTTTGAAAAGTAGAGCCTCATATTAGCCTAAAGTACAACCTTCCAAAGCCACCCTAGGTATAAGATAAATATAATAAATAACATATATAACGTTAGTATGACGTCTTTACCTCAACGCACTTACAATGAGTTGCATCATAGTGGCTGATTCACTTCATATGACGTTAAAAGTTTATCTTCTTACCTTTAAGTATTAGAATGAAACAGTATATTAAAAATGGATCCCAATTACCTTTACGAGAGACCTAACCTAAATTCTTATCATGCAATTGAATAATTACTACGTCAATAACTTAAAATTTCGGAAATCCTTCCCCTTTCCGTTACAGGTAACAGATTGTATGCACATTCCGTGGCTGATGAACCAACCCGCATTAAAAGATTTGGTGATTCATATAACTGTCGCACTATTGAATGCAGAACTCTGCCTGCTTGCGTGTTTCCTTCATCCTATAACCTTGAGTCCTTTAAACAGCGTGAATAGGCAGTTTAAGCCAGTACAATGGATTAAACCAGTACTTACAATACAACACAGTTATAAATGCTGGTTATATTTATTCTTAGACCTGCATACTGCTTTTTATCAGGTGGATCTAAAGTCATATGCCGAACTCCTATAAAAAAATGTTATAACAAAAAAAAAAAAACATAAAGTAAGTACATTTAATTTTTTATGTTACCAAAATGTACTACCAGATTCTTTACATAACTACTTAGTGTTTATTCTATTATATTTTTATTATATTTATTTATTAATGTTTATAAGCATTAAATTAAAATGTTTCTACTACATCAATTTCCCCTATCAAGTAGTAAACTTTTTTATTTCCGCGCCATTTCAAGTAGTGTTGTCTCTTTCTGTGATTAACTAATATACGTTTACCGTCCCGTTCTAACGCCAGAGGCGACAAGCTGTCTGGCGACGAAGCCGTACGTCGCGGCGGAATCGAAACCCTAGGTCACGGCCACTGGACTCATTTTCCTCAGAGCCTCCTCCACTATTGTACTTTGTGTAATACCTCACTGTGCGTGTTGGATGGCCATCGGGGTATCTAGTGGCAAGTTTACGCCTCTTGCCTACTTGTCTCCGAGCCGTTAACATCAAGGTTAGAGCGTTTCGGTAGAATTATACGCAGGCCATTGGTTTTAATTCTTTTTATTTATGTCTAAGTTTAGTTTGGCTTACTTTTATTGTTTCTACTTCGGTTTTTTAGTTTTATTTTAAAAAGTGATCTCTTTCTCTATAAGTTTGAGTTTAAAAACCCTAAAAAGTTTTTGCAAAAACTTTACATAAATATTTTTTTCTGCAATTATTCATGTAAAAGGATTATATTTGACGTTGCCGTTGATCTTCATCAGTAGAATTACTATATTTTTTTATTTTTTTTTATATATTCGTTTATAAATATACAATATATATGGCTTAGCGATTGACAAAAACTAAAAAAAAATAAGCGGCCAATTGTTTTAGAACTATGGATTTGTTAACGCTTACTCACGCCTAATAATATAGCAACACGATCTCGGGCAAACAACGTGCCAAGTAATACATTAGCATCTCATTGGACGTGCTGGCCTGATAACATCGGGCGGGACTTGGCGTGGTGTCGCGCTCACACGGGAGACAACATGGAATCGCTCATAAAGTAGTTGTCGTAAATTTGAAATTAAATTTCTGAATTTTACGACTGTAACTATTTACAATAATAATTTCTACTGTTACTATTCTTGAGCGATTGGTGAAATACTATTATTAGGAAGAATTGGCATGACATTATACTATCAAGTCAAACAAATACTTTGATCTCACGTATGAAATTACTAGAACCGGTTTTAAAACTCAGCTTTATTCAGTGGAATTCGGTGCAACAGTAATTCTAGCAAGGTCTTTGCATCATATAGTATTTGGTTGGGTAGGTGAACACAATAAAGGGGACAGTTGAATTCGGAAAGCCCTTAACCCTGCTTCGCGATCCAAGTCCAGGAACACTGCAGTTTACTCGACCACGTAATGAACCCGGGCCCGACCGGAGAATCCATGGTTAGCTAAGAACATTGTCTCTCTTATTAAACATATGTTCGAGCTATTCTTGGATTGTCCATGCAGCATCGCGTGGTATGGGGGCAGGTGAGTGATCTGCAGTGTTCCCGAACTTAAGACCGCGAAGCAGGGTTCAAGGCCTTTCCGAATTCAACTTCCTCTTCACTGTCTTCACTGCCCTCTGTACCCAACCAAATACCATATGATCCTGTCAGCGCCTTAGAAAACCCTTCCGTAAAACTTTCGGTGCCCGATCTTGAAAGGCCAAGATACTTCCAAAGACTGCTGGATTTTTTCTTGCACCGACATCCAGTGTATAAAGTTGATTTTAAACCGTTTCTAGTAATTTCATTCGTGAGATCAAAATAATAATAGTAAAATCCCGGTCAGTTTCAGCCTTGTTTTTTTTTAAGCGAATCCGAATGGGTATGAATTTTGTTTTCAAGATATTTGGTGTGGACGGACAGAAGTCCTTGATTCCTACCATACATTAAACAAAACAAAAGGCAGAATTCTTCTTATGCATGTAATTTTGTCTCATTTTCCTCGTGATACTTAATTACGACTTGGCGAGTACTCCAATCCGCCAGATGACATAAGTAGCATTCTCAGAACCATCTGGTTGAATGACGGGTTTCTTCCTGTCAGACTTTATTTACCACTTCACGCGACCAATCGATTTGGCCAGACCGCAGGCCGTGGGCGACATCTCCCGGCCAAACGTGATCATCATCGACTAGTTTGCTTCCCTAATTCTTCACATGCTAATTAGTTGTTTGTATAGTATGGTCTGCTAATTTAATCCATTGACTGATACAACTGTTATCATATTAAAGTTTATATTTTTTAGTAGCAATAAATTATTTAAAGTCTTCTCTAAAACATCAGACAAATGCCGACGTCCAACCATAATTGATAATTGCTAACGTTGCATGAGTTTGCTCCTATCTACAATCGCTTAGGTCATCTAAATCAAAAATGATTTGTACACATCAATTTTCATTAGTTGCTAAAATATTTAACTTATCTGAACTTGTGTACCATCGCAGGCAACACCTGAACAAACAGGGCAACGCATAACGGACTCTATTTATATGCAAACGAAGCGATTGTGTGTTACATCTCGGAGCACGAACAAAAAGCAACTCATTTTACATTTAAATTACGGTGTTGGCAAAAAACAAGTGACATCATTCCTCTCGTTAATCGCAAAACCTTTCAGCTCACCTACAATCTGATGCCTAGCAACAATCCAATACAATAATTCAATATACAGTTAATATTACTGCTATTTCGACCTAAATGTCAACGTCGCCTTGAAGGCAAACTCAAAATAATAGTTGGTAATCACGAATTAATTCTCCCACATTATAAACTACAAAACGGTTCAATTCATTATATAGCAATGCCCATGACAATTTATTTGTATAATATATTTAGCAAAATGACATCATTGGTTATGGTTTCTTGATCAATTTTCGTTTATGATCAAACGAACAATGAGCCATTTACACACCTATTATTATTGAAATTACTTACAACTAATAACTCAAAATAAACTGCATCTTTAATAACATATGTGGTCTACTATTCACAAACGTTAAGCTAAACCAGTTTTAACCTAAAAATAAATATCTAAACATACGTTTCGCTGGCCTTTGTTTATCAAAACATTTCTAAACTGAATTGTATGGAAATAATAGAATTATCCCTTTATTTTATAAACTCATCTTTTTCCACTAATCCTTCACAGTAGAATTTATTTTAAAAATTAAAGAGAATACTTCATGTTCGCTGAATGCCCCAACAGTTTTGCCTGTTTTTTTTCCACCCGAGGTTTTGGTAACGAGTTTCAAATTACTACAAATTACTGTGCAATTTTTTTGCCGCTATTTTTTTTAATACAAATCTTTTAAACGTTAATTTCATACCCCAATTAACTTTGTTGCCAACGAAATTATATATTATTTGGGCCTTATTCTGTTCAAGTGCAACGTTCACCACTTCTGTATATTATCGGCCAAAATCTTTACCTTGAACAATGTTTCCTTTATGTTGTATCGGGAGGTCGTAGGTTTGATTCCCACATGGCAAAAATATATTAGCCAGTTTCTCTATATAGTTTTGATCGGTGCCGTGAACTCACTGACGTTGGACGACGAAAACCTTATTGAATTTCACATTTTCCAGGCCTCCTGAACCCGCGAAAAACAAGGATACTGTTCACACGTGTCACTGATTGACACATTTTTAGTATGGGTTATTGAGTCTATCCAAACGACGAGCTAGCCACTTATTCGGTGTAGACTCATATATTTAAACATAACACGTATTTCTGCGACTAGATTTCTGTTTCATGTTAAAAATAATGAGATCATCATTATTTGTACGATCTTATCCTTTTGTTAAATTATTACTTAAGGTGATTCCTCAGCTCGGGTATGGAAACTAATTGCAAGAGATGGCGCTTCTGTCGCAAAATCATGGTTTTTAATTAATTACGTAAATATTAGTCGCTGGCGATGAAATTTTGCGACAATCGGAAAACATTTGGAACTTATTTATGTATAAATTTTGCTGTATCAATGGCTAACTTTAGAGATTACAGTCCAAGATTTTTTTTTTAATAGTATCAAAACTGCTTAAAAAAATAGTTCCATCGACTACGACGAGTTGGGATTAAAAACCCCTCCGTTGGGTACCCTGAGGCCGCGTAGGCGGTCTCGGGCGCTGTACGGCACCCGTGAATATACAGGGTGACTTTGAAAAGATGTACTTTGGGCTAATATTAGGTTCAGCTGATCAAATCGAACAACTTTTTCTATGGAACCATGTGTCGCAAATAAAAAAAAATGCCTTCTCCATACAAACTAGTAATGTTAAAATGACCAACTTGTATGGGGAAGCCAAATTTTTTTTTTCATTTGCGACACATGGTTTCATGGGAAAAGTTATTCGATTCGATCTGTAGAACATCATATTAGCTCAAAGTACACCCAGTCAAATTCACCGTGTGTATATATATATATATATATATTCAAAATTACACATTTGCAATCAAATTAATGATCATTGCTTTTATTTTAAGTTTACACCATATTTACTGAAATCATTCTATTGTCCAATACATATACATATATTCATATGATATACTTTGTAACATACGTATATTATTTATTATATACTTTTATAAACATATTATATTCAACAAAAGTATCAAGGTATGATAAGGAAAATTACATAAAATAATATACCTAAGCATATATATTTTCCAACATATAATTTACCGAAGTTGCTAATAAATATAAGTCTTGCAGCAACATATTAAGGCCCATAATCGTCAGCAACATTAATCGTCTGTGCTAAATCAAAGTTCAAATACGTAATACCTTACTTATCTGTCTTCGTTCGTATTCAAACATTTCGTTATTTATACAACATTTTTTCTTCGATAACAAACTACGCAGAAAACACCATCACAGATATACCTACCTCTTTTTTTCTTTCAATTATTATTTTGAAGTTCGAGCTTTCGCCCAACCGAAGCACCGTATCACAACGTGTAATTGCGCATATAGCTTTGAGCTGTTTTGAGTTTATACTCGTAAATGGAGAGCGCAACAACCTTTTTGTATTTTGGCTGACAGTTTTGAAATGAGGGATATATTACTTGACGACCGTCCGACATTATAAGACTAAATTATATTTTTAACAAATATATTAAATACTATTATATTATTTTATACTTATAATAAATATATTAAAACTTGCAAGGACGCATTATCCATTGTATCCATTTATGATGTTGCGACAAAAAAAAAGGTGTTAAATACAGTCAAAAAGGTTATCTTATACTATATTCTAATAAAATTTGATTATAAAAAAATATCAATATAATATATAGTTCCATATAATAAGACATTATTATATGGAACTATATATTATATTGATATTTTGGCTGTATTCCCTGTGTTTTGAGCTAGTTTCCTTTGGTCCAGTTGTTTAAATTTCACTTATTAAATAAATAAACATTTTAAGTTACACAGGTAAATAAACGTTTAAATAAATAAAATAGGTGTTGTGTTATGGGGCACAATGGGTAATTAGGTAAAACATGAAAATACTTGCCAGAGTGGTTATTAAAATGAATATTTATATATAAATAAAATAAAATGTACTACTTAAAATACAATAAAAAAAATAAGGAATATAGTATATTATTTTAATGATCATATTATGCTTTCATATATACTCGTAGATATCATGGTAACCCTGAATGGTTGTACTTTGGGCTAATATGAGGCTTTACTGATTAAATCAAAAAATAATTCCCATAAAAACATGTGTCCCAAATGAAACACAATGTTGGCTTCTATGTGCATATTGATTATTTTAACATTACTAGTTTCTATGGAGAAGCCTTTTTTTTGCGACAAATGATTCCATATTAAAAGTTTTTTGATTAGATCAGTAGAGTAAGATAAAACGTAAATAATGCCAAATAATGACATATCCTGTCATCTGTTATAGCCACTGTCATTTGATGCACTCTCTATCAAATATGAAGGCAGTTGGTAAGCGTGTTGCTAAGTTTGACGATGATGTCAGAACTCCTTTAATGACCGCTCGGTTCGCCTGCAAAATTTCACGTAAACACCGCGGAGTACCTACCAGCGTGGTTTTATTATTATTTTTTGCTTGTTCTGTTCAGTCTTTTATTGCTTTGTAACTTGAATGATAATATTAACTCTTATTTAATAACTCAGTGTTTGTAAAGAAATCTCTTATCTTGAAATTAACATCACTCCTAAATAAGTTACGGTGGGTAGAGAGTAATGTAGTCGACTCTACATACTGGCTTCTTCCACAACCGTGCGAAGGACATCTCGAATTTGTCCATAAAGTGTCTGGACCAACCAATGACATCACGTTAGGGCGTTCGTCTATAAAGAAGAACGGAATTCTTATGGTATTATTTAGTCCGTCTGCATATCTGTCTAAACCAATAATCTCTCGAAAATCGTTTGAGGTGGACAATTTTGGAATAGTAAGAGATTATTAGTGTTTTCTCGGTGCCCAAACTATTCAATGAAAAATCTTACCAAGAGGTATAGGAAGGAATAAATAATTTCAGAAAGCAGTTTATTATTATCTAAATTACCTTTTTTATTCTTTTGTACGTACAACTGTGGCCGAACTGCATTTGCACTTGTTTTTTATTTATTTATAAGTAGTTAATTAGTCCATCCTTTATCATCCATACATTCAAACCATGAATCATCAGTTCCACATATTTATTTTGTGTAAAATATTTGATTATGAAATTCATTTTAATACTATTAAACCTAAATGAATCCTGCCGAAAACAGGTACGCCTCAGAAAATTAGAAGCGTTAGAATGAAGAATATATTTTAATTGATTGTAAAGAATACATTATTAACAAAGTTTATGTATTGTTAAGTTGAGCATTTATAACTGTTTTTTTTCCAAACCATAATTAAAAAGTTGTTATGCATTCATGTTTAATATATTTTACATTCTTCAAAAAGTGGTCAGACGCGGCCGGCCGCTTCAACCCTAAAACCAATTATTACCGTAATGCTCTCCGCCATGAGCATTATTTGCAGAATGAAATCCATCATGAAAATGATAGAAATTACTCAGCGGAATGGCAGCGGTTTTTGGTTCACATTTTTTTATTGTTTCAAGTTTATTTTTACCAAGATCTGGTTTTGGCCATGCCTAAATTACTTTGGGAGGCACGGTTGGACGCTCCGTTGAATTTTGCGTAGATAATATCAGGTTTACTTCTGTTAGTAGAGTAAGGAACTGTTTACTGACAATGGCAAGGCTTTGCATAATAAATAATACAAATTCTGAAATTTTTGATGTCCAGAAATGTACCTACTAATTTAATCAAATTTCATATAGACTGAATATCGGTTGTTTTATATTTTCAAAGAATTATTTTATGCTAATAGATAGAGTAAATGTTTCAATTTAAATTTGATATAATATACTTATTACTTATATAGGTACTTATTACTAATTGGAATTCCCAAAATATTCTTCGACGGTTATTCTTCGAATCTTTTTTAATCTTTTTTGGGAGATTTTGGAAATAGAGGATTATTTTTTTATAATTTTTTATTTTACTCTAATAGATAGAGTAAATGCTTCAATTTAAATTTGATTTAATATACTTATTACTTATATAGGTACTTATTACTAATTGGAATTCCCAAAATATTCTTCGACGGTTATTCTTCGAATCTTTTTTAATCTTTTTTGGGAGATTTTGGAAATAGAAGATAATTTTTTTATAATATTTTACTAATAATCTACATTAGTAGCATTATTATTAAAGTCATGATTTTTGTTAAAAGAAATAGTGCTCAATAATAAATATTTTAATACCCGCGGTATTTATGCATACTATTCTTTAAAAAAATATCTATTGAAAATGGCCTCTTTAACTTCTAAATTTTGATGGATCGTCAGGCAAATTCAAATAAATTGTGTAGGTAATGTTTCTTGTTGGCTTAATATAAGTGATTTACAATGATTATTTTGTTTTTGTTACAGGTACAGTAAATGCGAGGACTTCTTTGTTAAGGCGTAAGATTTATTTAGCCTTCGTTAGTTACTTCAAAAAAAACTGCGAAAAATTACAACCTATAATACAAATAAATCATTTAGTACTTTGGGTTACTATGACTAGAAGATTTCAAAAAATCACACTCTAGGGGATGCAATCTTGTTTAGTTATTAAAAAAAACTGCCTACACAAGCTATCCATTATCATCGTATCTTCCTGCAACTGTACTATACGGTCTCCCTCTGGCCATCAGCCTGCTACTGCTTGGGATACCAAATATACTGTGATCCCCTTCAAGAATTTGTCATCGTCCCATTATCCGACTATTATATTATATTCAAAACAATTATTTAGTGACATAAATCGTTTTAGGCCCGATTAAATGTATTAGACCGCTTAAATACTTCATAACAATTGTTAAAAGCAAAAATCTTTATATGGCCAGTTGATGAAATAACAATAGGTACTTATTTCATGTTTACCAACTGAACGCACGTGTGTCCAGTTGACTACTAACCCACTTAATTGTATATAAAACAAAAGTAGTTAATTGTCTATATAAAAACTTTAAGGTAACATATTTATTGTTCTTTGTTAGTTTATAGTTCAATATTATGTTTAAGATAAGGCACATTGTTTTTTCAGTATATTATGACAAATTTAAATAATAAATATAAAACTCACGTCTTATCTTAATATATGTATAACAAATAAAGAAAACGAAAGATTTTCGCTAGAGGTAAAGTGAGTTAAATAAATTACTGACCCATCATAGAACACTATCATGAGTATTCGTATGGTCAATGTTATAATGTGGGTCACAAAAGATTATTATATTAGTAGTATTCTTGTGATGGATTCGCTATTTGTTTGTTTTCAAACATCACTTTCCAAGAGACGGCGGTGGTTCGTGTCTCATTTGAGCTACATCCGTCATCTATAAATAATTTATGAAAAACAAAATAATTTGAAACACGAGTGTGTATAAAGAAAAGCGCTGCTCACCTTTCGCTACAGACGATCCGCAAAGATCTCTCGCGATACTCCACTTCAAAGGAATATAATCAAGTCAAAAATTTGTGTCGGTTTTCCGTTGCGACTGACTAATTAATTGCTCGGTTTACACAGCAGGGCCATTCCCCTTATTTGTGCCTTGTATGTGATGCTGCGTGTCTCGCGACGTCTAGCGTGACAGATACCTAAGAGTACGTCCAGAGACTTCTGGGAAACGTACGCATTCAGAATTTTCGAAAGTTTCATGGAAATATAGTTTTTTTTAAATATAATATGTAATTGACAGAGACTGCATTTATTCCCAATCGTGTCTGATAAATAGCATTAGTAAGGTTGGCTTTGAGCATGCTTACTTTGCCTGTTTACTTTAAATTTAAAAAGGCTTAGATTGTAACTGTCTGGAAAAACAGAAGCTAGGGAGGCAATTCCAAGCCTATTTGATAAAAAAATGTGAAAGCATGTTTTAATCGATGTTTTGGCGGAATCGTAACGACATCGACATAGGGGTTAAACTCCTCCCCACAGTCTGGTCGACAGATCTTTAAATTCGGCAGGAGGTATGAAGATGATACGATAAATACCATCCATTAGTATTTTTTAAGTTACATTATTTGTCTAGATTAAATTATCTTTTTAAACACAACTCTGCTATTGGGCGCATCAGCAGCTTAATGCAGTTAATTGTCCGTGGAAATTATTTCAAAATTATACCATTTTACTTCAAATGTGTGACGTAATGTTTAAGCTAACTAATGGTCGTCCCCATTGCTCGTCTTGCCCAGTCGTTGTACAATATATTTATATTAACAAGAGATTTGCTAATAATAAAAAATGCCAGTGATCGGGCTGACTATCTGCGGTGCACGTGTCACAAACAATTATGTATTTGATAACTCATCTGTCTGCACATTGCTCCCGATTTTATGTACCATTTGTCAAGTTGTACTCGTGACTTTTCACATACTATTATTATCCTTCTAAAGTTCGCTCTTTATCAAGTTTAGTATTTCTCTTAGTTGTAATATGATTCATTGTGGTCCGATGCAAATATTAATCCATTTCCAGGAAGGATGACGGAATATATTGATATGAATTGTTAAATATCGTGAGAAAGGTTATTTGCTTGTTAAAAGATAAATGTAACTAGAACATTTGCTTCTGTATTAACGTATGTTTGTACGAAATCTTAACAGGAAAAGACAGATTTGTAGAATTAGCATAGTGAAGAATTGTTTTTATATTTATCGTCTCTTGTTAGGTGGTGTTACATAAAATATGTTAAATAATAAGTTAATAAATTATATTTATTTATTTTCTCAAAAACAAATCACAGAGATATAACTATTATAAACTTTATGCGACTGGAGCCCATAATAGGCTCTAGAGATGCCTGTATTATATAATATGATCGTTTAATTTTAAAGTTTAAATTTTCACTTGACGGACCGTCTTCGAGGATGGGGAAAATGCTAAAATTTACGTTTTTCAAATGATAGGACCAGAGATTTGCACGTTCAAATAAACTCAAATAACAACAAAATATATGATTTATCGAAAAGTATAAGGTTACTAAGAAAAAAAATTGGAAACCTCTGGATGTATTCACGCTTGTAGGGTTGAATCCCATAATCAGTGCGGTATACCCGGTTCTCTCTAAGTCAGAGACTGATTATTTAATAAATGTTTACGTAAATTAAACCTACAAAATCATGAATTAACCCTATTTTCTCCCTCAATCATCAATTAACATAAAATATATGATCGAAACGCATCAAGAACCCGACTGATAGTTGTGCGAAGAATTACAACGTAGTTGCGTGTGAAAATTGTAAAGTGTGTAAACACGTGCGTTGGCCTAGTATTGTTTGCAACTAGGAAAGTGCGCTACATGAGACTGGCGTGAGTTGCGATGCAGGCCGCGATGTAAACACCCGCGTAATGAGAATAATGACAGAATGTTGCGCCACGGATCAGCTGTGTGCCGATAGAAGCATGCTTACACCGATCGCGGAAAATGTTGGCGGCATTGCATAAACGCGCAGATATAACTATAAATATCACAAATGACGCGGTAACTGAATCATAAACGCCGATAACTTTCATAATGTCATATGGTTTTTAGACATTATAAATCATACCAAAATCATTAGTACTTTACTGCTATGTATCCCGAATGCGCTTAAGCTATCCTTTAATATTTCCCAAATGTATCTATGAGTATCTTCGCCCATCAAATTATTTGTTTAATTACAACCCACTTCCAAATATATATTAAAAAAAACGAATGTTTCGTCAAAGATTTACTGCCAGACAATGGTGATGGCGTGACAATGCTTCATAGCTACGAGTATGTAAGGTCAGAAAAGGAAATCAGTGCGTGCGAAGCCGCAGAGGCATAAGATAGTTACTATAAAATGGAAATAGGTAATCTACAATAGTTTTTCCGTCACAATGTTACCATAAGCATTAGGTTAACCGAACACGTAAATTTGCTACATTACAAGCAACGTTTAATGATAATATATTAACTCCTACTTAGACATTAGAATGGTTTTCCAAGAACCGAATGCATCCAGGTCATATTGCATGATTGTATGCACGCTATGGCGGTGTATGCTACGATGATTATTGAACTGCAATTTGTAATTTTCTCGTGTCATGGTAGTCCAGCAAAGCATTAGTTTTTGTTCGGCCAACTACTGAAGTAGTTGATGCTAATGATTCATTTTTAATTTCATTCAAAAAAATGTATAGATTTCAGTATCATCAGTTAACATTTTATTTATTGTAAGTACTTACTTGCTGATTTCTGCTTAATCGGTGTCTATCTGTGATCATTCTAAGAATTTAAGACAGGAAGTCGCAGCGCTACTGGGAAAATGCAATCTTGTGCCAAGTGCTCGGTAGCATATTTCATCCCTTATATTTTATAACATACTTTAAATACGAATTTTATATTATATCAGTTCTCCGTTTTAGGCAATTAGTATAAGTAGGTAATGTTTAAAATTTGACTGCTTTTACAGAAAATAAAAATGTTGTAAATTACGACAGAAAAAAACCGAACGCTAATTTTGTCACGATATATTTTAATTAAACTTCAGATGAATTTATCTAACGAATTTAATGCTTGTCATCCTATGAGGACGGAGCAAAAAGAGTTTTTGCGTCACTTCACCGCGGGATAGCAAATGCCTAGTTGTTTTTTTCGTGGTCACTTGTCAGAACGTTGTCTATCCGCTCATCAACCGGGCCGTTGACCGCTAGTGCTTGGCTTCTTTCGACATTTACTACATCTTGCCCCATTTCAAACCTTATTTACTGTACGTACATCAATCTTTTATCTATAGCGACGTGTTAACTTAGCTAAAGTTGCGTGTTTTTGTTTTCGTGAGAATTACCCCAATATATTGCTTGAAGGGTTTTCTTTAAAAGTTTGTTTTTGATTTATTAGTTTAAATAACTTTCTTATCTGTTTAAAACTTTATATCCTATTTCGATAAATTACTTGATATTTCTTTCAATTATGACTCACCACACTCGTGCATGACTGTGACATGCTCCAATTTTGATATATTGCAAATATAACATTTTATTAAATTTGCATTAATAAAAAAGCTGAATGAACATAGTTTTTCAGTGAAATATGCAAATGAAGGTAAGCGAGTGTGTTGGTTATATAGCTATGTATAGATAGCATAGCGAGTGGATGTCGGTGAGCACGCGGTGCGGCCCGAGCGCGTCCAGTCATAGTGCCGCCGCGCCGACAGCTGCACGCGCGACTCGCACGTGCATCAGAAAATGCCAGTTTGTATGTATCTCGTCTGCCCGTGGATCTTCCTTATCGTCTACCTCGCGTTTCTCATGCTGGACGTTTGAGTCCGGTGCGCAGGCGCGACATCAGAATCGATACCGGCCGCTGCCGTAGTTGGCCGTATTTTGTGTTGTCGAGTTATGGTCGTCGGCGGGCGGTAGGGCTGCTCGTGGACCGGCACCATCGCTCCGCACGCGTCGGGTTCCGGGGCGCGCGTGGTGTCCGCGATGAGCGCGGCCCCGCCGGAGGTGCGCGCGCCCGCGGCGGACGGCGGCTCCCCCATCGTAGCGCTGCCTCGCATCAAGCCAGATCTTGGCCTCAACGATGCCACCCTCTTTGCTGTCTACTGCTTTATTAAGAATTTTATTGGGTAAGCACTCCACTTCTTGTATTTAGTTTCAGGCGTGGCGCTACAGACATTGCATTACGTTTATTGCTAAAGCAAACAAATGCAAAATTCATTATAAAAATAATATTTTATAAATTCCTACCGATTTAAATTGCATTTTATGACAAAGAATAAAACTGTGTTGCTACGGGCTAATCGCACAAAAATGCTTACTTGAAGTTAAAAGTATTGATCGGTTGGATTAGGCTTTGTAGTCTTGTGCTAGATATAAGTGGATATAATTGGTATGTCGCAGGCACTCCCATTAAACATTCATCTCGCAGGTGTAGAATTCTTGATTTAAGTTTAAATTGGGTCTGATTACGAAAAACATACATTGCTACTGATCTCCTGTGTTTCTTTTTTTTTTGAAGTGAATTTTTTCACATAAGAATCATAAGGCTGTAGTCTAACTCCTCATAGAACTAAAGCACTTGAAAATCTATTTCAATTTTAGTTAAAGCATTATTTACTCTAACTTTTCATTTTAACTCTTGCAAGAATTGGGTATTTTTCTTTCCCTCATCTTCATTTTGGTTTGTTTGTTCTACACAATTTATCAATCAAACATGTATGTATGGGATTGGATGCCGCGAATACAGACTCTGTAAATATGTAATGATAATTTATATGGGATTATGGGGTTACGTTCCATAGGTAACAATATAAAAAAAACAAATATATAAACTATTTAATTGAAGTTTTTGACCATATTGATTTATTATCTTCAGGCTTTGGCAATGATTTAAAGAATTTTGTATTGCTTTTTTGCTTCGCAGTTAAAAGCGTTTTTTAAAAGCTCCTTCAATTTAGAATTTTAGACTGATATTCAGCAGTGGCATTATCAATTTTCCTCTTAAAAATAAGACTTCGTTCCATAGACTGATAAATTTTCATAAGGAAATCAAAAAGCTCATTTGCCACCCTTAAACCTTCACTAAGATTTTTCAAATTAAACTTCACGTTTCTAGTGCTTGTTGAAGCCTCATCTTCAATGGGCTGTGAATTTAACATTTCCTCCAAGTTTCAGTCAAATCTTCATCTTGCGATTCAAGCCACTGACTTGACTGCAAACTTACCCGAATTAAAAAGTTTGAATTTGCACAGATTCTTAGTTTTTTTCATTTTCCGCAGTCAGAGCAGAATTTGATTAATATGTATTTACCCTGTACATCGGTAAATACATATTAATAAAATTTGATCCACAAATAAAGAAATCTGTAACCGCGAATATTGGAATCGCGTCGCATTATTTTAATCCGCGAATAGTGAAAACGCGAATGAAGGAAGCGCGAATAAGGAGCTTTAACTGTACCTACTCATATTTTATTTTAACTTTAAAGTTCAAGGTCGGGCTTGATTTCTTAATTTCGACTCTACTTTAATAAAGTCTCTCGTTATCTTTTGAATATATTTTCTACCTTAAAATTTTATTGTTTATAACCTATGTTGCTGTGTCCCTGAAGAAAAGTAGACAAGAAGATTGAGTATTGACCTTTAATGGCTCGAGTTCTTTCATTTATATGACTAGTAGATGAGGTTCGCTCAAGAAGAAACTTCCAAGTTCGGCTACTAAAGGATAGTTAGGCTATTACGCCTATAAGCTACTACTGCCTCCTGCAATCACATAGCTCTGGAAACGTTTCCAGAGCTATGTGATTGCATTGGGTAGTAGCCTTATAGTTTAGGAAGTATCCTTTACTTTAAAAATTCAGTAAAAACCATCACGAGTCGTCGGCACCATCAAGCCTCTTTTAAAATTCTACATGAGTAAATTTTCTTAGATAAATATTTTTCTCATTTATATATCTTTTCAATGGTTGCCAAGTCAGTTATGTTAATATATTTTCAAAAATAACTTAGTCAATATTTAGTATAACATATTCAATGTACACAGCTTCTTATGGTTGATATCTATAAATGTCCAGGAATCAAAACAGATAAGGTGGCCGCTAACAGATGTATTTGGATGGTGTCGCAAGCAAGCGTGATAAATGCCGTGTCAATATGTTTTTATGCTATTTTATTCATAAAACTCTTAGTATTGAAATCTTTAAATTTTGGTCTTGTTTTGCACACTGCAAAATAGACATTCGATTATTTATCTATGTTAAGGGAGGAAAGAGATCTCTATATACGTACGTCATCAGAGATTTTATCTCTTCGTCAATACTTTGACACTGCATGTTTTTGAAGACTTGATTTTTTATTGTCTTTCATGAATATAACGTTACTTATTTCTTAAGTGTAGCATGTTACATAAATGTGAAGACATAACGATTTAATGATCATAAAAGGTCTCAAAATAACTTATAATAAACACACGTTCTAAGTATTTTCCACAGTTCGTCCTTGCAGATATATTATGAAAATATATCCTCTGAACACAGAAAAATAAAAACTTTTGTTAATATTTACTTGTTTTCGATTAAAGTCAATGCAAATGATCTGTTATGGCTAGGCCGAATGCAATTCGTACACAATGCAGGACTGCTTGACTTTTACTAATTGTTTACAATTTACAAAAGGGCAAAGATTGTACAACCAAACTGAGGCGGTGAAAGTCAACCGCTTAGAAAGTTTGTGCTTTGTTTTCGAACCTTAGGGGTGTTGTAAAACAAGGAATTCTATTGTATGCAATAAGATACTCGTGTCCTTATTGCTAGGCTCGTGTACTTTACAGTTAAACTTTGCGCTAAATTTAAGATGTCTAATTTAGTCAAAATAAACGACGAACATCGCTGCATTCGTAAGGCTCATTATGGTTCTTAATAATTTAAGCATGAAATTAACATATCTTTTGAATACTACATAAATATTATATGAAAATCTATTCAATATATAAGGTCAAGATCAAATTTACAAAAATATGTTTAATAACGAAAGAATTTAACGATCTACGGCTATTCTCAATCTTTTTCTTTGTGACTGTAAAAGCCTATGAAAGAATATAATAAATAAAATTAATATTATATCGTTTTATTGATTTTATAAAGTATTTATTTAATTTTGATTGTATGTATTTATTTTAAATAGTTATTCGATAGTTTAGAAACTATCCGTACTACAGGTCCAATTTCAATAGTGTTTAATCATTTATTAATAATGTCGTAAAATACCTACCTACTGGTGCCAATGCATATTCATTTATTTTGCTAATAATATCAAATTAATTTTTGCCTCTTTGTTTTAGCCGCCTGCTTGTTAAAAAATATTTATGCAAAAACAAATATGTTTTATTTCTAGTAGGTACTAAAAATATCAATCGTAAATCACTTTCGTATTTTGATAACCAATAACCCATAGAGAACTGTCAAAAATACCGTGTGTATTTTTAGTATGATAACTTTAAGAGAATTGGCGACCTGATTAAATATAAGAATTATTATTTGAAATGTTATGACTTATGCCTGTCGTCGTAATTACTAACTATATTAGCTGCGCATTTTTTGTGTGGCAATATTTATTTCTACTATTAGAACACCGAGTCCATCGCAGGTCGCGCAGGTCGCAGAACTATTAGCTCTACCATCAGTTTGATGCCTAATTATACCACACATTGAGCATGCGGTTCTCTCCTTTTAAGTATCCCCCGTATACTAATATTTTATTCAATATAACTTGAAAAGAAACATAGTTACAACTTACCTATCCTTATTTTATTTTCTGATCCCATATTTTGATTAATGTGGGTCTTATTAAAAAATCGGGGCGAATTAAGACAATTTAAAAGTATTAAGTTTGAATATTTATAGGGTTTAAGCATAAGCATATTTTTTTATAAGCTGCTTGTGTGAGTCAAACAAAGTATAATAAATTTATTTAAAAAAAATGCATATCGTCTAAAAGAATTGCGCGTGTAACAAAGGTATTCGTATCCGTATTAAAAAGCAAAATGAGCATAAGCAGCAGCTTGTATGAGTCACACAATATATTATTATTATTATTTTAAATGCTTATTAGTACAAGTAGTTAGCGTGTCTGACTTTTTTAAAACAATTATCTAGCTTGACAGACATCGTCTGGAAGCGCTGTCAGGGCCGTCGAATTTTAAATTGCAAGTATTCAGGCAGGAACCATTTTCCCCTACACAGTATTTTGTTTATATATTCTCTGAATATATTTTTTGTCTCGTGGTAAAAGTTTTCCTGTTCCAATTTCATGACCTCCACTAATGGTAGTGGCGGACTTTCATTAAGACGATTAGGCCCAGGACTATAGCGACCAAATATCAGGGGCGGAAAATTGCTTCCAAACCTAAGTTATCCTGGTGAGTATATAAAAATAATCAAAAGAACCGAACTCAATGTTGTTTTTCGCACAGAATAATTTCACATTTCTACGCTGCAAAGATATTTTATAATTTACATTTGAATGGGGCGACCGAAACTACTAGCCCGCCTCTGACTAACGGTTTTTAGATCAGGGCCTGTTTCTACCAAATGAAGTATCAAAAATTAAAATTTCCATTCATTTTCTATAGAAAAAAATACAAATCAATTTGTTGATATTCAGTTAAAATTAAATTCGTTGCTAGAGTCGGGCAACCTTGTCCAAATAACAAAATCTTTAAAATATGGTCTCCCTTATTACGCATTAAATTGTACCTTCCTTTGCCCAATAAGTTTTACTATTAGTTCATCCCGAAGCCCTTCATTGCTCTACTTTCCAACACGATTATTAAGTTAATTTGTGTTGCAATAAGTATCCGTTGCTACTTTGTGTTGCACCTCATCACTTTCACAGATCGAAAAGGGAAAGTTCCAATGGCGCTTGTTTCTTGCGGTTAAATTAGCTGCCCTGTGGCCAACTGCAAATTCCACTTATTATATTCCAATAACCACTTCTAATTGGCTGGCCCTGAATTTCAATGCTTCATTTTCCTTTTTGCCCTAAATCATACCATGTGTCAAATTTTAAAGACGTCAATAAGTGCTAATTTACTTATTCATCAATTCCGTCTTATAACTCATAGTTTGCATCATTAACGTTTAGTTTAGAATCATAGTTTTGCATTTGGAGATCACGTCATACAGCTTTATTTAAAGGATTTAGTACTTGTTTTATAGCGCGAACAATACGCTTTATCATATATAAATAAATAAGATAAAATCGAACTAATGTCTATTTACGGGCAATGATACGAGTAATATACATTCTAATAAATACGTTACACAATAACGTTATCAAATCACCTCGTGTGTTGCAACGTGTTGATTTGGTAACAATAAGTAGCTGACTTAGCTGATCATGTGAAAAAATATGACGATGAAGTCACCTCGACTACTACAAGATACAAGATCAAATTGGTACTATCTGCTGATAAAAACATCGAAGGGTTTTTATCACCAGTGACTGTAGTGTATACCAGTAAAGTAAAAGAAAAAAAGGAAAATATATATACTCGTAACAATAAAAATAGCCAGTGGATGTGATCAACATTCGAGATAGCAAATGCAATTTACACTTTGTTAGATTTCACTCGTTTCTACTCTTCTAAATCAATGACATTATAAATCTTCCAATTACAAATAAAAAACAATTTTATTATGAGGCAGTAAAAGTAAGTATCGTCCATATTTTTATGAAAATAAGAAGAATAAATGATTGGGTTTAAAATAACACCTATTAGACGTTGAAAGGCTAGTAAACGAAGAACATAATACCCTTTTTTTTTTCATTGAAAAGAGCTACTAAAAGTTTACTACGAGTACTTTAACCTGACCTATGGTGGAAAAAAAACTTCTAATCTCTAAGCTGCACAGTCTTCTAGTCGGGTAAATGAAATAAGTTTTGGATATTTTGCAATATCTTAATAATTTTTACTGACACTTAGATCTTGCATTTAAGTGTAATTCATCGTAATGAATCAAAGCTTTGAATTGATTGAAGAATTAGTTTTGCCATGTGTATGACGTTGTATTGCACAAGGCTTAGAAGGAAAGGATATTACGCGTACAACGAATGCATTAAGACTTCTCAACGGAAAATTTTCTCAAAGACGTTATGTATACCTAAGTTGCAAAGTCGATTTATTGCTGTAAATTTTTTAGAATTTTAAACTGAGGCTTTATCCCGGAATAAAGATTGTAAAAGGACTTTAAAAATCCCCCTGGGTAGGGGGCAAAGTTTGATTTCAGAATTAAATTATTTTCTCAGTAACCATTTAAAATAGAAAGTTCAAATTAAGATTTTTTTTTTCAATATTTGATTAGGTCTAGTATATATTACAATATAATCCATTTAGTTTATATTAGTTCGTAACTCAAACGGCTTGAAACCCAATAAGTTTTTATTCAAATATAACACAGTATAGGGCCTCGAAGGTGGAAATAAAACCGCTGGGTACCCTAGTACCGTATAAAGTTCTAGACGTTCTAGGGCTCTGTAATGCACCCGTGATGTTAACAGAAAGATGAAATTAAAATAATCTCCTATATTAATTATTTTCTTTTGTTCTACGGTGCCTTATAAGCGCGAACAGCATGACCCCCTTGATTCTTTTTTATATTATCACGTAAGGTCAAATCAGTGTCGCGGTAAAATGCAATAAGTACAGAGTGAGTGCGTGATCGGGTGCTGATTAGCCAGGGTTCTCATCTTGCATATTGATTGATAGTCAAGCCTTGACATGCTACCATGGCGCCAACCCTCTCGGCGACGCCGCCCCTTCCGCGAGGACGCTCGGGATCGGGAGCCCGCGCACACTCAGTCAGTGTGCTCGCTCCCTCCGCGAGAATAACGCGTCACCTGCACAATTTTCCCATTTACAACACAATCGAATTATTGTTATCAACTTTTAACACCTAGTCTCCCGATATCATCAGCCCTGGCGGACATACAAGTACTACAAAACGAATTGTAAGTAATAGTACCTGTAGTAAACACTCACTTTGCGTTGCCCTAAATTCACAAAACTAAAGTAGGTCAAGCTCTCTCTGGTCACCTATTAAAACTTGTTTTTGTTTGTCACTTTTTGACAAAAATATCTTTGTAAAGTACAATTTTCGTAACCCACATTCGACGTGTGCTCAATTAATAATAGCGTGCATATCCGGACCCTACTGTTGTATGGCACACTACGTCATTTTATTGGTCATAAAAAGCCGAAAGCAGGGAGGGCTAGGGCGAGCTCCGTTCACTGAACCCAGGTTCTACAAACATTGGAGTAACTTTACGCAGCTTACCGTGTTCGCCTACGTAATATTTACTCGTCAACTTGTTTTCATTGTTTTCTTTGAATATTATAATATTTTGGAAAGGTGTGCTTTAGAATTTTCTTATTGAGTTTGATGTTACTTATATATAAGTTATGATAGTACCTTGGGATATAATTAGGGTTCATCAACCTGTTGCTTTCCCGATGAGGAAGTTTGCTATAACGACGGAGCTCGTACTACAAGCGACGATTGTAACAAGCCGCGCCGGATGCCTCCAACTACTATTCCTTTGATCTTGTTTTTTATAAAATATAAAGATCTTGCGTAATTTAACTGCCAATCTCAAGTTTCAATTGACCTACATAGCAAAAGCCATAAAAGGGATTATTTTTCAGCATAGAGATGTGATCCAGAAAATAAAACTAGAGCAGGAGATCGGCATTGCCCCAATTACGTAGACCAACTGAGTAGCTCTGACCTGGTTTGCGAAGTGCATTGTAGTTGATACAACTCTGCGGTTGCGTTATCAAATATATGACATTGTAATTTTGACCCAATTACTTAACTTGGTATAATAGTTCTTTAAATCTGTTTATAAATTATAATTTTTTTACCTAAATCGCATTTTCTTCTTTCAGTTGTTGGAATACTATTTGAGGGTGAATTTTGGTTTCTGTTGATATCGTATCGATTAACACTAAAGGGCGCATTCGAAACTACATTTGAATCTTAGTTATTACTGAATAATAACAATTAGTCTGGGGCTAATGATTTGTATTGAATTGACGTTCTGGGAGTTAAATTTATCCGACTTAGGGGTCGAATTGGACTTAATTTGTGTTATTCTATATTTCTACACCCATAGGAAATCTCAACTTAACCACTGCTGCACTTTACTTTATATCCTCATAAACTCATATTTAGGTGAGAAATAGGAGTGTACATGATTTATGCGTACACACACATTTCTTTTTGTCTAAATATAAACGGAATATATTCAACGATTCACACGAACAGCGCACTCATCGGGTACTTATAAAAAGCGGCGAGGTCACCGCGGCGAACGGGTCGAACAGTGCGAAGGGCGGCCGCGGTTAGAAACGACGCCTTCGTTGTTGTCGATAGCAGTAACGTGGCGAAGGCACGTGCACCTAACATTGCAGCGGGTGACGTCCGAGCCAACGATTCTTGGCACCGGGGTGTGCCGATGGCTGGCGAACGGGAAGCACTAAGCCGCGTCGCGTAGAGGCGCCCGCCCGCCTCGCTCCGTCCGTATGGTGCAAACCTTGATGGCCGAGCTCCGGGTGCTGGTCGGCAAGCGGGCGCCGCCGCCGGCCATCACCTCGCCTCACTACTCCCGGAAGGACCTCAAAGCCAACCTGCATAGACACATGAGCATCGTGCTGGACAGGTATGTCTCTGTGTACTTTGGAAACAATCGTAGATCCTCACTTTATGGGCACCGCTTACTGACCAAATTATGTCAGATCTGATAAACAATATTAATAATGAAAATAAAAAGTTTTCAACAACATCAATTACAACGTAATACCTATACCATTCACATAAATATTGGCACGGTCAATGAGTGATGCCAATATTTTTCATGTTTGTATGTGTAAACTTGTCGAATAGTAGTGACACTTGGCAGGTGTCGCCGATCTGCCGATTCTGTTGACCGATCATAAAGAGAGTCTTAACTCGAAATTACTGCTTTTGAAGCAAAGTTCAAAGTCTGAAACTCATAAAAAATATATAAAATCTCTACAAATGAAAAATAAAATATTAAAACTGTCATTAACTATTGCTCTCTGCCAGATTTCTACTGAACTGTTAAACAAAATGTTTTTAATCAAAAAACATGCATATTTCTTAAGTTGTAATATTTAAGCTATGTTATTCAACCGCTCCAAAATTAAAAAGAAAACTGAAAAAAAACGGCCTTGTAACAAATTACGAATAACAATCTTGTATCCGCGAATCATAGACGATAGCCACTTATGCAAGTCTTTCGTGCTACCGGTCCGCTCTACCTGCTACGCGCGTCGATGCGTTCTCAATACCATTTCCACGATTCATTTCAATTGTACTGCCTTGTATATGTGTATGTTTTTAAAAAAGAAATGAATACATCATTTATATTATAAAATAATTTCGGAACTACCTGGATGAGTTCCAAAAATATGTAGCAATGAGACGGGGTGGACACGTTGTCCGGCAGGTCTCGGTTCCTAGAGCAGAGCGTGATTCGACGACCTTACCACATGATTCACCACAGATATGGATATGTCGTCTTAATGCTCACGTTACGGCACGCGTCCGTCGGGAGTGCTTTGTCACACTGGCCGCAGTCGCGATCAATCGTCCATCTGCGTTGTTACCATTCGGACTACAAGCCTCGACACGCCATACTGGGTCATTCATTACTAAAATTGCGTGTTCCCCACAATCACCTTATCGCGATCTTATTATCGCATTATACATATTTCGACCGTTTATCGATCGCTTTCGAACAGCCACAAATTGTCTCAGTTTTATGAGCAAACGGCTAGCCGCGCGTCGCACACGCTCGGATGACATCAGTTAATTTTCTACGTCCGCTGGAAACAACATACGCTCAGTGTCTTCTTCGAAACTGTATAGAACGCACGAAGTCCACGCACCATGGACGATGGTCGCTGCGCTACCTGCGAAGCCCTCGGCAGAAGGAGCTTATCATCAAAGTTGCTGCAAGTGGCTACCACGCAAGCTCACATGAGGACATGTTCCCGCGCCGGATGCTCTTCGGAACGTGTCAGAGATTCGGACTTGGCGATGAGGGCTCTCGAAGCAAAACGACGCAAGTCCATCGCGAGCTTCAAGCTCAGTCTGCCGCCGGAAGTGGCGCCCAAACCGATCGCCCCCGAGCCGCCGCGGTCCCCTTTAGCCAGACGAAATACTTGGTGCTCGTGAGTGATTCTTTTTGACCAACAGTCATTATTATATTTATTCGTTTATTACAAAATATATTATTTAATTAATATTCCATATTATTCCATTATACTTTAACAAGTAGATGATAAACAATGTAAATCGTGTCCCGACTGATACAATTATAAAATTAGTATTATTCTCACATAACAATTCGCTCAACACGCAACTGATTATTTATTTCAATAGTACGAGAATGTGTTACCTAGTGTTTATCTCCACATAAAGATAAATAGTAGAGTTATCAGCGATACCAAGATTGTCTAAAGTTACAGAACTTTATAATGGCTGCTACAGTACCGCCTCTATTGTTCTGTTGCTATAAATAATGATAAGATAAACATCAATTTAATCGAAGAATCATTTGAATAATTATAAAATTACGTAGTGATAATTAAGTACCACATAACATTGTTATTGTCCAATAGATAATATTTTTAAGTACTAATAATTTATGTGTTGATTTTATTTTATTAGATAAAATGGAAGTTGTTTTTAAAAGTGAGACCTTCAAGTGCACTCGGTCTAAGGTAGATATCATTGCCGTCTATTCGAATCGATACGACCTTGGTGTAGTCGTCTATAATTACAATCTATAGTTCGGCGCGAACAAACAACTCAGCAATAACTTAAAGTTACATTATATTAACATTGTAATCATATAATTTAATATTACAAAATTTCTTTAACAGCCGATCGTTGCTACAATCTCACCAAACGAGTTTAAGTCTATAATTCAAACGGAAATTTCAATTGAAGTTAATGCGTTTATAAAAGACTTTTTGACGTAGACTTCTCTATTGATTTAATGTTAAATAGAAAAGATGTTGGAAGTTTTTTTTAATCACACAGTAAAATATTAAATCGGAGATAAAAACAACATAATTGTCAATCTTTTTTTACATTTGCTATTGTCATGTCCTTTTATCTAAATCATAAATATGTGCTTGCGATTCTATTGTAGTTTTCAAGTTATTGTTGTTTCGTATTTTATCTGTGGTCTTTACCTATGTTGACAAAGAAATTGTTTTGTGACGTTAATGCAAGCTTACCCATTAGACATTATACCTGTCAGGTATACATCACATCGGGATGATTTTTAGCTTTCCCCTTTTTCTGTCTTTGAGTTCGTATCTAATGTTAACTGTCAGAATCCTCTGCTGCATTTCAGCTTCTTAAATGGACATTATTATTTTTAACAATTTTATTTGCACTGCATTCCAATCAAAAACCTCGATAATTGAACCGAACCGTACCGCTTGGTGCCTTCCGAGTTATACATATTTAGGTAATTACCAATGTTCAATTTCTTTCTCCGAATAATATCTGACACTCGCAAAATTATATTTATTTGAGGAAACCAAAGATATTTTTTTTGTTTACATTTAAGTTTAGTTACATCATTTGGTTTATAAATTAAATAACATTACGAATGGCAAAACTATTCGGATACACTCGCTCTGTCTCTTAGATTTACGTGGTGTGGGACGTTGCCTACGAAATATACGTTAAAAGCGAAACAAGGCCGGGACACTCTCAGTGACGCATCTTGTCTATTTGCAGAACTCACCAACGTGATAAATATGATCCCTATGAGAACATATAGGAAAATTTGGCCTGATATTATAAAATGTAGCTTTAAAGCACATGCACATAAAACTTATCCGCTTTATGGTGATTTTCGTAGTTGTCATTGCACAAATTCAGCGTTGCCAAAAGTAACTGAAGACCTGAGAAATTAAATGAAATTGATACAATCAAGATCACAGTACTGTGATCTTGATTGTACAGTAAGAGTACTCACCAATGCTTTTAACATAGTTAATCCCGATTTACTGATTGCCAAACTGTCTCCTCTTCGGAGCTCCCTCGCGATTTTCGTGTTTTACCAATATCTCCATGTATCCAACAGGTTCGACAGGCGTCCCTCAAGATGGTGTTCTCTCTCTATTATTTTTCTTGATATTTATTGTTTCAGAACCACGTGGTGGCCGAGTTGGTTAGACCTTCCACTTAAAAACACTTAGGTCCCTGGTTCGAATCCCGGTGTGTACCAATGAGTTTTGAGTATTAAAAAAATTATGTACATTTGTTTGACAACACCACTATAGTGCCTCGGAGAGCACGTTAAGCTGTCGGTCCCGGTTTCACTATACCTACCAACTTGTGAAACTGTTTATAGATGGGTTATTGAGTCTATTCAAAACATCGCGACGAGCTAGCCACTTGTTCGGTGTAGGCTCATACCATCGGCTACGAGGTGGGATTAAAACCCCTCCGCTGGGTACCCTGGGGCCGTCTAGGCGGTCTCGGGCGCCGGAAGGCGCCCGTGATAATATGTATGTATGTATGTATGTAGAATCACCACATTGCATTACTGGTCCTACCACATCTTTATACATGATAGCAATGGTCATGAGTTCAAACCCCGGTGTATAACAAATGATATATCTTGACACCACCAGAATATATGGAGAGCACTTTTAGTTGTCGGTCCCTGTTTCGTAATACCAACTGGTAAAACAATTTAAACTGTATATAAATGCCGCGACGAGTATGTCATCGTAGACTCAGAATACCATCTCGGCTAAAAAGGGATAGGAATAAAGTCCCTCCGCTAGTGCCGTAAGGCACCCGTGATGGTACATACAAAAGATGATACAATACGGAAGCTATTATATTAATGGCGGCCATTCTAATTATTCTCTTATTTCATTACTACGATACATGTTATTACATCTTGTAATAATGGTTTAATTACTTTGTTGACAGTTATTATTAACAAGTTCCTGGTTACTTTATTTTATCTGCTTTGCTGGTTAATTTATATGCACTAGACTTTTTATTTACACTAGATGGTGTATTTCTACAACTTTTTCTTTGTTTCGGCCTTGTACTCTAATCCTAGTGTGTATGAATGTATCAAAGCGATTTTGGTAAATGTGAAGGCGGCGCGGCGCGGTTGTTGGGCACAAGATATTGCGCGCGCTGCGGGCCGAGCTCGTACAATCCGTAGTGCCCCTCCGCTCCCCCGCCGCTGCAGAATAGCCAGTTCGACGCAACACGTCACTAAGATCGCCCGCGTGCGACTACTCGCAATTTTTAAATTAATCAACTATTTAAACCTGGAAAAACACAAATATTACCAAAAAGAATAGAAAAATATCAGCGGTTACCCAAAACCGCGATTTTTCGGTAGTTCCTCCAGACGGCGATATTGATCGGTCTGCGAGCAGCCATGCAGACGAAACATATAAGTGCTAACTACTCCACCATTATGGGCAAACAGGAGCTGCTCAGGGAGATCGTCGTCAAATACCTCGACTACTTTTTTCCAATGTGAGTAAATTTTCTGGTTATTTATCTCTCGATTCAGTGAATCGAGCTGCTGATGATGAAGGTTCTCACGACAACGATGTGTCGCTAGCGAGCCGGTAAGTCGGTGAAGGTCCCGAAGCCGGTCGAGACGCCGCCCGTGCACACACTACGCCCGCTGCTGCGTCAGCGCCATCTATCTGCCGTTTCCCTACTTATTGATCCACTGCAATAAAGAATGCATTGACTTCACTGCAACAGTAACAGGTTCAAATTGAATTTCTCTGCGTTAGTAGAATATCGTCACTGCCTGCAATGATTTCATCGCCCGGTCGGGTGCCTAGGCTTTATTAGTTTATTTTTATGGCACAAAAACAATTGTAAAGTCACGTCCCACAGAATGGACATGCCATATTGCGTGACATATACTGACTTGCGTGTTAATGTCTGCATTGTACGACACAAAATGTCCCACACTTCATATTCATGTGACAATATTAAGTATTAATTATTTCTTTTATCACTCCTCGTCCCTGAAATTTACAATTTAACCCAAAATTGGACACTTTAAAATATAGTATTTATATTAAAATGGTATTCGCTATCAAATTAGTCTCATTATAATTAGTAAATATTACATTCGTCACCGCTCTTGATAACATTGTTTAGGTCAAATGTTTAGCATTCACGATTATCGGCGATTTATGCGTTGTTGAATAAAAAGTAGAAATAGTCGCGTTTCATATGTGACTAATCCTCATTAAACTTTCATGTCGCATTGTTCTTATTGACCTTTAGTTACAAGTTAGTTAATATATGAAATGCACTCTAATTACAAATAATGATTCATGATCATTTTTTTTTACAGGATTAAATGTCATCTGTAATTACCACATATTTATTTACACCATTGTGAAATAATTGTTTAATCATTACAGATCTTAGTACACATCAAGTTCTACAATTGATGTCAAATACTATTAAGAATTTGGGACTTGCGACCACATATTTGTGGAAACAAATACCAATTTCTTGGAATTAACGATATATAAACATATATTTATCACCAAACTATTACAGTAGTTGTATAATTTTATGCTTTCGATGTACCTAGTTTTCTTTATTATCTTACTACCGACATTAATATAGTATAACCTATTCTACTTCTTAACCTATGCTGTAAAAAAATTCCAAACTGGCGATTTGTAACCAAATACCACATGAACAACTATGCTAATGTTGCTAAACAACACCAGCATTTTATGGGATTAACTTGCATCGTCTCTATTTTTTATATATTTACTAAATAAAACCCCTGTAAAACTCATAACTATTTCAAAATACTCATTTAAATTATAAATTAAATATTCAGTAAAAACTATTTTTGTCGCGGATGATGTCAGCGAGTCGAATAAATTTAATGTAGGAACCAGTATTGTTTTGTTTTTTTTTGTTTTGCAAATGTTTGTTTGTGACCGTCTTAAACAAAAACTTCTATTGTAAAGTACTTTTTATAACATAGGGCGTAGTTAGTAGCTTATAGTTAAGGTTGTATTTCGTTACTGTCACCATATTTTCTGGTACTATATCTTCATGACTAAATAATGTCAGATATCAGGGAACCTATTCTACATGAATTGGATATCAACTGCACGTCAAAGTTAAAATTAATTCTTCCCATAGAAAATGTGTCAAATTTTAAGTTTCATACCACGTTGATACACAATTGATTTAGTAGTTAAGGCCCCAGGACCCTTCGAGGTAGCCGTATCCTTGGCAAATGTTCTGCTCGCTTTAGAGTTGTTTATAGGTAATAAAATAATAATTTATAGTAAGTAATTATTTATAAATTCGTACTTTATTTATTTTGTCAATGAACTGTTTTGCGTATGGTTTCCATCAAATTTTAGAACGATGAAGCCGGATAAAGCGGACTCTCGCGCTCGTGCTAACGTACGAAGCAAAGTTGTCACTCAACAAACTACTTTCTCCTCGCTCCACGTTTCGTCCTCTTCTTATATTTCAACTTTTTCATGTACCATGTCACCGAATGCTTTGACGATCCTCTCTTGCGCAATCACAAGTTATATTTCAACTTGATTTCGCCAAAGTTTGGATTTAGAGAAAGCTTTACCTTTTTTATTACTCGTAATGCGAATATCTGACGGTTTTTTTTTTTAACTTATCCATCAGATACTCGCATAGATCGTAGCATACGCTGTATGTCATAGTATACGTTTAAAAGTTATTTCAATTAAAATATTTTTTAAGAAATATTTTACATCGTGCGAAATCCGTCATCCGAGATGACCGTGGTTTGGTGGAAATTGATCCGAAGCGGTCGGCGAGTCCATTTTGAACGCTCCAATGGGTTCAAGTTTAGCGGAGTGTTGTTCACCTCGCCACCGTGGCTCGGCATCCGCTGGGAGAAAGTCAAGTACGTCGTCCCACATACTGGCCGCCGCTACTGGCTGTTACACCAGCGAGATTGGATCATAATGGATAAGTCCGCAATACTTGTCCATTATGAATCCAAAGTAGGCTGAAGCCGGCACGTGGCGCTCATTGTCAATTGTGACGTCTCATTTCTTTTATTGGGCTCTGCCTTGTATTTTTCTTTACTAGTAATTTGCATACATGGGCAAATAATAAAGATGTCAACACCTACCTACATGAACTTCTTAATCCTATTAGGAAATAATTAATAAGGCTCACTTACATCGAGTCGAGTTAGCAGGTCAACTCCATTGCAATATAGTTACTGTATATGGCAATAGCATAGTTTTTTTTTTCAAAAAATACCTGTTTTAAGGTATTCATTACACCTAGTCTTAATAATTATATAGATTCCGATTGCCATTAATTGCAAGTTTAATCGGTGGTAAAGTCTTGCATCACTTGCAAAATACATACAGCAAACCTTGTAGAAACAACTTTTAATTAAAATAATTATACCCTGTATTTGTTTCTAAAACATATTTCTTAAACTTAATTTCTTAAAAAAAATAAAATAAAAAATAAAAAAAAATATTAACCTATTAGTAATCGATAAAAACATATATAGCAAATCCTTACTATGTTAAATATTTCTTTATTAGCCAGAATATGGAAAAGAAGATTTGTGTTCAATTTTAATATTGTAATTATTATCTCTAATAGTGACTATTTATTTGTTACAGCGCGTCTGGAACCAGCGCGGTGGCCATTGACAACAAGATCGAGCAAGCAATGGTAAGATACACCACTTTTAACAATATATATAAATTTCTGCTTATATTTTGGGAGCATGATATTATTGCATTAGGAAATTTAAAAAACTTTATTCTTTCCTTAAACATTTTGTACCTGTACGAAAGTTGGAAACAGTCATGCATGGTAAGCTCCAGAAACAAAACGGTCTATCATACTTTAGTGATACAATCATATTGATAATAATGACTACAATAATATTGTATTTAGCCAACTACTACTAAAACTTTCAAACTCACTTACTGATGTCCTGGTTTCAGTTTTTCCCCATAAGTGTGTTAAATCTTTTAATATCGTTACTGGTAGAACGGATGTAATCCATATTTTACCAATGCAATGGCACTACATGCATGGTGTGATCATTGTATGCCAACTACTCCAATATTATAAGCAGAAATCTTTAGAATTTGGGTTTTATACAGCGGATAGTGGTTAAGAAAAAAACCTTTGAACTTTGCACTCACTCTATGTCTTTGTATTTAAGATCCAATTGACGTTAACAAATATATACATACTAAATCATACTGTCCACTGTATTATGCAAAATCCATATTTGTTGAAAACGTCGGACAGGTAAAAATACAGCCGGGTTAAAGTAACACAAAGTTACATTGTAGACTTGCAAGTTCCGTAGTTTCTTTGTATGAGTACAAATCATTAGCGATAATAAATTGCAATACAACAATCCGAAGTACGTCATAGAAAATGGACAACGTGACTCGTCAGATAAATCGCTTTCTGATGTTGCCGCCGGTGATTATCATAATTGTCCATAAAGGGAGGAAATGGCGTGCAATAAATGTCAGCAAGAGACGCGAGTGGCTTAGATAGACGAAGACAAACGGAATCAATTAGACGTTGCTATCCGGGCCCCTGTGCCACAAACTGACAGTGCATCGTGCGCACCGTGTCAGTGGGCCGATGCGGTTCCGTCTGAGCTCCTTACATCAATTCTAAGAACTCAAATCAATCACACATTTTTGTCATTGCCGATCTACTAACACGCGTAACTATTTCACAGTGAAGTATATCTACTTAAAATTTCGATACAACGTATACACAACCTTGAAATACCACTTCTAAAATCTATTTTCTACAGTTTCCGCTACTGAACTTATTAACAAAAATAAAACATTAGACTGGATTAACTTTAAATATATTAATACAAGGCTTTTCACAACAGTTGTAGATAATCTCGTCGCCAGTAGATGACGCGATAGTAATAATAATGTACCTGCTACATAACTGTGTTATTAGACTGAGGGTACTGTTTGCATCTCTAATGATTTCCTCCATTTAATGGACAGGAAACTTCGATCTCCGCGCCCTGACTAGCTCCCGGCAACTCATTATCAGATCCGATTCAATATTATTACAAAGTATCTACTCTCATATAACCTAAGATAATAAACTGTCCATCGTCTAGTTATTTACCAACATTATTCTTAATTAGGCTACTCTTGTATGTTATTTATAAATAACCAAGGCAGATGGTGGCACGCTTGATTGACCTCGATTCTTAACCATCTCTAGCATCTAAATATTTTTAACTCCGTCCATTTGTGGCCTCCTTGTGAAGTGTCGAATTTATCACGCTTCAATATATATAATGGAAGACATACTCGTGTCGTTTGTATTAGCCCATAAAAGTTCGATTTTAAAATTAGATTACTCAAATCTTTATTAGATATAATTTTCACAATCTAAAACCCCAACCTTAACTCCTTTGCAATATGTTCGTATTGAAACTTCTACTGCCAACTTCTTACAATATCTGTCCCCGAGGCTATTAGACTCTAATGACTCAATACAGCTGGATATCAACAGACTGGTTCCATTCTCATAAACACATTTCATAATGCACCCGCAGGCAGCACTAAAAAGATACGTACTTTAGCTCTTGCAATGAATGAACGAAGCATGCCGCGGTTTATATAACCATTAATTGTCACCTTCCCAAAACAACCCTAAATAGGTCCCCATGAATATCTTCTTAGTTTTTCTTTCATGTTTTTATTATTTTTAGTTTTTGGCTATTCATTTGCATTCGCTGTTATTCTATTGACTGTGTGCATGCTAAGTATTCATATAATTATCCTCAATCTCGACATAAAGACTACAATAGTGTCTCCCCTCGCAACCGGCACAGAGGTGGTTGAGGTTCCACAAACCGGTCCACCTTGAGATGTGCTTCGTCGTCCGCGCTCGGCTCGCTGTATCTCACTCAACGTTATTTTGGTTTGTTTATACTCCTCGCATGTTTCGCAAGTTCTCGTCTCTGCTCACAGCCCTTACGTCACTCGGGCACTATCTGCCTATCTCATAGTTCACATTGCTGACCCGGTTTCGTGCAACAAAACAAACAACAGATATATCTCGCTTGCTTTGGTTTTCTTTTAATGTCTTGACGAAAAACTATCGTATTGGTTGCGTATGATTGTGGAACATCTGCGATTGTGAAAGTTTAGTAAGGCTTGATCTATTTCTATTTACATCTCGCATGAATGTACTAGGTCTTGTATATTTGTAAATAGCATAGACTAGCGTTGTAAATATCGTGCCAGTTTTAGAGAAGCGCGAGTATAAATTAGTTGTATATGACACCGTCGCGGCATGCAAATTCTTTCATTGTATACGGCCGACGTGATTTGCATTAGGCGGGCGTGACCCGGTAGGGCTCCGCGTTCCATCGAGAATAGACGCGGAAGGAAAGCCGTCCTCGATGTGCAGCTGGAGACGATCGGACTCTCGCATTAGAAATTTGTATTCTTATACTCGACGGATGCCCTTAGAAACTAACAGGTCACGTTAGTGTCGATATCGCGATGGAAGCCCGCCGCGGGCCGGGTCCCGCACGCGCTAGATCACAATCACGGCACGAAGTCATTGCGGTCCAGGAAATGCAGTACACAAACTTTTCTAGGAAATAAAACCCTGTAATGAAACCGACACGTTTCCCGTATTGAGCATTATTCTTACAGTTACAACTCGTCACGACTTATATCGGTGTTTTTGTTACTTAATAGGGATTGTAGTGACATAAAGCAATCAGTATGTATGTAAACGATGTTGTTGTTACATAACATTTATAATTCTTTTTCTCCTATGTATATCCGAAGCTCAGGTACGGCCATGTGTGGAATACTGTTCGCACCTTGCTATTCGAATAATCAAAGACGATCAGCTCTCTATATAGTTTGCATCGTTGACCGTATTCTACTGCCTCTATCACGGACAATGTTCTGAAGAACTTTTCGAACTTATCCCTCCTTCTTCATTACGTTTCTGTACCACATGCACTGGCATCAAAATGCATACTTATACGGTGGAAGATAAACCTACATATGGCACGATAAAAAAATGGAATGCCTTGTCTACGTGAGTTTTCCCTTCTTCTTTTAATCCTGGAATCCTTTAAGCGAGGCGTATACAAGTTCCTCAAACAGAAATATTGGATCCAAACAATTGTAGAAAAATGTCATGCTCCACCAAAAAAAAAACTGTACAGTATGTATCTGTCTGTATTAGTCATCATCATATATTAGTTTTATATGGAGACTTCAGGAGATACATAGGTGAAGTATTACATAGATTAAAATTTGAAATAGGAAAAAACAAATGTCCTTTACTCCATGATGAAGAGCGTTTACCTGATAATAGTTGTATAAAATGAACTTAAATATTATCTTACATCTGTGGGGAAGAGTTATAACTGCGGACGGTATACATTCTCTTCTTGAAAATAAATAGGTAGGTATATAAATATTTTTTGTATAGGATTAAAAAAAAAACACTGTTTCACCAAAAAAAAGCAAATAAAATTAATGATAAATGTAAAATTTTATCTTATCGTCCAATTTATGGATTTTTTTGTTTGACTTTGATAGATACTATATATTTTAAGTCGATAACACGTGGAAAGCTACGACATACAAACAATAATATTTATGTCTTGCGAATAGATTTGAATATATTTACTTAAAAACAGTTGTTAGGATTATTTATAATATAAAATGGAAAAAAACATCAGAACAACCTTGTACTCGCCGTGGTATTTAAATTATTATTCACCACTTTTGGTAGCAAATAATATTTATTTTTTTAAGTGCGAAATAACATTTTTCTTTTGCATTTTTTTTTAGGTATTTGTATAGCTGTAATCGTTTTCCGATTATATAAATTTATATTCCGGTAATTTTTATTTATTTATAATTGTAATTGTTATGGTTTGACTTAAAATAATCTACGTCTCTATTACTATTACTCTACACGTGTTAGGATTGTGTTTACAGCTTAAATTTTAATATGGTTATCGTAAAGTTGTTTTTATGTAACATTATATTACATTTATCTGATTACATTAGCGACGTAAATAAGACATGTTTATCATGAGACCCTTCGCCGCGCGCCCGATAACGCTTGTCAATCTGTAGGAAGTCGTCTCTTGAACAAATCTTATGTTGTTGTTTATAAACATGTTCATAGTTCAAGGATTAAGGAATAGTCATTTCTGATACAGTTCGAAATTATCTGGATTTCTTGGGTAGCTAATTAAATTGGTCGTTTCAGGATTATTTGTAGGTTTAGGGTGATTTTTCAATCGTTAGATAATGTTATTCTACAATTAACATGTATGAAGAACTGTCAAATTTATTTATACTCCATACAAATTATCTGTGGAATAACTTTATCTGACGATTGAAAAATCAACCCTATATTTTATATAACTGTACACGTGTTGAAGTTTGTCGAAATAGTTTGAACGATTTTTTATTATATTTGCTGGGTCAGCTATTTTTCTATATAACAAATGTTTTAACAACTCTGACTACGCACACGTTACGTTATGTAGGTACGTTACATATTCAATTACATGTATTGTCATTATTAACGTGAAACCTTGTATCGTACATTTTTAAATGTTAAGAGCGGAGTCTGATCAAACACTTCCCACACATCACGACCTTTTGGTCCTAACTGTTACCCCCCCCCCCCCCCCCCACTTAACATTCATAGATTTTTATGACTTTTTGAGGCTTTATAAATAAGACCTATATCTAGGCTCGTACGTTTTCTTTCGTTTGGTATAGAAAAAATAATATCAAACCCTGAAATTCGAAAAAAATCGCAAATAAAAATCCTCAGATTAAAATAATTCCTATTAAATAACAAGGCAGAAAATTAAAAAAAGGAAAACATACAATCATCGTTTATTTTCTCTCTAATAAAATGAGACCATTTTTTTTCAAATCCATTAAAGGGGTAGAAAACAGTTATGGCCCGAAAGTCCTTTTGCTGCCTAAATTGTAGGTATAATCTCATACGTGCTCTTTCTCTTAAAGGGGGGGGGGGGGGGGGGGGGTAATACATTGATAATTGCGTTTAGAAGTTAATAAAAACAGTTTATTCCCTACTATTTTTTTGTATACAACATAATTTATCATATTATTTAAAAATTGTGTCATGTCTATAAATAACGCATCCACCTGGACACATATTATGTTTCTTGATAGCAACAAAAATTGCGGTTTGGTGCCCGCAACTGTTTGCACATGTGGTTTTTACATAACTTTGACACTGCGCAATAGTTTATTTTATTTGTTCAATTGCGATTATCACACCCGTTCACATAGTAATATGTAGTAGAAAGAAAAACAATAACAACATTTTGATTTATTATTTGTCAGATAAATATTTGTAAATTTACCTATAGTTTTGTGATAATGTCGCTCTATCGTAGTAACAATTGATTTTGCAATCAATCACAAAATATTTTTTCATATTTACAAAAAAAAAATTTAGTTATTGCGATTTTTTTTAATTCCTTTGATTTTAGACAAAGTAAATTATAAGCTTACTATATATATTAATTGAACATTATTAAACAAGTAACAATAAAAAAAATCGATGTTAACTAATGTCTTATTTTTAAGAAATTTCTTTTTTAAGAAAATCGTCTAGATTTTTTTTTCATTCTGTATGACAAGCTTGACAGTACAAATAAGAAGCATATATTATGAGCAAAAATTTGAGCGACTTGTTTATGTTGTTTTTCATTGCTAAGTTCGTTGCCAGGCTTCGTGTGTGATGATGATGTCATGCGACCCTACCGCGGTCCCGCATACAACTCGTTTTCAACGCTTTGTTTTCAATATTTTTTATCACAGCCACGTTGATCTTGCTTGTGCTAATAATTAGTATTTTTTTGTTGCCCAACTGATGCTATTTTTAAATTATCATCTATTAAATTATTTAAATATCATAACAAATAATGATACCTATCTCACCATTTTTTTATATAACCGTATTTCTTTTATTAGAAACTCGTTCCTAATTGTTAATTAAGTATAATGTTGTTTGTTGGCATATCACCTATATGATAATAACCGTTAGATCATTATTATAATATTGTCATAAGGTTTAGTCATTACCAAGAAATGTGTGATCTCGTGAGAAACAACCTAATATTTAGTCTAATATTTACCGGAGCGTTATCGTAATTATCGCCACGCTCATACCATTATCGTTATCAACGTTACCTACTAACATAAAATTGTCGCATGAATAGATAATAAGCCCTGTCTTGTTTGCCTCACTAAGTACACACGATATAGATGCACCTAATATTTACAAAGCGGGTTCGCACCAACACATTTTGTTTTGGAGCTAATTATCTACAAATGTATAATCACGTATCAGAAACTACATTGGAAAATTCTTATTTAAAAGAATTAATATTGTTAAAAGAGTTTATTGAGATGGTGCTGATGTGCTGTGCATCGTGACGCAAACGTTTAATCGTATCTGGACTCGACCGGTTCCTCGCAATTGGTATGATTCCGCAAATCTATAATGCTCCTCGTGTCCACACCACGACTGCATGTTATTTATAACCATTTCTAATTTTAGATCCGGCTCGAAGGACCAATATAGAGCAAGTTTAGTCACCTGTGAGCTTTTGGGCATCCCTCCCCTTGATCTTAAAAATAACGCTCAAAGCCGTCATTCTTTGTTGAATAATAATATAATACAAGTGAGATTATACACTGAAAATTTCCTACGTATTTGTGTAAATACCTATCGACCCTTGATGGCAAAATTAAATATTTGTTTGGCATACATATTTGGAATGTTTGCGTTTTATATTTAGGTTTGCAATAAAAATAATTACGGCAATGATTGCCAGTAATAGACACACTTGTTATAAATTAATGTGTTTATATTCAGAGCCAGTAGTTGAGTTGAGATATTTCATCGATATTATTATATCTATAATAACGACAATAGTCCGACTCTGTGTCTAGTGGTAATCTGGCTCAACACAACATCAATACAGTATTACAGTTCTTACTGTGATACGTGTATTATAGGAATGAGGTTTACAAAAATTAAGAACAAAAAATATTTACCCACAGATTTAGTTGGCAGTGGTAAACCTTGGTAATCTAGAAGTTTTTGGAGCATCGTAATTAGTGTGAAGTTAATGTCTATTTTTTCTTTGATCACAAAATAACTCTTTGTTCTATTTCGATTTTACAATAAACTTAACCTTCTTTGTATTTACTTATCTGATTTTCCAATAAATTTTCTTAGCTACAATGAAATGTCATAAAGTCGTATCCTTATAACCGTACTTGGATAATGTTGTTATTGCTCCGTATCGCTTTGTTTTGGACAAATTGTTATACATAATTGCAAAAATAAAAGCTTTGTTGATATCGCGGAGCTCGCCGGAGTCGAGGGGGCACGGGCGCGCCGCGTGGCGATGACGCGCGCTCAGCCATTTTATATAGGTCCGTGTCACCGTTCAGACCGTCAGTCGCCGCACGAATTACCGCGCACGCGCATCTCACCACTGTTCGCAAGTCAGTCGCGTTTCAGTCCTCGCCGACTACACTTTATCGCGTCGACAACTGAAAATACTGAAATCAAAATGATCGACGTCGCACAAAATCCCAAAGACGGGTGTCTCTATGAAATCAGACAAAAAGGGAATACGGATGCGTGCTATTTCGTCGTTCCTAGTACCCAAGTGCGTCTTTTTTTTAATAATAATTAATATAGTAGAGTTTTAATTTAAGTTTATATAATATATGTACTTTCCGAATTACAATTTATTTTTTTTCGTTTCAGGATCTCGTTAAAAGCCACTTGATGTTCGCCGTGCGCGAAGAAGTGGAAGTGCTAAAGGAGCGCATCGCCGAGCTGATGGAACGAATCAACCAGCTGGAGCTAGAGAACACGTACCTCCGCGCGCACGCCAGCCAGGACACGCTGGCCTCGCTGCCCGCCGCCAAGCCCGCGCCGCCGCCGCCGCCCGCGTCGTAACCGCAGCCCCGCACCGAACCACTATGGCTGTGCTACGTAACGATGTCCGCCCGGGACGTCGATCTACTACTACTTAGTCCCCCGGCGAAGTAACACGCCGGAGACGGGTGCGAAGAGCTAGCTGCCTGCCGCGAGTTTTAGTTGAAAGTTTATTATATTATTAATTATTATTATAATTCATATAATTATATTCCATTAAGTCTCGCCGTACTCGTAAGTCGTGTGCCGTTATTTTTAATGTAATTTAGTTCAATGTTTCCTCACGTTGAGCGATGACTGTGTGTTAATTTATTTTTAAATACATTTTGTTTACTTAAATAAGTTATTTATCGGTTTTTATTTGTATAATTATTGTTTAGTTACGAAGTGTTCTTCCATATTTGTTATACGATGATCTGCAGAGCGAGCGTGTCGCGTGCGAGTGCGATGCGGCCGTCGCTTGTTGTGTTATCTCCTTTGTGCTACTCTAGCTACAATATTATTTGTGACCAGCGTATGTCGCCTGAGTCGGCTTATCGCACGTCGCTTTAAAGGAAAAACACTATTTTTATTCCAATCCTATATTATTAATAGAGATTATAACGATTTTAATCTGTATTTTTTTTTAATTAAAATTATTTGTATATAGTACAAGTGGTATAGTTGTCGTCCGCGACTCTTAGAGTCCGCTGTACATACGATGGATGCAGTCTGTTAGAGTATGGTGTCTACCCTCTGAGGATAGTGCCGAACGTATCGTGTACGCCTTCAAGGCGTCGAGCATAAGTTAAAATATTGCTGTATTTAAATTTGCTTGGAAGTGTATGTTGAAGAAACGATGTGCAGCGAGAGAAAGAGGATGCGTGGTCAATTGTGAGGGAACAAAGTAAAGCGACGAGGGTCCGACCGATGCGGGCCAGGCGCGGGCGCACACCGACACCGTGCGCCGGCGGTGTCCCGGTGTCGGTGTCCGTTGCGTGCGGTCTCGGCGCGGGCGCACACCGACACCGTACGCCGGCGGTGTCCCGGTGTCGGTGTCCGTCGCGGACGCTCGCAGCGGTCGCGGACATCGCTTGTGTGATAATTAGTATATGTTGGTAGGATAGGCTCGAGCTGCACACCGGTTTTACCTATAGAGTAATATTTTGTACAAGACATACTTTAATGTGTATAGAAGATATTTAATTCTTCGCTATTATTGTGAATATACAGTAATTAACTTTTAATATGTTACGTTAGCTTCTAGATATGAATATAATATAAATATTATTGAAAATTGTAAATATATTGTGAACAGAATGTCCATTGTAGCTTATATTGACCCAAAAAGGTTCCTCATATCCAATAAATGCAAAAGTACTCGAAACTGTTTTTCATTTTACCGCATAATTTAACACTGAAATAACGTCATGTACTTAAGGGCTCTGCAGTAATGTTAACGCCCATACCATCGTACTTCTACTATTACAATTTTGTTTTTAGTCGTTGTTCAATTATTATTATGTTGGTAATACGTACGAAAAAACTTATAAATAATTATATATTTTAATAATAAAAAAGGCAAAACAGCATAATATGTACGTACGTATAACAGATAAAAAAAATATTTTATTTGTGCGACAAAGACTGGAGAGAAATACTGAAAGTGCGAAGCTCATTTTGTATGGAGAACACAGACTTTTTGAATGCAGTGACCTTATATAAATGAATTCCTCCGTTTTATTCATAAATATAAATAACAAAAATACCACAGGACCCATGAACGTTGGGGGCGACTCATAATTCCTATACTAATATACAATAAAAATGCTACAAAAAACAAAATAGCGTTTTCAAGCAAGTAGGGTTGCGTAAAGCGGGGTATTACTGACTTAAACTAATTTATAGTAAATGGTGTAAGTATTTTCTCTATCAAGAGTAACCCTCGCGTTCATGTCATGACACTGAGTTAAGAAGTGGAGCCACCCTTATATCTTATAGATGTAGGTTGATGATGTTTTATTTATCCTTGTGGGAAAGGCAAGGGTATCAGCCATATAGCCAAGTTTTGTACCAGTAAACCAGAGTCTGTCATGTCCGGGGGAAGGCCTGGGAGAGCTATATGGACTCCATTGGTGAGGACGCTACACTAGGAACCTTGTATCTCACACGGAGACTGACCCAATTACCACAGGCCATCCACCCATTGGTCGACGAAGTGGGTAACAAGCATTACGCCCCCCAGGACCGAGCCAATATCCTGGGGAAACACCTAAGAGGGCAATTCATGCCCTACCCCTTCGGCTATCCGGCCTTTAATGGTCAAATAGTGCGAACAGTGCGTAAATTTTTAAGTTATCCCAAACCAGAAGCCCTCCCGGGGCATTTTTTCGTGACTCCGACCGAGGTGGATTTCACAGCGCTCCGCCAAAAGGACCGGATGAGATTAAAAAATACCATGTTATAGCGCTTCCCCGCAGGGCAATAGTGCCCTTCACACGGCTCTGCAATGGGATACTCCGAATCAGACACTGTTGCCAAAGCCCGGCAAAGAGAAACGTCAGCCGGGAAGTTACCGGCTTATAACCCTGCTTCCGCACCCAGCCAAGGTGTTCGAACGGTTGTTTCTCCGGACACTAAAGTGCTGCATCGACATTTGATCAGAGCAATTTGGCTTCCGTGAGGGACACAGCACTACGCTCCAGCTGGCTCGGGTGCTGCACCACATGGCGGGCGAAATAAATATAGACCGGATATATTTGTACGCAATATAGATTTAAATATATAAATAAATAAAAAAAATGATTTTGTTACATTTGACCATTTGACCTTGCTTGTTACGGTAATTGTAACGTTGATCAGCCAAAATTACCGGCAGGCAATTTTATGATTATGATTAACGTTAAAGTATGCGTCAAATTACTTTTTTGGTACAATACCACCCAATTTTGGTTATGTTCTTCCTACTGAACGTGTACCCGTATCATGTGTCAGAAATCAGAATCCACGACTAAGCTGTATGGGCTTATGCTCTGCCGTCTTCGGGAAAAATAATACTACTGCCACAGACTACTCATGTGTTAGAAAGGTGCCCGTAACCATATTATTAGGAAATTATTTGTTGGTGCAACCCATAGAGTATAATTAATATATACAGAAATAGAGACATCAGTTAAGGTTTTGGGCAAATACGCCATCTCGTGTTTAGTGCAAGTAAACTTTACAAATATATATATCGCGCTATATTTTCAAATATTTTTTATTATATTTTTATTTATGTCGATTTTCCAATCGTTAGATAAAATTATTTCCTCACACATAACTTGTAAGTTATCTGTAGAATGACTTTATTCAACGATTGAAAAGTTCCTAAACCAAAGTTATTATAAATAAAACACAGATAGTTAATAGGTATACATAGTTTTATTTTATGTATATAAATAACAACAATTTTGTAACACTACATCAAAAAAGTTTTAAAAAGATTTTCCGAGTGTTAAGTAATTACTATTATGGAATAACGCATAACTTCTTGGCGTAAGACATGAGATTACAGTGTGAATACATCCTGGCAATTTTGTAATTGTAAACAAAATCTCAATACAAAAACCACTCCTACAACTTCTCCAAAAGCACAACACAACAAATCATGGAAGAAAGTAAACCAATTTTTAATAATATGACATTAAAATATTATTATTAACTTAAATTATTGGCCTCTACGCGTGCGCGTAATTTTGCCAGTGTCGAGTGGGTAGATTTAAAACACTTTTTTATTTCCAGTAAAAGAGGGATAATAGGATGGAAAGGAATTGGGAAAGGACTAGGGTAGAGAAAGGAATGGCGAGATGACCGTATGCAAACATACGGTATAGTCCTGCCAATGTCGAGTGAAGAAGGAAAAATCTACAATAAAATGGGTACCGCCATTTTACTGAAGATTGTGGGATTATTTGAGATAACACAAACACCGAGATCACTGCGTAAATGCTACACTTCTCACACTTAATATTACTATACGAATGCTTATTCTACAAAATTAGTACACTTTTGCACAATAATATTCAATAAAATTAAATTTGAAAAATATATAAACACGCGTCTACAGTGTTCGGGCTACCCTCAAAGAATCGACATTAAAACAGAAAACCAACGACCATTATTATTTTATTTTGGTGAATGGCTTTTCGCTTGACGCGTAACTCTGCCAATGTCAAGTTGTTGAAAAGGCACATAGGAGTATAAATTTAATATTACAATTATTGTTTTATAAAAAAAAAAGTCAATAAATATTAGTTAAGGTTAAACATTTAACACTTGGTATAAACAGTACAATACAAACAAAGAAATTCAACATAGGGGAACACAAGGGCCCGTGGACAATACAGGACGGCACACAGATCTGAAAAAGAAACATATATTAGATATATAAAGTAGTAAAAAAATTAATTTAACTTCTATTATATATTAAAGCACAAAGTTATACAACTTATACAAGGGGCCCCTGAAACTAATAAAAACTGGATCCAGCGGTCCAGAAGTAAATATTCATAGGAAGTATAATAGGAATATATTTATAATTAGAATCTTAATTTAAACTTTTTTAAATATTTTGCTATAGCCAGTATTCCATTATAATTGGGCAGTGATAAGAGAGCAGTTGATTTGGTGGGACAAGGGATTATGGGTGGAAGAATATCATATAGGGAAATATTCTGATTGGGACAACCAAATAGAGAGTGTTCTAATGTTCCCAAATCTGTCCCACAGTCACACAAGGTCTTCTCTCTAACCCTGATTCTATGTAGGTGGCAAGGTAGACTATTATGGCCCAGTCGAAGTCGACAGATAGTAGAGGTGATTTGTCTAGTAAATTGTTTTAATTTAAAAACCAAGGTTTAGTGAAAATAGTAGGTTGGATTGATCTATAGTGTTTAGCCTTAGTGGGGTCAGAATTCCATATACTCTCCCATGAGGCAACTTGATCCCTTCTAGCCATAGGCATCAAGTCCTGCGGGTATAAAACAAAATTGTCTATTGAGCCAGTGGATGAAGCCTCCTTGGCAAGTAGGTCAACTGCCTCATTGTCCACTATACCGCAATGGCTTGGAATCCAGGCCTGCACAAGACAGCTGCATTGCCATAGTTGGTGCTTAATTTTCAGAGTTAGGGTATGGAGGTTTTCATAAAAGGGGTTGGCCGAAAGTGCTTTCAACCAACTCTGAGAGTCAGAGAATATTATGGATTTCTTAATATTGTAGGATTAGACATATTTCACAGCTTCTAAAATAGCAAGAGACTCCCCGGAGAAAATTGATGCTTGAGGAGGACTTCTAAAATTTAAAATTATGCTGAGCATGGGTATCCACACAGCTGAACCCACAAACTATTCCAGATCAAATTTTGAGGCATCGCAGAATATTGACAGTCTATCTGACCAATGCCTTTGGATTTCCCTATTAAAAATGCTATCTGCTCTGGAAGACTCCTTGTCAATGTCAAAATGATGAGTAATAATGAATTATATGGATATTTAAAAATAGGATACCAGTCGGAGGAATAAATGGGATATTTGAGCTTAACAAATTTAAGGTGACTAACTAACAGGGATGGGTTATTTTTGTTTTTCCAATATGGAGAATTTAAAAGATTTAATAATGATTCCAATTTATGCATAAGAGGATGAGAGGGGGATAGAGAGATTTTGTAAAAAAAAGCGGTCTGATAGGTATTGTCTTCTTGTGCATAAAGGAGGTTCGGCACATTCATTTTGCAGGGCAAGAATGGGAGTTGATTTCATTACTCCAAGGATGATTCGAATGCTCTTAGCTTGGATTCTGTCTAATTTGTTTAAGGATGCTTTATTACAGGGGGCAAAGAAGAATGAAGCATAATCTAGATTGCTTCTTACAATAGAGTTATAAAGTAGTTTTTGGGAGTAAGGGTGTGATCCCCACCAAACTCCAGAAAGGCAGCGTAGGACATTGATAGATTTTTCAGATACATAATCAAAGTGGGGGATGCCAGTCATTCTAGATTCGAAGACCGCTCCCAAAAATCTAAAGGCTGAGAGTTGGGGAATAGGGTGATTATTGATTCTAATGTCTAGATAAGGAACTTTATACTTTCTTGAAAAGGGAACCACGGCACATTTTACGGGTGATAGAGAAAGACCATGGTCTGAAAGCCAATTGGAAAGATAATACAAAGCTTTATTCAAGAGGGATTGGGAATCTAAAATATTTCCAACTGGTGAATACAGAGCCAAATCGTCGGCATACTTTAGAATATTACAAAACGGTTTAACCGTAAGGTGGAGATCATAAGTGTAAATATTATAGAGAAGCGGGCTGAGCACAGAACCCTGAGGGAGGCCTCTCCAGGTAGTACGCGGGGCGAGGTAGTGACCCTGGTATCTAATAGATATTGACCGGGCAGATAATAAGTTGGATATGTGTTGAACAGTCCTCACAGGAATGCTCAGCTTTAGCATTTTCTGCCTGAGCAGAGGAAGAATGACGTGGTCATATGCCGAAATTATATCAAGGAAGACACCCGAGAAGACACACAGAGTCCACCCTTGAGAAAGCACTACGGATGTCTGTTGATATAATACCTAAACTGTCGTATGTACCCTTGCCTTTACGGAACCCAAATTGGGAGCTGTCAATAATACTCCGGCTTTCAACTTACCATTCCAGACGATTTTTTATTAAATGTTCTAGTATTTTACAGAGCACTGAGGAGAGGGTAATGGGGCGGTAGGACGATGGAAGGGTGGGATCTTTATTGGGTTTTGGAATAGGTATAATAATTTGGATTTTCCATGACGTAGGAGGGAAACCATTAACAAAGATTTTGTTTAAAATTTTAAGGAAAATATTTAGGAAATTGAGACTAGATTTTATAATAAATGAATATGGAATACCGTCACAACCAGGGGAAGAATCTTTAGCTTAGAAAAAACAGCTACTAGCTCCTCTCTAGTAAAAGGGTCATCCAAGGGGTCATGGAGATTTAAACTTCTTGGCAAAGGGGGGAAGTTATCCAGGGATGGGTTATGAGGAGGGGACATGGCATCTGCAAACTGCAGCAACCAGCCCGAAGAAATATTGGATGAGGCAGAAGTGCTAGAAGACAATGAACCACAATTTTTAAAAATATTTTTCCAAACCATTGAGGATGGATAATTGAGGGAGAGGTTTTCGCAGAACTTATTCCAACCAGATTTTTTTTAAAATGATAGTAGTCTTCTTGTTTCTGCAGCTATTCTTTTATAATTAATAAAATAATCCATTGTCATTGAGATGTTGTAAAGCCTTTCTGCATGTTTACGGTCCTTTATCTTTTTAGTACAATCTGCATCCCACCATGGGGGGGGACAAGACTCTATGACCTTAAAAGGTTTTTTGTGTATGGAATCATCTGCTGACGCGACTAGAGAAGCCAGGAATAGATCATACTTTTGTAAATAATTATTATCAGTAATTTCCGTAAATAGCTTAGATTTTTGGTCAGTTAGAGAAGAGAAAAGCGACCAATCAGCTTTATTAGTCTTATATTTCAATAAAGGTTCAAAGACTACTTTAGTAGGGCAGGGAATATGAGATGAGGTTAGGATAGGGAAGTGGTCACTACCATAGGACTCGGGAAGGACGGACCAAGAAAAATTTGAAGCAAGGGAAGGAGAGCATAATGAAAGGTCTACAGCACTAGATTGTTGGTTGGGTTAAGCTCTCCGTGTTGGAGAACCATCATTAAGAATAATCAAATTCTTAGTGTCAATGAGGTCCATAAGATCCAAACCAAAACTATCAGCTGAACGTGGCCCCAAAGAGGATGGTGGCAATTAAGATCCCCAAGAATTAGGATTCAGGATAGGAATATAAGAGGAGTTGGGATATGGGATATAAAGAGAGACAATAGATATTTTTAGTATTCTAATAGCGACCATTAAGCTCAGAGGGATGGTTAGGTAGATTAATTTGATTGAAAGGAATAAGTTTTTTTAATAAAAATAGAAGAACCCCCGTAGCCATTAGCCCTGTCCTCTCTCACACTGTGAAACCCGGACAGGGCAAACCTGGATACTGGCTTAAGCCAGGTTTCGCAAATGGCCAAAATGCTCATTTTATATTTATTTATTAAATAAATAATATCAGACTTTTTATTTCTGATACTATTCGTATTCTACTCCACAATTTGTGTCTGGGCCGTTCTGTACTATAGAAACAAGTTCGTTAATTTTTTTGGAGATATTGTTCGGTAAATTGTTTTTGAATTTATTGTGGCACATGCTTATTAGAAGTGATATTAAGATTTGTAGAAGGTTTTCTACTAGAAGAATCCTCCTTGTTGGGTTTTAAAGCACAACCAGAAGGAGGGAGGGGGGGGGGGGGGGTTACGGGAACCAATGATGGATCTATGAGCCTCCTGCAGGGTAACCACCGACTCCGATACCGTGAGATCTCGTTCGGAGTTGACATCGAGAACGATGTTTTTGGTACCACGAAAAGTTAAACATCGTTATTTAAATAGCCCAATGCATAACTAGTTCGAATACCTAATTAATTACAAAAATATATATATAATATTATGAAGTTTGTAAATATGATTTGTATGAAATGACGTCATTTTTGATCTCAACTCGAACTAGAACTCACGGTATCGGAGTCGGTGATTACCCCACTGATCATAAACTTTAGATTGATAAGGTTTATGAGACCTAGGGGGTAATAGAAAAGTTTTCTTATAACATGATTTAGAGTTTATTTTTGTGGGTATAGATGGATTTGCAGGTGAGGGCACATTAGTTTTTGATGCATCAACATAACTTCGAAAAGGGAATTTGGCGGTGGCGTCAGCATAAGGAATGTTATCCTGAGACATTATGGTTTTAATATACTTTTGTTTAATATGCTCAGGACAGTCCCTGAGTGTGTAGCCATATGCGATATCGGCACAAAATGCAAACAAATTCTTCAACCGATATGTCACAAGATTCTCCTAGATGGGGCTGGGTACATTTGTAACATCTGGGATTCGAACGGCATTGGGCATTGATATGTCCAACCCGGCATCACTTTAGACATTGGATTGTAGGCAATATGTATGGGGAGACTGGAAGGGAAGAATAGCAATAATATACTTTTTCAGGGAGAATTTGTCCTCTGAAAGTAATTACCAGTTTGTGTAGGAGTCCATACCGGCTGATTATCTACAAAAGTTTTTCTGTTAAGTCTCCTTGCTTTTAAAACAATTCCACAATTGGAGGGTAGAATTAAATTTTCCACCAATTCTTCTATGGGAACTTCTTGCGGCACTTCTCGGATAATTCGGGATATTTGAAAGGTAGGAATGGAAGCTGAATAATTAAGGTTTTGGATAGACGGCAGTACTAAAAATTTGTTGGCATCTTTTGCAGTACTAAATTCTATGGATACTCTGTTCCTACCTACCATTTTCGCTCTACCCAAACTACATTTTGAACATTAGAGTGTACTAGGAATTGTCCAAATTTAATCCTATTAATAGTGAAACCAGAATCCGGCGAGGACTCATCGCGCGTGAATTGAATGATAAATGTACCGTTGTCTAAATCAGAATATTTTCGGTTTTCGGGTTGGATGCTGGGATGGGAATACATTGTTTGGATAGCTGACGGAGTATTCTCTGGGTCGATAATATTTTTTTTAGGTTTATTAGAGGAGTCTAAAATTCTTTTACGACTTGATGGATGGTTTTCTTGCAAAGGTGAGAACATTATTAGGGACAGGAAGGAGGAGTCGGAATCCATCTCGGAAGACTGAGGGGGATCGGGAGGTTTAGGGGGAATCGGTTCCATATTACACAATAGGAAAAAAGAACAAAAATTACATACCCACAACACAATCACATAGGTTAGTAAATTAATACTTAATGACTTTATAAAAGAATTATGAGAAAAATTAAAAGAAACAACGCGTGCGTTAACCACAAACGTCAACTGCAAAGTAAACCAACGACCATGACACCAAACAAAACAAAACAATATGGCGGATGGAAAATTAGGTTAGGGAGCCAATAATACGCGGACCAATAAAGCGCAGACAAATAATTCAAGCTCGGTGTCTATATATTAAAGAGCTTTATAAATAAAAAACGTCATGTCATACTACATATGTCTACCTTATATTTTTGTTGAATCATCATCATCATGCCAGCCTTTCCTGCGTCCACTGCTGGACATAGGCCTCCCCCAAGGATCGCCACAACGACCGGTTCTGCGCTGCCTGTATCCATCGGCTTCCCGCGACCTTTTTCAGGTCGTCGGTCCATCTTGTGGGGGGCCTGCCTCTCCTGCGTCCTCCGGCACGCGGTCGCCACTCGAGAACCTTAATGCCCCAACGGCCGTCCGTTTTGCGAGCTATGTGGCCTGCCCACTGCCACTTAAGTTTGGCGATTCTGGGGGCTATGTCGGTTACTTTGGTCCTTTTGCGGATCTCATCGTTTCGAATACGATCCCGCAAGGAGACGCCGAGCATAGCGCGCTCCATCGCCCTTTGTGTGACTGTGAGCTTTTTCATGAGACCCATAGTAAGCGACCACGTCTCTGATCCGTAAGTCATCACTGGCAACACACACTGCTCAAACACCTTGGTTTTTAAACACTGCGGTATTTGGGACGAGAAGATATTACGTAGCCTCCCGAATGCTGCCCAGCCGAGTTGGATTCGACGAGAGATCTCTTTCTCGAAGTTGGATTTACCTGTTTGGATTGACTGTCCTAGGTATATATAATTGTCAACAACTTCAAGTGCGGAGCTCCCTATTTTTAGAGGAGTGGGTATAACATGGGCGTTCGACATGACTTTGGTCTTATCCATGTTCATGTTTAGGCCCACTTTTTTAGAAGCCCCACTGAGATCATTGAGCATTATGCCGAGGTCCTCCAGGGTTTCAGCCATGACTACGATATCGTCGGCAAATCGAAGGTTAGTTGTTGAATAAATTGATATAATTTAGAATTGGCTTCAAAAGATGTGATTTTTTTTTCGGATTCTACAATAGGTTAGCTGATTCCATTGACCTTTCAATCATTATCTGCTATACAAAGGCGCCACGGAGGCGACCATCTACACCGATCATAACCCACGCCTTAAATCTGTAGTACTGAATAAAATGTATATAAAGCCGAAAAACTAAATATATGTAAGACATGCTCTAGTTACTCGTAAACAATTACCAGATGAATCAATGTCTGAATTTTGGTGCTAAGTAAAGATTGTAATTTTAAACAAGCTACAGTCGAAGATCATAACCATGAATTCATTCGAGATGCGTTTACTTATATCAGCCCCCTTAGCCAAGAGCATGGTCGCTTTTTACGCTCGAACGTCGCAGAAGCATGAAAGAGAGAGAGATAACAAATTTATTATCCTATTGGTGTATCTATATTATTGTCTCGTTTTGGTTTTTTCTGCAACGATAAAAGCGAAAGTGACGTCATCATCAAATGTCATTTTCGTACAAAGGTTTCGTTAGCGTTATTTACGACTGCGCTCTTGGCTAGGGGGGCAGGGGCCCTACCGGGAAGCCACATTAAATTCCGATCGATACGTCGATCGAACGAAAGCCAAAATACAATTTATGTGATTTGACATTTCTCAGCGATCGAGTTCTACCCATAGTCAATATTCCCTATACATTTTTATCCATCAACGCGTCGATCGGTTTATCGTTGTGGCTTCCCGGTAAGGCCCCTGGGGCTTTCCGAGTTTTGACACGTTCACCGTCACGCATTTTGCGTAAAGTACGGGTATTTAAATGTAAGTTCTATCCTTTTAATTATAAAATTTAAATTCCAATGCTCCACACATGTTCAAACTTGCGAAGAATTCGTGTATTTCAAGATGGCGGAATTATTATAGCCAACCTAATACATACTATATAACCATTAGAATAAAGCTTATATTTCCATATTTATAGTTTGCGCGTCGTCTTGTCGTGATTAGCGGTTGCAAGCTCGGAATAAGGCCACTGGTCTGTCTTTAAAGATTGTTGGAACGCACCACTTAACAATTTAGAATTTATTATTTAGGACAGAAAATAACTGAATTATTGCAAAGCACCATAAGTACAGACAGCCTCGAATTTTTTAATGAATTAAGTATTCATAATAATGTTATAATGTGAGGTTATCACTAAGTTATTCCAGATAAATACGCTATTACTAGTAGAACTTCATGATACTCATCTAGGAATGTCAAAAATTTAAGAGGTTGCTAGGTCATATTTTTGGTGGCCGAATTTAGACTGCGATATCGAGAATTTTGTAAAAAAAATGTGATGTATGTATGTTATCATTCTTGACATACTCTTAACCCGTATAACTCATATCATTAATTTTTCCCTCACTTTTTGTCAATTTCTATCATTATGGCGCAAAGCTTTCATCATACCACTTCTCAAAATATCCTCTCCAACACTTCCTTCTCATTATCGTTCCATTTCTATTCTACTATTTCTATCTAAGGTTTTTAAAATCTGTAGTACATAAGCAACTGACTCTCTTTCTTCAAAACCATGAACTTTTAAATCCTTTTCAATCTGGTTTTCGATGCGGTCATAGTACAACATCAGCTTTACTTAAAGTAACTGAAGACATCAGAAATGGCATGGATGAAACCAAGGTCACAGTACTTGTACTGAACGATTTCACCAACGCCTTCAACACAGTCGATCCCGATTTGCTAATCGCTATTCTGGCTCGTCTTAGATTCTCTCCAGAGACTCTTGCGTGGTTTTACCAATACGTCCATGAACGTCGGCAACAGGTGCGGGTTGACCAATTGTAATCAGCTTGGTGTGAATTGCGTGCAGGCGTCCCACAAGGTGGCATTCTATCTCCATTGCTTTTCTAGATGTTTATTGACAGTATTACCACATCGCTTTACTGTCACTATCACTTGTATGCCGATGACTTGCAGCTTTGTGTGCAGACAGACATCAACACACTGAATAGTGCAATAACCTGGCTTAACTCTGATCTTTCAAATATATTGGCTTGGTCTACTAGATTTGGTGTTGCTGTCAACCCGGCCAAATGTCAATCTATCATTATTGGGAGTTCCCGCCTCTTATCAAAAGTTGATATGGCCAAGATTGACTTTGTTCGGTATGAGCAAACCGATAGCGTTTTGTAGCGAGGTTATGAACATGGGTTTATATCTAGATTCTCATCTTAGCTGGAATGCGCAAGTAACTAATACTAGCCGTAAATTTTTTTCTTCGCTGCACTCTCTCAATAAACTTAAACATTTTTTTGCCTATAAAAGCTAAAGTTACCCTTGTTCAGTCTTTACTTCTTCCTTTAATTGATTATGGTGACGTGTGTTGTGTAGATCTTACGGAAGAATTACTAAACAAAATGGAACGACTACACAATTTTCATTTCATTTTCATTTATTTTCTGTCTGCGCAAATATGATCACGTCACATCTTATAAGCTGCAGAGTTTGTAGTAATAATAAGATTAAGTTTATTACTTCTCCGCCTTATCACCCGGCTACAAATGGAGCAGCCGAAAATGCGGTAAGGACTATTAAAACAAGTTTATTAAAAATGCTAAAAGACCCTTTAAATAAAAATGTTTCATTAGAGACATTAGTAAATCGTTATTTAATAAGATATAGGACATCTCCACATTGGACGACAGGTGAAACTCCGGCTAAATTAATGATGGGTAGACAAATTAAGACAAGGTTAGATTTTCTAAAATATTTTCCAGCCTATAGGAGTTTGATAATATGGAGAGTTATTAACTTTAAGGCTGGCGGAACTGTTTATACCCGAGATTATAGGAATCCAAATTTTAAAAAAATGGCGTTATAGATGAAGTATTAGGGCTTAGAAATTATATAGTTAAACTAGACGATAACGTGTTGTGGAAGAGGCATTAAGATCAAATAGTTAAATCTGTGAATGATATTACCTCGGATGTTTTAGACAAAGGTAATTAGATAACTTGCAGAATCTACATTTTATTATTATTATTTATGTTATGCTAATTAATTTTATGAGTTATTTGAGTGAGGAGTAAAAAATAAATTTGAAGTTGTCATTATATTTTTGTTATGGATACAAAAAATGTACTAATTAAAGTTATTATTTTATTTCTTATTTCCTAAGATAGTTCACTTACCTACCTTTTTTAATTAAAAAATGGGTTTTAAAAGTGACACTGAAGGCATCAAAGAAATATTATCATTGTTAAAAAAGCACCCAGTATTAACTACTGTAGTTTTTACAAAAATAAGATTTTTTTTTTAATTATAGAATACTTCCGTACAACAACATAATACTTTCATAAATTTGTCATCATGCCTATTAGTGCCGTCCTCCAACTACGGGTCCGCGGATCATTTGCATGCGTTCTATCGGTCCGCAGATTAACCGGACTCGATATAATTTTAAACTCTCCGTTCTACAACTTTTGTAATATTCTACGTTCCGTTCCTATTTTTTTTATCTTATTACAAATTTAAATTTCAAGAATATTTTTAATTTACGAATTAAATAATAATATCTAAATAAAAAATATGTAATATCTAAATAAAAATATCAAAATAAAAATATTGGTAATATGTTTAGCCGATTAACACGACCCCTTTCGCTTAGTGCAATGTACTTTTCCATTATAATACGCATAATTTCAATATACAATTGAAATAAGTATAGTAAGGCATAGGTAGCAACTTAAATCTGTAACTTATGTTCAGCGCAATTTGTTTTAAGTTATAACACTGTAGTGTTATCCCATATGGAGTAAATGAATGTTTCAGTTAATGTCGCGCAGTAAAAACTATAGATGCGACAAGTCTGCGTGTATGGAGATATACTGAAGTGATTAAATGTATCTCAATTATTTCAACTCAAAACTACTAGCTATCTCGAGAACCGCTGATGACCCTATGACTCTAACCGGGAGCCACAGAACAGTGGTAATTCCTCCTCCCACATCAAGCTAGAGCCACGGACATTAGCGTATCCACTTTTTCGAATCAGATAGCGAGACATGTTCCTAAAAGATCCTCCACCTTCCCCATAGATCCACCCTGTCCAACCATTTGTTTTACATTTACTATATATACATTTTCATTATCAGCTCGATATACATCCATGATAACTAAATTAACATAACAAATAACTCACCTATCAAACATCAGCTGATAGTAACCTTACCTCACTCTTACTTCTTAATATATAATATATTCTTATAAATATATAAAACTACAATAAAGTCTAGCACTTGCACATTCACTCTCGTATCGCAAAGAAGGGATTTCTGGAGGGAAAACTATTAGGTTAGTCAATGTCACAATGTTGCCAATTCGGAAAACTATTAGGTTAGTCAATGTCACAATGTTGCCAATTCGGAATAAAAAATATCATAAACGTTCATACCTTACGTTCATAAAGCGCATGTTCACGACACTCCGAGCGGCGGGCAAAATCTTACAATAGTGCAACGAGCTGACGAGTCCACTCCCTGATCCTATTCCTTGCATTAATATAAGCAACGCGTCGTCTTTCTCTGCACTAGATTTTACCTCATGACACTGCATGCTACCCATCCCTACATCCAAGTCCGGGGAAATTGGTTCTCCGGTGGTTTCATCTTGAGATCCATTATCTCTATCACTATCTATAGCGGGTTGCTTTGGTGTGTCTCCTACATTTATGAGATCTTGTTCAATCTCTCCATCCTTTGATGTATCAGGTAATTGTGAATTTTTAATTGGGTTCACAGCCTCTATGTTGACTGCTGTCCCATTTGTTGATTCACTTCTGTAGATGTTAAATGTCTAACAAATGGTAACACTTCTGGTACCACTCTTATTCTAACATCCAACTCTCCTTGGATATCTGCCTCTAGGGGATAAAGATGTCCAATTTATCAAGTATATATAGAATCTCCAACCTGTACTTTTGCAACCCTACATTCTCTGTCAATGCCTTTTACAAGTGTGTCAATTTTTCCAATTTTCCATCCTTGCCTATTCTTTGTTTCACCTTTAATTTGTACCAAATCACCGACACAAGGTTTCTTGTCAGATTTCACTCTAGGCTGTTTTGGGCTTTGTCTATACCTTTCTTTGTGACCTAATAAGTAACGTCCAATAAACATCTCTTTAAATTCTTCAAAAAGTTTTAAGCCTCGACGCCATCCAGCATTGAGTTCTTGTTTAGTAGCCGAACCTTGTTGTAATAATTGGTCGTTTGATGAACCCACAATTAAACATTTGCCCAAAGATAGAAAATCGGATGGTTTCAGAACATATTCAGGATCTGAGCCAACACAAGTTAAAGGTCTAGTATTTACTACGGCTTCCACCTCTTTTATCACCGTAGATAGCTGTGTATCATTTAACAAATGTTTATACTAACCTCTCATACATTCCTCCGTGCCATGGTGCTAGTTCGGGTGTTTTTGGTTCGCCATTTAATCATATTTTCAATGCAGTACGAGTTAGTCAATACAGCAGATGTCAGCTTAAACTGTAGGGCATTATCTGACAGTATAAGTGATGGGAATCCTCTAGTTGAAATGAATCGTCTTAGTGCCAGAAGACATTCATTAGCTTGTAAACTTAGGTAATTAATAACTTTAGTTCCTAATGTAACGAAGTTCCTATGTATTAAGTTTTTTGTACCTATGGCTTTTTTAATATATTTAATTGAATCAGGCGTTATTTTGCGGAAGTCCATTTTATAATGATTAAAATTGGAAGTTATTATGCAGTTTCTTCCGCTTATAATGTTGATGTATTAAATTACAACATTATAAGCGGAAGAAACTGCATAATAATTTCCAATTTTAATCATTATACCTATGGCTTTTGTTAAAAGATAAATAAACCTTATTATTATTATTATTCTTCTTCAGCTATCATGTCTTTGACTACTTCGAGGTGAATACTTCTTACCACTAAACAAGTAAAGAGACAAATCCATATTTTCTCTTTACCAGAATCTGTTTTTACCATAATTGGTCCGAAATAATCCAATCTGTTTAAAAAAATGGGGATTCATACCTAACTATTTCTGGTGGTAAGGCAGGAGTTGAAGGTAACTTATAAGGGCCACCTCCATACTTTACACATTGTATGCATCGTCTTAACACTTTTTGAACTTGTGTCCTACCTTGCGGTATCCAATATCTTTGACGTACTATACTCAATGTGTGTGAAACTCCAACATGATAGTTATTTTCACGACAATCTCGTGTAATATTTGTTGTAAACTCACATTCTTTGGGTATTAAAATTGGATGTTTCATGTCATAAGAAATATCCACATGCATCATTCTACCATCGCACCTTAGAATACCATCTCTATCCTTATACAGATTAAGATACCTTTTCAGATGAGTCTCCTTTCCTTCTATTTCTTCTGGAAAATATTCTTTTTGCAACTGTTGTAACTTAAGAATCTCAGAATCTGGTGATGACATGATGATGTCAAGCAGTTGGAATTTCTCTAGCTTGACACTTATCATGTACATCAGATGCCAAATCTAAATCTAGAGCATCCTGCTCCAGACCCTCGCCACCGCTGAAAAGGTTCCTTGATTATGCAGGTCATAAAGAGGCCATTGTCCTCTATCCATTGACAAAAACTTAGGACCTGTGAGCCATACACCCCAATGTTTTTGGGTGTAGAACTCTAACCTTGTGACGAGGTCAGCAGGATTATCTTTAGTATTTACATAACAATGCTCTACCCCTTCATTCTTCTTAATTTCACTTACACGGTTTGTTACCCAAGGTGTTAATAATTTGTTAGACTTCATCCAACTTAACACAACTAAACTGTCAGTCCAAAGATATTGTTTAGTAATAGGTAACTCTAGTATTTTTTTTATATATGTTACCAATCTGTTTCCTATTTGATATCCAAGCAGTTTAAGTTGAGGAATTGTCAGTGGCTTCTTTTTATGAATTAATTTTGATTGCTCTGTTGTCTTACTCCTTTGTTTCTTAGCCATTGGAACTATTCTACTTCTTGACATTAAAAAAGAAGTTTTTATTATGTGACCGTTGACTCCACACAGATATGTAATAGCCGCATATGCATGCTTTGAGGCGTCACAGAAACAATGAAGTTCATATTCAGTCTCCTGTAAATTTCCTGATAAACCTGCATATCGAGGTATTTTCATATTCTTGAGCATGTCCAGGTCAGCAATAATATTCTTCCATTCTACTACAAGTTCTTTTGATAATGGAGTATCCCAATATCAACTATGTTGCCCTTTAATTTTGGCCGAAGCATCATACACTATCCGTGCATTTTTTCCAGGTTGCTTTACAATATGATATGGAAGATAATGTATTGAAAATTCTGATTAATAAGTTGGATCATTTTCAACTTTAACAATCTCAATAACATTTACTTCAAGTTGTTCTTTCAAGACATTGTCATAGTCTTTGAGCATAGTATCTATCATTTTGATATAAAACAGTATCATTGAAGTGTTGTACAGCTTCTTCTTCACGTGTAGTTTTCAGACAATCTGCAATACCAAAATTTTCTAGACTCCATAGAAATTTAATATCTGAATTTTTTAGAGGTAAATCAGGTTCTATATAGGAGGTACATTCACTGTTGGGCTGATGATATGTAATCATACTAAGTACATTATGTTCTTGTTTGGAATTTGAAGTGATCAGATACAACCCAACCAAAATCTGTATTAACCATATACAAATTACTATTAATTTTAATTTTTTCAGGCCGCATGAAAGAAAAGTAATAATCATTTCCAATGAGAATGTCAATGGTTTTACCTGCAGAACCATCATCGGCTAAAAAGTCTATTGTCTGTGGATGGTTCATCTGCAGTACTGGCAACCTGTCTGTAATGTCACGAACCATATTCACAGACAATAGCCTCAATAGAGGACCAATAGAGGCATAGAGAGATTTACAGTTAACATAAGTTAATATTAAGACTTTGCAATTCCTTCGGCTTCTGTTCTCCAAATGTATAGACCACGGGTAAATCTTTTCTTTCGTTTTCCAAATTAAGTTGTTTAGATAGTTTGTTGGTGATATAACTTCTTTGGCTACCGCAGTCTAAGAGGATTCTACATTTTGTAGTTCTATGGTCTCTGTCTAGTATTAGTGCTGCTGCAGTCTGTAAATAGGATAAGCCTTTAGAACATTTATTCATCAAATTAAAAGAATTAAAATTATTATATTTAAAAAAACACTTTTTATCCTTGTCCTACACAAGGCACAGTTATGTGGTCCTGAACTGTAGTGACATTTTCTTGGTTGCTTACATTGCCTACTCATGTGTTCTCTGGCAAAACAATTATAACAACGGTCTGTTAGTTTTTTCATTCTATCATCAAAGCTTACAACTACAGAGCAAGCATTACTGTAGTGATCACCATCACAAAATTATGCATGAAATTTTTTCTTGCTTGTTTTGAGAATGTTCAATGCCTTCTGATAATTTATATTTTTTCCTAATATTGTAGACTGTAGGTTCGAATTTCGCCTTTATTTGTGGCTTAAATTTTCTAGACCGAATGTGTAGTACCTCAGTTGATGATGTTGACGGAGCTACAATTGGTTCTACTAGTGAAGGCCTTGACCTAGACATTTCCATTGCAGCAATGATGTTGGATAATTTGCTGCGAATGCGCAAGATGGTTCTGACTTCTCTATACATAACATTAATTTCATATAATACTCTCTCTGGGAACTTATCGAGTATGAGACTTCTTAGGTGATTTCCACATTTTCTCCCAGAGCACCTAAAATTCTTAAATGTTTTTCTATATTATCTAATTTTATTCTGCGGCTTTCATCATCATGAGTACATCTGGGAATTTCGGTTAAGGCTTTGTAATATGCATCTATTATTAGTGTCTTGTCACCAAATCTATGTCTTAATGTTTCCACTGCAATGCTATAGTTTTGGTTAGCCGTTGCAATCCCTTGCACTGCTTCCAGAGCCGGACCTGCCAAACAGCCCAAAAGATAGGCTAATTTGTCGACATCAGTCAGACTGCGAGATCCTACACTTGACAGAAATCGATCCCAAAATTGAATAAATTCAAGGATGTCACCCCTGAACTTAGGCAATGTTAGCTGTGGAAGTTTGGTAGTGGAAAACTCAGACTGTTTTCCAGTTTTCTCCACTGCAGCAGATTGAAGTAATGTTTCCGCTGTGATGGTAAGGTTTTGAACTTCCGAAATTGTTTGGAAATAATTGGTTGCTAATTCTTCCGATGGGTACGGTTACATTACTTAAATACTTGTCTAATCAAAATTATTAGACAAGTACATATGCCTTCAGTGACCGATATTTTTAATTTTAATATATGTTTATATTCAATAATTTCGTTACCAATGAGGGTCTTCCCATCAGTTAACAAGACTTTAATTGTTTCCAGTTGCATACGCAGTTCAGTAGACAAAATAGCTTCCAATTTTTTTTATCTCTTGATATTATTAGGTATATATTATAATTATTGAGAACTACGAAACGCTGAAAAATACCATTACCCCTTTAGTAAAATGAAAACTATACCAAATAGTTATGAAAATTGGAAAGTAAATATAATTTTCCTTCAAGCCAACGACCAGTTTCAGGTGGCGTCGTTTCAAATACCGACGCGTCGGTATTTGAAAAATTAAAACTTTATTTTGTAATTGTTATATTTGAAAGAAAAACTAATTCGGTATAATATTATCATTTATCGTAGCATTTGAAATACTTATAAAACACTTACCGATAAAATGTATATTTTATGTACCTATTACTTAACTATCGTAAATGAATATTACACGAGAAAAAATAATTTTCACACCGCTGAAACAATCCAAAAGAAAGAAAACTTTTACAGCGAAGCGCGGTTTAATTTTTTTTTTATTCTTCCATCTAAGATCTTTCGACCATACAGCCTTGTCTTAAATATCTTCTCATTTAGTAAAAGGCCGAAGCCATGTCATATTTCCTTTCTTTGGTAGTTTTGGTCGGTAAAGGCAAGGCCGAAGTCAAGTCATATTTCGAAGCGCGGTTTAAATTTTTTCACTTTTGTTTTTTTATAATTTCAAGCGTTGGATTTTAGTTTACTACCGAGCCGAATCAAGGCATTTGTAATTATTTGCAAACTTATGGAGTTGGCACTTCATATATTCAAATGAACCTCATTTTATCCTTTGTATAATTTTAAGATACCTAACTTAAGAGTTATATATATATAACATGCTAGTGTAGGATCAATCAATTTCTTATTTATATGGCCTCTCGCTTTTCGCGAATTTTGCCAGTGTCTAGTCGTGAAAAAGGCACTTAAGGAGGAGAAAAATAATTATAGAGACTGTAACTTATTAGTCTTTAAGTTTAAAATAACATTGTTAATCAATTAGAGAGGGAGAACAAAATGCAAAGATATTACTCAAGGTACGGTTTAGGAGGGGGAATGCAGTATTTAAAATTAGTTAAGACATCACAAGAGCCAAAAGTTAGGAGAAACAGGACAGCACACTATCTGAAAAAGAAACATTCAGCAATTTAGTATATAAAGGATTTAACAAATTTATACCCAGTTATATAGAATTATAAATACATGATATAATAATATAAATATACAAAATAAATACATATACACTCACTCTTTTTCATAAGAAATAGTAGGGTAAACATTAGAATAATTTTAATGATTGTATGGTTGGCATGTCTGAATGCTACAGGGGGCCCTAAAATATCTTAATATACAAAACTGTACATATCAGTTACAGTTTTAATTTAAATTTTTCAATATATTTTGCTAAAGCACAGATTCCAGAGAAGCTGGACAAAGTGAGTAAAGTGTTTAAGTTGGTAGGTCGGGGGACATCACAGAGAAGAGTGTCATATAATGAGGTTGACTGATTTGGATATCTGAAGAATATATGTTCCAGGGTTCCCAGCTCGCAGCCGCAATCACACAATGCACTATCACGGACCTTAATTTTATTAAGATGTATAGGGGAACTATTATGCCCCAGCCTAAGTCGGCAAATAGTGGAAGTAATTTGTTTATTAAATGTTTTGTAAGTAAAGAACCAAGGTTTCAAACTGATATGAGGTTGTATGGTTCTGTAATGTTTAGCCTTTTCTTTATCTTTATTCCAGATTTCCTCCCAGCAACAAGCCAGGTCAGATTTAGCAAAAGGGTTTAAGTCCTGAGTATATAGAGCATAATCAACCATCAAACCAGTAACTGTGGCTTCCTTAGTCAATCTATTCACAGTTTCATTTTCCTCGATGCCACAATGGCTAGGGATCCAAGCCAGAATGACATCAAGGCCAGAGTTGTTACACTGGAGGAGTAAGTGTCTAATTTTGAAAGTAATAGGGTGAGGATTACTATTTGAGGAATAGTCTGATAAAGCTTTTATGCTTATTTGCATGCCATGTTGTCTTGGTAGTTTCTGATGAACATATTACCTTACTAACATCTACCTTTACTCAGATACGAAGCAAATAAATAATTTCATTTCATTCATTTCATTTCATTTTAAACAGCTTTGAGAATCAGAGAATATAATTGTTTTATTTTATTTTATGGTATGTAAGATACACTCCCATAAAATTAAAAAAATCAATTATATTCATAAATAGCAAAGGATTCCCCATTCATTGAAGACAGAGGAGGACTTCTAAAGTTTAAAATAATGGAATATTTTGGTATCCAAACTGCTGAACCAACATAGGTATCAAAACCGTATTTTGAAGCATCACAAAAAATTGGTAATCTATCTGACCAGTAACGTGTTTCTTAATTTCTCTATTGAAAATACTACCTGCTAAGGGGGAGTCCTTATCAATATCAAAATGTACAACTTTTGGGATGTAGAGTGAAGAATCGTATGGAAGGCAAAGGAGGGGAAACATTGAGAGGTATATAAAGGGGTATCAAACTTACGCAACTTTATATAGCTGGCCAATAAGCATGGCATATCCCTATTTTTCCAGTAAGAAGATTTTGAGAGGCTATATAATAATTCCAATTTACCCATTAAATGCTGAGAGGCGTTAAAAGCTATTTTATATAAAAAACGATCCGAGAGATACTGTCTTCTGACAGACAAAGGAGGCTCAGCACATTCGGATTGCAAAACCAAAATAGAAGATGACCTCATGGCACCAAGAATAACACGCAAACTTTTAGGAACAATATAATGAGGAGTTTTCTTTTAGACGGTTCCAAAATATTTCACTAGATGGCAGCAGGAGAGATATCCACAAAAACTGTCAAAAAGGCACAGTTTCTGTAGTCTATATTTTCATACTCTGAGTTACAGACTCTAAATTCACTTTGACTTAAAACTAAATTTTGGTATTGCAAGACGTGTTATATTTTTTACCATATTTTGTCACTTGTATGTATCTACTTACTCCATATTTTTGCACTCTATAACCTATAGTAGATACCCTATCAAGAAACACTTCGTAAAAAGACCAAGAAATCTAAATTTAATTACTTACTAAATGATATTTAAAAGAAAAAATATTACTTAAGTTGGCGGCGTAAGGCAAAGTGTGCTCAGGATATTAGTGTATATACTAAACAATGTTAAGTAAATTTTATAAATTATTCGTATAAAGGTATTTACTTTCCTATTTACCCTAAATTTTGGGTGTATTTTATATGTTGCCACTATCTGATTTGACAGATTTTGTAGATAGCGACTAAACGCCATCTGTTGCGTTAAATAATAACTACTGGAAAACTCCTCATTAATCATGTATTTTCTTTTTTTTTTATATGAATGGCACAGGTAATTAAGCCGGGTATAGAAGTTGTTATTTTTATCTCATTATGGATGGAATTTTCACACACAAACAAACACACACTACTATATCGTAAATAATTTCTACTTTGGCATTGCTACACTGACCACCTTTCTCAACACAACGTAACTATGATGTTAGACAGTCTCTCCTTAGTCAAGTCAAATCTGTAACACATTGGGGATAAGGTCTTTGATCGACGATAACGTATAAGTAATCATACACGTGCCTCTTTGGTTCAGATGCATCAGATCTCACACAAATATCGCTAAACTATTTTAGCTACGGCGGCGGAACTTTTTCACGCGCCTCCACTGTGCATCAGAGTAAACCAAATCCTACCTATTCTAATTTCAAGGTCGCTGCTTTTTTATTTTTTGTTAGCGACGGCATCATAGACCGCAGCCCTACACAGTATGCCTTTTTAGTGCACCAACCCTAGCTAACCAGAAACACGCTAGGACAAAGCCCACACGCGCCCCAGGTGCATCAGTACTAGCTAACTCCATATCGCTGAAGACTTATTCAGCGACGGCAACGTGGGGACGCCACAACCTTACACGTGCCTGTGGGTGCACGACCTAGCTAACTAAGTGTTGCCTAAGGGACCTTATTCAGCAACGGCAGCGTGGGGACAACAACCATACACGCGCCAAGGGAAACATCAGAGCCTAGTTAAAAAATATCGCTGAAAGGAAATTATCAGCGATGTCTACGTTGCGCGCGCCTGAAGTGTGCACCACGCCTATCTTAAATAACAGCGAGGGCACCGTGCGGCTACATCCTTACACGCGCCACCAGGGTAATTCCTTCTCCCACATCAAGCCAGAGCCACGGAAATCTGCGAATCCACTTTCTCGAATCAGATAGCGGGACATGTCCCTAAAAGATCCTCCTTCCACCTTCCCCATAGATTCACCCTGTCCAACCATTTGTTTTACATTTACTATACATTTTCATTATCAGCTCGATATACATCCATGATAACTAAATTAACATAACAAATAACTCACCTGTCTAACATCAGCTGATAGTAACCTCACCTCACTCTTACTTCTTAATATATAATATATTCCTGTAAATATATAAAACTACAATAAAGTCTAGCATTGCACATTCACTCTCGTATCGCAAAGAAGGGATTTCCATCTCCATATCCAAAATAGTATAATAGTACATATTACTATATAATCTGTGTTGTTTGTTGTTGTCAAATGTCAGTCAGTGTCACATTTATGTATTTTTTACAGAATTTCTAATAGAAAAATCTGAAATTATTAAAATTAAATACAGCTCAAATGGATAATAGTAATATATCACTAAGAACTATACAAAACAGGCTTTTACAATGGGAAGACGCCAGCAATCCTTTAGCCCCATTATCATCGGCACAAAGAGAAGCAATTTTAGACTTGGAATCACTGATTCTTGGGGAGAAAACTGAAAACACTGAAGTATGTTTATTATTATTTATATAGTTAGAGAGCTGACTATAAGATTTAATGATTGCTTATCAAGCTTTTATTATAATTTTATTGGGAACATGTTTATTTTTAAAACTAGGTACCAAGTAATTGATAATGAGTAAATGAAAGACAATGTTTAGAAAAAAAAAACTTTTTTGCAAACTACAAATATAATATTATACAATCCAAAATTCACTGTGAGTCTATTGTGTGTAATCAATAAACTATGCTCTGTTAATGAAATTTAAACTCAAAAATATTTAACCATATGTAGCTAAATATTTATATATAAATGGTTAAATGTGTTCAGTTGAGTTTCTATTTTTTTTTCTCATGCAACACAAGTTGCCATTTCATTCCCCATTTAATATAAATATCATGAAACGAGAAATATGACATTCCGTTTAAGAAAATGTTAGTACAAAAAGTAGTTTTTATTGGAACAAGTCGTACCATTACCAAAAAGTTAACTTCAAGTGTTCCTTTACCAAACCAAACTGGAATTGCTAACATCAAAATCTAACAATTTCAACACATGTTAAAGCTCTTTTTTTGGGTTAATTTTTGACAGATGTTTGTTTACATGTAAATATCTATCCACAAATTGTATTTTAATGAATTCTTTTAAAAATTATATATTTTTTAATGATAAAAAATATTATGTTACCTAAAAAAGATGATTTGTAATTAAATTTAGCTTTGATATGTTTAATTTAAGGTTATTAATAAAATTAATAATTTGAATATTATTTTATTTAAAAACAATACTTAATTTATTTAAAAAAATACTTTTATTTTATAATATAAAATAAAAGTATATAATAATCCCTGGTATATACATGATATACCAGGGTCCCAGGGACCAGACCTACATCACCTTCAGGGGTTTTTGAATTGGTTTTTAATATGGGTTTGCTTACCAAACCCGTTGTACCTCAAAAGTCAATTATTATATATAATTGCTATTATATACAAGGTGCAAGTAGAAAATAAGCTTCCCAACGCTGTACACTTGCCGCTCGAGTTGCTAGGCGAAATCCAGCAACACCCCCTTGATTGTTGGTCCCCCCAACTTAGTTTATGATGTGAAGATATAAAATAATACCATCACGGGTGCGGTTGTATAAAGCGGTGCCTATTTGGCGCCGCAGAACTGTTTAAACGGCCTCAGGGTACCCAGCGGAGGGATTAACCGGTCCTCATTTCGACGATGGTATTTGGAGGCAACACCTAACAAGTGGCGAGCTTGTTGTGGTGTTTATGATGAAATAGCCTCGTAAATAATTTAAAGCGCTCACCCATCCCAGGCCGGCCTTGTTGTCATCTGCTTAACCTTGTTATCAGTTGCAACCACTAGGCTGGCTTTTTAATGAACATGAAGCTAGTAGCGTTATTAAATGGAATGCATAGATAGTCGTCCAAGAAAATGGTCTATCAGATTTGACAACTTCCCGTGTCATCATAATATTGCTTAGGTTGAGTGAATTGTTAATGATACTACAATAAATGATAAAGTTAATTGTCAGAATACTCTGCAAGGAAATTTCAACCTTATTGTTTTATGATATGCAATTGAGCTTCAACCATAGGGTGGTAGACCAAATTTTTGGCAGACTGCAACATTTGTTGGTGTATGTGTGGGAGGAATGGTGGCCAAGCCAAGTGCACACTTACCCCTATATACTAAGTCACATTTTCCACTTCATTTTTATTCTAGAATAGTCTATCTCTATCTATCTTTTATACAGACATTCCTTAAGCTAAAGTGTAGGTTAGACCTTATAAAATTGTTGATCATGTGGTCCCAAGGGTTTATCTACTATAAATTAATTTATGTTTTACTTAATACTATAGCAGATAAAGCAAAATTTGAACTAGAACTAAGAATATACCTCAAAAAAATTTTTCTAGACATTACAAAATGTAGAAGAAAATGAAGATGATGATAGTATAGTACCAAATATAGAAAATACAAATAATTTTCTGAATTGGTATGAGTTACTCATGAAGGAAAATGTGAAGAATGAAGACTTACATTTTGAGGCATATTACAAACAACTTGAAGACAGAAAAAATGAATGTGTGTCTCTTATGAATCAGGTAAAACTTTTAATGTAATATTTTTCAAAAATGTTTAGAGACGGTTTTGATAATGATTATTTATTTGAAAAAAATAATTTTACAGATTGAAGCAACAGTTTCAGATTTAAGCAAGCTTACAGATGAATACAACCTTGTGTCAACAAAAACCAATGCTCTTCACTCCATGAGCGAACAATTGTTGGCTGATCAAAACAAACTATCATCTATCAGTGAAGACATAAAGCATAGATTACATTATTTTAATCAAGTAGAACATTTGTCTCAAAGATTAAATAGCCCAACTATGTCTGTGAATAGTGAAGCATTTTTCGTTATGTTAGCCAAGATTGATGAATGTTTAGATTATATGAAGACCAATGTAAGTAATATCATGGAGTATATACTAATAACTAATGGTATAGGATGGATACTCGTATCTCATGTACCGCCTGACACTTCCAGAGACATTTTGTTGGAAACTTTTAGAAGGGTTATATTTCCAGCTACAGACATATATTTTCACACTTGCCCGCTATGTCATTTATGTATTTACGCATGTTATAAATGTAAAAATTCATCTGGGGCCCTATTCCGAGTTTGCAATCGCTAATCACGACAAGACGTTGCGCAAACTATAAATATGGAAATATAAGCTCTATTCCAATGGTTGTATAGTATGTATTAGGTTGGCTATTATAATGCAGGCATCTTGAAATACACGAATTCTTCGCAAGTTTGAACATGTATTGAGCATTGGAATTTCAACTTTATAATTAACAGGATAGAACTTACATTTCAATACCCGTACTTTACGCAAAATGCGCGACGGTGAACGTGTCAAAACTCGGAATAAAGCCCCTGAGCTCATTGCTGAGTATAGGTAATTAGTTTAAGCCCACTTCATACATTTTAAGTAGAGTGTCTAGGTATGGTAATATTTTAACTGAAGAATTTAGTTTATTGATTTATACATACCTAAATCATTATTATCATTAACCCTTTTCAAAGGATTGGCCTAGGACAGGTAGAGACAGGAATAGATGGAAGGAGGGAAGGGAGACCTTTGCCCAGCAGTGGGACACAATAGGTTAATAAAAAAAAAACTGTTAAACCAAAAATAACTGCATTAAAATTGTTTTGCAGTAGTTTTTAAGTAAGGGGTTTACATGTACAAATAAATAGATAAACAAAACATGTAGTAATAAGTACACAAAAATATGAATGATCTATGTTATAGTCATATACGTGGTGGCCTAGTTGGTTAGACCTTGGACTTAAAAACACTTAGGTCCCTGGTTCGAATCCCGGTGTGTACCAATGAGTTTTTAATAAAAAAAAATATGTACATTTGTTTGACAACACCACTATAGTGTTACGTTACGCTGTCGATCCCGGTTTCACTATACCACTTGTGAAACTGTTTATAGGTGGGTTATTGAGTCTATTCAAAACATTGCAACGAGCTAGCCACTTGTTCGGTGTAAACTCATACCATCGGCTATGACGAGGTGGGATTAAAACCCCTCCGCTGGGTACCCTGGGGCCGTCTAGGCGGTCTCGGGCGCCGTAAGGCACCCGTGATGATACATAAATTTTATAAACACACAAAATACATTACAAAGGTCTACATTTTGGTACCTAATTACTTTTTAGTTTATTTATTATGATTTTAATATGTTTATATATTTTATGATTTTAATATTTAAAAAAATATTTCAGAACAATTTTAAAGAAGCACACACATATCTAGTAAAATATAGACATTTGCAAAATAGAGCAATGTCCCTCATTCGTTCCTATGTGACCCATGTGTTTGACCAAGCCATGGACCAGATCCTCGGACCTAAGGATAACACGGACCAAGAAACCATTGACACAGCCTATGCGGTTTATTTTGGGAAATTTCAAGCAGTAGCACCAAAGTTGCAGATGGTGTTTAGAGAAATCGAAAATAGAGCAGATAATAATGAAGAGTGAGTAAAATAATCTAGAAGACAGACTATCACTACTTCAGATTCAAACTTTCTACTTCAAATGGTTTTCTAGATATCAGCTGGGCAGATGTTCTGAGTGATTTATAACGGTTCTATTTTAAAAAATTATATACAAATTGTTATTATTATTACACCTATAGTTCCTTAAAAAAAGGAAGTAAGTCAAATTAAAAATCTCTGACACAAAAATCTCAGAAGTTAAGTAATTAGAGAGAGAGACAATGTTCTTAGCAAGTAATAATATAATAAGTAAACCTCTAATCCGTATTTGTTTATTATTTATGTACTTAGTGAGCGTTCAAGTATTACGTAGGTAACGCAATTCTTGAAGATTTTTGACCCTCCCTCCCCCCTATGTAACGTGCCGTAACATTGTTATGTCCCCCCCCCCCCCCCCCCTACTAAAACGTTACGTAACACCCAAATGACCATTTTTACCTATAAAAGTTACAATTATGTTGCGCAAAGTATCGGGAAATTACTTAAATACCTTTGTTATTGTTTTAAACACGTTTGCGGTAATAAATAAAAAAGGGCTGCCAACTTAGGAGATTTTAATTCCCATTTTTTTTAATTTAAATAAAAAAACAATGTTACATAACACGTTGTTCGAAAACCCCCTCCCGCCCCTGTTACGCATCGTAACGTTTTACAAGACCTCCCCTCCTCTCCCCAAATTGCGTTACGTAATACTTGAAGGCTCCCTTACAAGTATATAAAAAAAAATTGATGTGCTGTTTTATTACAAGTGTAACCAGAGGCTCTACTGTTAATACGTGAAGATCCACAAATAGGAACTATTTCCATTTGGTGGAACATAATGTATTATAACGCTACATTAATACGATTCTAAAAACTAATTGTAGAGCCTTTGCTTACAATCACACCTTGAGAGGAAATTGTATTTCTCGTTCAGATACGCGTCTCTCCTCTGGGATCTCCAACGAGAGTACACGTCGCGCCGTCTGTCAGCGGCTGGAGCGGGGGTTGCAGCTGCTTTATCGGCAGCGGCCAAGAGGCTGAAGACCGACCACTGCTCGTTGCTGCGTGCGTGCTGCTCGCTGTTAGCGCTGGCTTGTAGGGACGAGTGTGCGCTGTACCAGCACTTCTTTACCAAACCGTCGCAGCCGCTTGAGTAAGTTATTTTTGAAAACGGAGACTCTTTGAAGACAATTAGTGCTTTTTTTCTGTACAGTTTGTCATGTAAACACCCAGTTTATAAAATATGTATTATATCGTTGCTTCTGGTACACACTGTACAAGCCTAGAGCTTAGTTTGTGAGCAGAGTAATATGTGTAAATTGTCTTACATATTATTATTAATCGGGACTGTTTGGACAAAATTTATACACAGGTGAGATTAACGCCTCACACATTTTCGAGATAACTGGATTCTTTAGAAGATATGGAAGATCTATATCCAGCAATGGGCTGGAATTAGCTGATGAAGATGACTTTACGTACCATCGCGAGTGCCTTACGGCGTCATAGAAGGGTTCACGATACCCAACTATTTCCTGTGTATTGAAAAATTGCGCAAAAATAATAATATGTAGGACACTACACACATAAAATATGTGGTCACAAACTAAACTCTTGGCTTGTACTATGTGTACCAGAAACGACAATACTGATACATAATATTTTATTAATACCCAGATCATGCATGATAAACTACATAATTATTTTTTGTCATGGGTGGGAATTGAACCAAAAACCTCCGGATACAACGCCAAAGCGCAACCGCGGAGGCGGTCACACAATAAATCAAATAGAAATAAAACAATTTTCAGAGAATATCTCCAGTCTCTATGTAACGGGCTATACGAGACGCTGCGACCTAACGTCATCCACATCAACCACGTGGAGACCCTGGCGGAGCTGTGCGTCATCCTGCGGGTGGAGGTCCTGGAAGAGCAAGTCACTAACGACCGTTAGTAACTCTATTTTTTATTAAATTCATATTAGGAATACCTACAGAATATAATCAAATTAACAATCATCTTAGAAAAACAAAAACCAAAATAGCATCCACACATGTTACTATTTTTTATTTTATTTATTATATTATTTATCTATTTAATTATACTATTTCCAAGGGTTTATTTAACTTTTGAATTAACATCAAAATGTAACCAAAGTCAATGCATTTCCGTTCGATATTTTTTTTAATTAGACGGCCTCAGGGTACCCAGCGGAGGTGTTTTTAATCCCACCTCATCGTAGCCGATGGTATATATGTGTCTACATCGAGCAAGTGGCTAGCTCGGCGCGATGTTTAAATAAACTCAATAACCCATATGTAAACTGTTTCACAAATTGATACAGTGAAATTGGTACCGACAGCTTAACGTGTTCTCCGAGGCACTATAGTGGTGTTGATAAACAAATGTACATATTTTTTTTAGATTAAAAACTCATTGGTACACCGGGGTTTGAACCAGGGGCCTACTAAACATTACTAGGCATTAAACGACCACACATATGTAAATTTTAACCAATTTATGCATTAAAAAAAGTAGGGTGACGGATCCAGATGCCGACACTGCACCAAATTATCAGCACTTCGGTGAAATATTAAAATATTAAGGTTTTTTTATGGTTTCTAAAATGCCAAGTTATTAAAAAGTTTAAAAGGATTCTTAACTTCAAATCTAGCAACATTACACAATAGTGTCGCTTGTTGATCGTCGTGTAAATTACTGTAAATTTGAGTGGCAAAATTTTCGTTTGAAATACATCAAGTATTCGCCGGTAAGTTTGTCGAATTTAGTGATTCATATAACAAAATTTGGTTAAGATTTGAAATCGTTGCTTTCTTTATAACATCTATCCAAAGAGTTTAGTATAAACTAGGAATAGTTTTTTATTTTTTAAGAGCCTATATAGGTAATTTAAGAAGTATACATTTTAGTTTTATAATTAAACACATCAGAAATTCAAAAAACACTTGATTTTGACTCTGTGCTGATAATTGGTTGCACGACTGCTAATAATTGGCGATGGCGGTGCTAATATTTGGACATAGGGTAATATTTCCAAAAAATGTTTTCTATGGATCATAGCTTACACTTAGTTATATAATACTATATAAATAAACAATATTTAATGTCTATTGTATCCCCTTGACACTTCAAATATGACATAAATTGTAGCCTTTAATGAAATACTTGTAATTAAAACTTCTTGTCCTATTAAAGTGCTGATAATTAGGACCGTCACCCTACTTTTAATACTATTTTACCCCTTAATTAATTATTTAATACAATAATAGCATAAATATTATATCATTTGACGCTATATGTACGTGAGTCTTTACCTACCACGGCTGTGACATGTAGTAGGCTTACTTACAGTTGTTCAATAAAATCAAACTAAAAATAATTTTAATGGTTGAACTCAAAAACAGAGTGATCTATTAGTTATTATTATTTTTCCTTCTATGGATGTTTCAAGAAAAAATAAAACTTTCTAAATTCTATTTAATTAATCAAAGTAAAATCTCGCCTATCAAGATTAATATTTTTTTATAGTAAATTTACACAAAACAAATTTTATACTTTGCTGTTGTAGGAGCCGACATAAACAAGTTTAATTCACAAGCTTGAAATGATAGACACCTTATCTTATGTAAAATAAAGAAGATCGTTATAAGAAATGGAATTACCGATTCCATTTCTTATATTTACCATTAGGAAATCACTCAAGCTGTCAAAAGTAAAATAAATACACCACCGCCCATACAGATGCAAAAACCGTCATGTGACCTAGTAATGTTTCGGTTTTAGTCTGTAGGTTCACCGATTTTCCGGAGACCACTGCATCGATTTCTTGTCGAGTTTCCTTTAATGGTGCGGTTACGAAACGGGCGATTGGTTTGACGATAAAGCAAGGATATTAAAATAGGCTCGCAAAGCAAATACGTCCATGTCGCCGCTCATTTCGTAAACGCATTATTTAGCCGGCTTAGTGGAAGCATTATTGTTAAACAAAAATGTATTGATCGACCACATTCATGGACTTTTTGTAGGTCTGTTTACCACTAGATAGAAAGAAATTTACATGCCATGTTCCATTAAAAAAAGGATATAGTTATTCTATAAGCGCAGTATGGGACTTCATTATACATTACATCTACAGTATGTTCATTACACATGTTCTCAAGTTCTTACACTTTATCATCAAATTAACCTCTGGTTTCGTAACAGCATCCTTGAATGATACTACAATTTTACAAACTGATGATCTCACAGACTGATATTTATTGTGTAATGTATGGTTCATTAGGATCTGACAAACTATTTACCAGCATAGTATCAGCAAAATTACGCGCACCGAAGTTTGCTCACTAGCCGGTCGCTATAGCGTTGTTTTCTTTGAATTTTTGATGTCACCAGGTCCAAACTAAAATCCGCGTAAACACCCTGCAGTTTGCTTTTTGAATTGATAGCTATTAGTGGGGTACCACGTATTGGGCCGCTGCGGCCCATATTGTGTATGAATCGTTACATGTTAAGTAGAGTTTAGTTTTCATAGATATTATTATACTCTGGTCAGCGGATGTTAGGCCTGCTGTATAATGGACTGGATAACCTGGTGTACCGCTTGCCGACCTTTGTGCTGACTAAAGAGTGCCTTAAATCGGCCAAATTAACTTACAGTCTCACCAACTGTGAACTGAAAGATGTCGATATCCGATTAATTTAAATGAGGAGTTTTCTTTTTTACGGTTCCAAAATATGTCACTAGATGGCGGCAGGAGAGATATCTACAAAAACTGTCAAAATAGGCTGTTTCTATATTTTGAGTAGTCTATATTTCCATATGTCTAGTTACTCTATGGCTCAAACTTCAAACTAATTTTTGGTATTGCAAGATGTTTTATATTTTTACCATATTTGTCACTTTTGTACTTACTCCGCTTTCTTGCTTTCTATAATCATTAGTATATTCTATAAGGAAAAACGTCGTAAAAAAGACCAAGACGCCTTAGTATAATTTCTAAGGAGTTAATTTAAATTTTATTAAATTTAATTACTTTTATGATGATCTTTAAAAAAAATATTTGTGCCGTAAGGCAAAGTGCCCAGGATATTGCTGGTGTTACTCCGGCAATAATAGTTGACTATTGATTAAATTATTATTATAAAGGTTTTTCCTATTTACCCTTAATTTTGGGTATATTTTTTATATTTTAATAATAACTACTGGAAATCTCCTCATTGAATGATTGGAGTCCTCTGCTGAGCTTCTACAAAGGAAATATTTCACTTTATAACTTTCGGCATATTAAACATTGACAATTCACAGCATTTCAACTTGATTGATTGCTTGACAACGAACATTGAACGATTGTGCTGAAATAAAATAAAACCGTTTCTGTATTATTCACCTTTCATTACTATATATATATTTTGTAGAATTTATTACATACATATATAAGATACATACATCACGTGTGCCTTACGTCGCCCGAGACTGCCTAGACGGCCCCAGGGTACCCAACGGAGGGATTATTAATCCCACCTCGTCATAGCCCATAATAAATTAGAATTTATTAAGGGCTCATTTTTGAGATATTGAATAATTGTCATTTTAAGATTTTGTAGCAAAATTTCTATGTTCTGTAACTGCCTATATTTTTGTCGGATTAAATAAAAAAGACAGAATAAAAGTATAAAACGGTATGAATAATATGAATGTGCCCTGAGGTCTAAATTCACCTAAAAATAAAATCGTTCGGGTATATGATTATATCCCTAAATCATTTAATAGTTTACCATTAGGATTATTTAAAAATTATTGTTAAAAAATATATTCTACTGAATAGTAAACATTTTTGTCAAGATTCTAATTATAATATGGACCATACTGTATCTGTGATAGATGTCCATATAGTGTAAGTTTAATATAATTTTACAAGTTTTTTACAAAAAATAATTTGCACACCATCTTGTGATGAAATATATAGGATTAGCCAAACAATTCTTGCAACAATGTATACCCTTATTCTAGCAAAAAAAATAATCATTAATAGCACCCAAGTGATACCAAAAAATAAATAAAGAGTGCAACAATTTATAATACTAGGTTCACGTCCATAGTGAGGGGCACAGCACTACGCTGCAGCTGGCTCGGGTGCTTGCACACATGGCGGGCGAATTAAATAAAGGCCGATCCACGGTCGCGTTCTTTCTCGACATAGAGACGGCCTTCGAACGCGTCTGGTGTTTTGGCCAAGTCTACAAATGGGCCGACTGCGTCAAGTACCTGGGGTAATTACTATCAAGCTAGGACGTCAAGATATACTCGTATAACGGTCTCATTTTTTTTTCTTCAATTTTAATTTGCTGATTTATCGTAAAATTAAATGCCCGCTGCCAACTACAAACTAGTAAACACACAAACTAAAATTGGAACATGACTAAGTCACTTAACGGTTTCTGCATCTGTATGCGGTAATGAAACCGGTCGGACGGTCCAACAGTTATAAAGACTTTCCTCCCATCTAAATATGTCGTTCTTATTGTCTATATTAGCTCTAAACCTAACTAGGTTGGTAATTAATTTGCCAACTTTACATGCTTCAGTATAATTAACCGGTCGTTGAGCATGGACGCCATGGCCACTGCGGCCAAGGCTAAAGCCGCCCGTTCAATGCTCCGCCCAGTTCTTAAGTCTAAATTACCACTCCGGGTCAGGGTGTCGGTCAACTTCTGTCGGCCATGAACAAAGCTCGGCTTCCTAGCGCCAGCAGAACATCTCTGCGTATGGCGACCGGCGCTCCGTGGTTCGTGCACAATAAAACAATCAGTGATGTCGTGAAGGTAGAATCCCTCGAAAAGTTTGTTGAATGGCTCGCCCGTCGCATGTATGTCGGGCCGATAACGGACCCTAGGAGCACCTTCACGGCATCGTTCCGTTGCTTGCGCGGCCACCGAATGATGGCAGGCCTACGCCGAGAGAGCTTCTCGGCGGCGAGCTGCTTATACCGTTAGGTAACTAGCATTTCTTCCTGGCGCGCTGTCGCCTGCAGCGTGCCAGTGCCTCGACCGTTAGGCCCTGCAAAAAGGGCTTCTCGTCACCGCGACAAGTCCCCGGCGGGCTGTCGCCGCATGCTGGGCAACAGGGGTTTCCGCAAGCCGATTCTCGGCACCATGGGGGTCGAATGCCCCGCTACTACTACTCACGACCATATTATTCTTACTTTCAGATTTACGGTTGATGTCAACTTCACTGACAGAATTTGTGTTATTTACTATCAAGCTAGGACGTCAAGATATACTCGTATAACGGTCTCATTTTTTTTTCTTCAATTTTAATTTGCTGATTTATCGTAAAATTAAATGCCCGCAGCCAACTACAAACTAGTGAACACACAAACTAAAATTGGAACATGACTAAGTCACTTAACGGTTTTTGCATCTGTATGCGGTAATGAAACCGGTCGGACGGTCCAACAGTTATAGAGACTTTCCTCCCATCTAAATTTGTCGTTCTTATTGTTTATATGAGCTCTAAACCTAACTAGGTTGGTAATTAATTTGCCAACTTTACATGCTTCAGGGGAAACACTAAGCGCTCTGGGCAGCGCGTGTCAGGCGCTACTGCAGGACGCACAGGAGCGGCTTGTGTACCGCGCGCACGTGCATCTGCGTACCGACGTGCTGCAGTACCGAGCCGCGCCTGGAGACCTCGCCTATCCCGACAAGCTGGTCATGATGGAGGTCAGTGCCGACTATACAGGTGAATTTTTCTTAAAGGCCAAATCCTAAACTACAAGGAATGGGGAGTTTTCTTTTTCACGGTTCCAAAATATTCCACTAGATGGCAGCAGGAGAAATATCCACAAAACTGTCAAAAATGTCTGTTTCTATATGAGTAGTCTGTATTTCCACACAAATGTCTAGTTACTCTATGACTCCAACTTTAAACAAATTTTGGTATTGCAAGACGTGTTAATAATATAATCTTTAGTAGATACCCCGTTAAGAAAACCTACGTAATAATAAAAAGACCAAGATACCTTAGAAATTCCAATTTAATTACTGTTATGATAATATTTTTAAAAAGTAAAGTTCTCAGAATATTAGTGTATACAGGGTGTCCCAGAAATCAACGATAAACCGAAAACGGGTGATAGGCCAAGTCATGACAGTTATTAGAAAAATATAAAAAAAAATCTTTGTCGTGTATATTTCATATTATAAATATTTTAAAAAATATCGGAAAAACTGACATCCTGTGATGATCTTTCAAGTCCTAAGACTACAAATATTACTTTTTTGAATATTTTTTTTCTGCATTGTAGTCATGACTAACCCTTCTTTAAATAACAGTTCATATTTTAAACATACCTGCCTTAGTTTTAATAAAATGGTGTGTTTTTGCCCAACAATAAATTCAAAATAATTACTACACCCAACTTTAATCGTCTGTACTGTAAAAAAAAAATACTACCATATTTTGGCAAGTAACTTTAAAAGATGGCGCATTTAATCTGGATTCCAAAATGGTATGATACTTGTTAGATTACTTCATAATTGAAGAAAAAAAAAATTTTTTTAACGGAACCGGGTTTCAAGCCAACTGTTTAATTATTTAAAATGTTGGAATTAAGTTGTTATGTGACGACTATGAGTGACGTCATCTTGTCTAGAGTGAGCGAGACAGATTGTGACGCTAAGTGCGAGTGAGACAGAGAGTGACGCCACCCTGACAACACGGCAATGAACAGGAACGTCTTGCAAAACCGCAGTACGTTACGATCATTCGTTTACCGCGCATCTTTCTGTATCCGTATTGACTTCGTACTACAACTGTGCTACTGTTTATTAGACTTGATTTGCTTTGTGATTTGGATTTATCTGCCCCGTTTCTGACGACCCTGGACTTGTTTTAATCGTCGTATCTTCGATCGTATTGTGTGATTCCATTGTTGTGTGTTATCATGCCATCTCGATACACCGCACAAGAATACACCAATATGCATCTCATTTATGGAGAATGCTTATGCAACGCTAATGCTGCAGCTAGAATGTATCGTGAGAGATACCCAAACGCTGAGCGTCATCCTGATTATCGAGTATTTATTAACGTGCATCGGTCACTCTCAGAGGGTCGATTCCCTAATCAAATGACTAGCGAGGGAAGGCCTGTCATGCCCTACGAGGAAGAAGTGCTCCAGGCGGTCGAAGAAGACCGAAGTATCTCAGTACGTGGCATTGAAGAGAGCATCGGCGTACCCAAAAGTACTGCACATCGTATTTTGCAGAAGAACCAGTTCCATCCTTACCATGTACAACGAGTACAAAGCCTACTACCCCGAGACTACCCAGCGAGAGTGCAGTTTTGTCAAACGATGTTGCAGAGACACAGAGATGATCCGCGATTCTTTGAAAAAATTCTGTGGTCAGACGAATCAACGTTCAAAAAGGATGGTTTCATGAACCTCCACAATTTGCACGAATGGCACGTGGAAAATCCACTTTTGATGCGGGAGGACAGATCGCAGTACCGGTTTAAGGTGAACATGTGGACGGGGATTTTGAACGGTACTGTTATTGGTCCATTTGAGCTGCCGGAGAACTTAACTGCCCAGGCTTATTTGGACTTCTTACAGAACCAATTACCTGATTTGTTGGAAGAAGTGCCGCTGAACATTTACGGCAGCATGTGGTACCAACAAGATGGCTGCCCAGCACATTACGCTCGCACAGTACGAGAGTTTCTCGACCGAGAATACCCTGATAGGTGGATTGGGCGGGGCGGTACAATTTCGTGGCCTGCCCGTTCACCTGATTTAAACCCCATTGATTTTTTTTATTGGGGAACGATAAAAGAAAAAGTTTATTCTAAACCAATACAAGATTTAGCCGAGCTGCGCCAAAAAATTACAGAAGCTGCTGAACACATAAACTCAAGAAGATACGCCCGTCTTATTACGCGATCATTTTTAAGGAGATGTAGAGCTTGCATTGCAGCTGAAGGCAAACAGTTCGAACATTTGCTGTAAATCTTTGCAAATTTAATTAAATTAATAACTGAAGAAATCCAATGACTGACTTTTATTTTAAACTTGCACCTAAAACTAACTAATTACTTGATAACCCGTGGCTAACAAGAACAAGGTGGCGTCTGTATCTAAATCACTCACATTGTCAAAATATCGTGTATTCATACTTGAAAATTGTAGACATAAAAATGCCAATTTTTTCCTTTGATAAAAAAGCACTCGCACTTAGCGTCACAATCTGTCTCGCTCACTCTAGACAAGATGACGTCACTCATAGTCGTCACATAACAACTTAATTCCAACATTTTAAATAATTAAACAGTTGGCTTGAAACCCGGTTCCGTTAAAAAAATTTTTTTTTCTTCAATTAAGAAGTAATCTAACAAGTATCATACCATTTTGGAATCCAGATTAAATGCGCCATCTTTTAAAGTTACTTGCCAAAATATGGTAGTATTTTTTTTTTACAGTACAGACGATTAAAGTTGGGTGTAGTAATTATTTTGAATTTATTGTTGGGCAAAAACACACCATTTTATTAAAACTAAGGCAGGTATGTTTAAAATATGAACTGTTATTTAAAGAAGGGTTAGTCATGACTACAATGCAGAAAAAAAATATTCAAAAAAGTAATATTTGTAGTCTTAGGACTTGAAAGATCATCACAGGATGTCAGTTTTTCCGATATTTTTTAAAATATTTATAATATGAAATATACACGACAAAGATTTTTTTTTATATTTTTCTAATAACTGTCATGACTTGGCCTATCACCCGTTTTCGGTTTATCGTTGATTTCTGGGACACCCTGTATATTAAACACAGTTAAGTAAATTAAAAAAATTAACTGTATGAAGGTATTTATTTTCATATTTACCCTAAATGTTGGGTATATTTTATATATTACCACTATCTGTTTTGGTAGATAGCGACTAAATGCCACCTATTGCGTTAAATAAAATTACTAATAACTCCTTATAGCGATAAATGCTCAAAGGAGTCTCAGGGTCGATTATGATAAAAACTAAATCTGCATCATTAGATTTTTACATAAGAATGTTTTTTTGCTCAAAAATTTGGGTAATTTTTTTTTTTATATAAGAGTCCTGCGATTATGATATGCTGTAGATAAAATGAAAACTATTCATAAATTTAACAGACACATTTTAATTAATAAATGTAATAAATTATAAAAAAAATGTGTATTGCAATGGTTCATATTTATCTATATCATAGACCGGGACACGGGAAGGAAAATTACCCTGTTTCACAAGAACAATATCATATTATTTGACTATAAATCTGCTGTGAAGATGACTATTAATCGTGTTATATTTATTACATTATTGTGTTAACCTATATTATTAATAATTTCAGCAAATCGCGCTATCAATCCAGGAGCAGAGCCTCAAACGGAGCGATTCCCGAAACTCCATTGTATCGGACATATCCGCTACCTCCCAAGAAGTGGCCTCCATCAACATCGAAGCCCAGCGCAGACCCCAGGCTTCCCCCGCCGACCTGCACGGAATGTGGTACCCTACCGTCAGAAGAACTCTAGCAGCCCTGTCTAGACTCTATAGATGTCTAGAAAAAAGAGTATTCCAAGGCCTAGCTCAAGAAGCGATATCTTTATGCGTCCAAAGCATAGACAATGCCGCCAAACAAATATCAACAAATCGAACTTCAATAGACGGACAACTGTTTCAAATAAAGCATTTACTTATTTTAAGAGAGCAAATTGCACCATTCCAAGTGGATTTTATAATAAGAGAAACTAGTTTAGATTTTAGTAATGTGAAAAATGCAGCGTATGGTCTGTTCCAGAAGCCGAGGCAGATATTTTCTTTGAACAGCAATAATGCGTTGTTAGAGTTTCTGTTGGAGGGAACCCCTCAGGTGCGGGAACATTTGCTCGACTCCCGAAAGGAGGTGGACCGACAGCTCAAGGGATGCTGTGAGATGTTCATCCGGGATGCCACCAGTCTGTTAGCGGCTCCCATGGCAGACTTTGTCCTAAAGGTAAATAACTAACTTTTACATACATCTATATAATACCTAGTCATGCCATAAATATTGTAACAAAGAAAAAAAAAGTCTATTGCAAATAACATTTATTACTTTTACAGTGTGTTAGTTTAATACATAAATATAAAACAATTAAAAATATAAAAAGCTTATTCGAAGTGGTCTGCATTGGCTGCAATACAGTCCTTTAAACGTTGAGGCCAGTTATCAATAGAAGCACGCACTCTTTCCATGGGAAAATTCTTCACTGCCAATCGTATGGATTATTTTAGGGACGCCAAATTACCATGGCGTTTAGGGCAAGCCGTACTCTCTAAAACTGACCATAAATCATAATCCAGCGGATTAAGATCGGGACTAGACGACGGCCAGTCTTCAGCTCTGATGAAGTCCAAAACGTTCGCTTCCAACCAAGACTGCGTAGACCGGGCTTTATGAATCGGCGCTGAGTCTTGCAGGAAGGACCATACTTGGTTATTGAACATGGTGTTGTTAAGAGGCTTAACTACCTTCTCAAGAATAGTATCTTGATGCACTTGTGCCGATGTTTTGATACCTTTTTCACAAAAATATGGCTCAGTCACTCCTTCATAGCTAAAACCCCACCGAACAGAGAAATTCCACTCCGAAAGATCAATTAAATAAGTAGCGACTCTTGCACCGACACAATAAAGCTCAGTTCAGATCGCACACCTCTAATGGCCTACATTTATATTCACCTAAAGTTGCCTCTCTCTTTCTATCGCGTAATTCTTTACTTTTCTGACGGCGTTAGGGTTGTCTTCTTTTACACAAAACCTAGGTTAGGTACTTAGTAGTTAGTATGTAGATCGTAAAACAATTTTATTTTAGGATACAGAAGCCATAAGGCACACTACATTGTCTACGAAACTAAATATTGCTTTTCGGTGTATAGGCACAAAAGAAATAATAGTAGGTACAAGTAGTATAGGTAGATTATGTGGAATGATAATAATAAATAACATAGACTATTAGTCTATGTTATTTATTATTAAGCAACCTACGTACCTAATCTATACTAATATTATAAAGCTGAAGAGTTTGTTTGTTTGTTTGTTTGAATCGCGCTAATCTCCGAAACTACTGGTTCGAATTGAATAATTCTTTTTGTGTTGGATAGTCCAGTTATCGAGGAAGGCTAGGCTATATAACATCACGCTACAACCAATAGGAGCAAAGATATAGTGGTAAATGTGTAAAAAACGGGAGAAATTATTTCATCTTTGAAGCCTTCCGTTGCGTGCGCCGTGAAAACGGTCCAAGATACACAAAAAATATGTATTAAAGAATAATCTAAATATATATAACTCAAAGGTGACTGACTGACATAGTGATCTATCAACGCACAGCCCAAACCACTAGACGGATCGGGCTGAAATTTGGCATGCAGGTAGATGTTATGACGTAGGCATCCGCTAAGAAAGGATTTTGATAAATTCTACCCCCAAGGGGATAAAATAGGGGATGAAAGTTTATATGATAAAAAAATAACTATTCCACGCGGACGAAGTCGCGAGCACAGCTAGTTGGGAAAATAAATAAGTATGTTTACTTGTCAAAACTGCATAATATTTCTAGTAATAGTTAGTTCATGGTAGTGCACTAACTATTACTACCTATGCTTATCAAACAAAACTAAACCTTGTAGCGGAGGGGGTTTTAAGAAATTGGTAAAATTGAAAGAAAAGATTAAATGGGTTAACAAGTAAGTATATTTAAAATATTATATTTACAAGTAAAGTTGGTTTTGAGTACAGTAACTATATAAGAGACCTACCTAATAAATGTTGCCCTGCCTACAATGGAGATGCCTATTATAAACTAAAACTCTGACCGTATAGTATGGGAAGTTTGGAGGGACTGACGAGGGACAGGCTCGAGGACTGGCACGTCGACTGGCGACGGCAGCAGATGTAGGCAGGCAAGCAGGAAGGCAGTGGCACGATGGCAGCATCAACAAGCACGCACGACTGTAGCAGCCGCACAAGATGAGACGAAGCCTCGTCTCTCAGGCTGATGCCTGAGACGAGGATTTAGATGGTCTCGACTCTCAAGGCTCTAGGCCTGAGGTGAGGTCCGTGAAGCAATGGCTTGCGGCACGATGACGGCAGCAAGGGAAGGCGGCGGCACGACGGCATCATGCAGACAGCGGGCAGCACGGCTGGAGAGGCAGCCGCACACGAAGAGGTGAATTCCCGTCTCTCAGGCCAATGCCTTAGACGAGAAGTCAGATGGCCTCGTCACTCAAGGCTCGAAGCCCGAGGCGAGGTCCTGCAGCTAGAGAATACAATCCCGGGATCCCGAGATTCGGGATCCCGGGATCCCGCTTGTTTTCTGGTCCCGAAAATCTCGGGACTGTACTTGGCTAATCTCGGGATTTTCGGGATTGCCACAAACAGGTCTAGTTTATGTTCCATAGTCCGTTGCGCCTTGACTAGATTATTTTAATAGCATTTATTACATCGCGATTCGCCATCCTATCACCTCGGATGATTCCTCATACGGCCCACTTTTTCGCCCCACTTTTATATTCAAAAATACGTGAAAATTGAATATAGAAAAGAGCTGTTACTTCTTTTGGACTGTAAAACCAGGTAGAATAGTCTTTTAACAATGCTGGAGTGATTTTATCTTTTAAAAACCTCCATTCAAAATGCTCTAATTCAAGAAGCTGAATTTGAATTGGTAAATAAAATTGTTGATGTGCTGACCCCAATTAAATTGACAGTAAAAGCAATCTGTCGGCGAGATTCTAATTTATGCACAGCTGATGCTGCTTTGCTCATGAAAAAGCTCACAGTCAGTCAGTCACAAAGGGCGATGGAGCGCACTATGCTCGGCGTGTCCTTGCGGGATCGTATTCGAAACGATGAGATCCGCAAAAGTACCAAAGTAACTGACATAGCCTCCAGAATCGCCAAACTTAAGTTGCAGTGGTCAGGCCACATAGCTCGCAGAACGGACGGCCTTTGGGGCATTAAGGTTCTAGAGTAGCAACCGTGTGCTGGAGGACGCAGCAGAGGCAGGCCCCCCACAAGATGGACCGACGACCTGGTCGCAGGAAGCCGATGGCTACAGGCAGCGCAGAACCGGTCGTTGTGGCGATCCTTGGGGGAGGCCTATGTCCAGCAGTGGACGCGTAAAAGGCTGGTATAATGATGATAATGATGCTGCTTTAAATGTTCTTATAAAACAACTGTCTAGCAAAAACTCAGCACTTGCCAAAAAAAATTAAAGTTTTTATTGGGCCGTATAAAGCAACGACAAAGTGATAATTTAACTGGTGTTGAAAAAAAAAATTAAAAAATTAGTTATATAAGTTTTTTTTTATTTTAGCCCAATTAGAAACCACATAGTCTAATCCCGGGATAGGCCCGGGATCCCGGGTTTACGCATCAAAAATCCCGTATTCCCGGGATTGGTAAACATGCTCGGGATTGTATTCTCTACCTGCAGCACAAGGAGGTTCTCCAACACTCAGAGCAGACGCCCGAGCGAAGTGGAGTCTAGGCAAATCCCGGAGGCCGCAACTCCAGGACCCGGAGTCTTCAAAGAAGTGTGACAGGATCGGGCCTGGTTCTCGACGTAGCAGGTTCAAGGTTTCAAGGATGAGAACCAGTCGATCACTGCCACTGTAGCTAGACTTCTTCATTCTTAAGCTTCCTCGAGACTGACGAAAAATCGTCGGTCCGAGATATTTATAGACGTTTTTAGTCTCTACGATTAAAATTCATATTTAGTTTTAATTTATAGAGTGCCAGTGTTTTTTGGATTTATATGGGAACGTTTGAAGCAACCTAGCGGGCAGAGGAGAAGCTAAGATTTAGTGTGTTTTAGGTGTCTAAAAATGTGAAAATACCTAAAGAATATGTTTTTTCAATATTACCTAATCATAGTATATATAATTTAAAAATTAAAATTTAAAATGTTTGGAAACTTATTTAAGAACCAAAGCCTAACTTTTCGTGAAAACTAAATGAAAAATTTGAAACGTTCACAGAAGGGAAATTTCTAGCTGTCAAAATTCTGGAGTATTACATATAACTATTAACCAATTTAACCATGTTTTACTACTTGGAATTTTCCCAGAAAACGGTGTATGGTGATAAATTTGGTCATTATAAAAAAAATGTATGAGATGATATAAAGTTAAATAAAATAAAATACATAAATATAACATGGAGCAGGTGTAACGTGACAACCTGACCTTGTAAACATAACTTATAAATACTTAGCTATACTATAGTAATTAAATATCTAACAAAGTACGTAAATATGGCAGACTTAGATAACTATAACAAAGGGAAACATTTGGTACATAGGAAAGGTGGCGAATAATGAAAATTCGCATTCTTATAAATATACTACTAGTAACAGGTTTTGATATTTTTTTAGTGTACTTGCCTAATAATAACCTATAGGTAGGCGTGGATTTATATTCCTTTTGAGGTCCTTTGGAAGTATGAAAAACGTAAGGTCCGGATCCATGTTACTATTATTAGCAACCGAAATGTGGCACAATAAGCTTTAGACCTCATTTTAGTTAATATTAAAAATCGTGACGAGGCACGTTAGTGAGTATCATACAAACGTGCGACGCGGCCGGTGCGCGGCAGCCCACTGCGGCAACCCTCAAAAATAAAACCCACCCATGGGTACGGCCGGGTACTTGAAGCTTCATAGCTAAAGCGTGGAGTGGAACACCCCTGCTAATACCAAGTGTATGGAGAGTTTTTAAAATTGCAATTGGCTCCATACCTACTTTGTGTAATGCAATCACAGCGATTCGGTTCTCTTTATCACCCCACTCCATTTTAATATCGCAAAATATTGTACAATGTATTGGCGCCAAAATGAGAACAGTCGTATAAAAATGAACATTCCAAATAAAAAAAAAAAAAAAAAAAAATTGTAACAGTATTTATGACCAGACTATGTATATCAATAAAAACTTTTATAAAACACATAGAATAGTGTTTGATAATCTTTGGTTAGAATGTTCAGTATTATTCTCACTGAACAGCGGAAAATTCTGTAATATTATAATACAAAAATATTTATTACCTACAACAAGATTTTACAAACACATATATAATGTTAATAGAACACCTTTTTTAACTTTCAGACACAAACTTTACCATCAATTGACCAATTGAAGTCCGAGCCATGGGCAGCGCCCTCTGAGCTGGCCACCATAGTGCGGGATACTCAGAGCAGGATCCGCACCCATCTGGCGCCGCTACAGCGATCCATGCAGCTCTATCTGGCGAACAAGGAAACAGAATTCATATTGTTTAGGCCTATCAGAGTAAGTTATATTTTCTCTCATCGAATATCATTTTTTTTTTTTACTGGAGCATAGCATGTTAAATGTTCTACCTAGTGGTAAGCAGTCCTACAAAATCAATGAATGGGGTCTATCAATAGTTTGCTGTTTAGCAGCATCGACGCTCCCATTATTCCAGCAAGTGATGCGAACGGAATTTGCAATATGAGTCTACTGTAATAGCCTCGCTGCTAATCGTCAAATGAATTGCTCGTTTCGTAACCGCACCCTGATAGGAGACTACCACTTCTACAAGATATCGATGCAAAAGCCGTTTGAAAAACCCACAGATTAAAACCGAAAAATGACTAAATCACTTAACGGTTTTTACATCTGTATTGGCGGTAGTTAAGAAACCGACCGGTCGGTCTAGTGGAGTTTTAGGACTCTTCCTCCCACATCAACCTAATTTTATTATTCCTTTTCAGAACAACGTAGTTGGCAATTTCGTCCAAATGGAGCAAATCCTAACCAACGCAGGCTATGCATACAAAGACACCCTTATAGTAGCATGCCCCACCCCAGAGCAGGTTTCAGTGTTCATACTCTCTGCCAGTCTGATCAGCCATGCCGAGCCAGTCATGCCGTACGGACAGAAGAGGAAAACTAGCACTGCCGCCAGACCCAGTGTTGCTAGCGTACCAGAAGGAGAGGAAAAGACATAAAATACTTTGAAATTATTTTACAATATTAATGTTACCTAATTTATTAAACCTATTTATAGTACATTGTTCACCGAGGGGAGAAAGTCACCGATTACTAACGAGGGCGAAGTTTGAGGCCCGACGCGAAGCGGAGGGCCTTAATTCGCTCGAGTTAGGAATCGCACTTTCTCGCCGAGTGATACATAGTGCTTTATACTACACCTACGAGGAAAATAAAAAATAAAATCTCTATTAATTAAAGTTTATATTAAAATTATTACAGTTGTTAAAACTTAATAAATCAAAAATGCAAAGAAAGTAAACAGCCAATAAACCAATACTTTTATTTTATTTTGATTAAAATTTCGAACTTGTAAAAAAAAACTAGGCTATATGGCTTTGAACCCTTGCCTTTCCTAATTTGGAAGAATTGAAGAAAAAAAATTTAAAAAAAACTAGCACGTTAACAATGAATTTTCATATACTTTTTCCTCCCGCTTAAGCACGTTAACAATGGATTCTCATACACTTTTTCCTCCCGCATATTTGTACGACTACAAAGACGTACTTTCTGACCTATTCTTACGCAAGTAAGAACCTACTTTCCGAGCAGGTGTAGTATAAAATATATTTTATAATAATAATAATAAAGCTTATTTTAAAACTGAAAATGGGATTTTTTATTTGTCTCTTATCCTGTAAACTTCACAATGAAATTTGGGAATACCTAGTATGTCATAAAATAATACATAAATAGTACTCGAGAGATATACATAGGTGCTGGTGAGACTTACAACATGATCTCATCCTGTATGCCTCACCATCAGATCTCCACAACGGTTTAATTTCCTAATATTACTCAAATTCCAATAATTAATGCCTCCAATTTGCTAAATCCCATAAACAGTACCTTAAAGAAGCCCTTAGGCTGCATTTCCACTGTAGTAAAGTTGTGCTAATATTAAGAAATATAATCTAAACTTCGCTCGACTACAGCGAAATTAAGAAGTTTCGGGTTACGGAGTCTCCGATCCGTTGACGAATCCCATAAATGTTGTTTACCGTGAGCTTGCATCGGACGGAAGAGTTTCGTTCGGAACCATTCACTATTTACGTGAATGAACGATGGAATAATTTGTGAGAGTGTTCACAAAGATATTTTCCTTTAAAGGAATAATATATTTATCCACGAATTAATATAAAAACAAATTTTATTCTAAATTTTATACGTTTCTCTTGATTCTAATTAATAAATTGTTGTTTTAATAATTAAATGGCTTTATAAACGTTAAATTTACATAAAAAAAAAAACATATTTTTGGTAGGTCCGACTTTCATATCATAAACTAGGTAGGTGGGCCCGACTGTCATATAACTGGAATAAGTTTGCCTTTGTTCTTTAATTTGCTTATCTGTATATAAATTGTACAATAAATGAATAAAAAGTTTTAGATACATAAAGGAACCTACCAATATAGATAAATCTACCGTTTGATTTACTTTGTTTTATTGAAATTGTTCCTAACTCATTCACCTGTAGAACCTAAGCAACCACTGAAACTTACAGACACTCGTGCACATACCTACATGTAGTAAGTAGCGTTGCTGTGCCCTTGCAGTGCTGATAAAAGAGCATCTTTGTATATTTATTTGGTTTTTTGACTTCATGCAACCTAAACAGTTAGGTTCTTTTTTTACACCAAGGCTTTGGGAATGCTTCTGTATGACGCATACGAAATAACTTGGTAGGTATCCAGTTAAGTAATAGCGAAAGCGTTATGTTACTCAAGTAGGTACTTATTTTGCCAAGTTAATGTTGCGATATTGGGTTTATGTATGTTTTTGTTGGGTAAAGAGAGACAATGTTATAATAACCGTGCGGGTGCCGGGTCCATCGCGTGGTTGGAAGGCAGGAGAATGAAATGCACTGCAGCGTTCCCGGACTTGACACCGTGGAGTAGAATTAAAGGTTTTAACTCACCCCTGCACTGTGTTCACTAGCGCCATCTTGGAAACACGTTCCATAAAAGTTCCGACGGCCGGATCCGATGATTTGATCTTGGAAGGCCAAGATCAAATCATCGGACTACATAACCGCCATACTACAAAAAAAAACGCGGTACCTACCTGTACTAGTTTTTAAGTAATACATGAAGACAGACAGGAATTCTAACACCTTAATATTATTTTTCCCAGCGGAGGGGTTTTAATCCCACCTCGTCATAGCCAATGGTATGAGTCTACACTAATGGCTAGCTCTTAGCTATGTTTGGATATATTTAATAACCCATCTATAAACAGTTTGGTATAATGAAACTGGGACTAAGACCTTTACATGCTCTCCAAGGCACTATAGTGTTATCAAATTTATGTACATATTTTTTTTAATTTAAAATTATTAGTACATACCAGGGATCTAAAAACTAGTGGTTTAAAGTCTGAGGTCTAACCAACTCAGCCACAACATATCAACAGATATTTTTTTTTGATATACTAGTGCAAGTGAAGCAAAATATAAACTTAAAAACCTGGATTTATTATAATCAAGATCACACATGGTGGTCCTGCTGGTGTCACACAACTTGAGTACAACTCATGAATGGTAAAACCAAAATCATTGTCAGACAAGTATTACCTTCTCCACTACTGGTACATTAATATATATATTTTGTCTAGAATTACATTATATAAAAAATATGAATGTGACGGCGGGTTTGATAAACTATAATATATAATAATTCTCAACTATTTGAGAATTATCATTTGCAAGATTTATTTAAAATAAAAATGTATGTTTTATGTATGAGACATTTATTTACATTATTTTAGTTAACCAAAGAAGAGTGTTTTATTTGAATAAAACTACATACATTTGGTTTTATTTTTAATTTATCCATGATATTATGATTTAAATAGTTACTAAATAATTTATGCTAACTTAATTTATGCACGTAACCAGTACATGCCACTGCGGATTCTATTGTAATCTGTAAGAGCTTCGGTGGGACCGACAGCGGCCACCACTGGGCAACGGTCGTAAATATATTTGTAGCAGACATCACGGACATTTTGGACTGTGACTGCTTCAATACGAGCATCCAGCTCATGTAAGGGAATACGCCTGTTATAACACAACATTTGACGTCCAATATCTTCACAGACTGGGGTGGTTCCATCTAATTGCAATAGCATATTAGTCTTGAGTAAGTTCTTTGCTCTTTCTACTTCTCCTTCAGTGACAGCAGTACATAACTTCATCCATTCTTTCTGAACATTGTATACCATATCCTCAATCTGCATAGGTTCAGCTACAAAGTATATTCCCCACAGACCGGTGTCTTTGTAGCAGGTGTTGAATGATTGAAAGCTGTGGCAGAGGTTAGCCACTGCAGAACCTTGTGCCAAGTATGAAGCATTGTTGGCGCCGCCTCCTTGAGATCGGTCCCAGGCTCCAATCAATGTATTGGCAACCATCAAAGGTATGTTATCAGCATCACACCAACCAGCACCTTCTACAGCAATCGCAATGTGAGCCAGAGGCATGGAGTCATCTCGCACTCTGATTTCCGATCCTGTGTAACGGCACGGCAATACTTCTTTTACATCAGAAGTGACAACATTTTTCAGTTTACCAAATTGTTTGTTGGCCAAGTCTACCAGTTTGTCATGGTCAACCCCACCGGCTCCAGCCAGCACAATGTGGCCAGGCTGATAGTGACTAGAAATATACTGTTGTAAATCAGCCTTAGAGATTTTCTTAATGTTCTTAGTGGGTCCGAGGATGGTCTGACCCAAGGGGGTGCCTTGGAAGGCAGTAGCATGAAGATGGTCGAAAACAACCTCCTGCAGGTTGCTCTCTACATCTTGCATCTCTCTAAGGATAACACCTCTCTCTCGTTCGATTTCGGGTTCGGCAAGTGATGAATTTTGAATAATATCGGCCAGGATTTCAACTGAGACGGGAATGTCATTGGCAAGACATTTCGCGTAGAAAACTGTTTGTTCGCGGGATGTGTACGCATTCAGATGTGCTCCCATATTTTCGACCAACAGTTCTAAGTCTGTTTGGGATCGCTTGCTGGTACCTTTGAAGGCCATGTGTTCCAAGAAATGTGCTACACCATTGTTCTTGGAATGTTCATATCTTGATCCGGCGTCTATCCATAAGCCGACTGTGGCGGTGGCGGCTCCGGAATCTTCGGTGGCTACCCTCAATCCGTTATCGAGTACGGTGACTCTGGTTGGAGGGACATTGACGAGGGCTTGCTTTTGGCTGACAGCCGCTGACATGGATCGTACCTGATTTCCATTTTTCGGAACGACGATTCTTAACGTGGTCGCAACCTTTAACATCTTTTTGGCTTTTTTATGTCGTAATATTGAAAATTCACTCGCCGATTTACGTAATAAATGAGGAAGAAATACAATCTGTCAAACGCTTAGGGATGATCGATATTCATCGATGTTTTTGCATCGATTCTCTAAAACATCGACACATATTACCATATAATCTGTGACGACGACCACGATCATATGGTCGAATTAATAATCGTTGCTTATGCCCGATTTCACCAACTCTAAGGGAGCCCCTAAGTTAAGGGGCAATTAATGACAGTTGTTTCATAGCAAATAAGTCAAAAGTCTTATTTAGGGGCTCCTTTAATTAAAGTTAGGGATCGTTGGTGAAATCGGGCATTAGTGTCATAATATTTTAGGTTCTATACAAAAATCATGTAAGGGCTAGTAAATATGATAATTTAGTTGAAGAAGTAGACCTTTTAGAAGCAAATCCTTTTCATTCATTAGTTAGACTACAAAGCGGCAGGGAGATAATCAGTGCCGGATTTAAGCATAGGCAACATAGGCAGCTGCCTTTGGGCCTCCACCACAAGAGGGCCGCTACCACACCACAAAAAAAAATCTATAAAGGCTCAGTAGAAATAAGAAAAATACTGAGTTTTGTTACAAATAGTTAGACGAAAAACCTATTTTTTTCTTTGAGCGGGAAAAGTTAACTTATAAAAATCTGCGAGATCGAGCAGCACGAAATAAGTCAGACGAAAAATAATTTAGCTTGTGGGTACCTAAATTTAATTTTGAATAAATGTTATGTTAGCCAACTTATTCAGTGCTCTCTTCTTTACCTAGACCATAATAGAAACTTTCAACAGTTAACCACAAACGATTTGAGGGCCTCCACCACATGCTAAGCCTATGGGCCGCCGATGTCTAAATCCGGCGCTGGAGATAATAATTTCAAATAGACACCTGCCGCCCAGTGCGTCTCAATGTCATGATGATGATGTAAGTATGGAGCCGTTGGGCGAAAATGAAGATGCCCATGATGAAACTCCTGTAACAACATCACCTCAATAAGAGACTCACCAGAAGGAAGTCTTCATGAGTTCTAATGAGTCTCTTATTGAGCCGCGGCGGTCAGCTCGACCACACCGTCAAACAGGATACCTTCAGGACTATGTGGTCTAAAACCAACTAGGGAAGAATGTCATAATATTTTATAATTATAAAAGTCTTTGTCATTTAATGTCATACTATGTAAATATTTTATTCAATAAAACCTTATATAACGAGTTTAATCTTATTTACTACACTTAGCCAAAGCCATAGCTTGGAACTGTCAAAATTTAGTATTTTCGTATGCAGTTTGACAGTCCAAAGCATCAGCCAAGAATTAGCAATTGCTTAGCAACGACAATTAATCCGACCATAAGGGCCGGTTTAATAGTTGTTGTTTAGCCCATGGAGATAAAAAAAGATAAAGATAGAGAAGTGCCCATGGGCCTTAAATTGCTCCAGTTGTGAGAACAGTAGATGGCATTATGGCGGTTCCATATAATAATATTATTAGTTTCATGCTTTAATGCCTTAAATGGCCTTTAAATCGAAATGTCAAACGAGTTCATTGCCGATATATTCTGTTCTCATTTCAATCAATCAACGCTCAGTGATTGCTTTTGTTTTCACTTTTTATTTGTATGGCGGCGGCCATCTTCAGCGATTATTCCCATACGCATTTACTTCTTCAATGTGAATTTTAGTATATTTTCAACTAAATTTAGTTTCTTATATAATAATATGTTTGTTTTATTTTTCTCTACTAGTTATTAACAAATAATTAAGATAAGGCTTTTTCCATGAAATAAATATAAATCATTTATTGGTTTAAAGAGATATAGGTTAAATAGATAGATTAAATAGAAGTTGTTAATATATTTTTGTTTTTTTGTTAAATGAAATATACAGAAAGCCATATTTTTAACAAATACCAAGATCCATAATTGATGATAATATGTTATGATTTCGTTCATTTTCTTGTACTTTAAGCTTTAGTTTAGTCCGCTATCGTATGTAATTCTTACTCTCATGCTTCGACCAGCTTCGAACATATAACCAACATGTTTTGCTAGAAGAGTTGAAAAATCAATTAAATTGATTGGTGTCTGTGTGTAAAATTTTTTTATACATCACTTGAAACTTCAATCAATCGAATGATGAGAAAGAAATTCACACGTAATTTTGTGCGAATATTACGAAAGGAATAATGTTTAGTGAAAAGTTAATAATTATATTCCTTTTAATTTTCAGGGAAAGTGTGTTTCGATAGATTCAAAAGTTTTCTTTCTAAGAAAATGTTTATAGTTCTACATTTTATCTGTGATAATTAGTTTTTCAAGATTACTATAATGAAGAACACAAATTCGTCGTCGTCGAAGCTTGCACTATTTAGTCATATAAAGTACGAACACCTGGTAGCTGGTATATCGGGTGGAGTCACATCTACATTAATATTGCACCCTCTAGACCTTATCAAAATAAGATTTGCAGGTGAGTTATAACCACGATTTGTACAAATATTCACATATCACGTCATGGACATGTGACGAAATTGAGTTTTTTGTATTCAATTTGGAAAATCCAATAAGTTATTGAGAAATTGAAACTTTGAGGTTATTTTATGAGAGCATAGAGTTTAACCTTGACCTTCACTTCTATATAACTTGGTTCATTCATTTTATTATAAACAGTGATAATGTTTTATAAATTAAATTGATAGTTTTTTGATTAATCAAATATGTATTTTCAGTAAATGATGGTCGAACAGCAACAGTGCCCCGCTATGATGGTCTTGGCAGTGCATTTGTAACTATTGTGAAGAAGGAAGGCTTTAAAGGGCTCTATCGTGGAGTCACTCCTAATGTCTGGGGTTCGGGTTCTGCTTGGGGTTTCTATTTCTTGTTGTAAGTCTATTTTTCTTATTAATAGCCAAATTTAAATGTCTGCAAATATTCTTAATTTTATAATAAACTATACATGACTTTTATTTTTTTATTTCTAGTTACAATGCCATAAAAACATGGATACAAGGGGGCAATGCACGCACACCACTTGGGCCAGGCATGCACATGTTAGCTGCTGCTGAAGCAGGAGTTTTGTCTCTGATTATGACCAATCCCATTTGGGTAGTGAAGACTCGCCTTTGCCTACAGTATGAAGAACATTTGACTGACAATAAACGTTATAAGGGCATGGTTGATGGACTTATGAAGATCTATAGAACAGAAGGTGTACGTGGCTTGTACAGGGTATGTATTTAAATATTTTATATTTAGTATTCTATTACTACATACTAAGTACCTACTATTTAAACTTATATTTTACATGAGTAATTTCATGGAGGTATTTGTTGTAAATAATAATTTAAATCACAAATACATATGTGCCACGGTTCTTTATGCTAAACTTAAGGTTGATGCTTAAACTTAAATCTAGTGAAAATAAGTGGGTATATAGATTTTAATTAAATAATGTATATTTGGAGTCCATCTTAGCTTTTGCGGATGATCTTGCAGTGTTAACACACAATTCAAAACAATGCCAGAATCTGTTTACCCTGGTAGACAAGTTCTGTGTATGGTCAAATAGTATGAGAATAATACCATGAATAAACTTAGAAGGGGGTTCGGTTGGAAGAAAAAGGAATGTGATAAAGATGTTCCAAAATATTGTAAATCCTTTCTTCACAACGATGAAGAGCATGGCTACATGGATTCATTGTCTGACCCTGGAAATGCAGTATGAATGCCCAGCCCTGAAATTGCGCACACTCATGTATGATTGGTCTCGGCACTTACTAAGTTCTATGTTAATGCCTTTCAAATGTCTCTACAACACATAAGCAACAGGTACTGCCAGATATATACTTGCTGGGTGCAAGACTCTACTTGAAAAAGTAGCTATTATTTGCACCGACATGATAAAGTTCTAATAGCGAAAAAGCCAACATAGTAGACTCCACCATGCGATGCATCTGTTGATTCTTGCCTATTCATTGACTGCATAATCTTCTTACCATCTCAGTCACATGTTGTGCTATTATACAAAATAAAATCTAATAATGTAAATACAAAAGATTTAAAGAGTTAATCCAGACTGACTTACTCGTCATCGCCTAGTCGAAACTTTAAATGTAAGGGCATAAAAAATAATATTTTTTAAATATTTTTAGATGGAAGAAGGTATTCTCTCTTCTGTCTGGGATGACTAACCACCCATACAGATGTAAAAATGGACAAGTGACCTAGTCATGTTTTAGGATTAGTTTGTGGGCTAACTTGTTTTCACGACACTACTGCATCAATGTCTTGACAATAAAGCAGCGAGGATAATTAAGTAATTGAAATAAAATTTGTCTTTGTCACTGCATGATAACTACATAATTTAACTGGCATAATGGAAATGATCAAATCTGTTTAACAACAATGTATTGATCAACCCCATTCATAGACTTTGTAGGTGTTCCAAATTATCAGGTGGTCACATGCAATGATCCAATCTATACTAATATATAAAGATAAATTATTTGATTGTTTTTTTCTGGATAACTCAAAAACTACTAAAATTTTTACCAATCTTTCACCGATAGAAAGTCTATTATCAGTAAGTAATATTGGATATATTTTATTTTTGATCTGATTGCTTTAAAATTCAATTCAGGTGAACGGCAGGGCTTAGCTAATAATAAATAAAATAAATTAAAGCTAATATAATAAATTTACTTTGTAGTAATTTGCTAAATTATGCTTAACTTACTTAACTTTAAAATTACCAACTATAACCATCGTTATCCTAATGGAGTCATATTTGCAAAGTCATTACCAAAATATGTCCTTGAACATAATCTTAATCATGATAAATGGTCATGGATTACAATGCTTTGCATTATCTCTGCATATTTAAGTTTACACATGTTTTTATAAAATTGTCTTTTCGTCTTAGCTTCACTCTCATTTAATTTGTGTTTACAAGCTCAGAGGAGGGTCCTCATCCATGTCCAGTCCTCAAGTCGAGAACACTGCAGTTCACTCTCTTTTCTCCTGACAAATAGCAGGCTACACTCTCCTTTCTCCTGACAATATACATGAATAGCTAAGAGTTTAAATTGTCAATATGCATGTTTTTTTTTTATTTCATTACTTGATAGAGACTACATTTGACCCTAAAAACAAATATTTAATATTTTTTAAAGGGTAATAACACAAAAATAAAAGGGTTTAAACTTTATCTGCCACTACCGCAGTAAAAAACGGCCGCCATTCTGTGATGTTATTCGTGCTCAAAAAGCATATTAGTTTAATGTCTCAAAAGTTTGTTTATCACAAATTATGATAATAAAGGACAATAAATACCCGAGAAAACAATAAATTGTAGACTACAGAACACACGTTGGCATTTGTTTGTGCACGAATGACGTCACATGTAATGTTTGCTAATGTCGGAGCGTTTAGAAATGCATTCTGTTTCTACAAAAAAAAGGATTTTTAAAATCGTCTTTATAAAAAAAAAGGCTAATCCAAATAAAATCAATTACTGTAAATATGTTCAAATATATAAAAGGAACATTATATATTAAAATAATAATAACAGGCATTATTACATGCATATTCCCTATTGTGAATCATTGATGGAAACTGATATACTTACCATTATTAGAAATCTGATAGTTTTAAGCATAATGGCCAAGTTGTGGGTAGCATTAAATTCCAAGTCAAGGAACATGATTTTATTTTTGACGAAAACAATGTTCTTAGCTACCCATGGATTCTCCATGCGGGCCCATCGTGTAGATGGGAGGCTGGGGAGTTAACTGCAGTGTTCCCATACTTAAGACCGTGAAGCAGGGTTGAAGGCCTTTCCGAATTCAATTCTCCCCTTAACCACAGATGAGATAATAGTTACTAGGTAGGTAAGAGTCCAGGTAATAAATAAAATAGAACTCACGACTTGTATAGTTTTTATTGAACTTTAAGTTACACAGACGAGCCAGCGTTCATCGCCCGCCGCCATTCTTGAATATGAATACATGACATCTTCGGAAGTGCTCATAGACACTATATTATACAAACCACCTTCACCGTGTTAATTACCCTCTCTACCCAACCAAATACTAAATTATGATCCTGCGTCATTTTGGAAACACGCTCCATAAAGTTTTGAAAAGTATTTGTAAAGCTTCTCAGTATTTTGAAAAGGATTATCGTTGAATGACACGAACGCAGTGCGGCAGCAGCAATTGTAGGAAATAGTCCTAGATACGCCAAAGCGTAGCACATTTCAATACTGAGATTTTGACCCCCTTGGGATTTGGTTTTTGTAGCATCCCTTATTAGTAGGCCCCTGCAATACAATATAAAGAAAGTTACTGTCCAAATTTCAATTCATATTCCTAGGTTTTAGTAGCCATGATAAGGACAAGCTCTTATCCACTGAATCCTAAAAGCTTTCAAGCCAAAAGCACCTGCAATACAAGGGAGTTTATGACTATTTTAGTGTTGTTGTTGTTGATTGTTTAATGTCATTTTTATTGAATTTCGTTATTTTGCCAAGCTAATGTTTTCGAAACATGACCACTGGTGCTAGGAGAATGCGCCATCCCCATACCTAAATAGGTATTTCCCATCTTTGTGTGAAGTATGCCTATTGTTTAACACTAAACTAATTGCACTATTGTTACAAATGTAAGTTCATTGGAAGTAATTAACCGAGTTTGTTTTTGGTTTATGTTGCCCCAATCCAGTTCATTAACTATTCGGGTCAGAGTTCATTGTAGATAGATACTGTGTGCAGTTGATTATGTCACAGTTTGGAAATCTTACGCCTTTTGGAACTACATTATTGATATATATATATGTTAACGGCAATGTGTATAATTCAGGTATTCTATAAAATACCTAGGTAATGTATACAACGCCGGCGTCGTTCAGGCAATATATGAAATATTATGTATAATACATACATACTTTACCTTATACCGATTCTATTCAATATCGATTTTCTATACATATATATTAGATATTCTATAGATATATGCCTAAGGCATTAAGTTCGCTTTTGCATATAACTTTTGTTTACTGTGCAATAAAGTGTTTAAATAAATAAATAAATATACAGATTGCCGGTAACATTAAAAATAAATAAAAAATATAAATAAAAGTCCACAATAACGAGTCCTTCAATAACACAATATGTTTAACTAAAGTAGTTAAAATTGTGTTTTTTTTTTTTAACAATAAAATTAAATACATAAGAATAAAAGAGAACTAACACAATTTAACAAAAGTATTCATCAAAGGTCCAATAAGTTTTTATGAATAAGGTGATAAGTTTATTGAGCGGAGCATCAATGAAAACTGTTGGGAAAACGGGGAAAATTTGGTCCTTTTGAGAGTGAGAGCATCCGTTGCGTGCGCTGCGTAAACCGTTAAAGATGTTACGCAGACGAAGCTGTTGCGCGGGTCAGCAAGTTAAAAATAATAATAAATATAAAGTTTTATATAACTGAATGGATTATTTTTGTTACCAAATTATCTTATAATATTGCATGTATTGTTTAGGGGTCATTTAACTTTGCAGTCGTCCTTATTGTTCTCCTCAGTTTGGTGATAAAATAGTTTACATTAAAATTGTTCAAAATATATAATTTATCAATAATAGTTTTAAATAATGTTTTTATTCTTGTTTCTAAAGCAATAAGCTAAGTAAGCTATCATTGTGTAGGTATATACGGGGCACATGTACTATTATTTCTTCTGTGGTGGTACTCAAGTTGGTTAGACCTTAGACTTTAAAACACTAGTTTTTGGGTACCCTGTTCAAATATCGGTGTTTGCTAAAGAGACTTTGATTTAAAATATATGCACATTTGTTTGACTATACACCACTAATAGTGCCTCGGAGAGCACATTATGCTGTCGATCCCAGTTTTACTATACCATTATATACACTATATCAAGCTGATTACATGTTCGGTGCAGACTTAGAATACTTATTAACAATAGGGTCAGAAATAAATCACTAATTGTAGGTACAGGCATGTTATTTACCAGAAGAAAATTGCCTGTAAATTATTTCATGAATTGGGTAGATTAATGGAAATAAAATAATATAGTTTTTATTTTAATTCTTTACACAAATAATTATGAAACTTTTTTAGGACATTGCACTCATATTACCCTGGTCACAAACTAAGCTCAGGCTTACACTATGTTTTTCAGAAACAACGATACTACCTACATACGAGATTTTATAAACATACCCTAACCACGGCGGTCCTTACATAACTAATTATGTATACATACATATAATATAAACATGGCTGTAATCATTTCCAGGGTTTTGTTCCCGGCATGTTCGGAGTGTCTCACGGGGCGCTGCAGTTCATGACATACGAAGAAATGAAGAACCGATACAATCAATACCGAAACTTGCCTATTGACATTAAATTGGTAAGTAATACGAAGGTCTAAAAACCTATAATTGTTGTTTTCAGTGACATTAAAATAAAATTAAAAAAAATGTGGAGGTGTAAATATTACTTACTTGATCCTATAATTACATAATTTATAAAAAACTTTATTATTGTGAAAACAACTTTAGATGTTTTTTGTCGCTCGAGTTTTACGAATCCATTTCCTGTACCCGTTTTTAAACAATATTACAAAGGTTTTTTTTCGCTAGGTTTCGTTATCACCGCCAATATAGAGGCAGATACCGTCAAGTGACCTAGTCTGTTTCGGTTTTAGTCTGTAGGTTCACCGGATTTCAAGAGAATACGGTATCGGTCATGTCTAGGTGGTAAATTCCTTTTTGTGGTTACCGAAAATAGCGGTTGATTTGACAATAAAGCAGCGAGGCTAAACCTTAAAATAAAGACTCGTAATGCAAATTTGTCTTTGATGTCGTCCGTTTAGTAACCGCATCATTTAGCTAGGATTTAGTGGGAACAATCAAGAATGTTAAATAACAATGCATTTATCGATCCCATTCATGGACTAAGACGACTAGCCTTACGGCTACTTACCATGGCGTGCTCCGATAAAAAAGGGGCACAGCACAGCGCACATTACATTTCACTGCCGAACCATTATCGTGTTAAAATAGATACCATTAAGCGGAACGCATAGACATGTAAAATGCTCTGCGGTATGCCTCGCCACATGCCTGGCCTAAGCTAATCAATAAATTTATTTCATAAACAGTTTTATTTAGTTTCTATAGTAATGATAAAATTATATATACCTAGGTATACCTAAAAGCAATACATTGCTATAGTATTATTCTAATATTTACGGAAATGGTTCACGCCTTGTAAGATAAATATTACCAAAATATGTGATTTTATCTCCAGTTATATTTAGATAAGTCCAGTTCTGCAAATCACCAATATGTAATAATGTGACAACATTAAGATAATAGTGCTAATTCATAACGTGGAAAATGAGCGTTTATTAAACATTACATTTGTTTCTCGGAATTTTTGATGCCAATTTTAGAGCCAATGATGCGTAAGAATTATAGTTATTTTTAGATCAATTTACTAGAAGGGTTTTACAACTCGACTTTTCGCCGTTCATTATTTTTAACATTAGAATTTTGTACTACTTGTCTCTGTAACTTGCGTACTATTAACTAATGGGCATCGGAACTAAAGAATAGAAGTATTTTTTCCCCGTAAATATATCATAAGGGCCCTGCGACTCTACTTCAATTTAATCTTCTCTGATGGGAGAGCTCGCTAATAACGGAAATCGATATTTTGACAATCTAACGTTTCTTATAACGCTCACGTTATAAGAAACAGAATGTGACCGTTGAAGACGACTTGACGCCCGTACAAACGTACTTCCAATATACAACATGGCTGTTGGTCAAAGTAATATAATATTATATTACTTCGACCAACAGCCATATAATAAATAAATATTTTTTTAATCTTTCTGCTGTGGGTAATTAAAAAAAAAAATATTTCGAAAAGAATAAAAATAATGACCCAACACAAAAAGACTAATAAATACAATGACCGACTAAAATATTATTATAATTCTGCGACAAACAGTAGTCTAGTATTATGGGAAGTGTGAAAGCTAATTTTGTATGGAGAACGCGGAATTCGAAATTACGAATGTCCTTAAAATAAGAAAAAAAAATTGTTATTCATTGCGTTTGGCCATTTTTGTATGGGGAACGCAGAATGGGCTGTTCTTAACCCTACTTCCCGGTTTACTTTTACATATCTGTACTACAAAATAGAATCAAGATAAATCTCAAGATATTTACATTGGTGTAACTGCATACACCTATATTAAGTCGTATATGTATAGATACACCCTTAATTAAAGTTAATCTCTCAGAGATTTGACAAATATGTTTATTGCCTTATTTTTAGAAATAGTTCTGTGGCCTAATTATAAAACAGCGATCCCCTTAGCAATCTGTTAATGAGTTGGTATTTAAATTGTCATCGCACTCATTAATTACCAATGCAACAAAGGCTATGACAGTTGCCATTACAATCTATAGCAATAGCGATCTGTCAAAATTTCTTCTATTTTTAAATTTAGCAGAATTTTGCTAAAAAGCTTATATTCCCCCTAAATTTAAGTAGAAACTTTACGTAATAAAAAAAATAACGTCTAAACTTTGCCCTCTCCAGTCGTCAGGCGAGTACCTTCTGTTCGCCGCAGTGTCCAAGCTGGTGGCGGCGGGGGCCACGTACCCCTACCAGGTGGTGCGGGCTCGGCTGCAGGACCAGCACGCGCGCTACGCCGGCGCCTGGCACTGCGTCGTCGACACCTGGAGGTATGAACGCCTGCCAGGCTTCTACAAAGGCCTCACGCCGTACCTCCTCCATGTAACGCCTAACATATGCCTCGTGATGCTAATTTGGGAGAAATTCACCAACAATTAATGTTTTTTTTTAAAATGTAATTTTACTTTATGCGATGGGAAATGTTAGCGCTATTTGTTTACAGTCGCTATGCAGTCTTGAGTTTTTTTCTTCGTTTAGTGGTATTTTTTTATTGTTGTTTTTTTTATTTATTCTGTAATTTCTACAGGGATTTTGTTTGATAAGGTAAGCTGGTGGCTCACAAATTGTTCTTAATTTCTGTTATTTATAAACGTTTGCGTAAAGGATTGCTTTATTTGACGCCAAAGATGTTTTTTTTATTTGATTGCCTTAAAATTATGGTAATAAATACCTAAGTAAATTTTAGTTGGTAAGTGAAATTCATTGCATTTCGGAAAGTAAATTATTATCAAAAAAAATATATATATTAAGACGCGGACATTTATTTTGAATGTTTATTTGTTTCATATAAATTTTAGAATCGTTACTTAAACAAAAATTAATACACGACATTATATATGTTACTCAAAGAATCTCGAAAATATAGAAAATGGGAACAATTTTGGAGCTAAATTGTGAATTTATAAAAAAATATGTTTACTTAATTTATTGCATTTCAAAAGTTAAGTACTATTGACAATTGTTATAATTTTTGACATAGCTAATATATAGATAATGGAAATAAACATACATTTAAATTGTCTCAAAATAATATTTTATATGTAGCTTGTTTATCTGATTGTTAAGTATTATATTTAATGATTTCTTAAGCATAAGACTTTGTTTAATCATTTAATATTAAGTATTTTGTACTGTCTGTCTCACGACATATGTTAGATAACTGACATAATTATATATATTCATTATTAATAATTTTCTGTAAATAGTAGTGGTAAAATTTCCCATCAAATCGAAATTTAGTAGTAATCTAATTTAGAGCTGGCAACCCAAAGTGTAACACTGGGAGTGTTGCCAACGTTTAGCACAATTTTTAGTTTTTAATTTAAAAGTTATGTGATAGTAGGTACTTAGATGATTCTCGAACATAATTGTCGGTGTTTTTTTTTTATTACATTAATAAAAAGACTTTTGTTTTTAAATCGTTACATGTGTGGTGAGACGACGTAGGGTTGTAACAAATCAGATGGGCTTCGACTTTCTCAGTAGTTGTTTTGTAACTATTAAGTATTTTGTCTCTATATTTATAACTAAGTAGTTTTGACATAACCCTAATCTGTCGCGTAATAAAGTACGAAGCTAGTCTGTTTTTGTTTTCTTATTGTAATTGCTTGACCCACAATTTATCAAATAATTATATTTATAAAACTTGTGAATTTCGTGCAAATAATTAAAGTAAAATAAAAGACAAAAATCTATTTCCATTATATTTACTAATCTTATTGACATTTAATTCACAAGATAACACTAAATTAAATATTAGTCAATCTTAACCATGAAGGTAATAATAGTGAGCCGCTCTAAGGCAATGCCTCACAAAATGGCCGTCGGCCATCAAACCCAAAACAAAAACTAAGAACTAAAATATTATAACCAATCTTTGAGCATTGATTGGTTGAAGTGAGAACACAATATCGCCGCAACGAATATGTTTAACATTTTGATTTATAGGTGATTTAAGGCCTTAGGGCGGTTCCATATATTATATTTAGTTTCATAGTTTTAACTCGGAAAGTTATGACATGTATCGGGCAGCAAGGTGGGATATGCATTGTTGTGCCAAGTTAAACTTTAATACAAAGGCATAGGATATCTAATGTTAAATTGTATGTCCTGCCCTGCCGTGTTCTTTTAAACAATTCTTACTATATTATTGGTATTTACTAATCATATAGTAAACATATTTTACGGATATAGGCACGAGTTGTGATGAATGGCAATTGGGCAGTATTTCTTGGCTATCTGTATAAATATGGATAACTGATTGACAATCCTGACAGCAATTAATAACTATGAGATTTACTGTGTTTACTATAGTCGCTAGTAACTATAGATAGGGATCAATCAATAAAGACAGGTTAATTTAAAAAATGAAGCGATCCTATTGGTTGATCCATATACACAGCTAACAAAAACTTATATACTGTTCAGAAATAGGTAATTAATACTGACATTCAACATAGCTCGTGGCCATACCTGGGGTGCGATATTTAAATGTCAGCGGATGATGAAATATCACTGAAAAGAAAAGTCAGTGATTTCTGAAGTTCGTATTTTTGAATCTCATTGAGTGACTAAAATATTATACATATAATATTAATACGATTACCCCGTACCACTCGTAAATAAAGACATCGACCACAGATAATGACAGTTAAGTTCGGTTCCATCAAATTGCCTTTCTATATTTTAGCATAGAAATTTCTATGCTAAAATATAAAAACTAGAATAGCAATTTGAACGACAAACAATATTTGTTTCTGTAACGAAACGCTGGTAGCTCTTGTCTATGATAAATTATTTGTAAGTTGGTACCGCACATATGACTTGCAAAAATACAATTTGATCTGAATGATCGCTGATATTTTTCTTACTGGTGATATCAAATTCATCGCTGACATTCAAAAATCCGCCTGTTCTTTATGTTTGTTTTATTATAGACATTAATAACAATTTAAAAGTAATTAAAACATATTTAATAACGCGTTTTCTTAATTATGTTGGTTGAATCTATGAATAGAGACAATAAATATTATCACAATTCGCTTTATAGCATTAGTTCATTTATTCATGCAATAAGTAGATAATTAGTGAAGTTAGCAGCACAAATAGCACTAGGGACATCTAACTATTAGTTTTACACTTCCTAAATTGTATGTACGATTACTTTATCAGAATTGGATTTTAACAAAAACTATATTAAAGTAGAATTTTATTAAAATGTAACAAAAGTACAGTGACGTAACAAAAACATATTTGGGATCTAGCTAGGTAACGTTACGTGTCTAATTAAATTATGCCTAAATATAAAAAAAGCAATAATTCGTGTTTTTTTATCCGATTTTATTAAAAAATCAACGTATTTGTTCGTTTAGATTTTGTCCAGTAGTTCTGTTTGCTCGATTTAACGGTTCGATTATCTTATACTTTTAGATCACGGGGTACTTTTTAAATGAGCATGACGTGTGATCTGTATCAGTGGTATAATATGATTTATAAAACTTTTAAAAGCTATAAATGCAGATGGATTTAAAAAAAAACATAAAATAATGCTTTAAAAAGCTTTCCCAAATATTTGGGTCCCAGTTCCACTATCTTAACTAGTAAAACTCTTATATGTTATGTAGATAGGTTATTGAGTCTATCCAATCACAGTAACGAGCTGGCCACTTGTTTGGTGAAGGCTTAGAATACTATCGGCTAACGACGAGGTGGTAATAAAACTCCACTTCTGGGTTGAGGGCGTTTAGCGGGTCTGGGAAGCCTTAAAGGCACCCGTGATGGTACTAAAAAGATTTCAATTTTTCAAATAGTGTTACGCCACTGAAGTTTCGTGATATCCCCATGTCCCAAACCTATAAAATGTCTAGTCTTTCATTACTCAAACATCCTATATTATAATTATAATATTTTCATAAAGTAGCTATTTTAAATCATAGAAAATTTGATATTTTTTAACTAATGATAACATTAATAAATATAAATAAAAATTCTTTTAAAATTAAATGAGTCGTATTGGAAAAACATCTCGATATTTTATTTAGATAAAGGCTAAGAGGTTTTTTAATGTTGGTGTAATATCGAATTGTTTTGACAACATATCAGGCATTTTTAATTTTATTTGAATATTCAAACTTTGAGCCAGATCTGTATAATTTAATGAAATTATTTTTTACAGTTATAACTAATATATACCCCCATTATAATCTGACCTTAGACTTAAAAATAATTGTTTTGTAATTTAATATACAGTGGCTGGCCACGTGTCGATTAGTAAAATATATATTTTTATATTATTGCTAAAAAATAATTGTTTCCTCTTAAAATAATATGTTCAATTTGTATAATCAATAAAAGATAGCAAATTGGATTTTTCTTTTCTTTATAAAAATCCTAAACCCTTTAAATTTATAAACAAATTCCTACTTTTGTTCTTTATTTGTTGTTTAACAGAATTCATAAATAATTTTCTAAATTTAATATGGCAATTGACAGTGTCGCCATCTGTTGTCGAATAGTTGGCAGAAAACAGCCTTAGATACCATATCATATTACAATCTCATAAGAATGATTTGTGAATGATTATTTAAAATTAGCGGGCTACACGAGATTTACCTTGAAAATATTGAATTACGTTTCTACCAAGTTTCATTGATCATGCTAACTGGACGCCTAAAGATAATAATAAATAATATTTAAATAATTATTTATAAATCATTCCTATTGTACGTAAACTAATTGTATAGTTAGCACTCATGGTACTCACATAACTAATGGTAGCTTTCTGTCTACTATTAGGCACCAGATGGCGCCACTGTCAATTACCATTGAAAATTGTGTATTATATTTAATTCTCAATTTATCAATGTTATGTGCATTTTTTGCACCACAAATTGGATGTTATTCGATCCTTTTATCTAATGTAATAATATAAAAAATAACTATTTCCGGGGCCTATTTCATAAATGTAACAAATGTTTTTTACAATGTCAATTTAATACCCTGAGGTTTACCATGCTACCTCTACTATGGGTTTGCGCATTGTAGCAACGTAACGTATTTGTATACGTATACGTGAGCAACAACCAATAGGATTCGTTTGTTCACTTCAAAGTGAACAAAATAATTCAAACGAAATTAAGCATTGTCTTTAAAAAGGTTTATTTCGGTAGTTAAATAAATATATACTTGCTATTCTATTTAAGTCACCAAAATCCCAATACGTATAATATCATAATAAATACTCTTAAAATCCGATTTACATATATAAATTGTTTTGGAATAAGCAAAATTAGATATAGCTTTCTTTGTTATATATTCCACTGCATCTCAACTTTTTGTTTGACGCCAAGGGTAGTCATACAGCGTCAGGAGTAAAATAGTAAAAGTAGGTATATTATTTCGCGACATTATATAAATTTACAATTTTAACAACAGTATCTTAATATTTAAAATTGTACAATTGAGTTCCTAATGTCTTCGTTTACAACTGAGACATTAGGACACTACTAGCGTGACACATTACTTATAGATGTTTCTGTAGTAAGCGTTCAGAGAGAGTAAGTTTGCACATTTGTTTTTGCTCGAAGCAACTCAAAACTCTAGCTAAAAAATTGTACGACCAGTTGGGACATAGTTTTTTTATTTAACTAAATAGCCTTACTTTTTTATTTTATTTCGGAGATATCGGCTTAACCAAACAAAGAACACACTTGCGTTGTTTTATTTTGAGTAGCTTTCCCAAATGTTTGCTTACTCTAGTCGCTAGTATATAGATAGGTATCGAGCAACAGAGCAAATTTATTTGAAAATTAAAGCGATCCTATTGGATGATCCCTATCTATAGTTACTAGCGACTATAGTAAACATAGTAAAACTCACGGTAGAGCTACAAAGGCTCTATTTGCTTCCTATTAACGTGACGTTAATACGTGAGAAACCAATAGAATCGCTTCATTCTTTAAACAAGAAAACATACCTATAAATATACTACTAGTGGTTCCTGACGTATTAACGTTACGTTCAAACAAAACCAAAACTCATGGTAGAGACTTAGGTTTAAAATAATGTGATGAACAAAATGGTGGACTAACGTTTAAACTGTTTCAGGTACGAAGGCTTAGGCGGGTTTTATAAAGGCCTCAAACCTAACCTAGTGCGTGTGGTCCCAGCGACAATGATCACATTCCTAGCTTACGAAAATGTATCTCATTACATGTTGCAAAGGGGACGAGAAATTAAAATACCGTCTTGACCAAAGAAATAATCAAATTGTTACTTAGTTTATGTTGACACTTATGTATGAAGATGTATACGTCACAGGTCTGACATTGGTTGCGTTTGATTAGGTTATTAATTTAGCCCAAAAAATCATCAAAGTTTGCTTTGGAATTACAACCCAAAACAATGGAAAACATTAAATGTACGACATTTGGTGGCGTTTTGGACAAAAATAACAACCAATTTGAACAGACGGATGGTATGAAAATTGCCGTTTATTTATGCGGCAATCCTATACAACTTGATTTCGAATTAACGCAAAACTGAATCACTCGATCTAGTTAATAAAAATATATATTAAAAAAAGTTAAATGCATTTTAATTAAGCTTTTGTTTAAGAACTAGCGTTTACATTTAAATATTAGGTATTTGCATGCGGAATCCGAAGACGGAAGCACGATATTTTACCGACCATACCGATGCAAAAACCGTCAAGTGACCTAGTCAAGTTTCGGTTTTAATCTGTGGGTTTACCGATTTTCAGGAGATCATCGATTTCTGTCGAGATGGTAGTCTCCTGTCAGGGTGCGATTTCGAAATGGGTAGTTAGATTGACGATAAGGCAGCGACTATATTAAAATATACCTACTCGTAATGCAATTCGTCATTGTCGCCCCCAATTCGTAATCGCATAATTTAGCCGGCATAGTGGGAGCGATTAATATTGTTTTACAACAATTATTGATTGACCCCATTCATGTACTTTGTAGGTCTGCTTACCACCAGGTAGATACAAAGTCACATGTCGTGTTCAAATAAAAAATAAAAAAAACCCTTCATGGTTAAGCGAGGAAAACAAGATTTTCTATTGATAAACAATAGGTACCTTTATTTATTTAAACAGTTTCTATAACAGATATGAACAAATTATTTTCTGCTTTTGCGTCAGTTCGAGGACAAGTTGTACCTATACGAGTACTTCGAATAGGATTGAGGTCTGTATTGTATTTTATATAAATACTTTCTTTGTATTTATTTTCAAGTGTTAACATAATGATATCAGTCTTCCAATTTTTTTTAATTATTGGAATTTGTAAGAAAATCGAAAGAATCTACGTTAGACGTATACAGTCTTCAATTCTAATCGTAGTTATAATGTTTCTGTTACGCTGTGGGTTTATTTTGTTGCTGTAGTGTGTTTGCAAATGTGTATGAAGGGAGCAGCGCCACCTATTGGATTTATTATAAAATTTCTAAACATGTATAAAATGATAAATTATATTGTTAAAAACTTGTACCTCCAAATGTTAAAAAAATTATATTTTAGATATTAGGTAAGTATTTGTTTTCGTTTTTTGGTGTTCAAAACATAATTTTAGTCAAGGATTTTGGAAATTTTAATTTATTTTTATCTTAGGTTAGTTTTTTAATACAACAGTTCCTAACTTCAAATCTTTTTATTTAACTGATGCTGGTCTTTTGGATTCAATTAAATACTTACCTATACTTTAACTTTTAATTCTATGCACTAAAATGCTGAAACGGCATATTAATATTTAAATTCATGAATAAATATAAAAATAAAATTGGGGCTTCACTATTTGTAAAAGACAATAAAAAAGAAATCCCAATTAGACAGGTATAAAATTCGGCTACCAAAATTTTCGTCTCCTATATTTCGTATGCTTATCAATTTCAAATTTGCCTAATTTCCGTAACTCGATCGACCTGAAAATTTGTACACAATACTTATTAAGAAACCAAGAGTCTACTCAAAACAAAAAATAAATAAAATGGTTTAGGAACCTCTAAATATAAGTGTTTATATTCTATTATATAAAATAACTGTCTGAATTTCAGTGCATCGAATTAAAAGTCTTCTTTATTTTGATTATTGTTTTAATATATATCAACAAATTTTGTTTCTATTAATATTGCATGATTTTATTTAAACCTATTGTTATATTTATATTTAATTTTTATTTTGGATACTTTTAAATTTAGTAAAAGTTGTTTTGTTTTAAACAAAAAATTCAAAATTCATTGTAGAGATTAAAAGTAGATCCCAGTTGCTTTTGGTAAGTAATAAAAAATCTTATTCTTAGTTTTTTTGTTTTATTTGTTTCCGTTTCTGTTACTTTGTGTTATTTACAATATGTTGTACCCATTTTTTTTAATATAAAATAAAATGGTTCTGTCGCAGTGGAGTTGTACTCGTGCTGATAAACAATCAGTTTTTTAAACACTTGTATTTTTATAAATATTTTTTATTTATCACAAGAGCCTTATGCGCCTGAGAATATTAATTTGATTTGAATAAAATGCCAAAAACTACATATAGTTTATAAAACAGTAGATAATGTAACCTCTCCTCCAAAATATATAAGGTTATAGGTAGGTACCTAATAAATCTGCAGTAGGTATTTATTTAGGATTTTTAGATTCTTTATTTTTTGTTTATTACTGTAAGTAACTATTTAGTTACTTAAAAATTATATATAGATGGACAAAAAAGCTTAAGCCGAGCTTAACGACTTAAATGTTTTTTTATTGAATTAAAAAATTCCAGACACCGCTATCTCTACCTAAATTTAAAGGGACTTTTGATCCTTTTAATATAAAAAAATAATCTTTAAACGGTGGCCACACACGCTCCGATTTATCAGGATACATACGACTGATCAGGGACTCTAGAGAAAATGCAGGCGAGGCGACATGTCGCGTCGCCTCAGTCAAAAACGTATGGATTTTGACAGTGACAGTAGGCGTGAGGTACGGTGTCACCTGCCAAAGTCTATACAATTTTGATTGAAGGCGACACGACACGTCGCCTCGCTTGATTTTTCTCTAAGGCCCCAGGTAAACTGTCTGATATACTGGAGCGTGTGTAGTCAGTATAAGTAAAACGATCCTTTTTACAGAGTTAAAAATGATCAGAAATCGATAGTATAGAATTATCTACTATTGCTCAAGCTAACTAATTGCCATTATATATATATCTGTATAATAAGTGATAGTCCTTGCTATAGGTTCAGTCGTGCTAAATAACATAAGAATAAATTAATAATATATTATTTGCAATATTTTAAACGATAAGACAGTGTGACATTAATGTGGTGAGATGGCCGAGGTCTTAGCTCAGACAGTCGTGTCGCTTCGGGATGCACAGAACGTTTGGCGAGAGAAGTGTTCTAAAAGTAAGCTTTGTATGATTTTCGTTCCCGGGCCGGTTTGGATTTTGATTGGAAGGATTTTGGAAATATGGTAAGTTTTGTTTGTTATAGTAATATAAGAATGTGTGGACGTTTCAAACATATTACCCAGAGGCTCTACCAGGGGTTTGCGCATTGTAGAAATGTAACGTATACGTGAGCAACAACCAATAGGATTGCTTTCAATTCTGTTACCAAAAATAAAGCGATCCTATTGATTGTTGCTCACGTATACGTAAATGAATACGTTACGTTTCTACAATGCGCAAACCCATGGTAGAGCTTCTGGTCACAAACTAAGCCATAGGCTTGTACCATGTGTACTAAACACAGCGATACTAATACATTGCGACACTACTTTAGGTCATGCATTTGTGATAAAATAATACACGGGTAGACGTAAGTTCACCTTAGTTTAAAGCGCCGTAAAAATGTTTTATTTTGAACTAACGGACGACTTTATGAGGACTCTACTTTAGGTCATGCATCTGTCATAAAAAAATATGTATTTATTTATAAATAATATATATTTATTATTATTAAGGCATTAAGTTCGCCTATGTATAATTTTATTTCGTGCTATAAAGTATTTTATTGCACAAAATGAAAATGATGAGTATAACGTTATTGCAATAGAGTCAAAGGCGGACTCGCAAGGTTCTAAAACCGAAGGTTTGACGGGTGCAGAATGCATCAGCACTTAATGCCACTGGGCATTCTGTTCCAGTCAAACCATGGGAAAAATTAACAGTACAGCTAGATAGGTGCAATAAAATAAAAAAATATATACATACATATAAAAATGAACTACAAGCAGTATAATACATATCTACACTACATACTCAAATAAATACCTATAAACATAAATAAATAATATACAATAAATATACATACATAAATTCACTATAATAATAAAATACATAAATATATATAATAATACCCAACAACACAGGGATCAATATAAGCAGCCAATTTGATGATGGATGAGCTTGATAAAAATGGAGATTATTATTATTATACTCCTGCTCGGAGCATGCCTAATGTCTAATCATTCCAAAGTATTGCAGCGACAACTGCAAAAAACTTGGAGACAAAAGTAGTGCAATGCGAGGGAATAGAGAGGGTGGAGTTATATGCAGAGCGAAGAACTCTGTCGTGATGCGAAGAGATGTAAAACAGTCCTAAGGTATTTAATAGGGAGTATAACAAGCAGAGAATCCTACTCTCCCTTCGACTGCGAATCTAAAACCATCAAAAATCCAAAACTTTTTATTTCCATATGGAGGGATATGGTCATATTTTCGCAGACAGAAAATTAATTTGATGCACGTGTAGTAGTTCTATTTTGTTAAACAATTCTTTAGATCTACACACACGCCACGATAATCCAGTAAAGGAAGAAATAATGATTGTACCAGGGTTCTTAGAGCTTTTATAGGCAAAAAAGATTTTAGTTTATTTAGAGCAGCGGTACTCAACCTTTTTTTTTATGAGGGCCACAAAGTCGATTTACTTATAGTGCCGTGGGCCACACAACGTTTCCACAAAATTTTACGTTTTTGAAAAACATAAAATTTATCTAATAAAAACGTATATTCAAACAATGTTTAAAGAATTTGGGTAGTTTTTTGAACATTTTTACAAACGCGCCCACACTTTTTCTGGGTTCGCGCGAAATTTTAAGTGGTTGATAACTTGACTGCTATGCTACGGTAGGTCACTCACAAAGGCTCGGTGGGCCGCAGGTAGAGTATCGCTGATTTAGAGAGTGCAGTGAAGAAAATATTTGACGACTAGTATAGGTGACTAATACACTAGTTATTAACGTAAGCTCACTTAAGTTCAAGGCGTCTGAAAAAGGTTTAATTATGAACTATCTATTTTTTTATATTTATAGGACTTGTTGGCGACTCTATCTTAGGTCATGCATCTGTCATAAAATAATACACGCGTAGACAAAGCTCGGTCACAAATTAGGAAATGTTAATTTAAAAGACGTTATTTAGATAAGATTACATCCTAATCATGTTGGAGGTGTTTGCTACCGGCTGGTTTTATTGTCAGTAGGATTAGTAATAGTTCGTGTAGTAAAAGACCTGTAATATGTCACTAATTCCGGTCATAAAACTTATATACCTTGCTTATTATACACTACTACACGGGCGTACGTTGGAAGTGAAGTTGCCCCCCCCCCCCCCCCCCGAAGCGTACGCGCGAAATTTTGATGATTATTTATATATAATAAATTATATTGACGTTTTTTTTTAATAAAAAAAAAATATAATTATGTGAAGTTTGAATAATTTTCTATCTTCCCACGATACTAAATCATCCTGCCCGTGCACTACTACGCTTTATTATTTAATTTGTATGTACATATTTTTTTAGAATAAATACATACTTACATGTCTTTAACCGCTTTAGTAGGTGCAGGAAAAAGAAATTTCTTTATATAAAAGAAGGACGACATGCGACTTTGTATCCACCTGATGATAATCATACCTACCAGGTTTATTAATGGGGTTGATTAATACATTGTTGTTTATGATTGCTACTATGCCGGTAAAATAATTTACAAATATGAGCGGCGACAAATTACGAGTCTACTTTAATATCCTCGCTGCATTATACTTAGTCAAATAGTCAAATAAAACTACCCGTTTTGTAACCGCACCCTCGATATCACCTCGGCAATAAATTGCTGTAGTGCAGTAATCTCTTGAAAACCGGTGAACCCACAGACTAAAACCGAAACCTGGGTCACTTAATGTTTTAGATTTTTTTTTTCGGTCGGCCTAGCGAAATTATCAACCGATAACTTCGCTAGGCCGACCGAAAAAAAAAATCTAAGACATCAAGTGACCCAGGTTTCGGTTTTAGTCTGTGGTTTAGGCCCACCTAAATTATAATTATAAATAATTAATTCTTATTAAAAATAATTAGGTAAGGCTAAATAGTTTTTTAATAAATAAAATGTTATGTAAATTTTGCTTTGTGAACAGTTTTGTTTATTTTAGCAGTCTTTTAAGCAGAGAAGAACGTTTAGCTAGAAAAGAAATAATTTAAAAAAAAATCGAGCGAATTGACTTGCGAAGCACCTAACCCTCCGATCCCCCGCTGTCGATCCACTATACCTACGAACTTGTGAAACTGTTTATAGATAAATAGGTAATTGATTTTAGCGAACTGGGGCCTTATTTTACAGGACTGATTTTTCAATCTTCAGATAAAGTAATTCAACGAGTGTATCAACGTTGTATGAAAGTTAAAATTTGACACATTTTGTATGGGAAGTATGTCAAATTTTAACTTTAACGTGCTTCCTATTCATTTAGTAGAATAGACCTTCTGGCCAATTGTTTGTTTTGTTTAAACCCAGAATATTATTATTATCGGCTAAGACGATAAATACCCGCCGTTGGCTACCCTCAAAGTTGTATAAGTCAGAGGGTTTGCGCATTGTAGAAACGTAACTTATTCATTTACGTAAAAGGAGCAACAACCAATAGGATCGCTTTATTCAATCCTGTTACCAAAAATAAAGCGATCCTATTGGCTATTGCTCACGTAAATGAATACGTTACGTTTCTACAATGCGCAAACCCATCGTAGAGGTCTCGGGCGCTGTAAGACACCCGTGCATTGTACATAAAATATAATAAATAAATTAGAGTGTAAAGTCGTATTTTTTAGGTATATATTTTGTATATATTTTTAATGTTTTGAATAAAGATGTTTAACATTGTAGGTACTACGGGTGTATTTTTGAGCTCTATATTTATTAGGTATGTCCTTTATCTATAAAAAAATATGATAAGAAACTTTTTAAAAAAGTACCGCACGTAGACACGTCGACAAGTTCTTATTTACATATTTTACATCTACGTATTATTTGCTTTATTGATAGCTTTGTTTGTTTATAAATATAGATTAGGCTATACTACTTTTTTTCATATGACTTAGACACCTCGTACATCTTCTGCGACTTGAATGTTTTTTGACTAACCTATACCATGTGTGTTAATAACATATAAAAAAACTTTAAGTCAATCGGAAGTAACTATAGTACAAAATAATTATAATAGATAAAAAAAAATCTTTATAATCTCTACCACCGTAAATTTCTTCATTAAAAGTACCGAGAACACTGGCTGCATTCCCACGTTGCACTGCTATATATTTTTTTGTTTTAAATATTTTTTAGACCGAATACTTTCCAGAAACTTCTATTGCGGAAGGAAATAATATATAATAATTAGTTGACTTATTCAGGAAATATTTAATGAACCTTATAAAACAAAATAGGAATATAAATAAACTAAGTAAATAAAAATACTAAATACCAAAATAAAAAATACAAAAAAGAACACTCTGAAACAAATAAAGTGTGTTAGATGTGTTTCTTATTGGTAAAATATATAAATTGAAGCTATAAAATTTTATTGCCAAATATTTCGCCTCTATGGAGCGGCGTCATCAGTGACAGTAACTGAAGGTCTTTGTCATAAATTTTGAAGAGGTAATTTTATGTCTTTTAGCAATGGTAAAGGCAATGCACTATACAGTTTTGTATTTATTTTTTTAGAAAAATATCATCACCACCTAGCCCATCATGGAAAACATCATCAGCATGTTATGTCCATTGTTGGTTCGATATTAATAAATTTACAAAACAAGTTAGACAAAACCTAATGCATTACATTCAGACCAGGGCTATAATATGCACCAAGCTGCCATATAAAAGAGCTTTCCCATGTTTTTAAATCAATAGACCGAATAGTATTTATTTTTTCTAAAAAAATAAATACAAAACTGTATAGTGCATTGCCTTTACCATTGCTAAAAGACATAAAATTACCTTTTCAAAATTTATGACAAAGACCTTCAGTTACTGTCACTGATGACGCCGCTCCATAGAGAGGCGAAATATTTGGCAATAAAATTTTATAGCTTCAATTTATATATTTTACCAAGTAAAAAAGAACACTCCTAATGCAAAAATAAAATACATACAAAAAATCACAATAAAAATAATACCTACCAAAGAAAAATATTTAATATTTAAAAATAATATATATTTAATTTTTTTCAACCAAAATATTTAATTTTTCAAACCATATTAAGGCATAACTTATTCTTATGGGATAGCCCCAGAATAAGTTATGCCTTATTTTGGTTGAATTTACACCTTTATTATATAGGAAACAATAATATTAGGTAGATATACTTTTACACAAGTTTCCCACACAAATTGAGACCTAGTATCTTGCCTACTGTCTTTGATTATATCCTTTTGCATAAATGTCTCAAACTAGATCTATCCATTCCAAATTTTAAGTAAATCAAATCAGTAGACATAAGGATATCCAAGATGGTTCCCATGGAACCTTAACAGGTTTTAAAGGAGCCGTTAAAGAAACCAAGGCACACATATGATAGGTAAATCAAATGTGCTTAATATTTTTTTGATTTGTATCTGTAACTGATATTGATAACACTTATAATACCTATGTAAGTCTGATTATGTAGTAGGTACTATTATTTTGTTACTTCTCCTTTCTCATTTTGTGGTTGGTGGTATTGTGTATAAGTAGTTTATGTATGTATATATAAGATATATTTAAGTAGTGTATATATACGTGGTGGCCGAGTTGGTTAGACCTTGGACTTAAAAACACTAAGGTCCCTGGTTCGAATCTCGGTGTGTACCAATGAGTTTTTAATAAAAAAAAAAGTACATTTACTAGACAACACCACTATAGTGCCTAGGAGAGCACGTTAAGCTGTCGGTCCCGGTTTCACTATACCAACTTGTGAAACTTTTTATAGATGGGTTATTGAGTATATTCAAAACATCGCAACGAGCTAGCCACTTGTTCGGTGTAGACTCATACCATCGGCTACGACGAGGTGGGATTAAAACCCCTCCGCTGGGTACCCTGGGGCCGTCTAGGCGGTCTCGGGCGCCGTAAAGCACCCGTGAAGATATGTATATGTATGTAGTGTATAATAGATTGTAAGTATTTTATATAATATACTCAGTTACTGTATTGCACCTACCTCACTTATTAACTGCTTTTATTGTCCCGAAGGTTTGACTGGTAGAGAATGCCTAGCGGCATTAAGTCCGCCTTTGTATTTTGTATGCAATAAAGATTTAAATAAAAATAAATAAAATATTTATTCTGTGGACCTCGTACATTATAGACTCAATCTAAACATCGGCGTCGGTGCAACAATGTTGCATCTTTGCTTTAGATAACACTTATGGAGGACATCTTGGAATGGTTATGCATTATTAAATCTTACCCATTTTAGATGCATAATATAATATCGATAGTTATTGCATAAGAAAATTAATAGCTGTGCTCCTCTTTTAGTTTGTGTGAAGCACTAGAGTTTTTTACTTGCTGGTTTCTTTTTCTCCGGAGTCTCTGAGGGGATGGACTTCACAGTTAGTGAAAATACCGATCCTTAATACCTTTAATTATAAGTGGTTACTTACCTTTAATTTATAATAATTATTTGAGGCGTGGATATGGTCCCTTGTATGGCAGATAATGATTGACAGGTCAATGGAAGCAGCTAACCACCTAGAATTACACTAGTTGGTTATGTAGTGTGTGTTCGATTTGGTAGTATTTTTCATATTAAGATTTCCATTCCATCGCGTTTTAGTTCTAAACCTGATATCGGGGTATATAATAAATATTTGTCGTTCTTTTGTTAATAAATAGCTGCCTAACCAAACGCACTCTAAGATTAACTCATTGTTTTAACTTTTTTTTTTACTATTCTACATTCTGACTATATTTTTAAATATCTGTAAAGATTTCAATGAAATAGAAGTTTTTTTTAAATTATATATTTTATCGATAAATTTTATACAAAACTATAATAATTTTACTAATAAATAATTAGCGCCAACATGTGATATTCAATAAATATTCAAAATGTTTACGCACTACCTACATCAAATGGTTTCAACGATATCAGTTTTTTTTATAGGTAGACTAATGCCATCGGCTACGACGAGGTGGGATTAAAACCACTAGGTACCCTGAGGCCGTCTAGGCGGTCTCGGGCGCAGCAAGGCACCCGTGATGAAAAATAATCACTTGCTTCATAAAGTAAACCCCGGCTCAAGGGAGCGCGGGACACCCGAACATGTTACCTATATATAATTACCTATATAGGTACTAGCTTTCCGACTTTGTCCCCGAGTATATACTAGTACATCTAGCTCGACGACTTGTGATGTGACTTTGAATCCACTTGATGGTAAGGACACCTACAAAGTCCATGAATGGGGCCGACCAACAACATTGGTAGCTCCCACTATATCTTCTAAACTATGCGGATACTAAATGGGCGGTGACAAACACGAATTTGCATTACGAGTCTATTTAAAATTATATATTATAGTTTCTCTACACTCTAAGCAATTAAGAGGAGTGTCTGATGAGGCTCTTCGATATTCATGCTGATTCAACTGCAAAGTATTACCTCTCCCCCCGCATGACGGTGAGTCGGTAACGCTACCATAAATTTATGTAAACCTCCCCGACCCTCAATAAGAGAAAGAGCACGTATGAGATTATACCTACAATGTAGGCAGCAAAACGACTTTCGGGCTAAAACTGTTCTCTACCCCTAAACTTTAATGGATTTGAAAAAAAATGCTCTCATTTTATTAGAGGGAAAATAAACGATGACGGTAGGTTTTACTTTTTTTAATTTTCTGCCATTATTTTATAGGAATTATTTTAATGTGAAGGATTTTTTTAGATTTTTTCAAATTTCAGGGGTTGATATAATTTTTCCTACACCTAACTTTAAAAAAAGAAAAACGTACGAGCCTAGATATAGGCCTTATTTATAACGCCTCCAAAACTTTTAAAAATCTATGAATGTTATGGGGGGTAACAGTTAGGACCAAACGGTCGTGAATGTATGGGAAATGTTTGATCAGACTCTGCTCTTAAGAATTGGCGAAGGTGCATAAAATAGTTGAGGTGGGCAATATATTGGCAACATTTATTACTATTCTTATTTTATGTAAAATATGTTGGTATCTATGTTATCGGTACCCGCAGATAAGAATTTAACTTCTGATTATCACAAACGTTTGATAGTGCGTCTATATCTTCCTCCATGAAAGCAATTTGGATAGATTTTTATAAAAATATTTAATTACAAATTTTACATTAAAATTTATTAATTATGACATGTTAATTGAAATGTTAGGTAACAATGTGCGGTGATTATTTTGTGTGAATTGTATTTTTTATAGTGAACATTTAATTGTATTCAAAATGATGCGATCATTGGGTGTAGAAGTTACAGAAGACATTATTCAGGTAAAAATTTTAAATAATACATTTTAAATATAACTAGGTAACGATAACACTCTTATTTTTGCAAATATTTTATTTTATACTATCTTTGTTTTGTTTTACACATTACTAAGTATGTAGCGGCTTACTGCAAAACTATGAAGAATCTATTTACTTAATTTCATTATATGGAAACTAAGGAAACACCTACATGCTTGCAAAACACAAACCAAGGACAAAATGGAATTTGGCTACTATAGCTTTTTTGACACTTTACTAACACCTAATTGACTCCTTGAAGAACGCTTTAGTTAAACTAGGTTTTTTATCTTTTTTTTTAGCAAAAAAAACGAATCTGTGTAAAAGAGCCAAAACCGAGTTTAACTAACCGAGGTAACTGTTGTTGAAGTACTCAACTTTTTATTGCTATTTTAGCGGCGTCTCACTTACATCCGGGCTGGCGCATCGACCGGATGTAACTTCTGAAAATGTCTGAAAGCCATTTTCTCAGTTTGAATGACATGTCAAATAGTATTGTTTGGTTTTATAAAACATTATAGTCACGTTCTTAGTCTATCACAAAAATAGTTTTTATCGTTTAGATAATCTAGCCAGATTACTTTGATTACTATGCCCTCAATTGGCTTTTAATAGTATTAGGTATTATTTATTTTTATATTGTAAATCCATGAATGAGTCCTTAACTTAAATGAATAACTTAACAGAATAAAAGTACTAAAGAATATTTAGTACTTTTTATGAATCTAATATTGGTCGAGAGAATCCATTCCATAATATTACAAGTTATTATTTGCCGAAGTTTAACCGAGTTCAATACATAAATAATTAATTGAGTATTAAGATATTCGTTGGTCTAGAGCTAGAGTTTACCTATCTATAGAATAAAATATACTTAATCGAAATAAAAAAAAGTAGTTAAGGTATTAGCAGTAGTCCTTAAACTCTCCGCTATGGAGCATGGACTCTATAAAGGTTACTATAATATTGCCACTCTGTCACTTCATCTCTGGCCAACGGCCGCGAGATTTTTGATTTTTATATTTTTACGTACATGGTGGCGTAGTTGATTATACCGGCAGGTTCAAACCTTGCTAAATGACTAATATAAATTTTGTTTACAACACTAACAGTCTCTCGGAGAGCACTATAGCTGTTCGATCCCAGATTATTGTGAAACTGTTTATAAGACTATATTATACAATCACTGTGAGCGTGGCACTTGTTCGGTGTATACTCAGAATAATATCGATTATGACATAGTAGAAATAGAAGCCCTGGGATAGCCTGAGGTTGTGTATACGGTCTAAGTATACATTACTTATAAAATGACATAAAACAAAGAAAATTATACCCATACATAAATTTAAGCAAAAGAACTTCAAAAAAAAACTATTTACATATAGAAATTACTTAGTTATACAATATATTATTTTTTATTTATAATGTAGACGGTATCATGTTGGGACATCATTCATTTTGTAGTTAATAATACGAGTCATCTATTAAGCTGGTAGGTACTTAGTGCATAAATGAATGCAATACGTTCGTAGCCACAATTCGTATCAATCAACTTCTAATAGGCTAGATCCATCTTTATTGAGACATCCTGTAGTACTACGTCTTTCGCAATACAAACGCACATAACCTAATATATTGTAAACTTCTCATCTATAAAACTTCGCAAAAGGTTGGCTCTGCTGCTCACTCCGCAGAAAACCTCAAACGACGCAAATATGCAATTCTCAGTCCCGTGGAGACCAGGAGCTCATAACATATATAAATATATTGCTAAGCGTTTGGTCGACACACTTTAGAACAGCGAATTAGCCTATGTATACAATGAGGTAACGCGGCCAGGTTATTGGAAACCCTACCAATTGGCGGCGATAAAAAATTTTTATTGATTATAAATTTTAGCTTTATTATTTAGGTATAAATAATATAGGTATAGTTTTAGGAAATTCAAAGTTTATACTGCGTCTAGTAATATATCAAACAAATTTACTATACACTTTTTAAAATTAAAAACTCATTGGTGCACACCGGGATTCGAACCAGGGACCGGTGTTTTTAAGTCCAAGGTCTAACCAACTCGGCCACCACGTATATACAAAATATTTCAACGAGTTAAATGTAAATGTTATTTAAAATACAGCCATGAATTATGAATAATGTTTTAAGACCATACTACTTCCCTTTATAGCGCAACAGCTTTTGGTCACACACAGTATATATATAGCCTGGAATAAATGGCATAGGACTTTTTATTCCGGAAAAATGTTTGATTATTTTTTTCACAGAGCAAGACATTTTTTTTTTATAGTATAGTTTAGCGGTCACAGAATTACATCGGTTACTTTTTAAACAATAATCTATTACGATAATTTAAGTACTTATATAAATCAAAACATAATAAACCCAATTTCTTTTGTTTTATTTATAAAAAACTTTTTATCTCAAATGGTTTAATGCATGAAGGTAAAAACCGTGCCCGTCCGCGCGCCCCTACTGGAGTAAGCATCATTCAATTTGCAGGGTGCCGCGCGAGTGACAAATTTGTCACTCACACACACCTTTACATTTTTTACATCCTCAGTCTGATTTGTGCGTTCGGCGGAGAAAGTCGAAAAGAGCTCCGCTTTTATTGTCGGAAAAATGGTTAATTGTGCATTAAAGCTGTGTAGAAACTACTATTAAAAAAAAGTACCTAGTGTCACGTTTTTCAAGTATGTATTTAACATGTTTTTCTTATATTAAACCTTAATGAAAAATTATAATAAAATCCATAATTAAAATATCAAAATCTAACGTCGTAACTATGGTAACTGTCAAACTATGTGCATCAGCTAGAAGTTGAAGAACTAGTGATGTGTTTTTATTTTAAATGAGAATTTCGATACTTTAAAATAATTTATAATCTTTTCAATTTAATTTAATCAAAAGGTATGGCGACAACAGAAGCGTCCAACGAGGTTTGTCAGTTACTATTTAGTGATGTGATTTTATAGTTGATATACTCGATTTTTGTAAATACTTTCATGGTTATGAGATATTATACAATTATTGTTTTTTTTTTATATAATACTAATTATATTTTCTATACATGATACAGTTTCCCGAAAGATCCGGCATTAAAACGTAAATGGGGAGGCAATTAAAAGAGAAGAAAATTGATAACCAACAAGAATACCCGTATGTTCAGTACATTTTGACGAATCAAGCTACGATTTAATTGTTTTTCGCCTTTTGTAGTTTGAGTATAACTTCCTCTTGGAGGTCGGTCAAAAATGGTGAGATTGCGTTTAGTAGGTACATGTAGTTAGTTGTGCATGTATTTTAATTTAAAAAATAATTTAATTTAATAAAGTATTTTAACTTATTGTTATATTATTATATACCTACATTTTTTAAATCCACTAGTATTATAAATGCGAAAGTGTCTATCAGGGTGGATTTGAAAGGATGTACTTTGGGCTAATATGAGGTTCTGCTGATAAAATCTAACAATTTTTTCTATGGAACCATATTTCGCAAATGAAAAAAAAAATGTACTTCCCCATACAAATTGGTCATTTTAACGTTACTAGTTTGTATGGAGAAGGCCATTTTTTTTTCTTTTGCGATACATGGTTCCATGGGAAAGTTGTTTGATTTGATCATATTAGCCCAAAGTATATTTTTCAAAGTTATTGAATCTATTCAAAACATCGCGACGAGCTAGCCACTTGTTCGGTGTAGACTCATACCATCGGCTACGACGAGGTGGGATTAAAACCCCTCCGCTGGTTACCTTGATGATATGTGTGTGTATTACAATTGTATATCGATAAATAATTATTAATCTTTGATGATCTCTATAAATCCCAAAATATTTGGTTTATATCGATAAGTAATAATATTTGTTGTCGGTGGCAACACTATCGAAACTATTAAGTAAACAATTAAATATTTGGCTTTTTATAATAAAAAAACAATACACTTCATAGACACGCGCACACATTCGTGTTTGCTTGTATCTCTTTTTTTCTCAAGCAGTTTTTTAAGTGTCAGAAGCGTTGAGCTGCCATTTGAAGCCACACCTTTTTCCCCGTTCTTCATTTGTTCGACTCAGAAATTGGCGACACCGGTATCGTACTATTATGAAACAATTTATGTATCATGCTTACTCCATTGGCGCGGGGCGCGTTTTTTTAGCTTCATGGTTTAATGAGATAATATTTTCTTATTGAAATCAGACTTTTCCCTCTCTTTTCTCGCTTGGGATTTTTAATCATAAATTACCGACTGTGAAATATTTTTTTTACTGATAAATAAATTAAGCATGAATGCACGTCCCTAGTACCTATGCGGCGTCATACAAGCCTTCGATCGTATAGTTCCAGCAATTTAGTGTACGAAAATCCTAATTAAATTATCTTATCCAATTTTGGGCTAACGAATCGTATCAATTACATTATAATTTCATGGTGTCTCGGCTTAACAGGGTTTAGGGCAATGGGCAGAAATGTAAACTAAGTAATTGTATGGGTTCCCGACGAAACGGAAGAACGAAGCCCTACAGTGACTTTTGATATCGACCGTTAACTATCGGGACATACTTTACAACTATTTCGAAATACACTGTGAAGTGAGAAATAATTATCATTATACGTTGAACGAAAAATGAAAAGTTATGAAATTACAGTTAATTCCGGACCTAGTTTTTTGTTTTTACAGAAACAAGTAGATTTTAAACAGCATAATTTGGTGAAATCTAAATAGAAAATTAATACTACCTATTGGAATTAATATTCCAATTAAATAGTAAAATAGCAGTTTGAGCGACTTATTGGAAACTAATGCAGATTTGCATGATGAAGCATAACGAAGGCCACCCTGCGGTGAGAAGCCTGTCGCCCCCAGTCGTGCTGGGCTCGCCGCACCGCGCCCACGCTTGCAGCACGACATGCGAGACGACGACCCTCCTACCCCGGACGCCGACACGCCTTCTCGCTTACATCGCACCTTGGGCAGGCTACGTTCGTTCCGCTCCCGATCGCCTTTCCACCTCGGGACCTTGAAACCCACCGGTTCGACCAAGTCGTCCGCATCCGACAGTGAGACCACGTCGCGCACCGATGACAGAATGCGCAAGAAGAACAAGAAGACCAAGCAGGATGCAGCTTCCAGCGCGTCCGGCACCTCCAAAAGCACCGAGGACTCGCCCGTCGTCGAAAAGAAGAAAAAAGAGGGGGCCGGCGCCTTTGTGCGCAGGCTGGGCAGTATAGGCAGGCGACGCGCAGATGAGATAGCGTCGGCGAATTCGTCGCAATCGTCGTCGGTGCGCGTGATGGATGACCCGAGCGAGCCGTGCGCCCTTGAAGTGGAGCCAAATGTGGCATCCTCCAAATCATCCGACCCGGCTGTTCCGGACGTCGCCGTCGTGCATCCAATTTCGACGAAACCGTTCAATAAATCTACTTGGAGGCGAAAGAGTCACACTCTTCCCGAGATGGAAAAGCCAATCGAGGAGCCAAGCCCCGAGAGCGCTCTCAAACGACGGATAGCATTTGTGGCTCAAGCGTCCGCGTGCCTGTCGGAGGACGTGGGCGACGAGGAGGGGATGCCAGCGGTGGGGTCGCTGCACGAGGCGGTCGCTCTGGCTCGCGTGCGACTGAGCGCTCCACAGCGGTCCGCGTCGCCGTCTCCTCTGTCCCGGGACGTCGATACCGAGGAAGAGGTTTATGACGACGCGATGCCGCCGTATGGAGACCTCATCGAGCCGGAGGACAAGACCGACAACGAACCCTCGACGTCATCGGTGAGTGGTTTTGGGGTTTGCGGTCGGGGCATCGCGCGTGCGCGGGCGGAGCGGTCGCAGTGGTTCGGGGTCCTCCGGGCGATGCGCGCGCGCTATGACCTTCGAAGTGGAGGCGGGTGAGAACTTCCTCACGGTGTGCGAGTGCTGCGGGTTCAGCGCGGAAGTTGACGTTTTGTATCCAGTACGTTAAATTTCACAATTTCAGCGGAATTAGGTCCGAGGACGTCGACATGAATTTCGTGAGTACACGGTGTGCTCGTTTTGCTAATTTTATTTATTGAGATATTATTATAATCACAATTGCTCAATCACAATTGTAAAATTAATTTTTGTAGTCAAGATGTAATTTCTAAATATAAAATCTATATTTTTTTAACATTTCTAAACGACTTAGTTCTTTCAATTGTAAATTTTAAATGGGGATGGTATATTTTAAATGGGGATGGTATATTTTAAATGGGGATGATATCTGATAATAGATGCAAATTTAGATTTTATACAGGTATTAGGAATCGTACCTAAGTAATAAAGATGAAAAAATAAGCTCCATAATAAAATAGGAATGATATTAATTCAAAGAAATATGACTAAGATATGATATTATGTTTATAATAAAATAGACTTGTATAGCTACCGCGAGTATATAAGCTCAACGAATGCTAAGGGCTAAGAAAATGCTTATACTATTATTTATAGCGAAGCTATGATGTGTTAGGCAGTATGTTAATAAAAGTATGTCAATTAAATGCAAGAGCTATATATTTTCGTCAGATCCCAAATTAATTAATTCAATCACAATTGTAAAATTAATTTTTGTAGTCAAGATGTAATTTCTAAATATAAAACCTATTTTTTTTTAACATTTCTAAACGACTTAGTTCTTTCAATTGTAAATTTTAAATGGGGATGGTATATTTAAAATGGGGATGATATCTGATAATAGATGCAAATTTAGATTTTATACAAGTATTAGGAATCGTACCTAAGTAATAAAGATGAAAAATGTCTCCAACTGTATTTGTTGCTAACATACTTACGAAGTCCATAAAAACTTGAGGTTTTAGGTCTGAATTTAAAAAAAAGTAATCATTCGTTTTGGGTGGGAGGTCTCGTTACCACCGCCCATACAGATGCAAGTGACCCAGTCATGTTTCGGTTTTAGTCTGTGGGCTCACCGGTTTTCAGGAGACTGCTGCATCGATTTCTTGTTGAGGTGGTAGTCTCCTTTCAGGGTGCGGTTACGAAATGGGTAGTTGGATTGACGATAGACAGCGAGTTTTTAAATATACTCGTAATGCAATTCGTCATTGCCGTCCCCCATTTCGCAATAGCAAAATTTAGCCGGCATAGTGGGAGCGATTAATATTGTTTAAGAACAATTAATTGACCCCATTCATGGACTTTGTAGGTCTGCTTACCACCAGGTTGATACAAAGTCATACAGACAGAAAGTTTGAGAATATTTTTAATGAAGTCTACTAACTTGAGTGAATATTTTTTGACATTTTTTGATTATTTTACCTACCAAGATTTTTTATCATACTATCTTAGACGCCGTGCTAGTGATGAACTTATATTTATATTTGACCCCTAGTTTGGGTACATGTGAATCTACAATATCGATAACCATTCCAAATTTCAAGTTAATCGGACCAGTAGTTTTCAAAGTATTCCATGCGGACAGTTTGTTCGTCAAGAATTTTCCTCAAGGACAATTTTACACAAAGGTGTAAGTTTTTGATTATGAATTGTGAAAACAAAGCTAAAAACTGTAGTGTTTGTAATAAGGGGCTAACCACAGAGTTATTATATACTTAATATATTATAGTAAGTATCTAACCAACTCGGCCACCATGTATAAGGTCCCTGTTCAATCCCATTGTATATATATCATCATCATCATCACGGGTGCCTTACGGCGCCCGAGACCGCCTAGACGGCCCCAGGGTACCCAGCGGAGGGGTTTTTAATCCCACCTCGTCGTAGCCGAACAAGTGGCTAGCTCGTCGCGATGTTTTAAATAGACTCAATAACCCATCTATAAACAGTTTCACAAGTTGGTATAGTGAAACCGGGACCGACAGCTTAACGTGCTCTCCGAAGCACTATAGTGGTGTTGTCAAACAAATGTACATATTTTTTTTTATTAAAAACTCATTGGTACACACCGGGATTCAAACCCGAGTGTTTTCATGGACAGTCACACAGATTTTTATATATAAAGTAGGTATTATAAATAGGCTGTAGAAAAATATTTCAAGCGAGGATCAAAAACAATTTAAGCAGATAATAAAAAGTATATTAAAAAATGTTTAGCTAAGGTTTCTACAAGGTTCATCTATCTACACTATTAGGTTCATCTACATAGATTAAACTGCTAAGCAAACTCTATTAAAGCATCAGCTTTAAGACTGGCCCAGTTGTTAGAATTGAGGATGTAGGAAAATAATTAAAAAGTTTAATCAAAATCTTCAAAAACAAATAATAGAAATGTAAGAGATGATTAATATTAGGAGTTAATACAGGATATTTTTTTAAAAGCTTTAAAATACTAAAATAAGCAGCAAGAGAAATGTAGAGCTACAGGTATTTTCTGTTAACATTGTTCCATTGAATGTGATATTTATTTATTAGATATCGAATCATTATTTAATACACTTCGAATCGAAGCACCATTAAGCGATGACAATTAAGCTCTCCAAAAGAATGAATTACATTTTGCTTAACTTTTTAGACAATATCTTAAATATCTTTCACTAGCGGCCCGTCCCGGCTTCGCACAGGTTTGTATAACTTTAACTATATGCTCAGCGCACGCCACGGAAGGCCTCAGAAACGATACTTTTCCCCCGTTTTTAAAACATTTTTGGTTACTGCTCCACAACTATAGGACCTAGCGTGATATTATATAGCCTATGTTACTTCTGAATAATGCAGCTTTCTAATGGTGAAAAAATTATTGAAATCGGTCCAGTAGTTTTTGAGTTTATTCATTACAAACATACAAAAATACAAATCTTTCCTCTTTATTATATTAGTATAGATTAATTTAAAGCTTGTCACTAGAAAATATAAAAAATACTATATCATTGACACAAAAAAATATCCGAATTTTAATATCCTGTCGCAGGTTACATTGATTACCTAAAAATATGAATGATAGAAACATGGATGTATGACTGAGCTTTTTGGTCCTTAGGAAAATATGTACCATCATTTGTATATTAGTATATATTCGTCCCACTATCCCACCTCGTCGAAGCCGATGGTATCCGAAGTCTACACCGAAAAAGTGGAAATCGCTTCGCGGTGTACCTATATATTCAATAACCCACATATATAGTAAACAGTTTCATAAATTGGTATAGAAAAATTGGGACCGACTGCTTAACGAGCTCTCCGACACTCTATCATTTTTTTAATTCAAAGTACAAGGCAGAAATGGGGTACTAGAACACAAGATTCCATAAGTTCGAAGTACCAAGAAGCATACTCGAGCTATCAGCCCCACATACATACAAAGATAAGATAAATTAAGGGACTAACATTATTTGAGTCTTAAATTGTAATGAAGCCAACGGTAAAGGCTCCATCGCACAGAGGCCGTGCCCATTGTAGCGTATTGTATGTAACCCGACACTAGAGGTTGGGTTTACCACACTATGCGCGTCGTGGTTTGCGAACGAGACACGCGAACTCTGATGTGTGCAATGTGCAATATTCACGACAAAATTATAGATATTAACTATTCAAGCGTGACAATTTGTAAGTATGATCGTAATTTTAGACTTGACGTATAAAATTGTTGAGTACTGAAATGTTTAGGTTAGAATAGGTGATGATCACACTTGAAAATCTAGGGTCTGGCATTCTTCTAGCATTATGATGTGTATATGTAGGTGCAGTATATGTGTATCCACATTCAAAATTCTGAAACTATATACTGCAATTTTATAAAAAGGCCATATCGTCGGTTCTAGCGTTTTTGAGAATGACTATTTTTTATGCTACCTACCTCGACTTGAACTCCGCTTGACACCTCCCAAGTATTAAATCTCCATCACATTTCGAACTGGGAGAACAATCAGTCATTCAGTGAGTCTACCTACCGCCTAATTTTGTACTAACATAAGGAAAAGTTGAGAAAATTTTAAATGTTTTTTTTTTATTATTTCACTAGTCTGGATAAATTTAATAAAGTTGCACAAAATTTACACAATCAAGCATGATAATATCAAGAGAAAAAAATATATTATAAAACATATTTTACTGTTACTGTTTTCACCTTCTCCATCCGAAAGTGGTCCCATACATTAATTAAAGGTGAGTAAAAAATTGTATTGACCAAAAACTTTTCCTTATAACGATCCTTTGGACTACTAAAAGAAAGGTGAAAGTAAAGAGGACCTTCTACATTAGGTTATTCTTCTAGATATGTTTATAAAATGGTCATCAACGTAATAATAGAACAGTATAAGTTCTTAGGATATGTTGCTACACATCTCATTGCTCGGTATAAAAAAAACGTATTTAACATCTTTAAAACACTAGCTTATAACTATTTAACAATAATAAAAACAGCAAAAAATAAATGCCTCATATAAATAGGTCGAAGGTTAAAGATTTGCCTTGAGTCTTAACTACTGTACAAAATTCGATAAAATATGCTACAGATACCTCTGTAATAATATAAATCTGTAATTGGATAGGATGCATAAATTGGATTGGAGCATAATTATTTTATAATTTGTAGGATCTAAGTAAGTATAAAATTGTATTAACAGTGGAATTATACAGCTTTCATGGTGTTACTGACCAGAAAGTTTTTCTTATCACGATCCGTTGACTACTGAAACAAAGGTGGAAAAAAGAGAATCCTGCATATGTAGATGTATGTTATTAGGTGATCTACACAAAACAAAAAATAATTTAGGGGTCATGTTAGAAATATCTTAATTTTAAAGCCGAGAAAGCCGTCAGGGGTGTATCCAGGAGTGAATTTTTTGGGCTATAGGGCCTTTTGGCAAGCTTTTTAGAGGATTTTTGTAATAGTTATATACAAAATAGTAGGTTTTAAGTAAAATTCGATGGTTATCATAGCCCAGCAATAAAATCTTGAATCAAGTTATGTCTTAGTAAAACACTATTAAAGGTCAGCTGAAACAACAGAATTCAGAAATACTTATATGATTTTTATGATTATGCATATTTATAAATTCCTTATGATTACTATGAAAAATTCTTGTGTGAAGATAGTGTCTTATATTTACAATATAAAGTTTTTATAGGTAAAGCGCTACTGGAGGAATTGCTGTAACAAATAATGACTATAATAAATGCTCGCCCGATAACAACTGTTTACTTTACAACACTTCGTATCGGTCACATTAACTAGGTTACGTACAAAATAACATCTTATTTGTAATTGAATAAAGATTATTATACATTGTATATAGTTTAACACTGTATAAAAGTTGTGACTGGCTATAAGTACCTATAGTACATACAGTCCTGTATAAATAAATCTTATGAAATTATCAACAGATAAGTATATTATTACCGACTTTCGTTTAGGAAAGACCTTTTCTGTGTTGAAAGTTTATTTTATTTTATAAATTTTGTTATTAAAAAAAAATAGTGATCCAGAAAATTCGACCAAATAAAAATGTCCGAAATCCTGTGTTGATTCCTTTTTTTTTTGTGCGATGTGGGACAAATTTTTCGAAAATATCTTTAATATAATATCGGTTAATTTTTATTGGACTTTTTACCGTATTTCTTGACAATAACTGAAACTTTGGCATTAAAATGTCACCAAAGCCGAAACAAAATTCACCTGCTGTAAGTCTATGAAGTATTGCGTCTATGTTTTTAAGTTTTGTCACTAACTACGTATTTTTATTAACAAGTAGTAACATATTTTTGTAACATGCATGACTGATTTTCAACTACCCACATGACAAAATTTTGCTTATACTACATTTATAAAATTTAATTGTTTATAAAATTATAACTAAGTTTGATTATTTAAATATTTAATATGAGTTTTAACGAAAATATTCGTGGCTTGTTCGGAAAAGGTTTACGCAGAACTCAGGTATTTACATAAAGTATTATTTTTAAATATTTGTAAAAAAATACAATGTTGGTGCCATTGCAATGCATGTAAAATTCCCGGCAAAAGTTTTTGAACATTGCACGGTACCGAAACATTTGTTAAAAACGATTTTATATATTTTTTATGTTGGAAATATGGAAGTTCTGTTTATATTATTTTAGGTTCTCACCTTACGTATATAGAAGTTTGATTTCCTAGGCCTTATCGGATACCAAACCATATTATTGTTACATTTCATTCCGGTAAAATATTAAAGCAGCTTTAAATATATTTTCATCATTAATAGCTAGTCGATAGGACTCCTTGACAAAAAAATATATTACAATAGGTATGTTGTGTATGTTTTCTTATAAGAAGTATTATGAGTTTTCAGCCATAATCCACAAAACTACTGCCAGTATAATTCTACATGTACTATTGTTGTCCTATCCAGTTTAAAATAGGGCAGTGTACAAGTAGGGTCAAGTGGCGAGTCCAAGCAAACCAATTTGACTTGCAATTTGTCTGACCCTGTGCAAACACAACCTTCTACCTACTTCTTAAAGGACATGGATAATCTTTAAGACTTTCATTTCTATTCCAACAGTCACATGCATCAATTTCTGGAGCTGAAAGACGAGAACACCTGTACAAGATATTGGTGATTGGGGAGCTGGGTACGGGAAAGACGTCGATCATTAAACGATACGTCCACCAATTCTTCAGTCAACACTACCGCGCTACCATAGGAGTGGACTTCGCGTTGAAGGTGTTAAATTGGGATGCTAACACCATTATAAGGTTGCAGTTATGGGATATTGCTGGTAAATATATCTTATTATTTTATTTAGTGTAGCAGAAATGTTATTTTAACGATACATATAGCGTAGATGAACGTGTTTAGGTATTATATAAGTATTGCATCTTTAAATGCGGGTTGAAAATAATAATTTACATTAGATCGAGTCGTGTTATCCTCGCTGCTTTATTAACCTTTCGATAGTTTCAACAAGATTAATGCAATAGTCTTCTGAGAACCGGTGAACTCACAGACTGATACCAAAACATCAACGTCTATTGACGGTTTAAAATATTGTAAAAGCAACATTAGGTACTTGCTTGTTTATTGAGGCACTAAGAGATTAGTTTACAGATCAAATAATACACACTTATTGCCCTAGTCACAAACTAAGTTCTACGATTTTTCTTTATCTATCAGAAACAACACGACACGAATACATATTATAGTCTATAAACTTTAAGACATAGGCAGACAAACTGTACAGAAAATAGTACTACTTAATATTGTTTTGCTTGTCATCAGTTGTTATTGTTCTCATTTGCTTCTTTAAAGTTCTGCGTGCTAATTATAGTTATATTACTAAGTAGGTATAGGGTTGCCAGGTCCAAAAACACAAAAGCCGGACTTGGCGCTTAATTTGGCCGGACATTTTACCCTAAAAGCCGGACATACATTTCTTAATAGCTTATCATAGCTTTTTAAGATGGACATATGTTCTAAAAGCCGGACAATATTTCATAATAAAAAAACATTAACTTATTTAAACTTTTTATTATGTACTCATTAATCACGCGTAAGTTACCTAAACACCGCCGACTAAAGCCCCGCGCGGCCGCGCGCCGAGCGTGCCACTGGTGGGCGATTCTCGCGCTTTCGAGATTCATCTCGATTCGAGATTTTTAAACGAAAAATGACTAAATATGCCATTTTTCGTTCAAAAATAACGAACATTAAACGAAATAAATAATAAATATTAATTAATAAATAAGAATTATATATATATTGAACGAAAAATGACATATTTAGTCATTTATTGTTTAAAAATTTCGAATCGAGATGAATCTCGAAAGCGCGAGAATCGCCCACCTGGTGGGAGAGCGGGGCGCGCGGGCGGGAGGTGCTCCTTCCGTCCACGCGGCACGCGTCGTGCACTCGACTTACGACTCGCACGGCAGCCAGACTGTGTTGCCCACACAAAAAGCCTAACAAAAGCCGGACAGGCCGGACGAGAAAATATTTGGCCGGATACATCTGTAAAAAGCCAAACATGTCCGGCTAAAGCCGGACACCTGGCAACCCTAAGTAGGTAGTATGATGGCATTTATGTCAAGTATTGGAGATAAGTTCTCGATTACTCATATCGAGTTATCGGGGGCTGGTCTCGTCAATAAATATATTTACAACAGTAAATATGTTGTCCCTCGCTCGCGGAAAAATACTATACCTATCATGTGAAATATATCACACGCATCCATTGGTAAATATTATTTTATTTTCCTGATATATTAGTTAGTTGTATTCTATTTCATGTTATTGGGGTAAGATATGTAACTTAGGTAGGTATCTATAAGAGATTAAAATAATTTTATTTATTTATTGCTTTTCATTTTACTACATTACCGATTTCAAGAGATATATTTGTAGTTGAATGAATCGGTGAATTCAGAATTCGTGACTGGTTTAGGCACTATTGTCTTCTTTTTCAGTTTATTGTCCGATATGTAACGGGTCTCTTGCTTTTAGAGTCCGTACGTTTTTAAAGAACCCTTATGGGGCTTTTTAGTTGTGTCTGTCAAGACCGATATCAATTGAGATAGAATATTGAATTTTGTAACAATAGTAGATCTCTAATACATACATACATATCTTCACGGGTGCCTTACGGCGCCCGAGACCGCCTAGACAGCCCCAGGGTACCCAGCGGAGGGGTTATTAATCTCACCTCATCGTAGCCGATGGTATGAGTCTACACCGAACAAGTGGCTTGCTCGTCGCGATATTTTGAATAGACTCAATAACCCATCTATAAACAGTTTCACAAGTTGGTATAGTGAAACCAGGACCACTTAATGTGCTCCTAAATTTAAAAGAAAATCTACTAAGGGATTATGGGGGAAAGTTTGATTTCAGCAAGAAATTATTACCTTGACAAAGTTTAAATTTTAAATATTTTAAGGTATTATGTACCTACATATATTATTACTACATGACATATTATTTTGTTATATTATTTTAGTTTAGTATTTTTGTTTTCAACAAATAATAATAATCCAAAATAAAACAATTAAATAAATCCTAAAATAAAAAAATAAAAAGTGAAGACGTATTTTTTTTATCGACCTCTAAGCGCGAACTGCATTCGAATTGGATTATTTTGTAATTTCAGGTCAAGAAAGGTTCGGCAACATGACTCGGGTGTACTACAAGGAAGCGGTGGGAGCGTTTATAGTGTTCGACGTGACTCGAGCAGCCACCTTCGATGCTGTGGTCAAGTGGAAGACAGACCTGGATGCCAAGGTGCAGCTACCTGATGGGTCGCCCATACCTTGCGTTTTACTTGCTAACAAGGTAATAAAAATAAAATAGGTTGAATTTGAAAGGTTGTAGGTACTTAGGCATATATGAGGCTCTACTGATCAAATCGAACAACTTTTATCATGGCCATGTGTCGCACGCAAATGAAAAAAAAAATGGGCTTCCCCATACAGATTGGTCATTTTAACATTACTAGTTTGTATGCAGTAGGCTTTTTTTTATTATTTGCGTGGGAAAAGTTTTTCGAAGTGATCAGTAGAAATCCCATATTAGCCCGAAGAACAACTTTTCAAAGTATATATGTATAAAATTTTCACACGTTTTATTTATTTTTATTGGAGAACAAAATGCTAATTTGTGTCTGATGGTAACCAAACCTACAAAGTTCATGGTTACGATCTGTGTATACCATTGATCGCTCCCACTATGCCAGCTAAACGACACGCAGTTACGGAATAAGGAGACGTTATCGAAGAAGCATGTGCATTACGTGTTTAATTTTGTATCAGCTCGCTGTGTTATCTTAAAATTAACCGCCCATTTCGTTACCGCACCCAGAAAGAAGATTACAACCTTGACAAGAAATCGATGCAGCAGTTTTGTGAAATAGGTGAACTCACAGTATAAAACCGAAGCATGAATAGGCTTCACTCACTCGCCTGTATTGTATTCAAAACAACACTATATCATAGTTTAGTTACTAATATATTTGATATTATGGAGTAAAAATAAAATAGTTCAATAGAATTAATCGATAGATTATTTGATATACCACTAAACTTTAATTGTCTGATAAGAATATCAATAAATTTCCATTAAACTAATACATTGTGAATTGAATGAATGAAAAGAATTACAAACTAAATATAATATTTGTTTTGGTATCTATATATTACTTAGAGTGAAAATTTGGATGAAAACAAGTATATGTAATTATCTTGTAAATATAATCATAATATATCTATACATTGTATAAAACAATGTCTGTATGTTTGTCTATCTATACGCTTAGATCTTCTAAACCTGCGCAACGGAAATTAATGCAGTTTATAATTTATAATACCAGCATTTAGGTAATTTCTTCCGGAAGTTTTATAGGTAGTAATTCATATTAAGTCGCGATTGGTCGATAGTACATAGTATACAATAAAGTCGCTTCCCCTTTCTGTACTTCGATCTTCTAAATTACGCAAATTATTTTGATGGTTGGTGAAAACTCCATTTTATCTATTAATTTTTATTTTAATATGTAGGAAAAATTACACATATTGCTCTGGTCACAAACTAAGCACTAGGCTTGTACTATGTGTACCAGAAGCAACGATATTAATATTATACATATTATATTTTATAAACACCCAGACCATGGCAAACTGTACAGTTTTTTTTTTTTTTGCCATGGTTGGGAATCGAACCCACGACCTCCCGATACAACGCCAAAGGCGCAACTACTAGTCTACGGAGGCTGCTTGACTTTATTAAAGGCAGCTAACCTAGAGAGTGACACCATTTTTTTTTTTTTTTTTGGAAGGTTTAAATTTAAATGCATAATATAAATAGTACTATGATACCTACGCGATCAGCGACCCAGTATAAATATATAAATGCATTATTTTGTAATAATTCGAAACAGAATTAGCCGCGTCGAAACAGAGGAGTATAGGAGTTCTTTGGTGAAAGAACCGGACCTAACCCAAAACGAAGTTTAGAAACTTCCTTTAGGGTTGGGGTTGTCATAATTTGGTCCAATTCAATGCACAAAAAACCCAGGCCTGCGCGATGACTGCAAAAAAGACACCCTTTTCCCATTTTCCCTCTCTTCAGAGCACTCAATTACCATTATCACCAATACTAAATATTCTGGGATTGGAAATACGCTCCGACTGCAATTCCATCGAGAGCATTGCCCAGACCGCAAGTAAAAAGCTCGGCGTTCTTAACAAGGTGCGACGATATTAATCGTTAAAACGCAATCGTTACGTGTTAGCGACCGAATTCGCTAAGTTAGCGATCGCTATCTATGTCGAGACTGCAGGAGCAGGGGCCTTATTCCGAGTTTGCAACCGCTAATCACGACAAGACGTTGCGCAAACTATAAATATGGAAATATAAGCTCTATTCCAATGGATTTATAGTATGTATTAGGTTGGCTATTATAATGCAGCCATCTTGAAATACACGAATTCTTCGCAAGTTTGGACATGTATGGAGCATTGGAATTTCAACTTTATAATTAACATGATAGAACTTACATTTCAATACCCGTACTTTACGCAAAATGCGCGACGGTGAACGTGTCAAAACTCGGAATAAAGCCCCAGGGCTTAGGTATCTAATCTATAAAGCCCAGAAACGGCCTTGTACGGAATATTGTTCGCATCTTTGGGGTGGATCGGCCAAATATTTGCTGCATGCCCTCGATGGTCTGCAGAAGCGTGCATCTCGTATTATTGATGACGAAGAGCTCACTAACACCTTAGAGCCACTGCAGCTTCGCAGAGATGTAGCGTCGTTGAGCGTATTTTACCGCCTTTACCATGGACAGTGCTCTGAAGAACTTTTTAATCTCATTATTCCTTCCGCTTTCCGTTACAGAACCTCACGAGCACTAAAAGATTTGGTGATTCGTACATCTGTCGCACTATAAAAATTTTGAATGTTCTGCCTGCTTGCGTGTTTCCTTCATCCTATAACCTTAAGTCCTTTAAACGAAGCGTGAATAGGTATCTTAAGCCGGCATAATGGATGAAACCAGCTCTTACAACACAGATCTAAGAGCTGGTTGTATTCATTCTTGGACCTGCATACTGCTTAAAGAAATATAAGAGATTATAAAGTTTTTTATAGTTATATGTGTGTTGATAATAAATCAATCATATAAGGTCAATTCTCAATTTATATATTCATTTTAGTTCATGCAAAACTGAAAGTGCCCACTGAAGAAAAACCATTCTATAAAAAAAGGCTCCAAAACATAAATGATGTAAGGTCAAAGAGCCGTGGTGTAATATATAATAAAAAGTTTATATTTTGCAATAATAAATTTCAGTGTGACCAGCAGAAAGAGGGAATAGTAAACACTCCTGCAAAGATGGAGGAGTATTGTCGGGAGAAAGGATTCGCCGGATGGTTTGAGACTTCTGCCAAGGAAAATATTAATATAGAAGAAGCAGCTCGGTCATTAGTTAATAAGGTAAAAATAATAATAATGTTTATCGGATAGGTATAACACTAATAATTTGCATTACCCATATTATATGTCATCATGACCTACACTATTTATCTCTGTCGCTCGCGCACTTTACAATGATACTAAATTTAATTTTGCAGATTCTTCTAAATGACAAGTTACTACAAAGCAATGATATTAGGGATGCTGAGAAATTCGGTCTGGACCACAAAATATCAAACGGAGAAAACAGCAGAGACGGAAATAGCAAAAACTGTTCATGCTGACCTCCATAAAACAAATCTGTAAATTTTCATAAACTAATATGATAATTGTTAAAATATGACCAGTAAAATAAAAAACCTCGCCATATTGCGGATAAAATTGGCACTATTTCTTAGATATGCTAGCAGCACTGGCATAAAGTGGGATCAGCTGTTAATTATAGCGCCCCTAAATTAGGTTTTTTTTTTACTAGTCAGGCTATGCGTGACACATTACATAATTTTATAGAAATAGAATTTTATTATTCTGTAATTACCTTACTTTTGCCTATTTTATTTATTTAAGTATCTACATTAGTATTATGCATATATATTTAAGTATATACATTAGTATTGTTAACTGTAAATTACCTATGTTGAATTACTATGCCTAATTTAGGCTTCACTTTCGTATATATCTTTAGGTATATATAGGTAATTTTAGACCACACAGTGTTTATATAAATAGATATTAGAATATATATTATTACATCCCCGTGAAAGTTTCTTTTACTTATATCAGTTATTACAATATTAGTAAATTAATGATAATTTAAGTAATATAATATATATCAATAAATATAACATTTTTTTTTTATAATGTTTTAATGGACGCTATCGAAAATTGGCGAAATTAGCTATTTATATTATTTCATTAAAAGCATATTCCACATCCATATTGTAATAAAATCTGTCTATTGATTTCCCGTAAATAATTATAAAACAAAACTTTCCCATCAAAAATAAATAATGAATTAAGAACAAGGAAGAAGCTAATTAATTTTAATTCAAATTATTAACTACACCTAATTATTTATATTTTTATGAATTTATAAGATCTATAATTTAATGTTGATATATTCCGCTTATTTTTTTAAATCTGAATTAATATTTCGTCTGAGGAATTAATATGTAATTTAACCAAAAAAATAATACATTTACTGAAACTATTATTATTTTAATGTAAATTAGTTTAAGTTTTGTTTTAAAAAGATGAACGAACGACCTAAATGATTAAATATATTTGGATTATAAGCTTTTACTTTTATTTATTTTTATGCCACTTAGCACGCCTTTCGCCATACTAAATAAGCAATTACACTACATTTTCGTTTGTTGCAGATTAAAAACTAATGGTATTTTAGTTAATAGTGCGCGGCATGTTACTCTGTATCTAATTGACGGTGGTATGTAGGCAGACCTACAAAGTCCATGAATGTGGTCAATGAATATCATATAACATATATCCTTCCTTCCTTATTCGCGCGTGCAGCACATACAACGATTTGAGTCGTTCAATGGAACATGATTTATTTAATGATAAAAGTGCGGCACTGAGGCGGTCGTTGACAGGCTTATTTTTTAATGACATAGACTGATTAGTTATTTTTTGTTTACTTTCATGCTGTGTTCATTCTTCTTCTTGTTAATATTATTTGTTTTATTACTTTATTTTTTTACTCTGTTAATACATTGTTACGTACTCTAATTTTATTTTAAGTTGTGTCTAAAGTTATATACCAATATATGCAATAATATAACATATATCATAGAGACATACTCGTATATAATACGTAGATCGTAATTGTAGGGTGCATTAGTTCTTGGACCTTCATACTGCTTTCCTAAACTTTCCATCAGGTAGATGTGAAGTCATAATTATGCCGAGCTCCTATAAAAAAAATAAAAAATAAAAGACAACACGTCAATCGTCAATAAGTTAGTTGTAATACGATGCGAATTAAGACAAGATGGTATTATTTATCTATACAATTATCTAATTGAAGAAATATTATAAGTATTGATGAATAAAATATGATCTATTCAAAGATTTTATTAATAATTACGCACCTATCATAATAAATATAATATATATATATATATATATATATATACATCCCGATACATTTTTGGCGTCCTTTCCAACTCCATTATTATGACGTCCACCATTTCTAGTGGATTTATTTTGATTTTGTTAATGAATATTGGCGTATATTTAGAGTACTAATTCAGTGGTATTAATATTATTTCGCAATATTGTGTTTTTTATTATATACATTTTTATCTAACATACATACAATTTTTAAGCCTTTTAAACCCCATTTCATTTCATGGTCATTTTGGCTTCCTCGTATATTACAGTATATTTGAATATATTTTTACATTTTAGTGGCGTCTATCATAAAATCAGTTTAAGCGAGGTCCCATGTATATTGTTTATTCGCCAAATATTTTAAACACATTCACATTAGAGCTCCATTTAGTTTGAATACAATTTGAATTCACTGAATATTATAGCAGGTATATTTTGTTATGTTTTAGTCAGGTATGTTTTCTATTCCGATAGACCTATAGTTTTATTTGGTTATATTCAAGGGAATGAAACTAATGTCGTCTTCGGCGACAAGAAATTTAATTTTACTAAAATCTTATTGCCGGAGACGATCATAGTTCGTAATTTACCCCCTGGTAAGTCGAGCTACTGACATACGAGTAATGCCACAGAAGAAATAATAGTTAATGCGAACATCAGTTTATTGTTTAGTCAGCAATTCGACGACAAGTGTGGGAGTTGGTAAAATTTTGATAATAGTTTATATTGCATATAAACTTCTATAAGGTGAGTAATAAAAATAAAGAAAAAATAATCATTTATTAAAATCAATGTAATATAATGCAAAACAGTCACACAATACTAGGACACTTTATAAATTTATTTATTTATTTAATAGAAAAAATTTACATTACAGAATTATCTAACTCATACAATTCTTTAAATTATAATGGCTCCAAGTACCTCAGGACAACTCTTTTTGTCTCAGTCTCAGATGAAGCAAATATATCAAACTCCTTCCAGTTCTGTACGATTTTATTCAGAAAACTGATTACGCGGGGAATTGGTGCACTTTGTAAGAGATGTGTGCGAGCCCTTACCTCAGCAAACAGTATGGCCGCGCGCGCACGTACCTATACAAACAGATAATTGTTGTAATATAGTAGGTATGTAACTTTTCCCCCTTAATATATCTAAAATATATAACACTAAAGCCTTATTACGACGAACTGCTAACGAATTAAAGTTGAGCATACCCAATAGAAACAAAGTAGGATACATAAATGGATAGTACCCATAAGTCTTATTAAACAAACATCTTAAGAACATTTTCTGCGCCTTTTCTACCATAAGGGTGTATGTACCTACCCTCGGATTCCATAAAATGGAGTTGAACTCCAATATGCTCCGGACATTTGAGTTGTACAACACTACCAGGGTTCCAGGATCAGAAAAGTCTCGTGTTTGCCTCATTACCCATCCTAAGTTCTTTCTAGCTCTTGCACAAATTTTGATTATATGAGTGTGGAATGTTAGATCACTGCTGAACAGAACTCCGAGATCCCGGACCGTATCCAAAATGCGCGTAAGCTGGGTTTTCTCAAGCGTATAAGGGTAACCGATACGACTTTGAGATCGAGAAAAAGTCATAATTAAACATTTTTCTATGTTCAGATCAAGACAGTTATCGATACTCCATTGGTGTATCTGATGTATACACTGCTGGAACTGCTCACAATCCTGCTGAGTTTGTACGGATATTGCCAGCTTCACATCATCGGCAAAAAGAAGGACGAGACATTCCTTGGGTATCACCTGCACAATATCATTAATGAAAATAAGGAACTCCAATATCTAAGTAGGTACATTATATAAAAAAATATTCAATAATAAAAAGTAAAATAAAAAACTATCCAGTATAATTTAACAAAAAAAATACTTTAAAAAGTATCACAATAAAAAACGCTTAATAAATAAAGACTTCTTGTTATAAAAAAAGTTACGTATGAAACGTAAATACAATTTAAATTGTTCAATAATAAAAAAAATGTTCACAATTAAAAATCAAAGACAGAAACGCTTATGATTATGGGATTCTTTGACTCAGGAAATATAAAGAAAAAATAGGTAGAAGATACTACCTATCTTTATTCTATCAGATGAATCAGCATAGGCAAATTGTAATTTGTTAAAACCCCAATCACGGCCAGGTTTATGAATGTGGAGGAAGTGATAGTATCTTGTCAGAGCCGTAGAAAATGGCGTTTTATCTATCTCTGCCTACCTTCCAGCATGATGTATGTAACTTTTTTGGTTGTAAGAAGTTGTTGTAGTAATTATTTTATGAACTAAAAACGGTATGGAAGCTCTTCCGATGAATGAACCTAAAATTATATGTGGCTTGGAAATCAGAATTTAATATTTAGATAGTTGTTTTAAAAGAATTAAAAATTAAAGAGATGGTAGGAAATTGAACAACATTATTATTAAGTGTTTTGCTGGTGATGCTATTTTATTGGAGAATTCATCAAGAACACTGCAAGAAACTTTGTCGGTAATGAATGAAATATGTAGGAAGAAAGGATTACAAATAAATATACAGAAGGCTAAATTAATGGTATTTGAAATATGCGAGAATGCAAGTGAATGTAAAATTTATGTGGAATGAATGTTGAACAAATGAGTTTTTATATCTGGGTATTGTACAAGACACAGTAAGATAGGGATGTATGGATGGAGATAGTGAATGCGAGAAATAAGGTAAATGGTCAATTTAATGATATTATGCGCAATAGCATTATTTCCCTAACAGCCAGTAAAATTGTGCAAAATAGTTTTCTGCTCCCGAGACTTAAGTATGGATGTGAAACATGCAATGAAAGTTGTGTCTTGAGAGAAAGAAGTAGAACGGTTGTTGATGTTGTATCAAATATTGAAAGAGGTATGTCATGGTGGTTCGGTCATGTTGAACGTATAGACGCTGAATGAAGAACTAAACAAATATAAAATGTTAAAATACAGAATAATAGTTAATATAAGCGGTAAATAAATTTTAGTCCACAAAAATATTCATAAAACCAACTAACTTGCCTTCTTAATTAGAACTAACATACTGTTTACAATTAATTACCTTTAAGCATCATACATACATACTATCATTTTAATTAATTCTAAAACAGTTTATTAGTTTTAATTAAGAAGGCAAGTTCCTGCGATGATCACCGCAGTAGAACTGAAATTTACTTACTGCTTAAATTATTGGTATAATTTTACTTTATAACATCGGAAGATTTATTAAGTAATTATTTTGTTTTTATTATACCTATTGATACATTATTTAGAATGAAGTCGGAAGATTTATTAAGTAATTATTTTGATTTTATTATACCTATTGATACATTATTTAGAATGAAGTCGGAAGATTTATTAAGTAATTATTTTGACTTTATTATACCTATTGATACATATTTTATAATGAAGTCGGAAGTTTTATTAAGTAATTATTTTGACTTTATTATACCTATTGATACATCTTTTAGAATGAAGTCCTAAGATTTATTAAGTAATTATTTTGACTTTATTATACCTATTGATACATCTTTTAAAATGAAGTCGAATAATCAATCAATATTCTGATGTCATATTGTAAATATTTACCAAATTAATAAATCATTGTTGTGCTGTGTGAAGCCAATTAATTAGAATTTCAGTTATTTAAATCGGATAGGTAAGTACTTTTTATATTCATACGGCCACACTAAAACATTAAAAAATCAAATATTTTTACTTTTTAATATTAGTTTAGATAGTTCAGACTGCGCAGACTGCGGTCATACATCTCACCCTAAGGGCCGGTTGCATCCAAGTGTCTGTTAACGTAATGTAACGATTAAAATCAAAAATGGCGTCGAATATACCAGCTGTCATTCGAACTGCACAATAAAATTGGTACATTCGTCGCCATTTTTTAATTTAATCATTACATTAACAGAGAGTTTATTTTGATACGACATAGGCTAAGCCTTTAAATCGTATTACTACTTACGAATGCAAGTAAAGAAATAATAATTCTACCCAGGTACCTACCTATCTATGCAAGCATTCGATTAAGTTATTAATTTGGCTTAAAATCCCACCAAATGTTTGTTTGGCATATTATTTCATACTAATAAAATTAAACAGGCCACGGGCGAAGCCATGATTTAGTATAAAAATAAAGTCATCGTCAATATCACCTATTATATCTAAACAATCATATCGACACCAATATATTTTTTCGGTGAGAGTTTTCAAACTCCAACACCACCCCTGCCTACTCCCACGACAAATTTATTCTTATTTCATACATTCCACAATAAAAATTATACGCAGTTGTTTTATCCAATTTGCTAGGCCGGCAAACAAAAATAAAATTTATATTAATTATACAAAAAAAAAATATAATCACCCTAACTATTATTGATAAATTACTAAATTAAAATCGATGGAATTACTTTTTGAGATTAGAATGATCATACACAGAGTTGTTGGTAGAGAGAGAAGAAAATAAAATCTAGCCGTAATCACGCGAGCGCGAGCGAGATACCCCACGACAACCCGAGCAGTGGCCAAGTTCGTTGACCGCGGAGACACGGCGAGTAGTGAGACTAGTTATTTGTCCAACGAGTGAGAGTGGGATGTAAGATGTAATGGTGTGATCTTTACTTCGGTCTTTTACGAGCTCGAGCACTGCTCGAGCTCGTAAAAGACCGAAGACCCGACTCGATGCGACGAGCACTCAGCAGTAAGACTGGTTATTTTTTTATTAAGTAGGTAAGACTGGGATGCAAAATGTATTGTTTGGTGTGATAACTGTGGTGTTTAGGGTTTCCACTGTAATGTGTATTAATATAATGTGTGTCTAATGTTCGCCTAGGTCGCCCTCTTATAAATATCATAATAAGTATCATAATTCATAACTCACCCCTTTCAATCCTATTCACTACATCCACTAGTCACGACAAAATAAACAATTTTTATAAAATTATAAGATCGTCTTATAAGTAGGTGTAATTTCAACTATTATGGTTGATTTACAAGTACCTATTTGATAAAATATGAAATGTAACACAATGATATTAATTTGCAGGCAAGGTAATACATAAATTATAAAGTTACTTACCTTTCTTCAAAACGAGATTCAGTATTCGTTGGCTTCGAGCACTCTTTGTAAATTCAATACGTTATGGACGTCCGAACGCCACGAATACGTCTGCACGAAATGACGGACAATACAAGGCCATCGTCCGGAAGCCATTAGATGCCAGAATTAAATTGCAATATACTTTGCGGATGATATACACAGAGCAGCGCCTCTGGCGGTACTTCGCCGAACTTTTGATACCCAAAATCAGTTAAAACCGAGTAAATTTTGCTTCCACCTTATTTTTGACAGGGGGCAGGACTGAGGTGTGGGGGCACGTTCCCGGTCTTAGGCTATTTGACGTCCGTATACGGACGTCAAATATCGGTGGATGCCAGATTAAATGCAAATTTAAAGCATGTCGGACGCCAAATGTATAGCGAGATGTATATATATATATATATATATATATATATATATATATATATATATATATATATATATATATATATATATAATAATAAATATAATAAATATAATATATATATATATATATATATATATATATATATATATATGTGTTATTATTATTAAACTGAAGGGTTCATTTTTACACTAGTTTAAAATAAATGTACAAATTTAACTGGAACTTTTAAAAAAAAAGTTAGTAGCAGTAAAATTTGTTTATCAACTTCTAATCAATTTTTTAATGGATTTTTTTAATATGTTCTCTAAAAATATTAAAATGGACAGAGATACTAAATTTTAATGTTTGAAAATAAAGATATTTGTAAATATCTTTATACATATTATTAAAAAATAACTATACATGGTGACTTTGAAAGGATATACTTTGGGCTAATATGAGGTTCTACTGATCTATACGAACTACTTTTCCCATGGAACCATGTGCCGCAAATGAAAAAATAATTGCTTTCTCCATACAAACTAGTAATGTTAAAATGACCAATTTGTATGGGGAAGCCAATTTTTTTTTCATTTGCGATACATGGTTCCATGGGAGAAGTTGTTTGATCAGCAGAACCTCATATTAGCCTAAAGTACATTCTTTCAAATTCACCCTGTATATAAGGTAAATAATTATATAATACAAGTATAAGATAATTCATTAAGTTTGCTATCCTACATATTTCTTTTTAAAGGAGCCAACAATATGAGGGAAACTTTCATGTGACAATCAATATCTATAATAGGGTTAAGAAGATGACAACAAAGCCGAATGGATGACCGCTTTGTACAACGAGTCTATACCTTCATAAACATCGCAACAAGCTCGCCACTTGTTAGGTGAATACCATCGGCAAAATGAGGACTTAGAAACGAGGGTAAATCCCTACGCGGGGTTCTCTCACTGACAGAAATAATTCCTTACTGTTCGCTGTTTTCAAACAGTTAAGATTTTGACAGTTGCAGTAACGTAAATTAATGTTACGTTAAACGATTGTATAGAGTACGTAAAAATGTTTCAAAGCAGTACAATCAACATAGTTGTTTCTACTGATATAACAGTAGAGTTAATTTAAAACCACAGTTACACGAACCTTTTAATTTAAATAAGTAATTTAAATGTTTAAACCTGTTATTTTAACTGATACATCATTAAACGAAACATTAGATTTTACTAAGAGTCAATGTGTCTGAAACGTTTTCTGTACGTAGCGTCACAACATTTGATTTTACTTATTCGAAACTGTTGTAGCTATTGATAAGTAATCACCTAGTAACTGAAAACCACAGTTACACGAACGTTTTAATTTAAATAAAGAAATAAAATGTTTAAACTTGTTATTTTAACTGATTCATCATTAAATGAAACATTAGATTTTACTAAGAGTCAATGTGTCTGAAACGTTTTCTGTACGTAGCGTCACAACATTTGATTTTACTTATTCGAAACTGTTGTAGCTATTGATAAGTAATCATCTAGTAACTGAAAACCACAGTTACACGAACGTTTTAATTTAAATAAAGAATTAAAATGTTTAAACTTGTTATTTTAACTGATTCATCATTAAATGAAACATTAGATTTTACTAAGAGTCAATGTGTCTGAAACGTTTTCTGTACGTAGCGTCACAACATTTGATTTTACTTATTCGAAACTGTTGTAGCTATTGATAAGTAATCACCTAGTAACTGAAAACCACAGTTACACGAACGTTTTAATTTAAATAAAGAATTAAAATGTTTAAACTTGTTATTTTAACTGATTCATCATTAAATGAAACATTAGATTTTACTAAGAGTCAATGTGTCTGAAACGTTTTCTGTACGTAGCGTCATAACATTTGATTTTACTTATTAGAAACTGTTGTAGCTATTTATAAGTAACCACCTACTAATTGAAACCACAGTTAAGAACACGAAAGTTTTATCGGTAAAGTTTAAAATAACAAATTTAATTGTTTAAACCTGTAGGTCTACCATGGGTTTGCAACTTAACATTTACGTATACGTATACGTGAGCAACAACCAATAGGATCGCTGTATTTTTGGTAACAGGATTGAATAAAGCGATCCTATTGGTTGTTGCTCTCGTATACGTATATGTATACGTAAATGTTAAGTTGCAAACCCATGGTAGACCTCTGTTATTTTAATTGATACATAAATAAACGTAACATAAGGTACCTCTTACCAAGAGTAAACGTGTATGACGTTTACTTTACGTAGCATCACAACATTTGATTTAATTGATTGAAAACAGTTGTATCATCACCATATCAGCCATAGGACATCCACTGCTGAACATAGCTCTCCCCCTGTGATCTCCGGTGCCTGCATCCAGCGGCTTCCTGCGACCCTTATTAAATCGTCCGTTCAGCTTGTGGGTGGAGTCCTACGCTGCGCTCGCCGATGCGTGGTCTCCACTCGAGAACCTTACTGCCACATCGGCCATCAGTTCTACGAGCTATGTGACCTGCTCATCGCCATTTGAGCTTGTAGATACGCTGGGCTATGTCGGTGACGTTTGTTCTGGGGATCTCCTCATTCCTGGTTCGATCTCGCAAAGAAACACTTAGCATAGCCCTCTCCATAGCTCGTTGTGTGTGTACAAACAATTTCAAAATCAATAAAATAACGTGTACAAACACGTGGAGTGACTTAATAGGTACGTAGTATATACTTATTACTATAAGTAGGTAACTGTTTAAAAAATAATTATAACTTTTTTTACAGTTAAAACGAATGTGTTCAGCTGACGTCATAATGACATAATGTTTCATACAGTGCATCTAACGTTATTGAATTATTGTCACTATGCGGCGAATTGCGGTGACCGTTTGCAACCGTTACAAGCGAGTAGGGTTGGGATACCCGAAACCTACTATAATATATCGATACGATATTAAGATTTTGTGTCAGTAAAAAAAATATAAACAGGTCAGGATTAATAGTCGTTGCTTAGTAAGAGCTATGACTTAGTGCCGGTTGCATGAAAATGAACTCTCTGTTAACGTAATGATTAAAATCAAAAATGGCGTCGAATGTACCAGCTGTCATTCGAGCTCCAAAATAAAATTGGTACATTCGACACCATTTTTGATTTTAATCATTACGTTAACAGAGAGTTCATTTTCATGCAACCGGCACTTAGCCATTGCTTCAGATTGTCATACTTCTTACTGCATATAAAAAATATACAGTTGGAAGCAATGACATAAGCTAAAGAATGACTATTAATTCTGCCCTTAGTGACACATGAGAGCTTAGGTTTCATAACTTTATTTTGCCCATCGTCCACATTGAGACTTTTTTTTATAGTTCCCGTTTTTTTTTTTACTTAACATCTGTCACGAAACAGCCATTGCCACGTTTACAGTTAAATCACATATATTTACTTATATTCAATTTATTTTAGTAGCCTGGAAACAAGTACTTTAAGCCATTACCATATATTTATATGAATTTCCTCGGTTCACTACTTCACTCTTGTATGTAATCTGGGGTTTACTCAATCACTCTCTTTTCCAGGGTGCAAAAAAAAACGATTTTTATAATAAAAATGAATTAATCACTAATTGTAGATTAAGGTTTAATGTACCTGTAGGTACCCATAATATTTGATAAAGATTGTTCTTTAGCAATCTAGGAAAACAGGCAATTTCTCGAAATTTCGTAAATGCATCATAAATATGTAAAAGTCTATGTTTTCGTTTCACTTACAAACCTTAAATATCATCTGACTATCTCAATAGTACAAATTATATTAAAGCAAAAAAAATCGATATTGAAAAAATATCGATATTCTTTAAGTGGGCTACTCCCTCGCCACTCAACAGTACTCAACACTAAACTTGATTTCTTTTTCGTTCGTTCGTTCAAGAGACGCGGCCGCGCAGTTCTTGTATTTCGGTCGGGAAAGTAAATGCTTTAGATAATAATATTAACACAGTTACGAGTTATCTCTGTGAATATTAAGTTGTTTTTGTACGTTTTACTATGGAAAGCACAAGTGTTCAAGAATTATTAAGCAAATGGGGTTTTAATAAATACGTCGAAATATTTGTCGGTAAGTAAGTACCTACTAAAGGTGTTAAATATATTTATACTTGCATTTGAGTAGATTGTTATTTTAGCCATAAAACATTGCATATTTCATTTCAATATGAAATGAAATCACAGAGGAAATAACTTACCAAATAATGGAAACGATGAACGTTATGTGGTGGCCACATCGATATAATAAGTAGGTACCTACTACGTAGATTTTTTTAAATCAAGTAGGTACCAAACCAACAAACGCACGTGGCGATCTTGAAGAAACTTGTATTTTTGCCAGACTCTGGACACATCTAGTTAGATTTGTAATGTTTTTGTAAATCCGTTTATTTCAGAATTACGTAAAATAATCCAGACAATTTTTGCCTAAAATAGCTGATCATCGATGACATTTTGGCAGACTTCTGTTGGTAATTTTATATTTGTATTGCCTGATGCTGCATTTCCAATGACTTGCTTTCGAAGATATAATATAATATTTTTTAATAGTTTTTCTCAAAATGTTTCTAGAAAATGAAGTTGACATAATTGCATTGCCATTGCTAGATGATCAACAAATCAAGTCATTGATTCCAACTATTGGACCACAGGCCAACTTTAAAAAGGCTCTTGCAGACTGGAAAGTGACCCTTCAGCAAAATCAGGAAGATAAAGATAACACAAAGGTAGGCATAGGAGTACCCTGAGTTTAGGCATCATAATTCAAAATGTGTAATTATAATATTTATAATTTTCTATTTATTTATTATACATATTTTTACAGATTGATTGTGGTATAGAAAAAATTGTACAAGCATATGATATTGATGACCTCACGCCAAGTTTTAATTCCCCAATTATTTCTACTGACTTGTCCTCATCTGCTTCATCAATTTCTTTAAGCTACTCAGACGAGCCCTCAGCTGGAAGCTCACAACACTATGAAGTAAGTTATTATTACATGGTACAATTAGTAATAAATATGCTATGCATGTGAAGTAAGATGGCTACTGAAAACTTGACTAAAATTCATTGGGCAGGTTTGTGGGTGCCCTGTATATATCTTAAACCTGCACATATAATCTGTTGAATTTTAAGTACTACAAGGACATTTTTTAAAGTATAAAAATTAAAATAATTTCCAGGTGTCGATCCAAGACTTAAAGTTTCTTCTTCAAACTTGTCAAGATGGAAAATTACTTCTAAAAAATAGAAAAGAACCCTTGGGGGAACAACTGAGAAAATTATTAATGCACAAAATAGCTGAAGAGTTACTTAAAAATGACCCCAAAGCACCCGTAACAAGTAACATATATATATATGCATTGGATTAGGCAAATCAGTAAGTTTGATTGTAGTTTTTAATCCCCAACAAAAAAGAACCATTTGTTTGTCTGTGTTATCACAATTTGTATGAATCATTTTCAATGCAGTTTTTTAGTTTCTTAGCTGGTTACAGGTTAACCAGCTAAAAAATTGCATTGAAATTGGTAGTTGTTCAACCCTGCTTCTAGGTCTAAAGCCAAACACTGAATAATAAGTTCAAGTATCATTATTTAATACTAGCTTATGCCCACGGATTCGCACACATTAATATGTTTAAAAAATGTGTTGCTTCAATATTCCAAATTTCTAACTAAATTGGATGAGAAGATTATAAATTACGTCTGTAATAAGACTCCCATATACCTCCCTATTCTTTCCCTTTTTTGTTATACCCTAAGTATGAGAACGGAATTCATACTTGTCTATCTTTATGAAAACCAAAAGAATATAGGTAGATACTTAAGTAATTTTTGTTTTAGTAAATTTTTTTACCTACCAAATCATTTAAGTAAACAAAAGAATATATATTTCTCCTAAAGTAAATATATAAATTCAAAAATATTTTAATGCAGTCTCATGTTGTCATCACGAAAATTGTTTTGATTTACTATATCTTGAAATTTAAGCATTTATTGCAGTTTCTGATTATATTTTCGTAATCTACATATTTTTTTCTTTAAAACTACATCACAGTTATGTTAAAATATATCAACCATATGTCAATATTTACCGAAAAAACACTTCTCTATTTAGTGTATTTAAAAACTTTTCCTAAAAGACTCTTAAAACACAAACATGCACCCCCTATAGCTATGTCGAAAAGTAATATACCCTGTGTACTTTGCAGGGACTCGAAACTATCTCCATACCAAATTTATTCTAAATTAGTTCAGCAGTTTTGGCATGCAAACGGAACAAACAAACAAAGTTCCTTTCCCATTTTTGATATTAGTATGGAAGTATGGATTATTAAAAGTTTCAAACAAATAAAATAAATAACTATTTTTTTATAGATCTTAAAAAATTAACATTCAAGTTTTTTGTTTCATATTATTTAGAACTACTAAATCTCAATTTCACTATTTACAGAGGAACTATTCCCAGCTGAAAATCCCTCAATTTATTTTACTAAAGCTCCTGAAGGGCCAGGACGAGCTCATGGACGGTTATATGATGCTGTAACAAATTAAAAATCGTATGTATCTTTGTAAGAAAAAAATATCTGTTAAAATGGTATACACATGTAATTAAACGATGATTATCTTTTAACTCAGCTGTGTTATTTTATTTTAATCGATAGGTCTCCACATGAAATATCCTCGTAGAGGAACAGTATTGTCTACTGTTGTTGTTGTCTAAGGCTGAGATTAATAGTCGTTGCTTAGCACGCGCTAGGACTTAGTCGCTGCTTCGGACTGTCAAACTGCATATAGAAAAACTAAATTTTGACAGTTCTAAGCAACGACTTGGGCTAAGCAACGACTATTAATCTCAGCCTAAGTAGTTGTTGTTACTACTCTGCAGTAATATAAACTGAACAGTAGTGTCTGCAATTGTGAGGAACAGTACAATTACTATTAGTATCTTATCTTATCTTATTGGTTTTGGGGTTGACATCAGTCAAAAACACTTCGACCCTTTGGGATCTTTTGTGTGTTCCCCATTCCTATTATCCACACACCTCAGTATCGTCCCCAAATATGTTGTTGACATATTTAAGGACATCACCAAGGTCGATTAGCCTGTAGCTTTCTGGATCCGGATAAGCCTGTCCTAGGTATTTTATTCTTTGGATGGCCCTAGCGTCACAGTCGCACAGTAGGTGCCGCATGGATTCGGGCTCCTTACCACAGAATCTGCATGTGGGATCATCTCTTACTCCTATAGTATAGAGGTGTTTGTTGGTTGTATAGTGTCCTGAGAACACTCCCACCAGTAGCCTTATTTGACTTCTATTGAATTTCCATATCTTATCCAGGCCTATTGCCCTCATACCAATGAATTTCTTGGAATGTATAAGGCCTTGCTGCGTTAACCACCATCTTGTGTGTTTGTCCTCAGCAAACTTTTTTAAAGCATTAATGATTGTTATGTTGGGTATGCCTATAAATGGTTCAGGTCCAATTAAGGGAGTTTCCGAACCCATTTTAGCAAGTTGGTCTGCCTTTTCATTGCCTTCGATACCCATATGTCCCGGCACCCAGGCCAGTCTTACCCTGTTGTTCCTGCCGATTTTGTTCAACAGTTTAACACATTCCAAAACCAGCCCAGATCTGGTCTCATACGAGCTCAGAGCTTTAAGTGCTGCTTGGCTGTCGCTGAGAATATTTATGTTTTCTCCATGTGATCTCATGTCTAGGATCTTCTTTGCAGATACTATTATCGCATACAGTTCTGCTTGGAAAACTGTAGGGTAATGTCCCATGCTTACATGAATATCATGACCATTAGTATGTATTCCTGCACCCGTTCCTGACTGCATCTTTGATCCATCAGTATACCAGTTTTGACATTTACTGTCGGGTTTAGAACCATTTTCCCATTCGTCCCGTGACGGGAAATATGTTTTGTAGTTCCTTTTAAAGATTCGAATAGTCGAAATGTTGTCAGCGCACATTTCAAGAATCCTATCGAGATTGTTGTCAGTTTCCATCCTAGTGTGAATAGTTTGGGGCATATTTGGATACCACTCTTTATTATTCCGTAGTCGGTAAAGTGATTTCCTTGCCTCCATTTCTATTATCACGTGTAAAGGTTTAAGATTTAATAGTACCTCCATAGCTGCCGTCGGTGTTGTTTTAAAGGCACCTGAAATAGACATACATGCCAATCGTTGTAACTTAGCTAGGTCTTTTTTACAGATATCAAGCTTAGTCCGTGGCCACCACACAATACTTCCATATGTTAGTATCGGCGTTACCATGGTATTGTATATCCACTTCATTACTGTTGGTTTTAGTCCCCATGTTTTGCCATATGCCGATCGACACATAGCAAATACCCTTATTGCCCTTTTTATTAACATGTCAACATGTAGTTTCCATGTAAGGCTTTTATCTAGAGTAAGACCGAGATATTTTACGTCAGTGGACCATTGTAGTTCAGACCCGTATAACTTTAAAGAGATCAGTCCCGTTAGGTCTCTTTTCCTTGTGAACAGCAATGCTGAAGTTTTACTCGGGTTTATTGACAGATGTTGAGAGTTACACCATTCTTCAACAGTTCCCAGAGCCTTTTGTGCTACACTTATTGTTGTGCCTACAAATTTACCGTTTACCATTATAACTAGGTCATCAGCATATCCTACTGTATAATATGGGCCAACGTTTAGTTTTGTTAGAATTGAGTCTACAACAAGGCTCCACAGCAAAGGAGAAAGTACTCCACCCTGTGGACATCCTTTGGTTGTAGTTATCATCATTTCATCTCCGAGTAGTTGTGATATAACCATTCTACTCCTAAGCATATTTTGTATCCATCTACAAATGGTTGATTCTATGCCATGGTGTTTTAAGGCATTGTCAATGCCTTCAAAAGTTGTGCGATCAAATGCTCCTTCTATGTCTAAGAATATGCCTACGCATACCTCCTTGTTCTCTAAAGCCATCTCGGCTTTATGAACGACATGATGAAGCGCGGTTTCAGTTGACTTTCCTTGTTGATAGGCACATTGAAGTCTGTGAAGAGGTGTCCTTGTTAGTGGGCCCTCCCTAATGTGTCTATCCAGTATTTTTTCTAATATCTTTAATAAGAAAGATGATAGACTAATAGGTCTAAACGACTTGGGTTCTTCGTAGGTTACTTTACCTGGCTTCGGTATGAATACTACCTTAACCATCCTCCACTGCTTTGGTGTGTAACCAAATGCAATGGATGCTTTGAAGAGTCTGCTAATGTGGGAGTTTAGTATTGGCAGCCCCCTTTGTAGTAGAATGGGATATATTTCATCTGGACCCGGAGATTTATAAGGTTGGAAATTGCTCAGGGCCCATTTGATTTTATGTTCGTCTACTATTTTTTTCGCAGTTTCCCAGTCTCGTTTGGTGGTATGTACTGCCTGGTCGTTGACAGTGTTTAGGTTGTCTACCTTGTTGTTTGTGATAATCGATCCTGGAAAGTGTGTTTTAAACATAATTTCCAACGTACCCTTCCCAGTCTCCATTAGCTTACCGTTTTCGTCCTTTACCATCATAAGTGGGTTGGCTTTCGTAGTAGCCATTGCCTTTGTCAGTCTCATGATGCCGGGTATTGATTCTATCGATTCGCAATGGTTTTTCCATGCCTGTCTCTTAGCTTTCCGTACTGCTTTATTATACTCTGTTAATAAACGTGCATACTCACTAAAATCTTTTTTTGCTTTCGCGACATTGAAAGCCTTACGAGTTACCTTGCGTAGTTTAGCTAAATCCTGATTCCACCATGGGACCTTTTTCGCTAGAATATTTTTTTCCGGACAATTGTTAGTCCATGCCGTCTTGATTGCAGTACCAATCCTGTCAGCTTCGAATTCTATATCTATAGTGGAATTGAGCTTACCTTTTTTGTTTCCTAGTTCTACCTTTAGATCACTGTAGTAATTTTTCCAGTCGGTGTTCCTAGGATTCCTTCTCTGTACGGTTACAATGTTATGTTTCATCATGTACCTAAAGCATATATATCTGTGATCAGAAAGAGATGTTTCATTAGACACATGCCAGTTATCTATGTTAGAGAATGTGTTCCTAGAAGTTATTGTAATATCTAACACCTCAGCCCTTTTTGCATTAATAAATGTTGGCCTGTTACCTTTATTTAATATTAATAAGGAAGAACTTACAAGATATTCTAATAGTTTCTCCCCTCTTGAGTTGTTGTCCGTGCTTCCCCAGACAACATGATGAGCGTTTGCGTCACATCCCATAATGAGGTGTTCATTGCTGCTAGAGCGTCTTTGTATTAGCTCCTCAATTCTAGGTGTAACGGGCTCCTTGTCTTCATATGGAAGGTAGGCTGAAGCTATTAATGTTTCCTGCCTGCCCTCTCCTGATATGATTTTTATTGTAGTAAGATCCCTGTGACAGAAATTAGTTAGTGTTGTTGCATGTATGCCATGTCTGACATAAATGCAGGTTCTAATATTCCCATCATTAGCTTGATGTAAATGACCACCTATATTATTCAAGCCTTTAACTATTCCTTTATAAAGGTATGGTTCCTGTATTAAAGCTACATCATATTGATTTGCCATAAGTGCTCGTGCCAAAAGGGCAGTCGCCGATTTACAGTGGTGTAAATTAATTTGTACAAAATTTAGGTACCTTTTATATGAGTCCATCTTTCTTGATGATCCCTTGTGATTATGTTTGTTTAGTGTTAGTTTTATATGTAAGTGAATGTGTGGTTAAGTTGTAAATATGTAATTTAAGTGTGTGTGTATAAAGTTTAGTTTATGTGTGTTTGTGTCTGGGTCTTTGTGTGTTTAGGGATTTTTTGGGACCTCCATAGGGCCCTCCTCTGCTCCTGACATCTCCGACTGCTCCCCCTGTTCGCTCAGTTCCAGGTCGACCAGTCCCTCCAGCAATTCTGCTGTTCTCACCGAGGTGGTAGGTGATGTAGGGTCTTCCACCTTTCCAGCAGATTGCTTTTCCGAGTCCTTGACGTCCTCCTCCGGCTTCTTTTCCTCGAGAAGCTTGAAGAAGTCCCTCTCCAAACCGGTTTTTATGTGGTAACCCTTTTCGCGGATCACCTCAGCGGAGTCGTGGTCCATAAGGACGATTCGTCTCACGTTGAGGCCCTCCACGATTGTGTCAACCACTCTCCAGAGATCGGTGTTCAAGGCCGGGTTGAGTTTTTGAGTTAACCTGAGTATGCTCTCCAACTCAACCTCACCCTTGTACACCGATCTCCAGGCCATTTTGACCGGTTTAGGCAGGTCCTTTGCCTCTATCACCTTGAGGGTAATCGGCCCGAGCTTTCTGCCGTTTAAGGTACACAGCCATTTGGTAGAGGACTGGTCTAGGCATAGAATATGAGCTACTCCTCCAGCTAGCCCATTCATGTCGATGTCAGGACAGGGCTCCGCTTCTAGGATTAATCCATGAAGTAGCTCCCTTATCCTGACATAGTCCTCCTGCTTAAGCATTGTCTTTGGGTACAAATCCGTGGTGATAGCCATTTTCGTACCCGTCAGTGCCTCTTTGTATGACCCTTGCGTCTTTACCCTTTTGGGGTCACCAGCAGGATCTCTCTTTTCATCGCTCACTTCGCGAGGCCTTTTGGACTGCCCTGCTCGTGGCGACGCTTTGTCCTGCGCCTGCTGCTTCTGGAGCCTCTGGAAGCGTCGCTTGGCAGAACCATTTTTTTTCCCCGAGTGTGAAGGGCCTTGCTGCGGGTGCGGTTTCCCTGAGGGAACACTTTTTATTGGCGGTCTCGCAAGTTTCCCTCCGGTTTTGCCAATTACGCTATCTTTAGCACCTTCCATGTTTCTAATTGGTCTGTGAACAACAGGATTAGTAACACTGGCGCCCTGGCTTCTGGATGGACCTTTGTTATCTCTACTAGTTGCAACAGCCGTGCAGTGTGGTCCGCCCGAGGAGTGACCCTTATTCCCAATACTGGGTTTAATGGCCCCTTCCTTGTGCCCACCATGACGCACTTCATTGCCACTCGTAGAGGCCACGGTGGCCCCATCCTTCAGCTTACTGTCTGACAGACCTGTGCTACCGTTGCCGGTAGCGGTGGCCCGTCCCTTTGGTTGAGTGCTTTCTACAGCCTTTGTGCTATGCGCCTTTGCCTCCTCCGCAGAGGAAACCTCAGCCTTAGGGGCTGACTTGGTTTTTTTTAAAGAAAAAAAATCCATGGGTAATTAGAGTTGATTTCATCCCATTAGCTCCCCACCCTCCACGGAGCCCTCAACGTCGGGGATGCTTATAAAAGCACCAGGGCTACTAACGGGATATAGTCCCCCAATGTATGTTATTCGCGAGACTGAACAGTGCATGAAACCAGACATGCACTGCCGCCTGTAAACCCCATACACCAGAGGGCTCGCCTGGCGGCCGTCTGACGGACACCGCAGCCGATTGATCACAGTTGGCTATTCTGCGACCGCCCGTGTTGGAAGAAATCCGGACCAAAGTGGTGTGTTGCAGTCAGGAAACAACCTCCACAGGCCTCCTTTCCACTCAACCACCAGGACTCCTTCATCCTTCCTTACGGGTCCCCGCGCACGGCACAAACACGCGGGTGAGCATTGTGTGTACATATATATATTACTATAGATAAGCGCTCACTACTCGTCTACAGCGAAGTGTACTGTATATATATATAAGGAATGACGGTGAGGAGTTGTGGGTAGGTATTATCATATACTATTATATGAAAATGTGAAAAAGTGTAATATAATATTAAGTACATAAATATATAAATATTAATACATACACATTTATTTATGCATATATATTTATAAAGCCATCTCCATTGTCCGGAGCCCCTCTCCGAGTGAGAGGTGCCCCTGCCTGGTTGCATTGAGGGATGCTCCGCAGGAAAGGAGTAGTTATACCAATAAATGCATATATAATATATAAAGCGTTTTCCTACGGCCAGGCTGTGCAGTGCGCCCGATATACTCTGCTATTGCCGGTGTTATGAGGTGGATGATATGTGCACGAAGCTCATTGGCCGACAACATTGCCCAGGGGGGATGACCCGCATAAGGCAGGTTCACCACCAAGCAGTCCCGTCCACCCCTGCAAGGTTCCGCATTCTGTAGAACGCACAACCCCGCAGTAGCGGCCTAAGATAGTGGTGGCGACGTGGACATGTATATTCGGACTTTAGGTGTGCGTCTGGTAGTCCAACTTCGTGTACTTGGACGTACCTACGCTAGCGGCCAAGATAGCCCACACCTACTTTCCCCCCCTACTACTAACAGTAGTTTGTACTGTTCCTTAACAATAGCAGACACCTTATCAAACAGTTACTATTACTACAGAGAAACAATAACAACTATTTACCAACAGTAGTGTGTACTGTTCCTTTAAAGTAGCAGTCACCGTACCGAACCATTAATAAAACTGAATAGTAACAGTAACAACAACTACTCAGACAACAAAAACAGTAGAAAATACTGTTCCTCTACATTAGCTGATACTGTATCGTACTGTAATAAAACAGTAACCACTACTTACCAACAGTAGTGTGTACTGTTCCTTTACAGTAGCAGTCACCGTACCGAACCATTAATATAACTGAAGAGTAACAGTGATAACAACTACTCAAACAACAACAACAGTACAAGATACTGTTCCTCCCCATTAGTTGGCACTGTATTGTACTGTAAAAGATACTGAATATAAACAGTAATTATTACTTACTAACCATAGTGTGTACTGTTCTGCCACAGTAGCAGACACCGTACCAAACAGTTAATATAACTAATATGTAACATCAAGAACTACTTACCAACAGTAGTATGTACTGTTCCTTCACAGTAGCAGACACTTTAACAAACATTTAATATTACTGAATAGTAACAATGACGACTACTCACCCACAGTAGAGGATACTGTTTCTCGTCATTAGCTGATATTGTACCGTACTGTACAAGAAACTGTAAAAACACAGTAAGTACTACTTACCAACAGTTGTGTGTACTGTTCCTGCATAGTATCACTCATCGTGCTAGACAGTTAATGACATCGAAGAGAAACAGTAACAATTAATAACCAAACAGTAGAGCTGTACTGTTCCTCCACAGTAGCTGACACTGTACTGAAAACAGTAAGTGGCACTGAAGATAAACAGTAACAACCGTGTATTCCGTTTATTGTTTACCTTAACTGAGAATACAGTAATATTAACTGTTACAACTTAACTGTTTTTGCCCATTTACATTAACTTTATTATTCAGTCCGCTCTATTTTTACTGTGCATATCGTTATGGTTTAAAGAAATTTCATTATATTTCACCGATTATTTTTCTCAGTGGCTGAGTCCGTTTAAATGATCTCGGAAGACAAAAAAGGCACCCGTGATCTATTTATTTATTTTTAAATAAAAAAGTGTCTAACTTTTAAATTATTGTAAAATTGTCTCATACGAAACAACCTATAAATTATTTGCATACCTACCTAAATTAATTATAATAGAATAATGATTGACGGAAAAAAATCAATTTAGTATAGCACATATCTTATTATCAGCGGCGGTATTCTGTTTCTTATAACGAAAACGTTAGGTTGTCCAAATAACTGAATCCTATACTTTTGGCTTGAACATTTGAAATATTTCGTGTTGTGTCCTTTGTACATAAAGGATTTCGTTATTTTGTTACCTTTAAAAGAAACAGAATATGGCCCCTGATAATAAGATATGTGATAGGCGATCACTGTCAAAAAAAAAAACAATTAAAAAACAAAATCCAAATATGTATAAATAAATGCCCATCTCTAAGCACGATGCTTCAGGGGACTCATTTGAAGATGAACTGGGGGGTTCTGTGTCATTGGCAAAATTATATAAATGCCACTAATGAAGAACAAAAAAAAAACAGGGGGGTCATTTCAAGATTGCGACCGCTAAACACGACAAATGTTGTGTAAACTATACATATTGAAATTAAGTTTTCGGGTACTTTTGATATATATATATATATCATCACGGGTGCCTTACGGTGCCCGAGACCGCCTAGACGGCCCCAGGGTACCCAGCGGAGGGGTTTTTAATCCCACCTCGTCGTAGCCGATGGTATGAGTCTACACCGAACAAGTGGCTAGCTCGTCGCGATGTTTTAAATAGACTCGATAACCCATCTATAAACAGTTTCACAAGTTGGTATAGTGAAACCGGGACCGACAGCTTAACGTGCTCTCCGAGGCACTATAGTGGTTGTTATAAATTAATTGACCGTATGACTATAGATTTAAACGACGATTTGACGAGACTGTGACATAGAATGACAGTTACTTTGACAGGGTTCTATGATATACAACGACATCAAACAGACGACAAATACTTATAAAAATTATATTATAATAAAGCCTTATTATACGACCGGCATATTGGTTTTATTTTGACCAATATCCTACAAGTGGTCCTTCGAGAAAAGTACGACATCAGTTTTGTGGAAAACGGTCCAAGTGATTTGTGTGAGTGTTATTTATGATAGTGACACGAAGCCAGGCAAAGAAGATGGAATCTGGTAAGCATGACGACATGACAAATGCTGCCGGAACCATCACTCATGACGACAACATCGGCCACACTCGTGCTCACACCAGAGACTCATCACCAGCCAGATCAGACCTCTCGACACGTAGTGCAACATCCAGTTGCACTTCATCAGTCCGAAAACAACGACTTTTAGACCTACAACTTCAAAGTGCCAAAAACATCGCTGAAATTGAAATAGAACATCAACGACGAATTGCTGAAATTCAAAAAGAATTGGAGCAAGAAAAACTACAAATTATAGCAGAATACGAAGACTCGAAATCCCTTGTACTTTCAAGAGCTAGTTCCCTTTCTAAATTATCCAGAAAAAAATCTAGAATTGAGTGTAAACGTCCAGCGATTCCTAATGTCGAACCTTCCACATCAAAACAGGCTAATGAAAATCTTCCAAATTCCAGTATCGAAAAATTTATTGCAAGACAAACATGTATAAAAGACCTACCAATATTTTCGGGAAAACCAGAAGAATGGCCAATGTTCTTTAGCCAATTTCAAAATACAACAAGACTGTGTGGTTATACAGATGAAGAGAACATCGCCCGACTTTATAACTGTCTCCGGGGAGAAGCGAGAAGCAGTGTTCACGCATTATTAATGAGTTCATCTAACCTGCAAAAAATCATATCAACATTAAAATTACGTTTTGGAAGATCAGACTTCATCATTGACACAATTTTGACAAAATTACGGAACATGCGCGAAATACGTCACGACGACATCGGTCAATTGTTGACATATGCGACAGAAGTGCAAAATACAGTTTCCATTATGACTTCAATGAATGAAATTAACCATTTAAATAATCCAATCTTAGTTCGAGATATATTAGCGAAATTACCGTCGACTTTAAAGTATCTTTGGGGACAAGAAAAGCAACGTAGACACATAACAATAAATAATTTGCAAGACTTATCAATTTGGTTGATGGAAATTACGACAGCAACAGCTGATTTTATACCTTTGGCAAGTACACATGCACTTAATAACAAATTAAATTATCAAACTAAAGATAAACAACATCATCGAGTCTTGAATACAAAAAAATACAAATTATGTCATAAATGCAAGGGTGACCATGAACTTAAAGACTGCCCGGAATTTTTAGAACTTTCTACGGACGACAAATGGAAATATGTGACCTCAGCAAAGATATGCTTTTCGTGTTTATCTATTAAGCACCAGCTTCAAACCTGTAAATATAAAACCAAATGTAACTTTAATAATTGCCAGAGGTATCATAATACTTTATTGCATGCTGAACCTATACCAAGACAAGGTATGAGGGAGACTACAGACATCAATATGACAGCACCGGCAGTTTCCATGCCGAACCCTGATACTTTAGTGACAAACTTGTCTCATGATAATAATACCGTCCTTCTCAAGGTTGTTCGAGTCATGTTAACCGGACCCAGCGGAGATTTTGAGGCAGCTGCACTTTTAGACGAGGGAGCCGCCGTCAGTCTTATCGACGCGTCGTTGGCAGCACGCGCTGGTCTGGATGGAGTCCTCGCCCCCTTGCGTATCTGCGGTGTCCACGGAATGACGTCGATCGACCCGACATCTAAATCAGTGTCGTTTAATATTCGCGGTAGTGCTAGTAATAGTGTAGTTTATAAGATGTCCAACGTTCGGTCCGTAAATAATTTAAAATTACCTATAAACAATTTTAGTTATAAGAAAATTGTAAATAAATTTCCTTATGTTTGTAAATATATAAATTTGACTGACATTTCTATAAATAAAATTGAACTTCTGATTGGACAAGATCACATTGACTTGATAGTAACTAGGAAAATCATACAGGGTCCAAAAAATGCACCGATGATTTCAAAAACTAACCTGGGGTATGTATTACACGGTGTTATCTCCAGCCCACATATATATGACAAAGCTGACATACTTCATCTTTGTTCATGTGACGAATTGACTGAAACTTTGAAACGGAGTTTTAGGACAGAAGACTTCGGCATCAAGTTACAGGTAGACACTCCTAGGTCTCGGGAGGATATTAGAGCGCTAGACATCATGTCAAAGACTACTCGTTACATGGGAGATAGATGGGAAACTGGTTTATTGTGGCGGACAGATGAAGTTAGCTTACCTAACAGTTATGCACAAGCACGAGCCAGACTTGACGGAATAAACAAAAAGATGAAAAAAGACTTAGACTTTTGTAAAAAATATAATGACAAAATTAATGATTACCTTCAAAAAGGATACGCGACTAAATTGACACCTGACGAAGCTCTGCAAAAAACAAAAAAGACTTGGTACTTACCTCATTTTGCCGTATTTAATGTAAATAAACCAAATAAATTTAGGTTTGTTTTTGACGCAGCCGCTAAAAGTAATGGTAAATCATTAAACGATTTTCTATTACCTGGCCCTGATTTTCTAAATTCTCTTCCAGGTATTTTAATTAGATTTCGATGCCATCAGTTTGCAGTAATGGGAGATATTCAAGAAATGTTTCTTCAAGTTGCAATTACAGAGGAAGACAAAGACGCGCAACGATTTCTTTGGGGAAATGAAGAGTACAGGATGAACATGATGATTTTTGGTGCAGTTTGCTCACCGTCATCTGCACAATATGTCAAAAATATTAATGCGGAAAAATATAAGAACAGTCATCCGAAAGCGGTAGAAGCCATCATGTACAGACACTATATGGATGATTATATAGATTCCGTAACTTCTGAAGACGAAGGTATTAAATTAGTTCAAGATATAATTCAAATCCATAAAGCATGTGGATTTAATATGACAAAAATATTAAGCAATTCTCGCAATATTCTTCGACACCTTCCGGAACAAAATTTATCACCTACAGGAATCAAAATTATTAGGGACGCTGATGAAAATTTGACAGAGAGAGTTCTTGGTATAAATTGGAAACCAGACGATGACACATTCAATTTTCAACTAAATTTTTCCAAGATATCTGAAAACTTGAAATTTGGAATTAAAAGGCCCACCAAACGTGATATTTTGAAATTGATGATGTCTGTTTTTGACCCGTTGGGATTAATTCTAAATATTACAATAAAAGCCCGAATATTTTTTCAAGAAGTATGGAAAACAAAAATCGGCTGGGATGACGAAGTTGATGTGGACATTTTTAAGCGTTGGCAATCCTGGCTGCGACAACTACACGATGCTGTAAAAATTAAGATACCAAGATGGTTTCTAAAAATAAATTCTGACCTGTCAACGCCTGTAGAAATACATGTCTTTTGTGATGCTAGTTCTAAAGCCTTTGCTAGCATTGCATATATCAGATCCCGGATGGAAGATGGTAGTTACCATATAGGTATAGCTTTAGCCAGAGCTCGAGTAGCACCACTCAAAGTTCTCAGCATACCTAGACTGGAACTTCAAGCTGCTGTAATGGGTACCCGAATGTGTCAAACGTTAACAAAATACATTGACCTGAAAATAAGTCGTGTAATATATTGGACTGATTCCAAAACAGTGTTAAGCTGGATAAAATCTGATTGTGGAAGATTTAAACCCTTTGTATCTCATCGCATAAGTGAGATTTCAGAATATACGTTACCTGAACAGTGGAGATGGATACCGACTCACCTGAACCACGCAGACGACGCTACAAGAGACTGCGATAATGACGACGACACACGATGGATATTAGGACCTTCATTCTTAAGGTTTCCGGAATCTGAATGGCCTGTAGAAAAAAATGAAAATATAGACTTAGAAAATAATGACCCTGAAATAAAATCAATTTTACTTACCTCATATGTAAATAATGCATACTTACCTGACGACGGACGATTCTCCAACTATTGGAGACTGATTAGAGCTACTGCCTGGATACTACGACTACGACATAATTTAATTAATAAAAATAAACGTAAAGGTGACTTACTTACCTGTGAAATTATTGAAGCTGAAAAAATGTGGTTAAGAGAAAGTCAAAGTAGATATTTTATAGAAGAACTTACCTTATTGAGGACAGGACAGCCTGTAAATAGTGACAGCAAAATTTTTCAATTAACTCCTTTTCTAGATGAGGATGGAATTTTAAGAATCTATGGACGAATAGAGGCTGCATCTATAAACTATGACGTCAAGAATCCTATTATTTTACATCCACAAGACAAATTTGTTAAACTTTTAATAATGAAGTATCATAAAGATTGCAACCATATGGGAAAAGAAAGTGTATTGAACAATATTAGACAGAAATTTTGGATTATTCGTGGACGAAATGCAGTGAAGGCTTCTTGGAATGATTGTCAGTCATGCAAAAATAATAGAGCGCAACCCATTCCACCCCTGATGGGACAAATTCCGATTGCAAGACTCACCGCGACATTTAAACCATTTTCATTTACAGGACTTGATTATTTTGGCCCTCTAACTATAAAAATTGGACGTAGACATGAAAAAAGATACGGTGCTCTTTTTACATGCCTAACTGTCAGAGCCATTCATATTGAGTTAGTGAGCGATTTGTCTACCAACAGTGCCATATTAGCTCTTAGAAGATTTATCGCTAGACGTGGCTGCCCACACGAGGTGTGGAGTGATAATGCAACTACATTTAAGGGTGCAGCAAGAGAACTCAAAGAATCTGTGGCTAACATAAATAAAAATGAATTGGAACAATTTTTCAGCACCAGGTATATAACTTGGAAATTTATACCTCCAAATAGTCCGCATCACGGGGGGTGTTGGGAAAGGATGGTGCGCTCAGTCAAAACATCCTTAAAAAAGACTTTAACAGAATGTGTGACCTCGGAACAAACGTTAATAACTTTATTGGCTGAAACGGAATTTATTATAAATAACAGACCATTGACTCATATTCCAATAGACACCAACGATGACTTACCTTTGACTCCAAATAATTTCATTTTTGGACCAGCTCATAACGTGACCTACCCAATGAGGCATTTCGACGATACTGACCTACTGAGGAAAAGCTGGCGCGAATCCCAAAGGCTGACTGACCTTTTGTGGAAACGCTGGATGAAAGAATATGTACCAACACTGACTAGACGGACTAAGTGGCACAAAATAACTGATCCAATTCAAGTAGGTGACATAGTGATAGTTGCGGACGATCAATCACCAAGAAATGTGTGGCCTAAAGGTATGGTCAATAAAATATACCCAGGTAAAGATGGGGCAGTTAGAGTAGTTGATGTACAGACTAAAGATGGGACTTACAAACGACCAGTGACTAAACTTTGCAAACTAGACGTACGACGGTTAGACTAGACTTAAGCATTGACTAGCAATACTGGGGGGAGAATGTTATAAATTAATTGACCGTATGACTATAGATTTAAACGACGATTTGACGAGACTGTGACATAGAATGACAGTTACTTTGACAGGGTTCTATGATATACAACGACATCAAACAGACGACAAATACTTATAAAAATTATATTATAATAAAGCCTTATTATACGACCGGCATATTGGTTTTATTTTGACCAATATCCTACAGTGGTGTTGTCAAACAAATGTACATAAATTTTTAGATTAAAAACTCATTGGTACACACCGGGATTCGAACCAGGGACCTAAGTGTTTTTAAGTCCAAGGTCTAACCAACTCGGCCACCACGTATATATATATATATATATATGTATATTTCTTTCGAAAATCAAACAAAACAATTAGTAGCTCTTTTTTGTCTTTTCTTTATATAGATTTAAATGAGCATTGATAAACAGATAATGAATTATAATGAGGAGTTTTCCAGTAGTTATTATTTAACGCAACAGATGGCGTTTAGTCTACAAAAACTGTCAAAATTGATAGTGTAATATATAAAATACACCCAAAATTTAGGGTAAATAGGAAAACAAATACCTTTATACGAATAATTTATCAAATTTACTTAACTTTGTTTAACATATACACTAATATACTGAGCACTTTGCCTTACAGCACCAACTTAAGCAATATTTTTTCTTTTAAATATCATCATATTAGTAATTAAATTTTAATTTCTAAGGTACCATAGTCTTTTTTACGAAGTTTTTCTTTACAGGGTATCTACTAAAGATTATAGAGAGCAAGAATAACGAGTAAGTAGATATAAAAGTGACAAAATATGGTAAAAATATAACACGTCTTGCAATACCAAAATTTAGTTTTAATTCATAGAGAATTTCAGTCAACCTTTTTTGACAGTTTTTGTGGATATCTCTCCTGCTGCCATCTAGTGGAATATTTTGGAACTGGCAAAAAGAAAACTCCTCATTAGATAATTTTAATGTATTAGTAAAATGTATGATGAAGGTAGATTTTTTGACTATTAAATTTCTTAACAGCTCGCACTCTTTTAACGGTGCGGGCGGACCAGAGGCCTTAGTGCGAGTTTGTTTTAACTGCGTTAAGCGAGTAGTCCTCACTAGGATCAATTAATTGACTAAGCCTGTCAAAATAAGCTAATCTGATTGGCGGAGAGCTTCTCCACAATTTTCTGGTGTAAAATATTTTTTTGCAGGACCCTAAGACTCTAACGATTAAAACAAGACCATTAGCAGACCGGTCCCATGGATAGATTTTGAGCTACAGGTAGTTTTAGTAAAAAATTCACAAAAAAGTCAAATAAAAAATAAAAATAAATTAAAAAAAAACCTTGAGGCCAAGGTCAATATATTGGGCGGGGGTAGGTAGCAGACTATCCCTAGTTTCTACCCTAGGCGTATGTACAGTTCCCTTTTAAACACCCTGTATAATAAAACACTTCTCTAATCTATAATAAAACAATCTCCTATACAAACACAACACTAAACTGATGTTTGCAGCGTCGCGTCGCTGCAAAATTAATATTAACATACTTTTAGATGGCAACAAAATTGTATATAGATGGGTTATTGAGTCTATCCAAACAACGTGACGTGCTAGCCTCTTGTTCGGTGTAAACTCATATACGTACCATCGGCTACGACGAGAAACCTCTCCGATGGGTACCCTGAGCCGTCGAAGTGGTGTCGGGGACCGTAAGACACCCGTGATGATATTTATTTATATTTTTATTGATACAATTTTTTTTTTCATTAAAAAATACTTTTTAATTGATAAAGTGACCATGAAACTGAAACTCAAAAAGGAAATTCAAACTCTGAAGTAAAATGTTTGTTTATTCACCTACAATGCTTTTGCAAATTTAACACAGTTGATCAATTTCGTAGGTTTTATTTTTAAATAATAATAATATGTAGGACAATTTAAGCATATTGTTCTGGTCACAAAATAAGCTCTAAGCTTGTACCATGTGTACCAGAAAGAACGCTATTAAACTATATTTTATAAACCCCCACACCATCCATATAAATTCTGAAAGATATACCTTCTTTAGATTAGAGAATACATTTATTGGAATTGCATCCCAAAAGTTAAAATGTCAACTGTAGAACATTCGGTCTTGTATGTAAATAAATTTAACTCAGCTTCACAATCTCTGGCATAAGGGTCTTTAACTCTGTTTTGTAGTTCGTTTACATAGTGATAGGGAGTTACATCGTTTGGACGATTTTATTAACACATTATGTTAATTAAATAAAGTATTGTTTCTTTTGAGATAAAGTCAGTATTCAACTCACTGACACGAGTTGCCTGTTGTGTGCTCAAGTGATTTAAAATATTTTGATTTGATTATTATATGTTATACTTTTTTGCCATGGTTTATAAATTAAGAAATAAACGTATTTATCAATAACATTTTATTTACATTTAAAAATTATTTTAATAAAAAAAATGAAGGTAGATAATACAATTTAATACCTAGGTACTTAATTAGTGGATTCAAATACCTATTTACTGTTGTTATTAAAATTAAGTATATATATATATAATGAACGGAAATAGAAAAGCTATTCTTAAATTTGAAAATTTGTCTGTAAGAACAAAAGAGAAAAAATCGTGGTTTGGAAGGAAAGTTATTAAGAAAAGTTCGATACTTCTACATGATGGTAAGTTAAAATTTACGTATGTTAAAATTTTGGTACCTTCTTAGATATAATTTAGTTATGGAAATGTGATAAAATATATACTTAATATATATTTCAAATTAACTTCAGCAAAGTAAACCCTGTTTCAGTAAATTATAAGTACAAGAAAGTACTATCAAATTGTTAATAATTAGGTAGTTTTTAAAATTTATATAAACAGTTCCATAAACATGATAGTAAAGTCTAGTGCATCCAAGAAGAGAAATGAACCAAGTAGGTAGGTATATAATTATATATTGTATTACATTTTTTTTTAACATAAATTTTATTTATTATAAAAAAATATAAGATACAGAAAATATATATATATATATATATATATATATATATTAAATTACTGTTGGTGCGAATTTTTAAAATTTTATTTATGCTACCTATGCTTTAGAAGCCTAAGATAAATAAAATTTCACAATTATTAAGATCGATTGAATTACCGTCCTTATTTTGGATTCCTCATATAGATAATAATGTAATGTTATAAGTTTCATTACAGTATACAATTTTAGATACAATAGTTATAATATTAAAAATATATATCTTGAAACAACAACAGCTGCAACTTTTTTAATAAGATATATAGCTCTTTTCCGGATCCATTTTGCAACTGACTCTTTTTTGGTACATCAGCGTGATAAGTGACACAATTTCCTAAGATAATTAAACAAGTAGTAGCTTAGTAGACTTTTATGGCTTGATAGCTATACTACAATTAACTATACTTAGGTAGTTTATCAAGATTATTATTATATTCTAGATTATTATTATTATAGTCTAAGTAAATACACAGCTCATTCTTATTTTTATTATTACAGTTTCAGGTAAAATTAAAGGGGGAGACTTCATTGCTGTAATAGGACCAAGGTATTATTATTTTCATAAAGATCTAAATAGTAATTGTTGATGGTAAATATTGTAGGCACGAAACAATTCTTTAAAATTGTGCATTATTTTCAGTGGTGCTGGAAAAACAACTTTTTTAACTTCATTAGCTGGTAAATGCACTTCTCCTTCAGAGGGTCTAGTTATATACAATAACCAAAATGTTAAAGAAATAAATCAGGGTTTAGTAGAAATTGTACCGCAATTTGAAGTATTTGTTGAAAGTCTTAGCGTATATGAACATCTTAATTTTATGGTAAGTTTTCATTAATATATAGCTGGGATAAATTCCTTGATTTTTATGTGAGCACAACATGTGACCTTGTATCTGCCTGATGTTAAGCAGACCTACAAAGCTCAAAAAATAAAAATCAATAAATTACTTAATAAATTGATGTACAACAATTGTTAAGGTTGCCTACCTAACACATTTATATAGTAAAAGTAACACAGTTATAAGTAAATATATAATTATTATTATAGATGGAAATAAAACTAACTGCATCAATGAAAGTTTCTAAAATAAGAGCTCTGAATGTTTTACTAACGACTTTAAAATTAAAAAAACATTACAACACTACAATAAAGCATTTATCAGGGGGAGAAAGAAGATTACTATCGTTGGCAACTTCGGTAATTACTGTTGCAAGTTTTATATCTTATTAAATAAAATAATGCACTTACTTATTAATTTTAATTTATTTCAGTTGATTTCAAACCCTAAAGTAATAATATGTGATGAACCAACGACAGGCCTAGATAGTTATAATGCAGCTTTAGTGGTGGATGTCCTAAATAATTTATCAAGTCCTAACAATATAATAATATGCTCCATTCATCAACCTTCATCAGATATTTTTAAGGAATTTAAATCTGTAATTTTATTAGCGGAAGGAAGGTTGCTTTTTCATGGCGATCAACTATTATGTAAAAATATTTTTGAAAGGTTAGCAAAACAACATTGTGTACTTGTTACAAAATATTTAGTATATTATTGAATGAACTAGTAATTTATGTATTTATATGTTTTAGCGTTCAACTAGTTTGTCCCAAGAATTATAATCCTGCTGAATTTTACATTAGAGCAATATCAAATCCAAACGATTCTGAAAATTGTGTAGATAAAATTTATAATGCTTATAAACAACAAAATAAGCTAGAATATACAGAAGTTATTTCAGATACGCCATTAGAGAAGTATCCTTTTAAAATGTACGTAAACTATTCAACAGTTAAAATAATAGTCACACAATAAAGTAAAAATATAGTCTAATCCAGTAATTTTTAATTTCAGTTGTAGAAGAAATTGGTTTGTTCAAACATGGTTATTAGTTCGCAGAAGTGCTTCCACTATTAAAAGAAATAAATTAAGACATGCTTTTGAGTTGTTAACAGGAGTGGTAATTTACAAATTCTCATCCAAAGTTATTTTTTTTAAAGTTATAATGATACATAAATAATATTTATACTAGGCGATTTCAGCTTTTCTCATTGGCGTAGTCTATGGAGGTATCTCTGGAACTACTCAACAAGGAGTCCAAGATTTTCGTGGCCTAATGTGGCTTTTAGCAAGTGAAGTTGCTTTTTCTGTCGGATATACATCGCTGATAACTTTTGAATTTGATCTAACTTTATTTAAAAGAGAAGCAGGAATGTATAGCAGTTCAGCTTATTACACGTCTAGAGTACTTTGTGTGGTACGACTTATTCTTATTTTATTAATATAAATTTTCTTTATAAACAGTTTTATTAATTTGAAGTTTTTTTAGGTACCAAAGTGTATATTGTGGCCGGTATCACATGTTGTATTAGCAACGATGTTTGTTAAAGTACCAAATGTTTTAGTTACTGGGGCATCTTGGGCTATAGCTCTTATGTTGATTGGATTAGCAGCGGCGTCCTATGGTAGTAACATTTATATATAATCAAATTTCTTATTATTTAACACTATTATAATGCATTATTTTATTTACTTTCAGGATTAGCATTAGGTGCATTGTGCACATCTTCCCATATTACTACAGAAGTTATGCCATTTTGTGATACAATACTTGTATTAATGTCAGGAGCTTTTATGCGAATTTCAAGTATTCCTGTCTGGCTACATGGTTTTAAATACATTTCCCATTTTTATTATGGAATGGATGCTATTAGCAATATTTACTGGAGGCAAATACAACATATTGGTACGTATGATAATCAGTATCATGATGAAGAAATTAAGATTATTTTTAACAAGTAAAGAACACTTCTAAACCACTAAAAGATATAAAATAATCAAAATTTCAGAAGTGTCCCACCGGTTCTCACCACGTTTACCACCGCCCATACATATGCAAAAACCGTCAATTGACCTAATTATGTTTCGGTCGGTTGTAGTCTGTGGGTTCATCGGTTTTCAGGAGATTACTGTATTGATTACTTGTCGAGGTGGTAATCTTCTTTCAGGGTGTGGTTACGAAATAGGTGGTACTCGTAATAAGTACTATACGTCTGTGTCGCTGCACATTTCGTAATCGAATCATTTAGCCGGCATAGTGGGAGCGATCAATGTTGTTTAAGAACAATTATTGATTGATCCCATTCATGGACTTTGTAGGTCTGCTCTCCACCAGGTAGATGTAAAGTCACATGCCGTGCCCCAATAAAAAAAAAGTTATTTAATTCTATTAAATTAACTTTATGAAGTCAGCACTAAGTAATTAATAATACTGAATTAATAAACTTTATACCGGTGTGTACCAATGAGTTTTTAATTAAAAACATTATGTACATTTGTTTGACAACACCACTACAGTGCCTCGGAGAGCACGTTAAGCTGTCTGTCCCGGTTTCACTATATCAACTTGTGAAACTGTTCGTGAAGTTTGAATTATTTAATATTTTTAAAATGCTTCATTCTCTCCTTTTTATCATATAGGTTTTTTTTTTAAATATAGTTTATTAATATGAGACCAACTTGGTAAAACATCTTTTGGAATAATACAGGAATTCTTAAATCTGTTCAGATTTTACGGAGAATTGTGAAAAAAACATTAAAGTACTTTTAGATTTTAAGAAGTGGATGTTCTAAAATCCTTCTTCGATGTTTAACAAATTATATCGATACCATATTTGTGATGCACCTTTGAAAATAATGTAACAATCATCAAAACCGGTTAAGGTGGAAAAATAATGAAAAAACCTTTGTTGATTCGCTTAGATTTTGCAAAGTTTCACTTTTAGGTTTCTGTTTTCCAAGTTTTCATCAGAATTCTCACAAAGTAATGAGACAAACTTAGTAACTTACCCTTTCATTAAAAAAAAAATAGTTTACATTTGACGGAAATATATGCCTGCTCTTTTTTTGAAGTCTGTTAAAAATTAAAAGCAAGTTACAATATTTTTAAAACAAGTTTTTATTTCAGATTGCTCACGGAATACTACAGTTTGTGTCAGAGATGGAGTGACTGTCTTGGCCGAAAGTGGATACTCAACTGACAATTTATATTGGCTCATAGATTTTCTAGGTTTAATACTAGTTGTTTTTGGTTGGAGCTGCTTAGGTTTCATAGGATTATGGTGGGAGGAAAAGAAAGGCTTTGCTTATTAAATTTATAAACAAATAAATACTTTTATTATTATTTTTCCATTCGTACATACCTACTTACATTAAGTATTATTTCCATGGTTTAATACACAGGTGTACCTGTACTTCTTTTTACAACATTAACAAAAGCAATGAAATGAGCAACAAAATACATAGCAATCAAACACAAACAGTTTCTCCAAAAATTGTCTTCACCAAAACCAAATTTCTGAAGAACTTGTGAGCCATTTCTGATACACGTAAGACCGTCTAGGTTGGAACATTCGATGTTACTAATAAAACTCCATTGCAGTATAGAAATAGATTCAACTCCGTAGTAAAATCCTGAGAGATACTTGATCCACGATACCCAAGGGCTAAGGCTGGCCAAGTTCAGGTAGAGGCCAGAAAACATTGTTCCGAGGAGATCAAATGGCACTGAGACTAGAGCCGCAGTCTCCATCCTATCAAATACTGCTGAGAGAAATGATCCTGAAATAAATATTATAGTTATAGGAATTGGAGTAATTTAAAATGATTGCATTTTAGTAGAACACGATAATTTAAAATCGCTTATATTATATAACCCTAAATAAAAACTCACCATAGGCATTAGCATAATTGGCACAAAGTATACAAACAAAACAAAATCCGAGCCAACCCATAAATCCTCCTTTTAGACCAGCTACATAGAAAATTAAAGTGGAAAACAATAATGGTTCAATGACTGCTCGAGGTATCTAAAAATTAAAGATTAATATTAATTGTACTTAACATAATTAAGTTAATAACATTAAGGTTTGTCCAGTCAACATAGCTCCCATAGAAACGTACTTCTCATATTATTAATCCAACTGTTGACAAAATAACAAAATAAATGCACTTTATTTTAAAAAATAATATCTTTCTGTTTAACACTATATAATTTTTGAATATAATGATTAGTATATTATGTTGATATATAGAATGTTAAAAAAATACTAACAATAATTAATAAAGTGCAAAACAAATTATGTCAATTATTGATTTAATAATATGAAAGATACGTTTTGTATGGGAGCTATGATGACTGGACGAACCTTGATAAAAAAACTAAGAAATATACGAACCCAGAAAATCATTTTAGATAAATAATAAGGTCCCGGTGAATATAGCCCATTGGCAGTCTCTCGTAACAAAATGGGAACTTCATTTGGAAATGTTATGAAAACAGCATAAATGAAGAGAAATATATCTTCGGTTATGGTAAGATATAACAATCCTTCCACATTTTGGACATCACGCTGATCTAGTACTTCCAATGAGTTTATGTATGGAATTGAACAGACAATGCCTACAAACTGGAACAATGATAATAAATTAAGACAGATAAAACTGGCCCCACTACAACAATTTTTCATTATTTCACCCTAAGCATATTTCACTTTCTCAAAGGTTAGCTGGTAGAAAATGTCTAAGGCATTCAGCTCGCCTATGTACAATAAATATTTTGCAAATAAATTAAATTCATTAACAAAAAGAAACTAACCATAAGTAGTAAAAACTCCGCAATCCAAATATTACTATTATGTTTCATCGTTTGTATATTTCTCCACATCAGCCAATAAAATTGTACAAAACAATTTACTTTAACTCTGTAAGTACAGTAATGATATATATTAAAATGAAAAAAAAAACAGTTTATATTGATTAATTATTATAAAAAAATAACTTACAATGTAAGGTAGCGTTCAAATAGTTCATCCTGAAAACAAAAATTTAAATGAAAAACATTTCATTCGATATCCACTCTTTTTTGTTATTAAAACGTTAATTAATATTTACTTTATCAGTATAGTTAAAAGAAGCATCATCTTCAAAATCGACATCATCATAAATTTTGATTTTGTTCTCAATATCACTGGCTATACTAGATCTCCGGTATTCTTCGCATATCCTTCTTATTCGATCTTTACTTTCTTCTTCTTTATCTAATTGAACTCCTAATAGAGAAACGTAATACTCAGCGGCATTAAATCCAAATGGGCATTTATAATTTAATCTGAAACCAGGTAACTTTGTATTTCAATTAGACGGTTATTCAGAATAAGGTCTTATTGATTGATTTGTTACTGTTACACCTTGAGCCATTGGGTAAGTTAAAGATTTTGTATTATTCTCGAATGAAAGAAGCTTTAAACAAAAGTCCTATGAATATGTTACATATATTTATATAAAATAAATTATATTTAAATATTAGTGGGTATTAACGAATATATTAAATACAAATTTTTCTTTGAGGATTGAAAACATATCATGTGTTATGTAAGGTACCTAAACAATATAAGATCGCTACTTACTTTGCAAAGAAATATTCAGCCTGATCAATTGTTCCATGGAATGCTATTCTACCATTAGCCATCAATATCACTTGATGAAACAGTTCAAAAATTCCAGAATTTGGCTGATGTACTGAACAAATGACCATTTTACCAGCTGTCGCCATAGTTCTTAAACGTGAAATTACAGCATTCGCTGCCCAACTATCCAATCCTGTTGTTGGTTCATCACAGAATATTATTGGTGGGTCATTGAGAAGCTGAAAAAGTATTAATTATTTGTTTGGTCTTATATTTGTAAAATTATTTAAAAAAAAGTTAAAATTGCAGCATTAATATGACAAATATACTGAACAACTATCGATATAGTTATTGAAAAGTCATATTTTATGGCAGAAGATAATCACTGTCGTAGTTTAGAAATGCATTATCCAGATGGAAGTCTAAACGGCAGGAGATTTGCCATAGATAATAATAAGTAGTAAGATATAAGTATAAAAGGCATATTTATATTTGTTAGGATATTTATCTTATAATATCAACAATTTTCGGAAGAGAAACGGACATACTTGTACAGCCAGAGACACTCGCTTTCTTTCCCCACCAGACAGATCTTTGAGTCTTGTCCCAGCACATGTTACCACAGCCAAATCCCCCAACAACTGTTGAATCCGACGATTTCTTATTGCAGACGAACAACGACGATCCATCATAAGACGTGCCTTTAAATTAAATAAAAAGAAACTACTAAATTAAAACTGTTTTTATAAAACAAAATACTTTAAAAGGAGTAATATAGTAGTTAGTGTAGTAGTTTTTTTTTGTAATAAAATCTAAAGTTATTTAACAAAAACTTAATTAATATATGCATACCTATTTTAATAAATACTTGTTAATTTAATGTACTTGATACTTTTTATCTCGTAAAAGTTAAAAATCTTTGTTATTGGAGATACTAGAGATCTATGATAAATGATAATGCACGTGAAAATTATTACTGGAAATAAGATTTTTTATTTATCAGATTTTTTTGTATTTATAATTATAGTTATAGAGAACTCACCATAAATTCCATGTGCTCAAGCACAGATAGGTCTTCAATAGCTAAGTCTTGTTGCGGAACAAATCCAGAGATTCTTGCTATGACGTTAGCACCAGCTGTTCTACCGTTCAGCATAAGATATCCCGTCATTTCCCCTTTATTTCTTCGGCTGATTGCAGCTAGTAGAGTGGTTTTTCCAGCACCGCTGGAACCCATTATTGCCAAAAGATTACCCGAAGATATTGCTCCATTTACTGAAAATGTTTAATAAAAAGTTATTCCAAGAAAAACCAAGATCAAGGAAAAATATACCACTTTAATTGTAGCTACAAAATAAAGAAAGCTGGATACAGTAATACAGGGTATCCTAACATGAGAGTCAGGGTGTCAAACAACTTTTGTGAGTTATGTAAGTATAATAATAGTGTAATTTATCGTAAGTTTTTAATAAATTAATTTACCTTCATGTAGTACCCTCACATCTTCATAAATAGGTGACCTCCAAATACTGTTATGGGTTTTTCGTTTCCTATAAACACAAATATCTTTCCATGCCAAAGTAAGGTTGCTGGGGCCATCAGAAAGGGCATCATCTTCTACCCAGTTGACAACAGCTCCGGTGAGGAGATTCCTGGTTGGCAGAAGTAGCCCCGCTTCTGCCATGTTGGGGTTTGAGTAATTAGTACATTAGTGCCTGAAAAATTATATGAAACTAGTGAGCTGTTGTTATATATGTTTTTAATATAAAAAAATAAGATTCCGATATGTTACTTTTTACGTTTTAATACATTTAGGTATTCATTCATGGGTGTATGTTCATATAACTACCCTACATTTGTTTGACAACACCACTATAGTACCTCAGAGAGTACGTTGATCTATTGCCCCCAGTTTTACTATAAAAACTTGTAAAACTGTTCTACGCGAAGAACATTGTCGCTTTGTCGGTGTGTACTCGGACTACCATCGGCTACAATGAGGCGGGAATAAAACCCCTCCGCTGGATACCCTGAGGCAGTCTGGGTGGGGGCCGTAAATCACTCGATGATGATATAAGTTACGAGTATGTTGTTGTGTGAACTGTTCTTCATACAATATCTTTCGGCTTCCTCTGACGTCAACGATATTTAACGCCTTCGTAGACTAGTGGTTGCGCCTTTGAGATTGTATCCGGAGGTCGTGGGTTCGATTCCCACCCATGGCAAAAAATATTAGTACGTTTTTTTCTGTACAGTTTGTCATGGTCTGGGTGTTTATAAAATATAATATGTATTATATTATTTCGTTGCTTCTGGTACACATAGTACAAGCCTAGAGCTTAGTTTGTGACCAGAGCAATATGTGTAATTTGTCCTAAATATTAAAAAAAAAAAAAACGCGATATCGCTTCATAAGAATATTCTGCAAACACATGGTATACCTTTGCAAGCTAATATAGTTACATTAACAAAACTGAAAAAGGTAGGGGTTATCAAGTAGGTACCTATGCATTCTTCATAAGACCAGTTAAATAATTTAAGGATAGATTGCCTTATCTTCTATGATAAGGCATCAACATTTACACATGAGTAAATAATAATACAGTTATCCTATTTGCTTTTTTGTGTAAATATATTATAAAACTAATTTAATATAAATTTATTTGTGTTATGTGCTACTCCCAATCTTTCAGAGATATTATTTTACAATATCGATGACCTGTTTGTGGCTGCATGCCGCCGCCCGGTCGCAGTGACAGCTTTCCCCACGTTTTTTAACTCAATAGATATGTATTACTTACTACATAATAGGGTTGGCAAAACTTTGAATTTATTTTGTTTTTTTTACTAGAGTACGGTACGTGCCTTTGTATCTACCTGATGGTAAGCAGGCGTATAAAATCCGATGAATGTGGCCGATCAATATACGTATTGCTCAATAACAGCATAAACGCTCCTACTATGCCGGCTAGGGTTACAAAATTGACGGCGACAAAGACGAATAGATTAAATATTGTCCTGTACTATGTGTACCAGAAATTACGATACTAATACTATATTTTATAAACACCTAGACTAGCTGTAGGTACATAAAAACGTAAGTCCTGTATTGTTTCGCCATGTTCATAGACTTTTCTCTGGTTTCCGTATTGAATAAAATCTTTAGAATACTTTTATTTTGTCTTCGGCTTCGACTTTGTTTTTTTTACAAATGAACTTAGGTAGGCGCTGATTACTGCAATATAAACTCTAACCTAGTTGTTATATTTATTTACTATACCACGGTCTTTTTTTCTTAGATATAATAAGAATCGTATTCTAAAACTCCATAATTAAAAAAAATTTTGTGCCAACCATATTAAGAGCTCATTGACACCGCAGTTCTATATTATATTACCTGAAGTAGGGACAAGACGGTATTATTACTGTAACTATTTAAGTACCTAACATTAAAATATATAGGTAACATAATTTTTCTTCCTCACTGTCGTTAGTCAGTGTCCAAATTTTCCATTAAAACTACAAAATATGTCCTATTCCTTAAATTACATTATAAGATTATATTCTAATATAATATTTAAGATATTTTTTTTAGCATGGTGGTATTTTCGGTACCTACGTATTTTTGTAAAATTTAGTTTCGTAAATATCATATCCATGTCAAACCCAATGTGCTGAATGTGCACGAATAAAATAATCGCACATGGCCGCATTTTCTTCAAAGAGTAACTCTTTCAGAAAATTATCAAAATCCTAACTCAAGTTGTATTGGGAAACCCGTACCGCCTACCTCCAACTTATTTAAGTATAGACGAATGTAAATATTTGTTTAAACTATTTACTTATCTTTAGTTTTAATTTGTTAATAATGATGACATCTTTTTAAGACAATAAGAGGCTTGATAATTATTTTACTACTTATTATTTACATTAAAATTTTTGCAATTACAAACTAGGCATACGGGGCTGTACTAAGTATGTAAACGATTCATATCTACTTAAACTGCCAATGTAAATCTGTCGGTCTGATTGGGGTCTTGACAGATTATGAAATTTGTTAGGGAGACTAATTTAATCCCAGGGTCTACTAAATAAATAGGATAAATAAAGTCAATATGACATTAGTCGAGAACTGTATTTGAGGTATAAAGAATGTTCAAAAAGAGAATCGAAACAAGGATAAACCATAATACATTTTAAAGTTTTGAGAATGCAACGTACATGCTTACAATTTTCGATTCAAAATAATTGATTGAATCGGGCGTTATTTTGCGGAATTCCATTATTTTATATAATAATATAGATGTAATATTTATTTATTGCAAATTCTTCTAAAAATTAACTAGCGGAAGAATTTGCAATAAATAAATATTACATCTATATTATTATATAAAATTTTCGATTCTTTTGCTCAAAAGTTTTTTTTAACTAGGTGAGTATAAAATATTGTTTTGATATAATTATCAAAAAAATACTTTCACTATTATTTAGATTATGATCACTATTAGTTAGTACCCAGATTAATTTATGATGGCGATCTAGGTTAATTAAATAGCAATGGTACTTCAATAGCAGGAAATATTAAACTACAGTCTATATACATAGTTAATAAACGAAAACTACTACTCCAATTGTGCCAATTATAAAGAATTACGTACCTTTATTGTCTTCCTAAGTTTGCTTCATTGTGTACAGTAAATTATTATGAAATTTTAACAATAATTTGATTAGAACAATAAACTATAATAAAATCTCAAAAATAAAAATATAGTCGGTAAGTATATGAATCCGTAAGTATCACTGAAGCTTTACAAATTCTTGGCTCGTAGGGCGGGCACTTTGCGGCATGCGACCTAAGGCAGCGTGAATGTGTAAGCGACTGAATCAACTGAATGAAATGTTTTGAATGAAATGAACTAAATGGAGTTCCTTCCTACACACCTACTTACCTCTAGAGTTTATAAATAGTTCAGATAAATTAAGGTTTAGTCTTATATAAAGTATAAAATTAAGTAGATGCTCTTGTAGAAAATCTAATTAGGCATTTAAATTTACAAATCAGCTGGTATTGTTATCTATTAGATATTATAAACCAGAGAATTACAACATTTGTAAGTGTATGTGTTTATGGCAACCTAGCCAATTGCATACTTGGACTTTATTTGATTTTTCATAAATGCCTGAATATAATATATAATAATACCTGAAATTTCGTGTAAACATTTTTCATGAAATTTTTGTTTTTATTTTGAACTTCATTAATACACAATTTCTTAAAGCTACCATACTACTTTGACGCGTGGATTTATTGTTATACCTACTTCTTAGTTAAAAAAATTGTAGGCAACAGAATATTACTGTAGCTATTCATAATAAATATATATATATAGAGTTAGAGTTAAATGTAATTACCAGTTTATGTGGTGGAAACTGATTCCTACGTGACAGGGACTCCTAGTGTTGGGATCAGGGACTTACCCAGTCTAAATATATCTTGTATTTTTGCTTACTTAATAAATGAAATGAAATATATATATATATATACTCGTATATAAATATATATATATATATATATATATATATATATATATATATATATATAATAGTATGCGTGTGTCTATTTTTGGGAGATTAACGTCCAAAGTTTAAACTAAAGTCTAATGCATATTATGAAGTTGTAAGTTGTATTACAGTAGTAACACTATTTGTTGGTAAATCAGATTTATTATGGATGGGCTAGTTCACCATTAGATGTAGTAGAAAACGTAGGTATATAAGTAAAGTAAGGACCACTACTTTTCTTGTGACTAAAACTGAAACAAAAAATTTGTCTTGTAGTTTGATAGAAGTGCAATGCTACAGAAGTCACGGCTATTGGACTTGAGTGGTGTTTTCGACGCAGTTAGATTATTGTTGAAAGTTTAATGAATTACAAACAAAATGAGTTTGTTTTATTAGAAATCAAAATAAAAAATAAAAAAACACACATGTGGCGGAGCTGCAGGCTTAAAGATTTTAGAGACTGTATAAAGTATAAAAACTTGTACTATTTTTCAGTCTGTGGTACCTATAACGACATAAAATAAAATAAACCTATGTGTGAGTTTTTTTAACGTTTACTTTTGAACGCAGTAGCAAGCGTTAACTTTTTCACCAATCAAACGCCTGCATTTTTAGTGGCTGTGCTATTTTCTATATTCATTTTAGTTAAATCAATAGCAAAGAATATATAATACTTGTACGTGTGATGAATTTGTCGCGTTTTGATTGGAAACATTTTAGCCCTTGGTCTCCAGATGCAAAAAAACGACTATTGGGAAATTATTAATAAATGCTTCTCGAAAAAGTTTTAAGGCATTATTTATAAGAAAACTTATTGAGTTCTTGAACAGTTTATAGTTGAAATAGGTTTTGCCTGTTTTAAGATAAATATTCATTTTTTTGCAAAAAAAATGACGAATCCAAGTGCTTTCTATGGAAGTTTTTATGAGTACCGATGTCATTATGCGGATTTTATTCTGTATCCTAATATTTGCGAGAGCAAAGCGTATTTGGTGAAATTGCATGGATTTCACTGCGGATATTTGTTTGTAGTGCCTCAATCGTTCGAACGCTTTTGACTTTGGGTATCCCTATAAAAAGAAGTTACCGGATATTTCACCAGCACTTTGCTCTCGCATATTTGAAATTATTAGGGTACGAATATAAAAGTGCCTAGAAAAGAACGAGCAACATTTAGTTAGACGATATAGTCTTAAAATTCGCTGTATTAATCTTTAATTAATAATTCAATATTTAATTTATAGTTAAAATAATATTTTATTATTTTTTAAGCTATCTTCCGCTAGATAATAGTTAAGTGTATAGTTCCATGGAAAATATACAGGGCCCCTACATATACACTTGTTCTACAGTCAACACGTTTGGCTCATCCACTAAGCATCTTCAGGACGTGGTATTTGATGAATTTTCAGCCAGAGAAGGGGAGAGCTGCAAAATTCAGTTTGTTCATTCAGCAATGTAATGTTATTATTTTTGATAATTTCAAGTTGTCCAAAAACATTTAATCTCATACCTTTATGGCATTTGTGTAACCTTTCGTAGGTTACGGGTGAAGAGTGGTCGTTTTCTAAAATATGTTGAGCAAAGTGCGATTTTATTTTATTATAAAAATATTATTTTAACTATAATTTAAACTGAACTTCCGCAAAGTAACGCCCGATTCAATTAATTTAATATTTAATAATAAATTTCCCGTTTTAATTTTAGTTTAAAATTCCGCTGGACGCCATTTATATATCTACTTACGTGTAATATTTTGTAAACTTACACTAGGGTTACTGAAATTCTTGTGTTGTAACTGGGGGAGTAGTAGGAACAGACATCAGTACCTAACCTACTACCTAATAAAAGAAGGCCAAGGGGAAATTTATCATCACAGGTGCTTTACGGCTTACGATGCACGAGACCGCCAACGAAGGGGTTTTGTCCCCACCTTGTCGAAGCCAGTATTTAGACCGAACAAGTGGTAAGCTCATCGCGGTGCTTATAGATACTTATAAAAAGTTTCATAATTTGTTATAGTGAAACTAAGACCAACACCTCAACAACGTGCTCTCCAAGGCACTATAGGTACTTGTACTATTATTTCTTCTGTGCTATAGGTATTCAATAAAAGTACCTATACACCGGAGTTTGAGAGGGGATAAAGGAGAAAATAGAAAATAAAGGAGGGAGTTAAGAGAAGTATCTAACAAAGTGTTTGGAAAGCAGTTCGAGGGCGGAAGATGTAAAGAAATTGATAAATAAGATTATATTAGGTGAGAGCAAGGTCTGTATAATTTCACTAGGCTGACCGACCAGTCTCGTTTACCACTGCCCATACCGATTCAACGGTCGTTATTGTTATTATTGCAGCGAGGATTAAAATAGACTCATAATTCAAATGCAAATTCGTTTTTGACGCCGCTGACACATTTTGTAACCGCATCATTTAGCCGGCATAGTGCCTTATTCAATGTGATACCTAAGCAATGTATTGATGGACCCCATATATGAACTTTGACGGTATGTTTGTCATCGCCAAGATACAAGTCACATGCCGTGCTCCAATTAAAATAATATGCTTTACAATGTAAATTAATTAATTTCCTAGGTATTAATTTTATAGTAGGTATCTCGTTGTTAATATTAAACAGTAGGTACTATTTTAGTCCCTGTTAGAATAATAGCTACAGTTTTTATTATGGTAAAAATAGAACTCATAATAATGCTAACTATGAAACAGTTTTGTTTTTAATTTTATTATGATGCAAAGCCATCTAGACTTAAATGTTAGTTTGCTAAATTTAAAACGTAGGTAATTACATACTTACTCAAAACCAAACTGACTTAACATTTAACACATTATTAATTTACATTTTGCACGAGCTCAAGTCGATACAAATATTACCTAACTATTAAAAATAAAATAGTCTTCTTTCATTAGTCAAAATTGCGACATTTATTATTATTACGGATGACATAACTCTCATTTGTTTTAAATAAATCCCAAATTGACGCTTTATTTGTAGACAAAATCATTACTTCAATTAACTTAATTAACCAAATATTATAATTAAAATGGGTAAAGTAAGTAACAAACGATCTAGAACCCCAAATTGGTCGATGAATGAAAAGCAATACTTGCTAGAGTTAATTAGTGAAAGAAAAGAAGTTGTTGTATCTGTGAAAAATAATGGGTCTAATTATTATGAAGAGAAAGCTGTAGCTTGGAGAGATATTGTAAGAGAAATGGCTTTTAAATTTGGGAGTAAATTTGTGGAGACATCTACTAAGAAAGTTAAAACCCAATGGCAAAACATGAAGCGCATAGCACGTGAGGAAATAGCGGCTACTGGCGGAGTTGATAAACTGACACGTCAGTCGGCTGAAGTATTTAGAATTATGGATTTGGCTGATAATAACGAACTTAAGAAGCACTTACTTGAAACATTAGAAAAGAACAAAATTATTCCGAACATTGAAGTTAAGACCGAGCGGGATGATGAGTCAGTATATTTAGTTATAATAGTGTGATCATTTAGTCACTATTTAGCTTATAGTTTTGCCGTAATGCATTTATAAATTATCTTAGCATATTGTTGACATTATCTTTCAAAAGTCATTTAACTAAATTATTAATATCTTTTTTTTCTCAGCGATCTAGCTCAACCGTCATGTAGTGGTTTAAGAAACAAATTATTTTACGCTGAAACTAAAAGTGAAAATTGCAGCGAATCATCGTCCCCTGCTTTAGAAATAGTTACTGATGCCAGTGAACCGGTAGACGTGGACTCTGAAGACGACCGCCAGACCACTACCACCAGCCTGAAGACTACTGACCGGTCCTCAATGACTGAACCTATGATGCCCAACGAAACCATTCCTCCGAGTTTGTTAATGGATCGATTTCAAAAGGAACAATTGCAGGAGAGTTTAAAGTTAGTCTTGATCTTGTGTGTTCATTTTTATCTTGCGTGTGGTGGTGTTTCAAGTATGTCGAGCGGGTCGACATACTTAGATTGTGAATGAAGTTAAATTTGGCACTAGATAGGTAATTTTAACAGAGCATAATTTGCAAATTCAATTATTTATGATCGCAAATGTTAGTAGTAGGATCCTATCTAGCTTAGCTTAATTGTTTTTGGCTGTAAGAAAGTATAAGTGCATAATGTTTTTTTTTAGATATGACTCAGAAATAAAAAAGATGAAATTGGAGTCCTTGAAGGAAGAAAAACATATAATAAAAGCAATGCGTGAAACTGCTCAATTAAACAAAATTATAGCTGAACAAAGGCTGAAACATTTACTTTGGGCAAAGAAACAGGCGACTATGTAAGTGTTATTAGTTTTGAGGCATAATACTGCACCTACACATAAAATTGTAAATTAAAAAAACTGTAAGTGTTTTTTTTTAATGGTGAGATGGACTTTAAATGGTATATAGAAAAATTATGTAACATCTTTTAGAATTCGTGTATATCTGTTTGTTTGATTTGTACACATCATCACTACACCACTTAAAAATAACTGGACAGAATATAGCGTTCTTACTGCTTTATCATAAAACAATAAAATACAGCAGATAGAAAAACAAAGATCTATACGGTAAAATTGGGTACCTATATTTTTAAAATGGCATAAAACTTCATTAAAATATTTGATATTTTATAGTAAGGTAGAGATTCCCAATTCGGTTATATATTTTTTAATATAATAATATATTTCTTACTTATAACCTACCTTACCTACCTTAAAACTTCTTCATTTATAAACTGACTAGCTTTTACCCGCAGCTTCGCACGCATTAAGAAATGATAAAATAAAATATGTTGCAATTATATTCTAAATTTCAAGTTTCTATCTAAAATGGTTTTTTCCTATTTATTTCTGTGATAAGACTTTCACTTTTCACTATTCTCCCCTTTTATCTTTTGTTATACGGAACCCTAATTGTGCGAACAGCATTCGCAGTTGACCGCTATTTTTATATGAAAATATATAGTACTTAAGTAGTTTTAGTAAGTTTAGTAAGTAGGTACTAAATCATTTAAGTAGCCAAAAAACTTACATAATATGTCAAGTTTTAAACAAAAAAAAATCTCATAAAGTAGGTAAATGTAAATTTAAAAATATTTAATATACCTACCCAACTTTGCTTCATATAAAACTTTTTCTATCTGGTGTATTAAAAAAAATAGTAAAAGACTCGTTCTGTATGTATGCACTCTCTATAGTTACGAGTATGTACCTACATAAAAAATGGTTACTCTGCAGTAAATGTTTTTTGATCCTCTAAAACAATTGTCGTGTAATGACCTGCGGGGTGAGAAGGAACTTTATTTAACACTTTCGCTTTCGTCAGTGGAATCGTTTTCGTCTTGTCTATGGCCAGAACCTGTATGAATAATATACGGAAGCGCTGTAACAGATCATGTAAATTATTAAAACTGTACCATAATTCTTTCGATCCAACTTTAGAAAAGAGATAAATATCAATTATTCGTTTCTTTGTAGAATTCAATCGAAAAATCATTAACCTAATAATTTTGAAGATGCATTACAGCACTTCCGTATATTATTCATACAAGTTCTGACCATAGACAAGACCAAAACGATTCCACTGACGAAAGCGAAAGTGTTAAATAAAGTTCCTTCTCACCCCGCTGTCTTTTCGAAGAACGTGGGCTACTTGAAATGATATCGCTAGCATTATATGGGAAATCAAAACTATTTTATTATAAAAAATATATAACTTTATTGAGAATAATCAAAGTCAGAGTCTAAAAAATCAAACATGAACCATGCATTTTAGGTTCATCAGAGTCGATGTTGAATGTGAGAGACAGTAATACCAGCAGGTATTACTGTCTCTCACATTCAACATAAAACTGTCAGTAATACTATCCCTTTATTTATATTTACTTTCCACATTTACAACATGATCAGTCATTTTCTTCCATTCTTCTGCTGTTTCAAATGACTCTTTGATCGGACTTTCTAATTGCTCAGATTTATATTTTTAATTGCTACTCTGCGTTTGCCATATCAATGGCATTTAGATCACAATGATACGGAGGTAGTCTCAATACCTCGTGACCATTCTGCATTAGCCGATGAAATATTAAATATTTCATCGGCTTCATATATTGGCTCTGGCTTATACAGTTTTAATAGACACAAGCTCTGCTTTCGTATGGTACTCTTCAAATTGAATAGTATTCAAGGTAAGCCATTATTTTATATCATATTTGCGATTCTGTGTTGAAGGGGCTTTATTTACGATAATCGAATGGTAACTAACATTGTCCATAACAATTACGCTTGGCTCATTTAAGTTGGGTACAAGCTTTTCATTTAACCACTTATTGAAAATGGTGGCATTCATATCATGGTAAATCAGCATGATAGTCAGTCATTTTTAATTTAGTACTAAAGACTAATAATGAGTGTAAGCAGGACCTTTCTCCGTCTCTGCGTGTATACGGACTGTACCCCAATGTTTTGATACCGGGTACATACCAGATACCAGGTAACTGGTATCAGGATACCTGGTATAATGCATACTGTACCTTTTTGCGGCTGCAATATTTTCAAGAGCTTTTTTTATTTTCAAGACATGCCACGATTTTTTGGCTTGTAGTTTTTATAAAAATATGCCTTTCCTTCTGTACGTTTTGGTGATGGAGCTTAAGAAGTAATGTCTCCAGAAAGATATGATGTCATTACGTTCAATTAAGAAAGAACCTTTATTTTTGTTTTTCTTAAATTCATAATATTCGACTGAGAGTTTCCCGACATCCAGTAAATCTTAATTCTAGCAAAAGTGTTCTCAATTTCGGAACTTGTTTTCTAACAATATAAAATTCGTTTATTTTGTTGCGAATAGCATCCATGTCAAAACTATCCAAGTCAGATACTGTTTGCTTCTTAGGTCGTTTTTTCTCAGGGGTGTACCTTCATTTGTTGCTCCTTCTTTTTTTATCCAGTGCAATAAAACACACCTGCAAAGAACAAAGAATCAAAGTTGTGCACCTACCTCATACATTTTTATTTTTCAAATTCATGCAATTTCTTTAAAAAACTGGTTTTGATCCCTCTAAATTGGTGAGATTTCTAATAGTTCTCACTATTACATCGACACTTTCTACATCCTCCATTTTCTGCGAAAGAAACAAAATTTCCTATCAAACTATTGATCATCTAAGTTCGGGTTATTACACCTGTTAACTACTTATACAACAAAAAATAGAAACGAAAGTGAAATGCTTTCACTGAAAAGATTATTTGTTGCGCTAAAATTTAAAAAAGAATATTGAAAACGTCAGTAGCCACATTCTGTTTCTTATAACGTGATCGTTAGATTGTCAAAATAACGAATTCCGTTATTAGCGCACTCTCCTCCAATCAGCGAAGGTTAAAAAATTACTCTTGATTGGAGGAGAGCGCGCTAATAGCGGAAATCGTTATTTTGACAATCTAACGATCACGTTAAAAGAAACAGAATGTGGCCGCAGCGGTCTGTTACAATACGGTACCTCACGTCTAGAACTTATAATCACAATAGACAGTTAAGGTGTTGCCGCTCCTGCATCAAGTATTATACGCATAATCGTGCATCTCTGGCTAATGCATGAAGCCCTGCCACAAGTAAACGAGATACCTATTACTATATGTTACCAGCGGCCACATTCTGTTTCTTATAACGTGATCGTTAGACTGTCAAAATAACGAATTCCGTTATTAGCGCTCTCTTCTCCAATCAGCGAAGATTTCTGAACAATCAGTGAACTATTCTGATTGGGGGAGAGCGCGCTGATAACGGAATTCGTTATTTTGACAATCTAACGATCACGTTATAAGAAACAGAATGTGGCCGCTGGTATCATTAATAGTGAGAAGAAAAATATTTTAATACTTTTTTTTATTTTTTTTTATTTTCACACAAATAAAAATTGATTTATCATGCCTAAATGATATACGTCTATATAGGATCACCTCCGTACAAATGATTGCGCTTTTGGCGTTGTATTCGGAGGTCGTGGGTTCGTATCCTACCTGTGAAGAGAAAATAAAGATTTTAATTTTATTATTATTATATTTTGTTTGTAGAGAATAAAATTGTGTAAATAAGGACCAGCCAGTAGTCTCGATATAGTTAGAGAAAGCTAAGTAACCAAATTGGTTGGATAGCTAAAACCTAAGTTATTGACAAATAGTTTTTCTCAAACTAACGTCGAAATTTGAGGAAAGGTATACATTTTTCGTTTGTTTAATGATCGCTCTCTTAGAGCAACGCGGCCACGGGGGAAGACGCCATAGCGCTCTTATCTAATAGAAAAAAATATGGTCCTAGGCCACATTGTACGCGGAAGGCTGAATTATTAAATAGGGAATGTTTCCTTTCAGTAAATTTGTCATCCTCAATACTTACCCTTACGTTCTCTCCTAAAGCCTTTTTTTCCACCCTTTATAAGTAAAGATATTGGAAAGATATTGATGAAATTTGTATCCATAAATGCTTTATTTACTTTTTTAGTCTTAGGTATAAACCAAAGATATTTTAAGTATAGATTATGTTATACGCTTACAAAATAATGTTACGAGCGCCGCATGTAGGTATATTATAAGATTGTGTAAGGGAGATGGAAAAAAAATCGTGTTCAAATATTGTAAAAACTTACATTTACCTACATGTAGTAGTGGATGTCAACGGCTAGGGCTACCCAAATGTCGATATATCACATATCATCGATAAAATAAGGAATACACAAAAAAAGTAAAATTAACTAACTAATATTTATAAAAACAAATTTTATTTAATTATTATTTATTTATAAAGTTAGAAAATTGTAATACTTTCAAAATTCGTAACTAAGACAGATTATTCGACATTTTTACCCATTGTGAAAATCGCAATCTAGCGACAATAATTAATCAATAATTTCGTTGTTTATACAAAATTGGGCTTTAATTTAAAATGCTATGTAGATGCAGATCACGGAGTTGACATTGTCGATAGTAAATCCTATACAGGCTTTCTATTTAAAGTAGCAGGAGGTACAATTTCTTGGGAAAGCAGGAAGCAGAGGATGGCGGCATTATCCAGTGCAGAGGCCGAACATGTCAGCTTATCCCAGGCTTCTAAAGAGGCAGTTTTCCTAAAGAGATTCCTAGAGGAGTTAACAGGTGTTACAGAAACTGTCACTATTTACTGCGATAGTCAATCTGCTATGGCTATAGCGCAAAATCCTGTTCATCATCAACAAACAAAACATATCGACGTGCGATATCATTTTGTGAGAGATTGTGTGCATGATGGTATAATAGAACTGAAATATCTTCAGACTACTGAGATGATAGCTGATGCTATGACAAAGCCGCTTCCGAGAATGAAGCATGAGTTTTGTGTGAGAGGTATGAGTGTATCAGAGTGAGTATGAGAAATTGATGAACATATGAGTATGTAGTAGTTGAGAACCAACAGCTATGAGTATGGGAAGTATTGAGATTAAACAGGAGTGTTAGAAAAAGGTAATCTTTAATATCTTTCGGAGAAAAAAGGGAATTGCCTTCTTGTGTCATGTATCAAATCGATCCAAACAACTTTATGAAATACATACTTATTGGAGAATAAAACACATTATAATTATGCCATTTCGTCTATTAATGCCATAATCCACTGCGGCTGCACCCAAAACAACATCAAAATTCACATGCCCTGCTCCAATTTTTTTTTTAATGACCTACATCAGGGGTTTTCCACTCCGCGCTTTAGGTATGAAGCTACAAGCCGTACTACTACGGCCGTACCCACGGGTGGGTTTTATTTTTGAGGGCTGCCGCAGTGGGCTGCCGCGCACCAGCAGAGTCGCATGTTTGTATGATACTCGCGTGCCTCGTCGCGATATTTATTATTAACTAAAATGAGATCTAAAGCTTATTGTGCCACATTCGGTTGCTTAAATAATAGTAACAAAGATCCGGACCTTACGTTTTTTATACTTCCAAAAGACCTCAAAAGGTAAATAATTCCACGCCTACCACGGTTATTATTAGGCAGGTACACTAAAAAAGTATCAAAAACATGTGTCTAGTAGTCTGTTTATAAGAATGCGAATATTCATTACTCGCCACCTTTCCTATGTATCAAATGTTGTCCTTTGTTATAGTTTAGGCCCGGTTTCTTGATGGATGGCTAAATTTGACTATTTGTATCTTTAACAATTAGTTAAGCTACTATAGTAAGTTCATTAATTATTAGTTATCAGCCAAATGTGTTTCTTAAAACAAAATTAACTATAGTTATCAACAGGTTATCAGTAGACACAAGTTAACCATTTGTTATTATTATTTTTTAATATATTAAGGCATTGGAATCCATTTATGAACTAATCTTGCGAATTTTGTGTTTTTTTTTTTAATTCTTGAAGCTATGGTTAGATAATTGTCTTAAAATTGCACTAAATAATTAATCCCAAAGCCAAAAAATAAAGAATTAAAAAATTGGGATAAAAATAAATAGTTAATGAATAGGATTATTGATTATTGTTTCCTATATTATACCAATTTTCTATCCTTTATTGATTGTTTTTCTTTTCAGAACCCATATAATGAATATTAGTTATATGTATGGATTTGTATTTTATATAGCCACTCAACCGTCCGTGGATACTACAGTATCCAAAAAAAAAATAGGGTCTTACGTCCGCGGCTGCTCTAGTATCCAATACACTTGAACAATGCGTCATTGTTCTAAGCACCATCTAGTGAATTACATCGTCTCTTTTTAGTTTGTTTGTTGTTTTAATATCACAGACCATGATATTACTTCACTAAATAATCGGTAGATGGCTAAATATAATGATTTTTTTAAAACAAAAAAAAATAAAAACTTTAGTTGGCGTTGTACTATTGCGTTGGAATTAGATTTTGAAGAATATTGTTGAAATATATCTCGTAAATAATATTTTCTGCTATTATTATACATGAAAATGATCCTGAGGATTTGTTTTTTAAGATTACAACTATATTTTATAGTTTGTATATGTAATCCTATTCTAAATAGAGGGTCAAAATGATAGGTATTATTTGGACGAGAACAATGGCCGGTTTTGGCGGGCTTTTGTGTTTTACAGTTTACTTTACATTCTTTTTAATAAAATAATATCTAAAAAATGAATAATAGTTCACTATTTCCATAATCATATACTTTTATTATAGAAATGTATTAAGATTAATAATATTTCAATAAAATTTAGGCATGTTTATGCGCATGAAATTTGATACCGCGGCCGAAATTCGAGAAGTAGGTGTTTTGTTTCAATTTATTTCACAATTGAAGACTACATTTAATATCAATATTTTTACATTGTTGGAAAGGGAAAATAATGTAGAATTTTATACTTATTTTTAAATTAGTCTAATTTCCAATATTATTATATTAAAATGGAGAATTATGAAAAATAACACAGTTTTTTTAATATTTTTTCGCATGTTTTGTTTGGGTTTTAGTAACTTATATTAACATTATCAATATTTTTTTATATAACCCTGTTAAGTATATTTTCACCTATTGCTACGTATTTTTTTTATTATTATAGGTATTTTAATTTAGCAGATATAGCGGTTTATATTAATAAAGTATCGCGAAAAAACAGGTAAATTACAGGTAGCGCTTGACCGCGCGAACAGCGGACGTTAGAGGCTAGCTTGGTTGGTCCGCGCTGGACGGTTAAGTGGATAGGATAACATATTTACTATGGATTAATAAGTTTATTTTTTATATCTTACTTATATCATCAATTTATGTTTATTATTATCCAATATTATATGGCTGGATTATTCACATAAAAAAAACTGTATGATTATTAATATTTTTATTTAATATATACTTATAAATACTAGACAGTTTTTGTAGCAATCTGAATTTTTGAATCTCTGTGTGGGTGCTGGGCCCATCGCATGGTCAGGGGGAGTGACCTGCAGTGTTACTTAAGTCCAGTGGACTTGTGACCGCAAAGCAGGGTTATAGACTTTTCACAATATCTGTGGCTTTTCCACACCTTACCAGATTGTTATGATCAAGTTGGGACATTTAAAAGACTATGAGACAATGTTTTTAGCTTTACATGGATTCTCTGTGGGGGTGCCGGGTCCATAGTGTGGTTGGGAGGCAGGGATTGAACTGCAGTGTTCCCAGACTTGAGACAGGAGTAGGGTTAAAAGCCTTTTAACTCTTACCTGCACTGTGCTCACTACTCTCTTTACTCAACCAAATACTATGATCCTGTAAGCTCCATCTTGAAAATAATTTCTAAAACTTTACCATCTCGGTGTGAATACTAGACTTTTTCAAGTATATGTCTGGCAGTCCCTACGACAACACTGCACAATGTACATGTCTTATCTGTTACTTTCCCCCCATCTTAAAATGGCATCATCCCTGCGTTAATTTCATCTTCAGTTTTTATATTTATTTTTATAAGTACAACTTTGCAAACTGTTGTGTTATGTAGGCCAAATAAATATGAACATTTCTGTAAATTTCCAGTTGCATAAAGTTAATAATATTTGATCCTCTACACTGACAGCATGATTTCTGTAACAATAATTTAAATAAATATCCAGTAAATGGTAAGAACTGTATGTTGATGATAATTCAAAATTTCAAAACTGCATGACCATAATAAGAACATCAAATGGGTCATTTAAAAAAATATAGGTAGGTACCTAGTTTTATTGTGATTTTACCCCTTTATGGGGACCCTGTCCTATTTAGGTTTTGATACAGGACATCTTGATTAACCTCAATTATTGTTTGACCTAACCTCACTTCACTATGAATATAAAGTTATTTTCTTACCTTATTGTTTGGCGTTGAAGAAACATTTTTAATTCTTCTACAAGCCATAAACAGCTTTTTTTATTAACTCTAAACCTTTCTTTGAATTCATTTTCATTCCAAATGTTTAAATTTTTTTTTCTGTGACGGAAAGTTTTTTTACGTCTGTTTGTCCTAAAACATTCTTCATCCTAACAGTTCAATGAACTTTCAAAATAGGAAAAATAATTATTCTAATAATAAATATAATTCATTTTAATAAGATAATTTGCAAAAAAACGCAACACAAACACTTCAATTTATAACACCAAATTCGTATCTTACTAGAGATTAAATGGTTTAACCACTCATTTTTGAGTAGTCAAAATAACTAACTATTTGTTAAAATCATAGTTTTTTTCGAAAATTAACCTTTAGTAAGTTATCTGTCATTATTTGACAATTAGTTGAGATAACTATCCATCAAGAAACTAACCAAGGAACTTAATACTAGAGGTGAGCGTTACGTAACGTAGATAGTTACAGTAAAGTCGATATTTCTTAAATAACTAATAACGGTTATTATATTTGTAATAACTATTTAATTAAAAAAACGTAATTAAGAAAAAAAAACATAATATTGATTTTTGAGTATTAAAAGGGTTAGATCTCATTATTTCCTTTTATTAGAGTACAAACACGATAGGCTTACGACCGACGGTTGACGAGATAAATTAAAAAAAACATTTTCGACCTTAATGACATTGATCGAGTACCTTTTTTTTAAATTTCATTCGACTTATTAGATGGCATACCATCGAATTCTACCAATAAAATGCAATTGTCAATAAGGTCGAAAATCCTTTAACAAAGCTGAAATTACTTTCATTGGCTAGATATCATCGATACCTATCGTTTAAGTACAAACACTTTGGGTCTAGGGCCAGGGGTTAATAAGTTATAATAAAAAAACGTTTTGACATGACATATCGTCAGATTACACCAATACCATAACTATGAGTCCAAAATCAAAATATAAGCCATGTGGATATAAGACTTATTATCAAAACAAAAATTTAATACTTTTATTTAAAAAAAACAAAATAAAAACCAAAACAAGATAATTTTTAAATACAACTACAAAAAACCTAGAAAGAATGCGTCACAGAACGTACCGCAACCAATCACAGCAATAGCGTGAACATCATTAACCACCTCGTCGGAGTGCAACGACGATATTTTAAAAACCGATACAAGAAAAAGAAACTATAACGAGGATAGCAACAATAACTCAAAAAAAACACAACGTCAAAAAACCTTAGAACGAATGTGCAACCAATCACGAAAAAACTACTATAACAAAAATCACTAAATATCACAATCACGTGAAGTAACAATAACCACCACGTTACAAGAGTTTCCATCGTTACAAGTTACAACCGTTACAAGCGTTTCAAAGTGATATCCATATAGATAGGTACATTTGTTCCGTCCGTTTAAATCACAAGTTGTGGAATGTCGGCGAGCAGCGACCTAGCGCATAGCGGTGATATATTGAACTAAGTAAACCAATTTATAACAACTACTACAGAGAGATGGCGCTAATAAATTAAATAATGCAGAATATAAGTATTTTGTGGTCAATAAAACTTTAGCTGTCTATTGGATGTTAAAGATAAAAATTGATTAAAATAAAAACACATGTAAAAATCATAATAAAAATATAAAATTTAAAAAATGAAGTGCAGAAGCGGGGATGGAACTGGCGTTCTGTGGTTGTTAAGTTATTTAGATAGAATAGAATCATGTCGCCATTAAAAAATTAAAATAGATAGAAAATTTGAAATAAAGAAAATTTGTTAAAGAAATAATTGTACAATGTAGATAAGTTTTCTGACTGCTGTTATAGTGAATAAGTTTTTAGATTTAAAAATTATTGGTACACGGGGTAAGTAAGAAAATAATTTAAAGCAATGATTGTTTAGAGATTTATTTGAGAGCAAAGTAGGTACATAAACCTTGCGGTCCGATTCACGACAAAATCGATGTCAGCGCTGTCATCACCGGTCCGATTGGGCGTAAGCGCGCTAACGATAGATGATTTGACATAGATAGTGACGTCACTACAGACGCCATATTGGACTTACAGTGATTTTGCTTGTGGGTGAAATCGCTGTGAGCGCTGTCAGAATGACATTTATCTAGAAACATGTTTTCAAGGAAAGTAATAAAATTCCTAAAATAATTATTAAGTAGATAGTTAAAAGTGTTGTGTTCTCATTTATTTTAATATTAATGTAAACAAATATACAAAATACATTAAAATTCATTATTTTTTTATGGCGTTTTATTTGACATTCAAACAGAGTGAGAGGAGCATATGTTTTAGTTGCGAGATAGAGGGAGATACAAGTGATGTTCTTGTGAGCGCGCTTAATCACTGGTCCGATTCATTATCAAGCTAATAGCGCCGTGAGCGGTCTCATCGCGCTTTTTGAATCGGACCGGTGATTATGAACGTCAGCGCTGACAGCGGTGTCATCCCATTCGGACCGTGAGGAAAATTAATTTTATTTTCGAGGCACTATTTTTTTTTTTTTTTTTTTTTTTTTTTTTTTTTTTTTTTTTTTTTTTTTTTTTTTTTTTTTTGCTTATAATTAGAATTTTTAATAATAACAATAAATAGTTACATAACGGGTGATTAACAAAAAGAAACGTAGCCGTTACGTTACAATGAAATCACGTAACGACCCACCTCTACTTAATACTCTCTACGAGAGAAGAAAGCCAACTTCATAGTAAATAAATGCCGACAAGTTTTAAGCGCCACAGCGTTAACCCTGGGAACTAAAATTTAAAAAATTCAAAATGGCCTCCTGCTGATCTAAATATTTAAAGTTTTTTGAAGTGAAATTTAATTGTGTAAATATCTGATTTTCATTAATCAAATACGTACTCAATTAAACTTCACTTCAAAGAAAAATATTTAAGGGTAAATTAAGTAGGTACAGTTGAATAAAACATCTTTTCATAATACGTTTTTCATTTAATTAATTAAGCATATTGTAATAGAAAATGTAACCGAGTTAGGCTTAGTAGCTGCGGGAAACCTATGAAAGGTTCAGTATACGAGGATATTAGTCCGCACTCTGCATTTACTACACTTTCCTGTTTCCATTACACAGAAATTAATAACACAAAAACATAGGATTTCTCTAAACGACACAAGTTCATAGTCACTCAACAAATTATTAATGCAAGACAATTTCAAGTGTAAACATTAGCAAAAGTTTATGAACACATCACAAATAAATAAACATTAAAAAACAATATCCCGCTCTTTCGTAAAATAAATAAATATCTTTCTTTTTCTTGTTGAATGGCTTTTCGCTTTGCACGTGATTCTGCCATGTTTAGTTAACAAGAAATTAATTTACACTGTAATTACGCCGTAGTTTAATAAAGAAAGCGTTTTATTCATATATTTATACCAAAAAGTACTTCTTTATTTAATATTAATAAAATAAAACCATGTTTTATTAAATTAAAATTATTCAGAAAAAATAAGTTCATTTGCTTTCCGAGTAAAAAAAACAAAAATGTATCCGTTTTGTGTCCGTGTTGTTGTATATCATTCTGTCTCTCTTGTTTCCGTATTGTTGTATATCGTCTCTTTTTCGCATATTTTGCCCAGAGGTGGCGCAAATACACATACCGTAGTTGATACCCCTTGAAACTAACCTAGGTTTTGTTTAGAGGTGAGCGTTACGTAACGTAGATAGTTACAGTAAAGTCGATATTTCTTAAATAACTAATAACGGTTATTATATTTGTAATAACTATTTAATTAAAAAAACGTAATTAAGAAAAAAAAAACATAATATTGATTTTTGAGTATTAAAAGGGTTAGATCTCATTATTTCCTTTTATTAGAGTACAAACACGATAGGCTTACGATCTACGGTTGACGAGATAAATTGAAAAAACATTTTCGACCTTAATAACATTGATCGAGTACCTTTTTTTTAAATTTCATTCGACTTATTAGATGGCATACCATCGATTTCTACCAAAAAAATGCAATTGTCAATAAGGTCGAAAATCTTTTAAGCTGAAATTACTTTCATTGGCTAGATATCATCGATACCTATCGTTTAAGTACAAACACTTTGGGTCTAGGGCCAGGGGTTAATAAGTTATAATAAAAAAACGTTTTGACATGACATTTCGCCAGATTACACCAATACCATAACTATGAGTCCAAAAACAAAATATAAGCCATGTGGATATAAGAGTTATTATTAAAACAAAATTATTATATATTATATTAAAACAAAAAATTTAATACTTTTATTAAAAAAAAACAAAATAAAAACTAAAACAAGATAATTTTTAAATACAACTACAAAAAACCTAGAAAGAATGCGTCACGGAACGTACCGCAACCAATCACCGCAATAGCGTGAACATCATTAACCACCTCGTCGGAGTGCAACGACGATATTTTAAAAACCGATACACGAAAAAGAAACTAAAACGAGGATAGCAACAATAACTCCAAAAAAAACACAACGTCAAAAAACCTTAGAACGAATGTGCAACCAATCACGAAAAAACTACTATAACAAAAATCACTAAATATCACAATCACGTGAAGTAACAATAACTACCACGTTACAAGAGTTTCCATCGTTACAAGTTACAACCGTTTCAGTGATATCCATATAGATAGGTACATTTGTTCCGTCCGTTTCAATCACAAGTTGTGGAATGTCGGCGAGCAGCGACATAGCGCAAAGCGGTGATATAATGAACTAAGTAAACCAATTTATAACAACTACTACAGAGAGATGGCGCTAATAAATTAAATAATGCAGAATATAAGTATTTTGTGGTCAATAAAACTTTAGTTGTCTTTTGGATGTTAAAGTTAAAAATTGATTAAAATAAAAAGACATGTAAAAATCATAATAAAAATATGAAATTAAAAAAATGAAGTGCAGAAGCGGGGATGGCGTTCTGTGGTTGTTAAGTTAATTAGATAGAATAGAATCATGTCGCCATTAAAAAAATAAAATAGATAGTAAATTTTTAATAAAGAAAATTTGTTAGATAAGTCACAGAAGAAATAATTGTACAATTTAGATAAGTTTTCTGACTGCTGTTATAGTGAATTTTTATATTAAAAAATCATTGGTACACTGTCTAAGTAAAAAAATATTTTTTAAAACAATGAATGTTTTGTGATATAATTGAGAGTAAAGTAGGTAGATAAAATTAAAATTATTTTCAAAACTTGTTAATTTTTTTTTTTTTTTTTTTTTTTTTTTTTTTTTTTTTTTTTTTTTTTTTTTTTTTGCTTGTAATTAGATTTTATAATAATAACTATAAATAGTTACAAAACGGGTTATTAACAAAAAGAAACGTAGCCGTTACGTTACAATGAAATCACGTAACGACCCACCACTAGTTTTGTTTAAAAGAAGACAACCCTAACGTCGTCAGAAAAGTAAAGAATGACGCGATAGAAAGAGAGGCAACTTTAGGTGAATATGTAAGCCATTAGCGCTGTGCGATCTGAACTGAACTTTATTGTGTAGGTGCAAGAGTCGCTATTTATTTAATTGATCTTTCGGAGTGGAGCTTCTGTACTTGTACTATTATTTCTTCTGTGCCTACATGTAAAATATAACATCCAACAAAATTGACAATATTATTTTAATACTTACTCTTAAATAATAAAATACTAATATAGTTAAAGTAACAAACAGCCTTACGGGACAAACACATCGTGGTTTTAGTAGGAAGTCGGAAGTGTTAAAGTGGTCTGAGCAAATGGTAATGTTTTTTGACTTGACTCCATTCGACGCTTATTGACAAAACCGCCTCCACATTTTCTTTTAAATTTGAATCCTTAGGAAAACAGCAAAAATAAAACAAAGTAGGTAATTCAAGTTCTGATTATCACCGTACCACAGTGAGAGAATCAGTCGTTAATTATTTTTTTCGAAATCTTAATAATAATTTCTCGCATTAGGTTTGACATTATCTTTTAGCGAGGTGACCAAATATCGGATTTGTTGGACGATTAATTAAATTTTTCTACGGGAGTGTGAAGAACGGTCTGGCAAAAATTCGTTTACAACTAGTTTTTATAACGCACAGGCACATTTGTGCCTGTGATTTGACAGAGGAGAAATCATGCGTATGGCTATACACTCTATGCTTTGGAGACATAATTGGTACACTTCCGAAACACAAGGGGTGCGTTTTCTTAGCTGGTAATGTTAGCGCGGCGCTAGCATTGGTGGTTTTTTTTTGGAAAAAATATTGATAAATACCAACATCTGACGTTAGTAACGGTCGTTTTTTTTGCGAAATGTTACCAATAAATGTTAACATTGGAGGTGAATTTTTATTGTTAATCTTTGACAGATGTCAAACAATCCGTATTTTCGTATATCGCGAATTATTATTAATAACCTAATACTATTCTTCTTATCTCGAATCTTAAAATTATCTTTAGAACTACTAATATTTGGTTTTAATAGAATATACGTGGTGGCCGAGTTGGTTAGACCTTGGACTTAAAAACACTAAGGTCCCTGGTTCGAATCCCGGTGTGTTCCAATGAGTTTTTAATTAAAAAAATTATGTACCTTTTTTTGACAATGCCACTATAGTGCCTCGGAGAGCACGTTAAGCTGTCGGTCCCGATTTCACTATACCAACTTGTGAAACTGTTTATAGATGGGTTATTGAGTCTATTCAAAACATCGCGACCAGCTAGCCACTTGTTCGGTGTAGACACATACCATCGGCTACGACGAGGTGGGATTAAAACCCCTCCGCTGGGTACCCTGGGGCCGTCTAGGCGGTCTCGGGCGCCGTAAGGCACCCGTGAAGATATATATATATATATATATATATATATATATACTTTTGTTTAATTTATGTGTTTAATTACTTTGTAGATTTTAATTTTTTATTTACTTTACTGAATAATGGAGAAAAAATTTTTCAGATACAATTTATAAAAACATTAATTTCTGGAAGAAATTATGATAATGATGATGAAATAGAAGTTTTTTATATATATTTTTGTTTTTTTTTTACGTTTAAGGTAAATGTCAAAATGGCAGATGTCAGAAATCAGTTTTTTGTGGTAATTATCGTTCTGTTTGCATTGCTAAAAATACTAACAAATGTTAACATGATCTAAATAAAACATAAAAACAGCTGATTTTCAAGCTAGCGCGAAATACTGGTACGGGTTAGCAAACAAAACGCAGCCAAAGACACAGGTAAATCTACGGTGCGGCCGCTCGTGATTGGGCTAGAACCAGACTAATTACCAGACTATTTGAGTCTTCACGAAGCGCGCGCTTATAAAACATCTGCTTTTGTTTTTTTTATAATATAATTGTTATAAACAAAATAATCTCACGTTTTAATTCTTATTTTAAGATCTCGAGATTTTGGGCCTTGGCACTAATATTCATACTACATTGCTACATTGTGTTCAATGTCAAAGATTAGCCGGTATAGAACAAAAGCGTTTTCTGTTCTTGAGTATGCACAAAAAAAAAAAAACTCATGCTTAAGCTTCTTGCGACTGACGTTTCATTTTCAGATAATCATCATTCATTGGAAAAATAAAAGTGACTAATCATTATTATAGCAATTATATTTTAAGAAATATAATAATCACATTAATAATATGAGTTTCATTGTAAGAAATAGGAGCCGATTGATACCTGTGTGCAACAGTTTAAGGTGAGCTTTTAACAATAATATTTTTACGTGCGTGTATTACGCAACAAGCCGCTAAAAAACCGTGTTTTTTACAAAAACATGTTTGCGTTGTTCGATCATTCTAGAAATATACTAATTGTACAATAATTTAAAGTTTCCATTAGGCGTACCGCGTAATTATGAGTAGATTTAAAAATATGACTTAATATTTTGCAAAACATACCTAGCCTAAATAACTTTTCTATCCAATTTACCTTGTGGTCTGGTTTTAAAAATTTAATTGACAATACCTATTCAGACACATTTTTATAAACCAAGGCTAGCTAAACTTGTTTTCACCCTGTTTCCATGATATTGAACAAAAACTACATTATTAGCAACCAGGTTTAGGATAAACCTGGCTTAGCTAACCTAACCAATGTTTCTAAACAGAGTAAAATAGTATATACAAAAAATCATCTAAATAAATATAATTTATTTTTTCATATAATTTGGATAGGTACCAAATAAACATTTCATTTCATAAACAACATTCAAATGACAAAATAAAAAAAAGAATTGTAGCTAAATGTAAATTTTATGTGTGGTTAGTTTCTATAATGTAAACCTAGCAATATGTACCTACATAAATAACTAGACCATTATTTATGTTTATATGTAAACAAAAAAATATTTGAAACAAAATTGTATTTTTGTAACTAGCTAGATATAAAGATACATTTCTTTATATCTAGCTAGTTAAAGGGGATTCTTTGAGGGTAGCCCGAAGACTGTAGATGTGTGTGTATATTACAGTTATCAAATTTAATTTTATTGAATATTATTTTTAATTTAGTTACTTGTTTTATATAAATCTACCTACAAGTCATTGGCAAAATTATGCTTAAAGCGTAGAAGGCTATATAGTTAAAAGAAGAAGAAGCTAGTTAAAAAAATACATGTTTTTCATACACAATTACAGCATTGGTTTCTTATTTTGTATAAAAGAAGTGGAAAGTTACTACATGAATTTTTATTTTGTTGATGAATTTTATTATTGTTATTTTTTAGGATTGTATTTTATAATGATAAATGAAGTACCTTGAATGATGATTTATATTTCCTGATAAATATATATGTGAAGATATTTAATTTGAAATTAACAAAATATTTTCAGATATTAAATTAAAAATAAAGGAAAAAAAGTTTTTATTTTTTACAATAAGACATGGAAAAGAGTGCAAATAAAATAGATATATTATATTGATAAGCATTTAATGTTATTTAACTATTTTTTATATTTTATTATGATGTTATTTCTTCTAACAACTAAGAGGGTTGTAATTAATATACTTATAGTGATTTAATCTACCTGTTTGATCTATCAATAAAAATAAATATATGGAGAAACTTAATGAAATCCCATAATGATGATTTAAATTTAACACTATCCTAATGAAAAATTGAATGGCCATTCCAGGATGTACTCTGGAGAACCAGGATCCGGAGCAGGCAAGGGAGGCGGTGGTGGTGGCTCTATTCGTGAGGCTGGAGGAAGCTTTGGCAAAATGGAAGCTGCTCGTGAAGATGAATACTTCTATAAGAAGGTAAAATAATGCTTTTATTTCTATTATTACCGTTTTATATATATTGTTAAGATACACCAAACAAACATTTATAAGTGTTTAAAAAAAAACCTTGTCAACCCATCTGTCACAAGACTAAAATGTAGCTAGGGGGATTATTTCTAATTTGGTTAGAAGTTTTAACAACATGAATAGGATAACAAATAATGAACATGGTTTAAAAGTTTTCACTAATAAACAGCTTACTTCCAGTTTACAAATGTAAACTGAAAGTGATAAATGTATGTCATATGTCATAGTACTATTTTATATACCTTCTTACTTTCTTTTACATGTATTTCATATTTTAAGTTTATATTAGTTTTTTTTTTAAATATTGCAACAATAAAAAATAATTAATTTCTTAATATTGTTACTTGTTTTTCGATTCTTTGAGGGTCGCCCGAACACTGGAGACGCGTGTATATGTATATTATATTTTTCAAATTTAATAATTATTGAATATTATTGTGCAAAAGTGTACTAATTTTGTAGAATAAGCATTCGTATAGGTAGTAATATTAAGTGTGAGAAGTGTAGCATTTACGCAGTGATCTCGGTGTTTGTGTTATCTCAAATAATCCCACAATCTTCAGTAAAATGGCGGTACCCATTTTACTGTTGATCCTTTTCCTCCTTCACTAGACATTGGCAAGACTATACCGTATGCTTTCATATGGTCATGTCGCCATTCCCTTTTCTACCCTAGTCCTTTCCCATTTCCTTTCCATCCTATTATCCTACTTTCACTATAAATAAAAAAGTTTTTTTAATCTTCCCTACTCGACACTGGCAAAATTACGCGCAAGCGTAGAGGCCATTTATATAAGCTAATAATATTAATACATGTTTTTCTGGAAAATTTTAATAAAAACATATTTTAGACATATATATTTTTCACAAAAAAAACTGGTGTGTTGACTTAACCTCTTTATTTTTTTTTGTATATTCTTAAATTATAGACTAGCCCTTTTATTCATTAAAAAACTATATACAGTAATTTAGTTAAAAAATGTTTATTAATTCTCTTTTCTGACAAAGATGTTTTATTGGTAAGAGACAAAACTCTATTTTTTTTTGTAAGATCCTTTGTTCATAGAATTGATTTTTATTTATTATTTCAGCAAAGAGAACAATTGGCAAACATGAAGACCCACCTGAATAAGGAGATAGATTTTCATCAGGAACAAATCAAACGTCACGAAGATGCCATCCGTCGTCACAAAGAACAAGTGACTGATATTGAAAAGAAATAGATTATTGAACAAACTATAATAATAACTTGCATAATCCAATTATTGTAAGGATCAATATAGCTATTTTTTTTTATTTTATAAGAGAAATATCTGCAAATCTCTTTCAATATTAAAAGTGTGTGAATTGTATATACTCCACATATATTTTTTTATGATTGTTACTTAATTCTCTCTTCTTTTATTTATAGTTAGTTTGTAGTTCAATATACTATTAGTGATGTATTTGTATTTTTATTTATATATCAAATTTTCTTTTCTGCATAAAATTACCAACTTAAAAATAATTTATTTTAACGAAGAAGGTAGATATTATTATAATTGCTATAGAAATACATTATTAAATATATATAGCAATTTTAATTTTACTACTATTAATTGGAAGTTTGTCATTTTACTGCATATGATAATCATAAATCATTTATTTGTGAACAAAAGAAAATGTCAAACAACTGTTCTTGAAATTGAGTCCTGTATCCCTACTAGATCATTAAGGACACTGCATTCGCGATCGCGAAGTCTGCATTCTTCACACAAAATGAGCTTTCGTAAATAATATAATGTTAAAATTTATTGAATTAGGCATTATTTATAAAAATAATACTTAGAGTATTTATAATTTTTTTATGTTAGGGGTTTTATTTTAAATCAGAAAAAAAACTTAATATTATTAATAATACAAAAATATTTAATATGACAAGAGACAAAGTTCTTAGCAATCCATGGCTTCACCGTGCGGGTGCCGGGTCCATCACGTGGTTGAAAGTCAGGGGAATAAACTGCAGCGTTCTCGGACTTGAGACCGTGAAGTAGGTTTAAAGGCCTTTTGAACTCTCACCTGCACTGTGTTTACTACCCTCTCTACTCAACCAAATACTATATGATCCTGTTAGCGCCATCTTGGAAACACGCTCCAAAAAAGTTCCGACGGCTGTTCTCGGAAGGGTAAGATCCTTCAATAGACAGGCAAAGACTTTGCTGGAATTCCTCTTGAACCAACTTCCACTGCATAAAGTTGAGTTTTAAATCCGTTTCTAGTAATTTCGTTTGTGAGATCAAAATATTTGTTCGGCTTGATGTTGTGGTCCTTAGGTATGTTTGTTTCCCACGGAACGGTGAGTTCTATAAGTATTACTTTCTTCAAGTACCGAGAGTACACCAGTATGTCTGGTCTATAGGCTGAAACTGCTAATGTATTTTGAATGTATCCATCCATATTGTCTGTTTGAATGTATCCATGAATATTTTCCAGTTTTGTGCTTTGTCCAGGACTGAGAAAGGTTTACTTTGACTTTTCTTGAGTTGTCCCAACTTTACAAAAGTAGTTAGTCTTTCATTTGTTGATAATAAAGCTTCACAAATTTCTTGTATAGAAGTTTTTAGATTCATGTATACCTAATGACCTGTAGATTATTATCGGACCCAAATTTTCATTTCACTTCACAGTAACCAATAGAAACGCTTGCTTGTGACATTGACATATGAACTTCCAATCATATATATATATTTAAACAGTGTCTTTTCTTTGCTAGCGTGATATTATTATTGAATCACAAATTTTAATATAATAGATTAAAATGTTGAAACATGAATATCTTAAAAACCAGTTTTTTTTAATTGATAAAACCGAAATTAGTTTCTTATTTTAGCCTATATTTTCGAAATCAAAAATAAAAATAAGTTTTTTTTATTTTTCTCGGAAGCCCATTGAATTTCGAATAACAGCCTAGTTGTAATATTGGAAGTAGAGTCAGGACCACCACTTGACTCAAGCCTGCGACTAAAACTGAAACAAAGAGTATTAGTAGTTTGACAAAAATGTGCTACAGAAGCTCCATGGATTTCCGAGTTTCGACTGCATTTGTATGGGCGTCAAGACGACTGCAGACCCCTTATCGTACTCAATGCTTTATGTGGTAGTAGACATAGGTGAAAATCTTTGTGCTTTGTTAAGCACAGAGATTTTCATCAGTGCCATTGCCTAATATGGTCAAACGACTATCCTTGAAGTTGGGTCCAGTAGCCGTGGTGTGAATTTTTTTACGATCTCCATTCCACGATCACGCCATAAGCGGAAATTTTAAGAACTAAAAAAGTTCTCATAATTTCCGCTTGGGGCGGCTGAACTATTTTTCATCTAGACAAACGCAAAGCAATAGTCTGCAATAGAAAACTAAAACTCACACTAGGACTAAGTAGGTACCTACTAAGTTAACGCGAAGGTAATTGTTAAAAACCTTATACAATTACGTTACTGTACAATGCTCCTAGTTCTAGTAGGTACCTAGTTCATTGCTCAGAGGCTCTACCATGGGTTTGCGCATTGTAGAAACGTAACGTATTCATTTACGTATACGTGAGCAACGACCAATAGGATCGCTTTATTTAATCCTGTTACCAAAAATAAAGCGATCTTATTGGTTGTTGCTCACGTATACGTAAATGAATACGTTACGTTTCTACAATGCGAAACCCATGGTAGAGCCTCTGTATAACATAAACCTCTTTAAATTCCAGTCGACACGACTGCATCGAGCTAGTCAGTGTTTTTCAACATTGATCCAGGGTCATTATAAAAGTCAGTGGTTTAAAAATTACGTAGGTATTTAATTTTCTTTCTGTCGAGACCTAAACATCGACAGAAAATTCAATTCTACCTACTGTGTAAAGAGAACAAGAATATCCAGAAGATCTATCATGAGTTGGCTTTGTATTAACATAACTTTAATATGTTTTCCAAATATACGTGGTGGCCGAGTTGGTTAGACCCGGCACTTAAAAACACTTAGGTCCCTGGTTCGAATCCCGGTGTGTACCAATGAGTTTTTAATTAAAAAAAAAATGTACATTTGTTTGAAAACACCACTATAGTGCCTCGGGCTGTCGGTCCCGGTTTCACTATATCAACTTGTGAAACTGTTTATAGATGGGTTATTGTGTCTATTCAAAACATCGCGACGAGCTAGCCACTTGTTCGGTGTAGATTCATACCATAGGCTACGACGAGGTGGGATTAAAACCCCCCCGCTGGGTACCCTGGGGCCGTTTAGGCGGTCTCGGGCGCCGTAAGGCACCCGTGATGATATATATATATATATATATATATAATATGTTTTCCTGGCAAGGAACGTCTTAAAATTGTTAGTACCACTCGCATTTCCGTTCTGTTCAATGGTAGACATAAAAAAAGAAGTGTATGGTTTTGCGATAAACTGGATCACGCGTTAATGAACACTGTTTTAAGTATATAATAAATTTAGTCGAAACATTAAAAATAATACAAATTATAAGATTATAAATAATAATACAAACTATTGGGTGACCAAAAACAATCAGGGAATTCTTGAAAAAGTACGCATAGCACTAGCTGCGTTTCCGCATTGTATAGATAGCTATGGATACTTTTGTCTAGTTAAGACTAGTTAGTGGTTAGGTGATTCAATAATTGATCTGTTAGATAATCGTTAACGTTATCTGCCATCCAAGAAGGGTGCACTGACTCCACCGAGGGGGCCAACCTCACCTACCATATCCACACCTCTAATAGATAAATATAAGGTTTCCATAATGAAAAATGAAAAGTTTAAGCCGTAAAGCATTCAAACTAGCATGTATTATGTTATGGGCCAAAACTGTAACACCTGCCACCCGATTACATTACGTTCACTGCTTCGATCTAGTTGTGGTTCAACTGTGCTATAAATTTTCACAATTTTTATGTTTTTTTTTAACACATCGTTTGCTTGCCATAAATAGTACCTACGGTTCTAAGGATAGACCCACATATATAAGACAGGAGTTTTTATATACAGTAAAAATATATATTGATATGTAGTCAGTATATATGGTTGATTCGGTAAGCGAAGAAAGAAAGAAAAACTTTATTTGAACGCCACGAACAGAATACACACAATTAAAATTACATTTATACGCAATATATAATTAATTAACAAAATGCAAAATAAATAAGAGAGCTCATTTCTTGGCGACAAACAGGGAATCAGCTCAGCACATGAGATGCTGTAACGCTGATTTTCTGCTGATGCCTTAAAGAGGACGTGCAGCTTTCGGATACTGTAGTAGTAGGTAGGTACCTAAATAAATATAAGAAAAGGACACCAAATACATACATATAATATTTACATAAACACTTATAAGTATTGTCATCTCACTTCTTCAACGCAACAAATCCAGCCACCGGGTGATAGAAGGAGGTGACTGTGGTCTAACTAGGCTCGTGCATAGAGCAGTCGATATGCTTACCAACCGCAACAAAGTGGGTAGTTTTTGTAGATAGTATTATATAGGGTGAATTTGAAACGATGTACTGGGCTAATATGAGGTTCTGCTGATCAAATCGAACAACTTTTCCCATGGAACATGAATAAAAAAAAATTGGCTTTCTCATACAAATTGGTCATATTAACATTACTAGTTGTTTCCATGGAAAAAGTCGTTTGATTTTATCAGCAGAATCTCATATTGGCTCAAAGTAGATCCTTTCAAAGCCACCTTTTATAATAATCTATACATACACACCATATATCGCTGTAATTTTTTTTTTAAATATAATAACCAACCAATTACAATTAATTTAATTTGTTATTTAATAACAATTTTATTAATTATACAGTTACATCCATTTACAGCTATTGTACACATTTTACTAAAAATATTTTAGTATCATTAGTTACTATTTATTATAAGGAATATTCCATATCATTTATATTTTTAATAACACATATTTAGGTAAATAATTTATTAAGAGGTACCTACAATTACTTTATAAGAAAAGGTAAAGTGTATAAAAATTAACCCTACACTGGACATCCTTGGATTTTAATACGGTTTTCGGTAGTCCTAAAGCTGTAAGGAGAAAAATATTAGTGCGTATTGCAAAAATCTGTGTGTGTAGTCTTTTTTTTTATTAGTTACTATTCCGATTTACCTACTAGATATTCGCGACGTGGATAGCCTTTATGTCCCAATTATATCTGCGAGTTGAGGCTTTAGGCAAGTGCAAATATCAGAGTATATTAGATATAATAGGTGTAAGTCGCTTAGGTCTAAGTAGGTACTCACCTTAATTTTTTTTAGTGGAGGTACATATTAGGCATGTCTTTGTGGAAGTAAAATGAAGTACATTCTAGTAAAAATCTCAATATTATTTCATAATGTCGAATAATTTTAGGAATTATTATTATTTATTATTTTTTTATCAATATAGGTAAATAATAATATTTTCTACTTAGGTACTAGCAAGTCAGTAGGTATTTGATAAATTGTCTGCTAGGTATACCTACCGCTTTATACTCGATGGGGAAAGAGGTCTATAATCAAATGGACCTTATTTTAAATGAGTTCAATATAAGGGCCGGAGTCGTGAACGCGGTAGGCGTAATAAATTCTACAGCGTGACGTGAAATAGAGCTTCATCGACCATCGCAGTACGTACGTCGGGCGTCGACCGCCACCCTTCGCGTGAAGTAGCTCCGAGTCGCCGCGCACCAACGTGAACATAGCTTCAAACGACAAATTCACTCAGTTTACATGTGTTCGCCGACGACAGGGGTTGTTTCCTTCGTTCTTTGTTGTGCTCGAGTGATTTGTGCTGTGTTTTAACAACAAATTGTAGTGTTTCATTTAGTGCTGTGATAATTGTGTGTTAGTGTTTTTTGCCTAATTGGAACGACCGCTCCGGGGCAACTCTGTTGTGATGTATTTGAGGATATACCTATGGCTGTCTTGTGTCGTCCTCGCAGGATTCGTTCGAGCGACAGAGGTAAAGGGGACTGTCTTAAATAAATGCCGGGCTTTTTGTAGGGCTGCCAGATGGGAACTTGGGCCCTGCCTGATTCTAAACATGATTTAATTCGGCCGACTCGTCTGACAACTGGAAAGTTGTCGGTACTTGCGTAACTTTCAATGTCAACACAACAGTGTTTCCGATCTTAGATCTTATATTTTAGTTCGTAAACACCGTGAGTTTTTATTGACTTCTACCTTGAGATGCATACTATAAATACTAACGTTATTGTCTATTCTATAAAGGTACTTATATAGGTAATCGTATGTAAACACATGTTATCAGTTCGTATTCTCTATCGATTCCCTATCATTGATAAGTGTATGTTTTTCTAAGCATAGGTGTGTAAAAGATAATAATAATATACTAATAGTAAATACAGGGACTATTTTTTTTCCAAGTTTATCCTGCCCCGAGCAGAGCGGCGCACGAGCCGCCCACGTTGTTGGTTCGAGTGAAAGTAGGGGTCCAAACGACCTCCATAGGGCATTCGTGGGTTTGGTATGGTAAAACGGATTTTATGGCCGAATAGACATAACATACACCTAGTACAGATAGAGTTGACAGTATGAAAATTGCGTACAGTTCCGTATACAGTATGTAGGTACCTACGTAGTAGTATGTACCGTACGGGGACAGTATTGTTTAGATAAGTAGATATTCCCATACAAATACAATGTTGATTGAAACGTCAAAGGTGTAAGTAATCTGCAGTTGAAGAGCTAGTAATGGCACGGGAATATTCATGTTTAAAAGATCTTGATACCTAGGTAGGTACCTACCTATCCTGATTTCGATTAGTTTGTTATTTTTGCCCAAAAAAAACAATTAAAGTAGTATTACATTGCTTGTTTCATTAAGTACAATTTCAAAACAATGAGCTATGAAAAACATTCAATGTAGCATTTGGTGGCGTTTATGGGAAACATAACAACCAAATAAGTAGAACACACGGATGGAGATACCTATCAATCGTTTCCAAAATAAACTTTAAAAAATAAAATCTAATTAGGTAAATATGTAGAGGTACCTACTAACTTTACATACATTTAATACTTAACGTTTAAAGATTTCAATAAAGAATTTGTCATGAAGACGAAAAATAAAGAGAATGCATTTTATACCCAATGCTAATTTGTAAGTTACTGCCTGCTGAACTTTTACTTGACAAAAAAAAAGGGTGCCACGAATTTGACTGCATCGTGTGTGTATCCCTACTACCTTTAATATTAGGCACCATCATCAATGTAGTTGGTGCCTAGGTACCTAAATAAATGTAGGTATACCATGAATATACCTATATCATCACGGGTGCCTTACGGCGCTCGAGACTGCCTCAGGGTACCCAGCGGAGGGGTTTTTAATCCCACCTCGTCGTAGCCGATTGTATGAGTCTACACCAAACAAGTGGCTAGATCGTCGCGATATTTAGATAGACTCAATAAAATAAATGTATACCTACTACCTACCAAATAAGCAATTAATAAAAATATGTAGGACATGTACCTACTACTTACACATATTGCTCTGGTCACAAACTAAGCTCTAATATTGTACTATGTGAAGCAGACACAACGATACTAATACATATTATATTTTATAAATAAACACCCAAACCATGGAAAACTGTACAGAAAAACCTACCAATATTGTTTTACAATGAGTAGGAATCAAACCTACGACCTACAGATACCTACAACGCCAAAAGCGTAACCATTGACACGAAGACGTTTTAACATACCTACCTTAAACAATATTTTAGATCCTCTGTTAATTGATTTGAAACATGACAGTAAGGTCCGATGGGACTTGTTTTATTAACGTTGTACATTAAAATTACATTTCAATTTAAATAACAATAGGTATCTAATAAATTTTATACCTAACAACTATTTGTTAGGTATAAAATTAATTAGGTATTAAGTACTACTACTGCTTTTATCAGTGAGAAGTAAGCTCACCAATATAAAAAAAAAAATGTAAAATCCATTGAGATAGCTTTGTTTTTTTTTTCAAAGTGCCAGGAACTTACAATCATGGAATCTCAGTTCAGCTTCGAAACGTGTGAATAGGCCGCTCGACCCAAACCATTGTTCCATACTTCGTTTTTTTTTTCTTGTCCCTTTTTACGAGTCATGACTATGTTTGAGTAGGACTCCCAGCTAAAATATCATAATGGATGAAAAAAACGACAGTGAAAAATGGTTAGTATTATTCAAAATTAATTTTGTAAAGCGCCTTTAATTAACCTAATCGTAAATAGCTCAGAACTCAAAAGTTAGTTGGTTAGTTTAATACCTAGTTGAGATATTTTAGGGACTGGCAACTGATTTTATGCATAAAAATTTAGGTGCTATTAAAGTTTTAAAAAGTTTAAATTAAGGATCTTGATCCTAATTTCCCATGCTCCAAGGTTACCCAATATTTGGTATAGCACAAAGTTCTATTTTTAAGAGTATTATATTTAATGCGATGCATCGATATGACGCTAGTAAGTAGTAAGTAGGTACCCAGAAACTAATTGATGTAGGTACCACACTTGGCAATGCGCTGGATCTTCCGCGCTGATCACCCGTAATAGGTATTATAGAAAATAGCAACGACCCATTTTGTATTTTAAAAAATAAATATCAACTTAGTTACCTATGCACTCCCACCTTCAAAATAAATAAGTGTCTATTAAGTAGTTTTATAAAAATATTTTTTTTAAGTAAAAGTATCCTATGATATTCAAAAAAATTACCTATTTTATGAATAAAGATTCATATAAGTAGTTAATAATATCATAGAGAAAAAAAAGTATATTATTTAAAATAACAATAGTGTATTATGAATGGTGTTGCAAATTAATTTCAAAACATATACTTACTAATATTGTCATAAAGAATTAATAAATTAATTCTAAAAAAAAGGATACCTTAATAAAACAAAACATAATATTATAAACTAAATAATAAGCAAAAATATGATAATAAAATAATATATAATAAGCTAAATTAAATAAAAAAATTATGAAGAGGTACAATAAAATATTTCTCAATGCTTTAAAGATTAGGTAAGTAATTAAATTTATTTATCCTGTGAAAATTTTGTATACTTAAAATGATTTTTTAAACTACCTAGGTATAATAAGGTGGATAATTATAATATTAACAATCGCAAATGAACCTTTGCAATTATACCAATTGTTTTTTTCCAGATTTGGGCAAATAGAATTAACAAATTATGTGTATAAAATAATAGGCAAGTTCTACTGATACAGATTTGTGATGTGTACTAAATATAGTATAAATTAAACAATATTAAGCAATATAGGTGTTTGTATAATACACCCTCATTCATTTGACGTTTTAGTCAAAATTGTGTTTCGTATCTTACCAATGAAAATCATTTGACACAACTAAAAGAGATTTAAAATACAATTTTAACAAAATTTTTAATGAATAAAAGGATAAGTTAAGTAAGTATTAATTAATGAAGTATCATTAGCATTATATATAACATATATAAGTCTTCAACAAATACTTTTACATTAGAATAAACATATAATAATCCCGCTTACTTCAGCACGAGCTTGCCTAGTGAAGTGCACGGTTTCATTCAACTTACTGTGATCATACTTTAGCTTGTATCATTGAAAAAAAAAAAACCTAAATAAATAAATACACATAGATACCCATCTACTTAGTATACGGTTCTTCCTGTCATGTATCGGATCGATTCGATTCATCATATTTTGTCATTTGTTATTGATACTATAATTACGCATATGGCCTCACTAATGTAAACTTATTCTTAGAGTCCTTTAAGAATATTTAGTTTAAATAGGTTTTGTCTCTTTTACGCATATTCGTTTTTGTTGCTTATAAAAAAAAAAAAGACTTAAGTTTTTATGGATACCGGTGTAGTTTTTGCCTTGACGAGTTGGAAGTCTGCTTTAAGAGTTAAGGTTAGGTTAGTTTAAACAACAATTGGATTGATAAGAAAGAGTAATAATTATAATAGAAGACATGGAAAAGTAATAAAAATTTGTCTTTCGCTGCCCCCAAAAATTATCATCCATTTATCTTTAGCATTAAGACCACATTCAGATACCCAGACAGTCTCTATTTATACATAAGTTTACTACTTTTCAACGTCCACAGTCTATTCACGCATTTTGTATTTGTTTACAAATTAACTAAAAGTGTATTTATACCTGGATTAGTTATTATTCGTAGTTCATATAAAATAAATCAATCTAGGTATTTCCGTTTGTGAACCATTGTATTCTAATAAGTGTTTTAATGTATATATTTATGTATAAAGTGCTAATATAAACTTAATGGCCTTGATCAGTTGTCCATAGTGTTCATATGAGACGCGTGTGAGACCACGCCACACTTTTAAACCACTTGAAACTATAACTTTGATAAATGAGGAACATGATTCTGCAAATGAATTGCATATTGTAAATTTTATATGAAAGTTAAAATTCGCCATTTTTATCATAAATTATCATATTTTTATAGGTCATTTGTTCATAATCCATTCAAAGCAAATTATACATTTTAGACGCGTATGGGACACACATAATTTCTAAATATTCCATAACTAGTATTTGATAAATACCAGAATTATCTAAGACCTCGGAAGTCTAAACTCTAAGTGACCTCAACCAATAAACTGAGTTCTCCAAGCAATGCGCAGTAGTTCTACTAAATTCATCAGTGAGCGACGCAATTGGTACCAATGCAAATTGCTATATTCAATTTAACTGTTTGAAATCTTACGTCGAAATGTAGGGTATGTACGTAGTGCCTCAACTAGAAGCATCCGTTGTATGAATGCTGGACACAAGGAAATATTTTGCTTACGATACTTGTATTTGATATGTGGCGTTCTTGAAGATAACTGATGTCAAGGTGGCATTTAGTTTATCAGAGCAGACAATTTTGTTATAAGCTTTAGAATTTAATATATTTTTGGGATTAAAAAAAATACTGTTCTATATTCTGTACAGACTTATGAAGAACACGAAACCTAAACTTTAAAATCGTGTTCTTTATTACTTTGTTTCTCTAATAAGTTTGAGTGAGTTACCGAAATTTCAGTTTCTTGTATTCAAAGTATTTTTGCATTGACTGGAATGCTTTTATAAATTCGAAAATGCGCCCGTAAAAAGTCCAGAGTTCAACCACTTAAATCTAAATTGTGTAATTTGTATGCTTATTATGACCTAGGCCTATAATTAGTATTCTGTCTTGGACGACACTAACTTGCATCTATAGGTCCTGTAACTACATCAATATTCTGAGCCTACATGTTGTGAAACCAAGTCTATTTTAAGATTCTATGCTGAAATGCATGTTTTTGGTACAATTTGAGAGCAAGCGTTTAATGTAATAAATAATTATAATAATATGTAGGACAAATTATATATTGCTCTGATCAGAAACTAAGCTCAAGGCTTGTACTATGAGTACTAGAAGCAACGATATAATACAAATTATATTTTATAAACACCCAGACCATGACAAACCGTACAGAAAAAATATACTAATTTTTTTTTTTGCCATGGTGGGAATCGAACCAACGACCTCCGGATACAACTAAACAATAACTATAAATTAAATAACTTATAACTAAATAATACGAATTTTAGAGTATTACCAACACTGTAGGCAGGTACCTATTTTATTTGGTATTTTTTATGATAGAACCTAAGTAACATGTATCTAATAATATCATAGGGTATCAGCAGAAAATCAACGCCGCGACCTAAAATTCTGTAGCTTGTGCTGAGCTGATTCCCGAGGCGAATATAAATATATAAATGTTCGAGTATTTACGTAATTGTTTTTTACTTTTATATTTTTTTGATGGTTTTAACGACAAAGATTCTTTTAACAAAGATATTTATTTGGTCTAAATTCTAGGTTAGGTAGAGTAGGTAGGTAGGTGATCTACCTAGGGAAAAGTTTTAAAAAGTTTGGATTAACCTAGTAAGTTAAGGAAGTACAGATACCTACCTAGTATGAAGATAAGCTTACGCCGAGTTATTCCGGGATAAGCTGCGATCCCGTTGTGGCTATTTGGGAATAATCAATATTTTATTTGCAGCACACATCGGCATCGGTCGTCCTATAGAATTAACATACAAACTCTGTGGTCTTTCCATGAATATGGATGGCTATTGGGAATGAATTACAATCCCGCTAGCTTTTTTAGGTGGGAGGAAGGCTGCTATTTCTTTTTTCGGACGGTTTTCTTAAAATTAGAGAAGGTTCTAAGGTCTCTATGGACCATACTACGGCATGGAAGGCCTCTATAACTTGGCTAGGCTGACCGACCGGACTCGTTACCACAGATGCAAAAACCGTCAAGTGACCTAATCATGTTTTGTTTTACTCTGTGGGTTCAACAGTTTTCCGGAGACTGCTTCATAGATTTCTTGTTCAGGTGGTACCTAGTCTTCTTGTATGCGGTTACGGAAAAGGCGATTGATTTGACGATAAAGCAGCGAGGATATTAAAATAGACTCGTAAAATTTATACGTCTTTGCCGCCGTCCATTTCGTAACCGCCTCATTTAACCGGTATAGTGGGGGCGATCAATATTGGTAAACAACAATGTATTGATCGACCCCATTCACGGGCTTTATAGGTCTGCTTACCATCAGGTATGTACAAAGTCACATGCCGTGCTCCAATAAAATGTAAAAATGATTTAGGCAGTTTTTTTGGTTGTAACTGTTGATTGTTGTGTTTATCTATCTTTTAAGTTTTAATCGATTTATCTTTTGATTAGACATTTAACATATAGGTATAAACATTTTATAAAATATGGAATCTAGTCATAGCACAATCGACCGAAAATAATGTCCAATAAATAATAATGTATAGTCCGTTCCACGAAAGAATACCCGCAGCAAAAAGTGGAACTAATAAAATTTACAATAAACAAAATGTGCTAAATATAATCTAGGATGTCAACATATTTTTTTTAGTTACTTAAATTAATTTAAGTAAGTAAAAATTGTATTTACTTACACTTAAATTAATTCACCCTAAATATTTTTGGGAAGTCTTAAAACTTAGGTTACCAAGATTACCAACATTCTATCGCGCGACTGCAAGGCCCCGTTCAAAGGAACTCTTTCGTGAAACAAACTTTACCTAGAACTTAGGTGAGTAATAGAGAGTAGAGGTAGACAATGTAAATATCCCGTAAGGTATATGGCATCTCAACCCATATTCTGAAGTTGAAAATTAATCAAATCGTTCAATAATATGATGAATAAAAAAAATTTGTCAAAATCGTTTTTTTTTATGAATGCGTGTCTGTCTGTTTGGTAGTATATGCATTACTTAAAACCACTAGACCTTATAGCTCTGTATTATTCAATTTCGATAAACCTACAGGGAGGTTGATGTTCTTTTAGGAAATTTTAAAATATACATGGAAAATAGAAAATGGTGTTTTATCTATAACATTTTGAATCTATAATTATCTATGAGATGTTTCTCTATCAGTTATTTGTAGGTGTTACATTAGCAATAATAGGTAATATCTCTATACCTACTGCTATTAAAAATGAAACGCCGCGCCGCCGTTCGTCTTGCTAAAACTCAAAAACGGCTTGGCCGATTTGAATATTTTTTATTTTATTTACAGGGGTGGTTGGAAAGGAAATATAATCGGGTGAATCCTAAAAAATAAAATTAATTAATTTTGTATAGTAAAACGAAGTACGTAAAATGACGATACACTTGGTGATAGTTTATTTTGATCTCTGATCTGTCTCTATATTTTAGTTTAAGCGAAAACCAGTCGTTGGAAGTTAGCGGAATCCACAACATTTGCGGGCACTAGCTAGTGATATAAATAATTTTGTATCTACAATGAAAACAAAAAAAAAATGTTTAACTTACTTGAAAACATAAGTTAAGGCATGTATTCATAAAACAGATAATATTTTCTTTAATTTTATAAAACCTGTGTTGGTTTTATAAAATTGACTGATAAGGTAATCTCTGACAAATAAAGGCATCAAGTTAAGTAAGCATGGTGGTGCAACTTGCATACTTGATCCTACTTACAAATTGAACGTGAATTGAGAGCGCCATCTAGTGATAGGGCCTAGATATTATCAACTTCGAAAATCAAATAATAATGAAGGATTTGCGTCTAGCCGTTAAATAAAAAATATACTTATGACATAGATCTATCTGTGAGTAGCTTATCTACTCCCTTTATCCTGTATAAATAATGATTTTTTAAAGTGTACCTTCAATGCATAATCCTTAACTACAAGGAATAGCGAAAAATGCTCAAAGGAGTCTCGGGGCCGATTTTGATAAAAACTAAAACTGCATCAAATCTTCTTACCGGGGATCGTAAATTTTTTTTTGTGTTCGTAATTGTAGGCAAAAATATTTATGTTGTGGGTAATATTTTTTTTTTATATTTGGAAAAAAAAAGAAAATAACTCGACACAGAAAGAATAATACTTATGTATACAATGACCGACAATAATATTATTTTAATTCTGCGACAAACAGTAATCGAGTATTATTGGAAGTGCGAGAGCTATTTTTGTATGGAGAACGTGGAGTTCGCGATTACGAATGCAGTGCCCTTAAGTGCTCTCCGAAGTACATACATATTATAGTGGTGTTTTCAAACAAATATACCTATGTTAACTAAAAATGATTTGTAGGAACCGGGGATCTATCCTCCATTTTGTTGCCTATTTAGCCGGCATAGCGGGAGAGACCAGTTCTGTTAAACAACAATGTATTGATCCACCCTATTCATGGACTTTATAGGTCTGCTTACAAGTGCTGCTGTTAGCAAGTGCTCCGTGCTCCAATAAAAAAGAACACACATTTTAAACTGCTTTGCCACATTTAGCTACTCGCACGTCGTCGTCTGAGACTAAGAAATCTTGAATTTATTTCTAAACAAAAAAGTTTGGTTATTTCAATAAAGGTACATTATATAAATAATGATTTGTTACTATAATTTAACAACAGCACTATAGCGCCTCGGAAGGCACGTTAAGCTTTCGCTCCCAGTTTTACTAAACCGACTTGTGAAACTGTTTATAGATGGGTTATTGATTATACTCAAACATCGCGATGAGCTAGCCACTTTTGGCATTAAAACTCCCTTTCGGTGGGTACCCTGAGGCCGCCTAGGCGCTTTCGGTCGCCGTAAGGCTCCCGTGATATATATACATGTATACCTACTATAATTTAATTACAGATTACATTGAAGTAAATGAAACAGAACCGTACTATAATTTGTCATTTGACGGTGGTCGAAATTAATGACGCCATGACAAGCGGATTTCTGGAACCGCCGCACTGATTTAATTGCCTTTTCCTTCACAATCGTTTCATTAATCAAAATTAATAAATGTTAAATAGAAAAATAAAATACATTAAGTAAATAAATAAAAATAAATAAATTTCGCTATTTTTTTACTTTTTCGTGCTCTCGACGTATGTATCGTGTTTTTTTTTGTCAACTCCAAACTTTGTAAAAAAATAATAAGTTGTACAGTAAACATTATTGCCCTCGCTTCATATTGTATATAAAACCCAGATTAATAAGTATTATTTTGGGTTTTAGTAACCAATCACTGAATTCTTTGCTAAAATGTCAACTTTATACACAAAAGAATAAAATTTATTAAAAAATAAATATAATAGCTCAAATATTTTTATGTAGCTTTATGTCATTGACAGCTTCCGTAAACTAGTGGTTGCGCCTTTGGCGTTGTACCCGGCCGGAGGTCGTGGGTTTAATTCCCACCCATGACAAACAATGTTAGTACATTTTTCTGCACAGTTTGTCATAATATGGGTGTTTATAAAATATAAAATGTATTATAAATATCGTTGTTTTCATAGTACAACCATAGAGATTAGTTTGTGACCAGAGCAATATGTGAAAATTGTCCTACATATTATTATTATATTCAACTTTTCTTTATAGATCACTTCTTTCTATCTGCTGTATTCAAAAACTTTTCCTAAAAGTCTGTTAAAATCACAAACATATATCTGAACTCCTTGTATTCATATCGAAATATAACGTACGCTAATTTACCCCCAGAGCTATTCAACAAAAAAAAAACGCGTATAAATCGGCCCAGTAGTTTTTAAGTGCATATCGATATATAATGTTATTTTACCCCCAGAGATATTCAACAAAAAAACGCAGTAGTTTTTAAGTGATGCCCCAAATAAACAAACAGACAGAATACACGAATTCTAAAAATAATAGTTTATTGTTCTATAAAGCCTATTTAGAGTCCATCCCGCCATTTTTTTTTAATCAGATCAATGTCACATTTTATGATTACCAATTTTATTATATTTTTACTTATATAGATTTTATTTTTTATTCTAGAGACTGGACATGATAATATTTTGATAAATAGATCAACAAATTACGACTTGTCTTTTCTCACATGTAAACCACGACATAATAAGAACAAGGATATTGCGACAGATGTTTTTGTGATTATTAAATTAATAAACTTAGCGACTCCATCACAAAATAAATTATTCTATTCAGAAACGTTTTGATAAACCAAAGCTAGATAAACCTCTGTTTGATAATCTTGTGTTTCCCTAGCACGTATACCTGATGGTAATCAAAGTCCATGAATGGGGTCAATCAACACATTGGTCATACATAAATACTGACCCGGCAGAGGCCAAACCATAATGAACCATCTAGTGTCTAACTAAATTATTGCCCAACATGGAAAATCTTATATTATCCACCCACAACTATTTTATAGATCGCTAATCAGAGTCAATATGCCTACGCACATACCCACATCCATGTCCCATACGTAATGGACACTTAGAAGGCAGGCAATATTTGTCTATACAAATAGCACTTTAGTTTGTGTTGCAAAAGTTTATAGAATTTAAAAATAGTAAAATATATATATATAAAAAGCAATGAAAATTTTCGTGAGGGGTGACTGGAACCTGGTTGGCTCAGTGGTTGAGTATCTTGCCGCGAAAGCGAGGGTCGTGGGCTCGAGTCATGCCCACCAGGATATTTTTCATCGCATTTTTAGCTTTAACAAATTAAATATAAGAATATCCCGATATGGGATTTTTTTTAAATATAATTATAATAAAAACTATAAAATTGGGAACGGTTAGGTCAAATCTCCATTTTTTTTTTATTTTATAAAACCTTACAAATACTAAAAATCGACTTCATCTATACTTTCCATCAGGCGAGATTGAGGTCAAATGCAACTCTGTATATAAAAAAAATACTTCGAAATTGTTCGCGCGGGCTTAAAAAGTTAAGACATTTATTTTGTATTATTAAAACTTTTTATTTAAAATAAAAGACGTACAGTTGTAGATTTTACATTTCCGATCCTAATTTTAAAGTTTTTTATTATGAATTCTGTAAACTTTTACAATAAAAACTAAATTACGATTTGTATGAAGACAAATTTGTTGTTAAGAACGAGTTAGTCTAGTACACCTACGCAAAGTTACACAGAATGCGGGATAAATATTTTTATTATCAACCTACTTGCACTTTAGCTTACTTTATGCATGACTCGTGACATGAAGTATTTACTGTTCTTATAAGCCTTCTGCATAGATTTATTGTCGAAGTGATAGGTTACGAAATAGACAGTTGATTTGACAATAAAGCAGCGAGAACACCGTATTTGTCGCCGCACATTTTGTATGGCCTTATGATAGTGCTCCCACTATTTATTTGCTTTTGTATAATGATGAGCTTCTAGAATCTTTGTCGTCTTATTTTCTTCATGTCCCTGCCAACCATTTTATAATGATTGTCACAATCTCATGAGAAATATAATGACACGATAGATATATTTAATAGCATTGTTATTTGTATGAAAAAGTTGCCCTAAATATTGTAAATTATAGACTATATATAATATACATTTGTTTATAGAGTTTAGGAGTTAAATTATATACTCTCTATATAATTAAAATAAATATATATACATATTTATTAGTGTTTTGTTTTGTAAAAAAAATAAAGATATGTTATATATGATATATATTATAAGATATGGTATATATATGCGATGACTTATTGATTATTTTTAGTTATTAATTAAAAATATATAGGTAATATTGTTTGACGTACGAGTATCTTGTAAAAAAAAAAATCAGTGAAAAATTTTACCACCTTGAAATAAAACATGATTTAATTACCTAAGTACTTTAATATTTAATTATTTGAATTTTGTATCTACATGTTTATTTATTACTAAATGAGATCGCGTGCATTGTCCAGTATTAGTTGGTATTATTGCATAATGCATCCGATTATGTACACTTGGTGTAGAGAAGTCAACATGTACAGAAAACAAAAACCAATTGACATGTCCACTTTTTAAACCACGATTGAAATGTCCACTTTTTAAACCACGCCACTGCTAATGACCTCGAATTGATTTCACTTATTTTCACAATATGATTTGTAGTTTCGGTATTGTAATCATTTGCCCCCAGTTTATACAGTGACAGCCTCCGTAGACTAGTGGTTGCGCCTTTGGTGTTGTATCCGGAGGTTCGATTCCCACCCATGGAAAAAAATATTAACGTTTTTCTCTATAGTTTATCGTGGTGTTTTATAAATATATGTATAGTACATTCCTAGAGCTTACTTTGTGACTATTATAGGCTGTATGTGTGAAATGCCCTACACATTATTATTAGTTCTATACTTATAAATAATTACGTTTTCAATAATTTAAATAGTTATTACTTTTTTTATCAAATTATTCCTTTAATTTTCTATATCATTATGCTAGTTTCCTTAATAGGACCAGAGATTTGTGCACAGACTAAAGAACTTTTTTTTTCAATGATAAATTTTAAATCATTTTATAACCTACTTGTATAATATAATACTTGTTGAAGTGTTTACTGCTAGCGGAGTTGTGTGCCTATGAATCCCCATATTCCAGTCGCCTCTCCTGACTTTGATAAATAACGTTGCGGCAAGTTGCAGGCGATTAAAACACTGTGCGGTCCGCTTATTGTTTACTTTAGATTAATATTTTGTTGCTGGCCACCCTTTGTTTGGCACCTGGCTTAAAAACGGGTGTTTGTACCTGCGTCTATTTTGAAAAATTAAAAAGTGATGTATTTTAGTTGAATAATTATTAATAACATTCAATGAGTTTCATGAAAAATTTCAACATTTCCTCTGAAAAGAAAATATTTAGTCTATTATCTATATATTATTTGTTTAGTCTAAAGTAATTTATCTTTACAGTAAAGTAATGTAAAAATATCTAATATCAAACAATCTACTGTACATATTTTTTAATTTAGAATTAAGTAACTATGTTATCGTATGACGAAAAATTTATTATAGATTCTTCAATTTTAATTATAACGGTGGATTTAGTTAAAATTTTTGGGATAATAAATAATAAAATATTATTCTAAAGTTATTGTACTTATTTTTTTGAACTTAAATTAAATTAAAACCACACCAATTCTACCTACGAGATTACGTAGAACTTTTGTGCTGCTTAGGTATTTTCCTAATTAGACAAAAACAATTAATAACTTTCAAAGAAACGGAATTTCACCAAAGTGACCAAGCTACTGAAATTCTATTTTTGAATTCCGGGGAAACTGATATTTTCGTTCCACAACGGAAGTTCGAGTTCGAATAATAAATTTCTTTTTTCAGCCCTTGTACTTAATCGCGATAGCATTTAGCAGGCTATAATTCTTTGTAAATTATGTAAGGTCGGGTTTATATCACGCTACTGACATTGGCCCAAAATTTTTCTTTTTGAAATGGTAACATTGCAGTTTACCGTATAATAACTTATACATAATTAATTATTAAGTATGTGTTATACCATCACGAAAAAAAATGGAGGAGGCCTATACTCCAAATTGGACCTTACAAACTTTAGTTAAGTTTGTATAATATTATAATGTATAAAATTATTAATGTTGTGTTCTGTTTTTGTAAGGAATAAATGGCTTATAAATAAATAAAATACCATCACGGGTGCCTTCCAGCGAGACGTTTTAACAGACTCAGGGTACCCAGTGAAGGAGTTTATATTATCACCTCGTAGCCGATGGTCTAAGTCTTATTCACCAAACATGTGGCTAGCTCGTCGTGGTATGTGTATAGACTTAATAACCTATTTATAGCAGTTACACAAGTTGGTGTAGTGAAACTGGGACCAAAGACACAATAAATAATAGTACTACCTACGTACCAAAGCTTAACGTGCTCCCAGAGGCATTATTACCACGTATATTTGAATTTTGTAAGTTAACAAAAAGTTAAGTAACGATCATATATATATATTTTTATCCTATTATAAATATTATTTAACGTTCTAAAACCTCTGCCCCTCCGCTTTTCGTTTAAAGTAATATTTTCTGTGAAAATGTCCGTCACTTTCACGCGGAAGCTTTATTTAATTATGAAAACATAAAAAGTGTATAAATACCGTAATAGCAGTTTCGTTTAAATAAAATGAATAAACCGATTTATTCTTTTAATTATAATTTAATTTTACGCTGAAAACAATAACCGAATTCATTTGATCATTTTTATCTTTAAAGTACTTATTTATAATTTATTTACGCTTATTATTAAGTAATTATTATAATACCACTGTGCCTATGTTAATTCTGTATTTAATTTTATTACAGGTACGTTTACTACAATCATACTATTAGTAGAAATAATAACTTGGTAAGATTATATATTATTATTATTCCTAACATACTTTTTTTTATCGGAGCACGGCATGTGCATCTACTTGATGTTAAGCAGACCTACAAAGTCCATGAATGGGGTCGATCAATACATTGTTGTTTAACAATATTGATCGCTCCCAGTGTGCCGGCTAAATGATGCGGTTACGAAATGAGCGGCGACATAGACGTATTTGCATTACGTGTCTATTTTAATAACCCCGCTGCTTTGTCGTCAAATCAATCGCTCTTTTCTACGTTAATGCCTTTAATATTCATATATATATATATATATATAAACTAGAGAGCCGCTCCGGCTTCGCGCGGATTATTAATTTTATGTGTCATAATACTATGTAAGTTATACATATAAACTAAACCTTCCGGAAGAGATTACCTAAATAAATAATAGTGAAAACCGCATTAGAATCCGTTGCGTAGTTTAGAAGAAATATATATAGATAGATACATAAATAACATATTATACATAATAAATAACATACTAATCTAAGCATGAACTAGATAGCGAGAGCAAAAAATAAAAACATGCTCATGGTAATGTAAGAATAACAAAAATATTTTTCATCATTTCATCCCTATTATGTACAGTTCTGTCAAAGCTTTCGCCGAAAGTTCTATGCTATAGAGTACGAACCACAGATTAGATAATAGTTAGGTACTACGTAACCCCAACCCCATTTTTTTGTAACTATTCTATGATCGATTAATATAAAAATAATAACAATGTGTAGGACAATTTACACATATTGCTTTAGTCACAAATTAAGCTCTAGGCTTGTACTTAGGAATATGTTTACCTATAGGAATATGCCTGGTGGAATGTAACATACGGTAATTTTAATTTTCCAATAAATTAAATTATTTTATTTCACCATAGAATAATTTAATTTTGATCAACATTTTAGAAACCGAATGTTATAAATAAATATAGCGTCAATATAATTGAATTATTCTTGCATACATACTTAAACCAATGTATTTTAACAGCTAGTTATTAAATTGGTCTATAATAAAAATTAGAAGCACTATTTAGTAGAATCTTAAGCGATATAAAATTTGGACCAATCATTTGCTTTATTAAATAATTTTAGAACAATTTGATCATCGTTTTAAAATCTGAGGTTAACCCTTTTAGTTTTTTTCTAGAGATTTATTTTATATAAAATTTTAAAGCAAAATAAAATAATTTAATTTATTGGAAATGTAAGTAGCAGGTATATAAAATCAAAAATCATGTCGATAGATTTTCATATCTTTTTAGTTTCGAGTTGCTGAAAGCTAAAAGGTAGCGGTTAAATCGCTCGCCAAAATCAGCGAAATTTATAAGAGAAATGAGTGGATAAAATTTACCTGAAATTCGACTTTGATAATATAATTAATTATTTTAGATAATATCAAATTTATTTCATATTGTTACAAATGCTGAAAACATACATTAATCATGAAAACATTTAACAGCTCCGTTAATTTAATAGCTACCAGCAACTTAGTTACCAATAATTGATTTTAAAAAAACAATAAACTGATCTCGTGCCTGATTTATAGACAATCATTTAGCATGTTTAGCTTGATTGAATATTGATATTATGGCGATTATGCTTAGTGTAAGCGATGCTGTCAAGTAGCGTGTCGGCTAAGATTTACAGCACCGCATTAATATTGACACATGTATTGAATTAATATCATCTGCTTATCATATACCAACCCTATTATGGACGTATGAATGAATATGTAATATATCAGGATATTATTAACAGTTTTTGTATTACTATATCTCGGTTTATGTCATAACCATAAACGTACCTAACTTGACTAGGTAGGTACACAATCGTTATGTCACGTTACGAGTATGTATAAATAATATTAAAAAATCTTTTTCATAAATGCTACTCAAACTATTTAGTTTAAGACGAGGTGAGTTTTGAACTTGCGTCTTTATTTCTGGACTTTTATCGAAGGTGACAGTTTTTAGACGAATAAAAAAAAATATATATATATTCTGCGGGATCCATCGACGCGTCGATTGGTTTGTCGATGTGGCTTCCCGGTAAGACCCCTGGTGACATAGAAAATTGACAGGCAATTACGTCATTTTGGTTAAAATTTAGCTGAACGTTGTGCGGCGTAATAGGGGCCTACTGAGCAATATTTGTTAAATGCCCTATGTACGTACATAATGTGAGTATATTATTATTATTATACCTCGTATCCGTCCACTACAGACGTTGTATTTGATACTACTTGAGTCCCAATTCTCGCGCAGAAATTGAATTATATTAGCATAACGGTAATGTATTTATATGCATGCGATGTAATGGCGGCTCCACACCGGAAGTACACGTTGTAAAGCATCAGGGGTTTACACACTATGACAATTTATGCCGGTACTTTGTGGTTATACACACATAGGTAATGCTATAATTGTGTGGCTATTATATAATATTGATCGTGTCTGTCGATGGTCGAATTTTAATTAATATTCAACAATGAGATGATAGGTCGTCCTTTTTAATTGCTGAACCATCGTAGAATGTAAGTAATACTTAGGTACCCTCTTATTCATAATCATTCAAATAAAACTCACAATATTTTTTTTAATAAATAAAAGGTTTATTTATCTATAACAATTTTTCTTTGGTAAAAGCAAGAAAAAAGTGTTTTAGCATTCATTAATTCTGGTTAGTAAACATAAAGATATTTGAAATTATAATAATATGAAGGTGCTTGACTTATATTTTTTTTTACTGGATCACGGCATGGGACTGTGTATCTACAAAATCCATGAATGGGGTCAATCAATAAATTGTTGTTTAACAGCATTGATCGCTCCTACTATACCGGCTAAATTAAGCAGTTTCGAAATGGGCGGCGACAAAGACTAACCCCCGTATTCTAAGACGTATCCTTAACTCCACTTTACACTCAAGGAACGTCTGTCTCTTTCCACCAAATGTCAACTATAAAAAGCAAGTTGAGACAGACGCTCCTTGAGTGAAGAGTGGAGTTAAGGAAACGTCTTAGAATACGGGGGTAATTTGCATTATAAATCTACTTTTCTAAAAGGAGATTACCACCTCGACAAGAAATTCAAGTAGTAGTCTCCTGAAAACTAATAAACCCTCAGACTAAAACCGAAACATCTACTATAATAGGTCACTTAGAGGTTTTAGCATATGTAATTACATAAGTTAAGGGCAAATAACTAGTTAATAAATAATCTAAATATAAAAGCAACGACCATCGTTATATTCAGTTCAACGAGGTGTCAAATCTTATCGTAAGTTGGCTGACGTCCAGCGCTCTAGACTTCCAACTAAGTAGTTACGTATAATAAAACCAATAAATTAATGTATTATAAATCGAATTTTAACGATTGCATGATATTAAAACCACATAATATGTTTATATATATATAGACTATATTACAAAAGTCAAGAGAGTTCAGAATGGGATTTACACTCGTCGAATCCTTACAAACCTTCGTGTTACCCCATATCCTATGCACAATTATGTTTTTTTCTACGATTAAAATTATTAATAGAGATAGTATTTATGTTTTTTCAATGGAATTTTTAATTTATAAAAATAAACTTAATTATTGGTACTTTTTTATGTTACATAATTAAAATAAGACTAGCAAATAACGATATGCTTCCAACCGGTCTTTTTTGGAAATCTATAGGAGAGGCTTATGTCCAGCAGTGGACGTCCTACGGCTGATTATGATGATGATGATGAAATAACAATAAATCTAGGGTACAATTAAACTAATATAATTATAACTAAATAAAATTAATATGCTATATTCGGCTGTAGTATAGCTGTTCCCGGACTTTAGACCGCAAAGTACAGGCCTTTCACAAAATGAACTTCACTCTATTGACTCCTATTATTGACTATGTGATGTCTTGGAACGCATTTTATATTATACTAGATGGCCCTCGCAACTTCGTCTGCTTAGACTTTAAATCGTTTACACACGCAAATGAATCTCTCAAAAGGAATAAATTTTCCCCGTGTTTGTAACATTTTTTTGATGCTCCGCTCCTATTAAGTCGTAGCGTGATGTTATATAGCCCATAGGCTATTTCGATAAATGGGCCATCCAACACTAAAATAATTTTTCAATTCAAACCATAGTTCCTGAGATTAGCGCGTTTAAACAAACAAACTCTTCAGCTTTATTATATTAGGGGCTGTTCCAAAATTCAAATATTATTATCCGTGCGATTTCTCAGGGAAAAGAAAGAGATGAAATATACACAAAATACATATCTTCGTCTCTTTCTTTTTTCCGAAAGATCGCACAGGTTAATAATATTTGAATTTTAGAACAGTCCTTAAGTAGATTTCATTAGGAAAATAAACCTAACACCTAAAAACTATTTATATAAAATCGAAATATTATACAAAAAAAAGCAGAGGAAATCTAAGTCATTTCAAATCATATTTCCTGAGATTAGCGCGTTTAACTAAACAAATAAACTCTTCAACTTTATTATATTAAGAGCTGTTCCAAAATTCAAATATTATTATTTATAATAATATTTATTAAAACTGTTCAAATAAGTCGTCTCAATAAAGTCATGCTTCGTTAAAATCAAAAGTGCGTCTAAATTGTAAGCAACTACTTTCAATTACTCCAATAATACACGTTACGGAAGGTGGACATAACTCAGCGTTACAATGTCATGCCTTCCTGTATTACGTGCATCGCTAAACTTGACATTAATTCGTGTAAGTGGTAATTAATAATCGAATGAATGCGTACTCGAGCATCCGCCACGCTGACTGACTGTAAATCGGTTACCAAGTTGAAGACAGGTACAAGCTTCAATGACAAGCTAATAACTAACTCAATAGGCTTATTAACTACAAATATTAAGGTATTGTCTATAATTATTACTTACATCTTCATATTTATTCAAATTTACAAACAACAAATGTTTTAACACTTGTATCAAATTACGGATGTCGTCTACTCTTTAAACTTTTGTTTTCATTTCGTTATTGATGACAAATTATATGCTCTTAGAGATAAACGTACCTATTTTATTTTCTGTGTCGACAATGCTTTGGTTTGTGATTAATAAATTTAATAATATACTTACCTACTCGTAGTTAACTATTTTAAATACACACTTTTTAATAAATAACATATATAACATACTTTCAAAAAGTCACAGTAATACACAAAAAAATAAGGAATCATTAATTCACATTATTTTAATAAAAAAGTCTGATTGAACATCATATTTTATATCATTATAATAGAACAAATCATTATTCAATTGCATTATTATTTTATTTTTTATATAATTAATAATACAATGTTACAATGATTTATTTTCAATAGTTATTTATTTATAAAACCTAATATTTATTTAATAACGCAGAAAGTTGTAACTTAATAAAAAAACTAAAAAAGCAACAGCAACAAAATGAAAACGATTTAAAAACTGACCTATAACGAAACGTCTTCAATTATCTTTAAGAGTATATCTTTCATCAAAATTGTGGGTTATATTATATTACAACTGATGATGTCTGCAAGAGATAGCCTTTGATAAACCGGCACAGATGTTTTATATCACCGAATATTTATGAGGTCGCGATATAAAAACCGTATTTGTCTCTGCTACTCTCGTTAAGCTATTATGTGGTATATAATAATGATTTATTTTGAGATGCGTTGTTTTTATGACTATTCCAGTTTAAATTTATTTTGTAACATTTTAATTATACTTAGGGCAATAATTTACAATACCAGAATACATGTAATATTTAATGATATAAAATGGACACTCGCCCTCTGATCTTAAACCTTATAATACTTATGCCAGGCTTAATAGTCGTTGCTTAGCACGCGCTAAGACGTAGCCAATGCTTCGGACAGTCAAATTGCTAATTCAAATACTGAATTGCAAATTGCAGTTGGAAGCAATGGTTTGTATAAGAAACGACTGATAATCCTGACATTAGAGTAACTTTTAAAACCACACGCGATGTGAGTGTGAGCCGAAGATTATTAGAGCGTTCAACATTTTTAGTGACAATTTAATAGTTATTCGACATTTTAAAAAATATGGAGATAACTATTCCGTTTATTTTTAAGATAAGATAAAACCTTTACTGCTCTATTTTTACGTTTTGCTAACAGGTAATAAATGTGTTTTGTTTTGTTACTTGTGACAGGGGGAAAACAGAAGATTAGCTAGCCCTGGTTTATTGAAAGGTTTGTGAATACAGTCGTTTAAATATAATTTGTCTGTAGTTAAATAAATAATCGCGATACCTTTTGAAATATAATAAGTATACACATTGAAATCATGACAACAAAAAATAACTGGGCTGGGTACCTTAATAACACTAGCTATATTGCCACGCTGAATACTTTCTGTTTAACTTAACATTTAACTTTGGTTCTCTCGTCACCTCTTTAAGTTTTTATGCAATAAAAAATATTAATGTTTTGGCGGCCTTGGACCACGGGCCCATGGTCTCAACGACTACAAACGAAAAAAAAATGAAAATTTGCTATATTTTGGTATTTTTTTGACAGCAGATCCAGAAACTTAAGTTGGCGCTAGAGTGTCTACACATGCTGCATTCCAAGGAAGACATTTACCGTTTTCCCATGGGATAAGCGAATTATGCCGTTTTGATTATGGAATTGAGAGCTGCATTTCTTGACACTCTTCCTGCTGACTGTGAACAACTTAATCCATGGCCATTAGTATTTACTTCACTTTGACAATTGTAAATATAGGATTAGCAAATATTAGTGCCTAGCCGTAGAACTACATAAGAATTATTATCAAAAAAAGTACCCAGGGAAGAAGGATATTTAAATAATTTAATCTCTATTGCAAAACATTATTAGTACGTATAGAACATCCTAGGTGAAATAAAAAAATGGTTTTTTATTCCTGGTACACATGGTTAGTTTATAACCAGAACAATATGTGTGAAAAAAAAACATACCTATTCATTTTATTTTAACTGATCTAACTTGGTAATGTAACCTCAAAGGCCTTCATTCAATGTGTTTATTACATGTTTGACTCATTGCCACTACACATGGCAATGCTATGTTTTATTTATACTTCGCATGACCGTTTGTGCTTGTTCACTTTAAATTATAGTAACATGCTTTATAGTATAGTTGGCGTAAATACTTCCTATGGACTATATTTTATTTAGACTAGTTTACTTTTGACCCGGTCACCCGACATACTTATTTGTATAAAATCACATTCCACTTACAAATTGTTATTAAAATGTTAAAGATAAAATTGCAATTAAAAATTCCTTGGTGGGTGGGACTCGAACCTCGCTTTCGTGGTAAGGTGCTCATCTACTGAGCCAATCAAGTACATGTCACCCTTCACGAAATTTGTCATTGCTTTTTACCTATTATAAACATACGCCCTTTATGTGCAGAATACTTTTAACTTCACTCTAATAACTCTATTAGAGTGAAGTTAAAGGTCATAGTTTTTAATCATAGGTGTTTTTGTATTTATATTACTTATTACATTATTTGTAAATTCCCACCTAGATTTTTTTATAAAAAATGTAAGTAAGTAATAATATAAATACTTCCAAATTGTGAAACTAATATGATAATTATTATTGGGACTGGTAAAAGCAAAAAATATTTCTATAATAACATAGATAATAGGTAGGCATGAGGAATCCATAAAAAAAATTACTGTTCGTTGAAATCTGAACAGTCCGGGTCCAACCAGGAAGCCACATCGAGAAAGCGATCGACGCGTCAATTAATAAAAATATATAGGGATGTCTATGGGTAGAACTCAATCGACGAGAAACGTCAAAATCACATACATTCAATTTTCGGTTTCGATCTGTATTGCATGTGGCTTTCCGGTAGGGCCCTAGAACATTATGTTTGCAAAGGTGTCACACCCTGGCCTTTATAAAATCATTTTGACAGATAGTCAAGGTAATCCAGATCCCTTGCGGGGTAGGCTAAGGCCATCGAGTTGCTAATTGTTTCCATCTCCACATTCTTCTTCAACAATTATAAATTTATATACATGCACGTAGATTTCCGTCAGATACAAATTACTTATATTTTAATCTAGCTGGTGCACGCAACTATGTGCAAATGTTATTTACTATAAACAAATTAATCGCGCACAACCGTCTCCATGCACGAGTCACGTGGCACTGTTCAAAATATATATTTGTAATGGCGGCCCCAGCCTAGTGGTCAAGACACTGCGCTACTCTGATAACTAGGTTAAGCAGATGAGAACAAGGCCGGACCTGAGATGGGTAACCGCTTTATGCAACGAGGCTATACCATCATAAACACCGCAACAAGCTCGCCACTTGTTAGGTGTTGCCTCCTAATACCACCGGCGAAATGGAGACGGGTTCTCGAGAGCCAAAAAAGACACCCGTGATGGTATGATGATGATGATATATATATTTGTCGCCACCTATTTCGTAATCGCATCATTTAGCCGGCATAGTGAGAGCGATCAATTTTGTTTAAGGCCAATTAAGGATCGACCCGATACATGGACTTTTGTAGGTCTGCTCACCACTAGGTAGATACAAAGTCACATGCCGTGCTCCAATAAAAAATAAAAAAATAATATCTTATGATTCTTAGGGTCGATTTTGATGAAATAAAAGCAAAATGATACCCATTATAAACCTTGTTATCTTTCAGTAATTCGATTTTGAATCCAATGAGCGGCTTTTACAAATTTCTGGTGTCTTCCAGTAGGCGCTTTTTTGTAAAAATCTCACAGACATGGAAAGACTGCGATTTTATTATATGTAAGATATACTTAATTTAAGATAATACTTCTTAATGAATGATTTTTCAATTAATTAACGTTAAATTAAGTATTTAGGTAATAAACTTTTGCCAAATGACCTTTACTGATATCTTTGCCTCCTGAGGCTGACAAAACAACTCTTTTTATTATTGTTTAAATACTTTTACAGTCTCGTATAAAATAATGAATATAAATAGATCCGCAACAATTGTATCAATAATTATTAAGGACACTGCGCGAAGTCTGCGTTCTCGATACAAAATGAGCTTTCGTACTTCCAGTAATTCTCGATTACTGTTTGTCGTATAAAATAATATTTTTGTCGGTCATTGTATGTATTAATTTTTCTGTGTTAGTTTAGCTTAGGTTTATTTTCTCGAAATCAGAAAAAAAACCCTTTAAATATTACTTGACAATATAAAAATATTTATTACCCACAAATTTTGCGTTGGAAGTACGCGTTTGTACTTGTATGGGCGTCAAGTCTACTACAGAGCCCTTATAATGTACTACATGGGTACCTAGGTATATATATATATATATATATATATTTTAAATCAACTTTTATTTATTATTCAGTCAAATTTTTTTTTTCATTAAACTTTGGCTACATTTCGTTGAGATAAGTGATTTTATGGCTTTTATGTTTAATAAATATCGAACATTGTTTATGTTATTTATTATAAGTATTAAAAACAATTAGTTATTACTTATAAATAAAAGTTCGACCTGCATATCCACGTGACATATTATAATAATATACAGGACAATTTACACATAATTCTCTGGCTTACACTTAATTTTTAAATAACATTTATGAATACCTGAGCATCAACAAGATTTGATAAATTCGACCAGTACTCAACATAAGTAATCCCAAAAACTAATAAGATAAGATATATATAAGGATATATAAATAAATAAATACAGACCATTAAAAATAATCGGGACTCAAATGTGTTTCTAATTTTACTACATGCTTTCATAACTAATATCGTTATCTGTTCAGATTAGGTTAGCATACAAGATATTAATCTCACCTATATGTATCATGTACCTAACTCCAAACATTATCTTGTATTATCCACCATAATAGAATAGCATGAACCAAGCCCACAGAATAACATATTAATTCCCCTGTACTGACGAAATTCCTAAAATAGGGTAGATATAGGGTAGATTCTATCTATCACATTGGAGTTTTCATTGCTAGACTTAACTAAATTAATAAAAAACGCCCATTTTCTAATAAATTGACTACGGTATATTCAAGTTAAAATTTGACATATTTCCCTATCAAAATATTTTAAATTTCGCCTTTGAAATGCAGTCGATATCCCCTTTATTTAATAGAATAAGGTCCCATAAAATAACACGAAGAACCTAACAAAAAATAAAATAGTGGCCAAAGTTATAAGAATAAAAGTAAAGATAGTAAAATCTAATTTATTTTTTTATCTATTTATTTTTCAACCACATGACATAAAAAACTAAAGCCCAAAATATGCCAAATACCTAAATATTATTATATGATCAAATCCGTGGTTAAAAAACGATTGAAACGCTCTCGACGAAGTCTAATATTATTATTAAATTATGAACATTAAGTAGAAATTTCAAATCACTTTTATTATACATAATATATTGATTCGCGATTCACCTTTTTTTAACTATAGTAACCACTAACCACTAAAGACACAGTTTATATGGTTACTATCAGTCTAAATCAGATAGATCATATGGAAAACAGCAGTTAGGTTACAATAACGGGATTATCGGTCTAGTATGGAGAACACTTTCATAAGGTTTCTGGGTAGGCCCTTGCGGCGCCATTTTCTTTGCTTTGAAAGCTTTTCTTCCCCATTGTGTGTGAGGGCGCGACCAAGAATCGATTCATCAAAGTTCTTGCTTTGAATACCCACACTTTTACCTGCTCACGACCATAATCAATTTTATTTTGTTGTTATATTTGTTTTTTAGTCTAGACCAATTTTTTAATCTATTTACCTAGTGTATTATATATAACAGAGCGGCTGTTTTTGTTAAATATTTAGATTTTAATGTATGCGATTTTTACTATCATATAGGGAATTCATTCAGAACTTGTATCTCTTATAATACAAAATGCAACGTCTCTTTTCGTTTGTGTGTTTATAACTAGGGAACTACTGGTCAGATTTTCGTGATTGTTTATTAAATTATATATATATAATTAAATAAATAATTTAGAGAACATGTCCTCTATATTGAGGACATATGTCCTCGATATGTCATTTGTCTATTGTTAAGTTAGCTTTTCTTTGCGCAAAAGAGTTTACTTATCACTTAAAATATTATTAATAGTAGTTTTACACCTACTCTTAACTAGTTTCTGACACCTCCCTGCTAGTATATGTATGTAATACATAAATATATTATAACCACTATAGTGCCTCGAAGAGCACGTTAAGCTGTCGGTCCCGGTTTCACTATACCAACTTGTGAAACTGTTTATAGATGGGTTATTGAGTCTATTCAAAACATCGCGACGAGCTAGCGACTTGTTTGGCGTAGACTCATACCATCGGCTACGACGAGGTGGGATTAAAAATCCCTCCTCTGGGTACCCTAAGACCGTCTCGGCGGTCTCGAGCGCCGTAAGGGCACCCGTGATTATATGTATGTATATTATAACGTAAAACAATATACATAACCTCTGCTAAGCGGTTCACTAAAAAATTGTAATTGTAAACATAGCTTTTATACTTTTGGCATAATAGATATCTCTACTATACCAAAAGCTTTTAAAAGAGGCAAAAGCTAATAACAATATATGTATAGAGCTTTGACCCATGGTTTCGCACGCATTAAATAGTTAAAAAAAAAAAAACATTTTTTGACGGATATTCCAATGTTTCAAATTTCTATCGAAAATGGTTGCTGAGATTAAATTATTTCTGTAATAAGATTATTCTTTCAGATATACCTCCTATTCTCACCTTTATCCTTTTGTTATATAGAATCCATGCGCGAACAGAATTAGTACTTGATGACAACTATTCTATATAATAAAAATAATATAAATTTCTTAATTAAGTCATATATTCATACTAAATTCCATCTAAATCGGTTCATCGATTTAGGCATGAAAACATAACAAACTAAAAAAATAAGCAGGGTTACATTCGCATTTATAATATTAGTATGGATAAAGATAATAGTGATAATAGATATGTAAATTCCTTCATATAAAAAAATATATTTACTTATAAGACATTTATAACACATATTGTCATGGTCACGAACTAAGCTTTAAGCTTATACCAGAAAAGCGTAGTGATATTATTTATTTAAAAGCACAACCACTATACTAACAAGGCGACAAAGATTCACTAGATACATTTTTTTTATTTTGTTTATTTAATAACTGATAAAACTAGAGCTAAACAAATAAAATTATAAAATTAAGTTTGGAACTGTCTTAACTTTCATTTTACCAGAACCGTAATAAGCCTTCTTTGCGTCAATTTTCTCCTTTAAATTCTACAAACCATTTCATTATGAATAAACGTTTTCATTTTCTTTACCACTTTCCCTCAAGATGTGATGAGGGAGGGTATTTTAAAATTCAGATTTGGGAGTTAGTTTTTGTTGAATTTGTTAATTGCCGAAGTTTTTTCTTGAAGATGTTTTTTTTAAAACTATTTTTGATTACACTTTGGGTCTAGTAAGTTTATACTGAAAAAAAAAATTATGTACCTTATATAATAATTTTTGCGTATTTCAAATGCTATTATTAAATATAATATTTTAGCATTTTTTTTCTAGGGATATGACAAAACATGAGATTAAAACAATACCATATAAAATATGATTCAGAAGAGATACTTACAGAAGTTATTTTAACATGAAATGTGAGATGAAACAAGTGTTACACATGATCCTTCTAAAACATTTTTTTATTCATATTATGTTGTTACTTAAGCAACGTTAACAACTACCAATAAATTTGATCATGTACAGGGACTCTAGAAGCTTCTGCAAGACCTTTATTCAGCCCATAATAATGAAGAGTACCCCAGGGAGCAGATAATATCCAATTATACAGAAGGATAGCTCGATTAATTTCTATTTCATTTGGCACTTAATCACATTTGCCTATATTAGCTATTGATTGAATAATTAATTATAACGTATCTTCTGAAAGCATTTTACTTTACTTTATAGTAGGGTAGATATTAATATTTCCCTTGACGCTTTTTAGCTATTATGTTCCAATTTGTTAGTTATATTTTCTCTAATAGGGAAAGATTATTATAATCTTATTGATGAGAAAACTTAATAAAAAAAAAGTAGAACCGAAATAGAAGCCGCTTCTATTTCGTTTCTACTTTTTTTTTATTTAATATTTTTTTTTAAATAAATCATGGAAGTCTCAATTTCAGGTTTGGAAAAAGACTTCTATAAAAAAGTCGAGGCAATGGAGTTTATTTTATTCCAAAACACATGGGCTTAATGCCAAGTATTTTAGGAGACAATGTATGGAAAATAAGGCTATACTAAATGTAATTAGTTTTGACTAAAAAAAATGCTATAGCAACTTTTTGGAATATTGCGAAATGCAACTGTAAAAAAATATGATTAGCAAGTTTTAATAAACATTACATCGTGGGATTAATAAATTAAAACCCAAATCCTCAAAATGTAATTAATATTTTAAAACAAGAGGGTAAGGGGAGTAAAAAATCTGTTAATGCACAAAAGTTGAGTTCTTCACTAGGCCGACCGATCGGTTTTGTTACCAGTATACCAGCTCATATACAGATGCTAAAACCGTTAAGTGACCTAGTCATGTTTCGGTTTTAGTCTGTGATTGACCGATTTTCAGGAAACTGATGTGGTAGTCTCCTTTCAGGAAGCGGTTACGAAACGGGCAGTTGATTTGACAATAAAGTAGCGAAGATATTAAAGTAGAGTCGTAATGCAAATTTGTCTTTGTCACCACCAGTTTCGTAGCCTGCTATGCAGGCTACGAAACTGATATATGAGAGCGATCAATGGTGATATATCAGCAATGTATTGATCGATCCCGTTCATGAATTTTGTAGGACTGCAAAACTGCTTCATAGTTTTTTTTTATTTTTCATAGTAAATTAATGAGAAGTACCGTATTTTCTCCTTTATATTTTAATTTAAAACCAACACTAAACATATCAGAATAAATAAAAGAAAAAAGAAAAATACTTAAAATTTATTCATGATTGATATCGTCTAGTAGAAAATGGCGTCGATTCTTATTACTTCTCCACTTTTATCTGTAGAAGTGTATAACATAAGATTTTTGGTAGTGGGTGTTTCAGCCTTATTCTCAGCGTTAAAAGCAATATATCAATAAATAATGACAAGAGATTCTGAAGTTTTATTAAATTGGATATATATTAAGCTGAGAAGAAGGCCAAAGTCACTATATAAAGGCAGCCTAAGAGGAAGTGAAATTATGAACTCAGATTTTGTGAAAATGAAGGAAACAGATATATTTTAAAAATACACAAGCCTAAACAGGTGAACAATAAAATGGTTAGATTAGTTAATAAAAAAAAAGACTTAAGAGGTAACAATCAACAATGTGTGATGAGCTGGCACTCCTGTGCTGTCACAGCTTCACAGCTCTAAAGCTTTATTCTAAGGGTTTGAATACAATGCTTTATAGTGCTTTCACCTGCAGTTGTGAATGGCACTATGCTAAGAGTTAAGTTAAATAAAGTTACACTAGAAATATTAAACACTGAGTTTCACAAATTGTACAGATTACTATTAGTTTATAAGTATGAACCAGGGTGTGGGTGAAGCCTTTTGATTATCACCCAGACATTCTCACAGCTATGGTCTCCAAGACCCTAAGTTAATTTGTACAGAAAATAAGTTGCTATTAAGTTTGTCTATGTTCAAGGGGTAAGTAGATGGGCGCCATGCACTTTACTAGAGTAGTATAATAAGTAGCAGAGGCTTGCAAAGTACAAAAATCAAGCAGTAGATAGTTTAGTAGATGTACCCTTGAACACAGAACATATGATGAATTTATTTGTATATTAGGTAGTTATCATTTAGAAATTTAAGATTAAGAATGAGACAACCTCAGCTATGGCCAGGAGTTTGCAGCAGTGTCCCTCTAGTACTCCAAGCAGGCTTGAACTCCAGGCACGTCAGCACCAGGGTGTGACCAGGCAGTAGAAGAGAAACTCAATAGCGCAGTAGATGAGTGATAGCGGCAGAACGCAGTGTAGATGCATGTGTGTTTGTGACAGCAGGTAGATTGCACAGCAGAATGTTACAGCAGAGTCTGTGCAAGAAACGAGCAATAATCAGCCTATGCTTTACACAAATGTGGTAGAATTGAATGTGGTGTGTATGCACATGATTACTTACATGAGAGGATCTAGAAGTCTATATCCGGAGGCACTTTATAACTCAAGAATGTGTTGGCACCATGGCCGCGATGCACTAACAATGAACATGTTTCTTTTTCTCGCTCCAAGACTGTAAAACCCTTTATATGGTCGAGAAGCGACCTTTTATTGCTTTCATCTAGGTGTTAATTCTACCCACCATTTAGACAAAACACAATAAACCAAACTTGTTGGTATCTGTAAAAAATGTTTTCAACGAAGAATTCAAAATTGACTAGTGTCTCAGGGTTGCTATTATTAAAAAATTATAAACTCAAGTAAGCGTTCATTTCAATTGACATAAATAGAATATTATAAATATATTAAAGCAATTTTTATTCTCGCAATTTTTTTTTGTGATGGAAACTAATGTTTTACATCGGCATGCATTTGACAACTCGGAAATATCCTATTTTTAAATTATACATTAAAATAAAATTAATATGATTTACATTTAAAATGATACATATAAATAAAAAAAATAAAAAAAGAGTTAAATTAATGAGTATATTTCCATTAATTCCTCTGGAGCCGCGCAGGTGCCGAGAACTGCAGCCGCATTGCCTCTTTGAATTTCTAGCCCTATGCGTTGGAAAAAGTAGGCTCTAGCACGTCGGTCACCTGATTTCTCTATTAATAATTTTCCCAACAGATTAGAAAATGCTAGAGCATCAGGGGACCAAAGGCCTAAAGTTTCCACTGCAAAGGCCAGAAATTCAAAGTGGTCTGCGAGCTGGGAATATTTATCGTGTTATTTTAATATATTACTAAGATATCCAATTTTTATTATATTGTTTAAATATTTATAAGTAGAAATAGTAAGTTATATAAAAATATGAGTTAAAATGATACCAGGTGACTATTCTGTACAATGTAGTACAAATAATTGACAACAGATGGCAGTAGTAAATTCCTGATAAGAGATTAGCGGGAAGATTCAAAATTAATTGTGTAGATAGGCATATAGGATGTAACACAATATTTATTCGTGTTACAATACCGCCCTACTTAGAAAAAAAATGTTAAATTTTTTTTTCTTTTTTTTAAGTTGCTCCTTTGCCTATTCCAATTGATATAATAAATATGTGTATGTGTGTTTTATTTAAGACATGATAACCAAGTTACCAACTAGGAGTTTAGTTGGGTTAGGGAACACCTAGTCGTCATTACAAAAAAATGTTACATTGTTATGTGTGTGTGCAGTCTATAATGTCAGCAAAGGTCAATAAGGTTTCCACATAAATTCTTATCATGTGTATTTTACAACCACCCAGCTGAGATTTGCATGGCATTATGACAGAGTGTAAGGAGTGTAATGTGTAAAATAAAATAATATTATAATAAGTTGTTATTCATTCATGCTCCCTGTATACTTCCTTGCATGCTTCATCTATTTTGGCGCCTAATAATAAAAAATATTAAAAAAACCTTTCCATTCTCTATCACTTAGAGTTCATCTCACATAAATAAATCTTTCAATCTTTGGGTTGGGAGTGAAATATTTGTATATATATACATACATAAGCAGTTGTGTTTATATATAAAATAAACTAAGTATACCAGTTACATAATTATAATTACATAAAATATTGTGTTTATATCAAGAGTTTGATCAGTATTGACCAGCAAGAGGGGACAGCAATTAATTAAATTCACGAGGGAAAACGAGAGCAGTCGCCTAAGTTAGTGAAAAAAAAAAAAAATTTTTTTTTTGTATTATAGACCTAAGGAGACCTAGGTTTGGCTAGGTTGAGACCTAAGTAAAGATATAATAATAATCTAACAAAGATATTTATTTTTGTTAGATAAAGAGAAGTAGGTTTTAAGAGATCTAGAATAATAAGTTAGGGTTTACATAAGACCTAAGATATCTAGTTAAATTAGTGCATTAGCAAGGACTAGACTTTAGTATGTCCTTGATATGCCAAGTTCCCAGGTTTTTACCTGTATGAAAGTCTTCTAGGATGTAAGACAGTGGTGATATTTTCTTAGTGATTTTACACTTAAGAAACTTAGGAGCTAGCTTGCTGGCAAAGTACTTGTCAGCATTAGATAAAGGATATTCTTTTTTCCAAACTATTTGCCCTACATTATATTCTACATCACGCCTATTTTTGTTATAGTAGTGTTTGTTGCGGATATAAGATTTGTTCAAGTGTACCTGAACTGAGGCAAATATTTCTTTGAGGTGAGTTAAAGTGTTAGCATAAGGTTCCCTATCAGTAAACAGTAACTCAGAGTCCTTTACAGTACCATCTTTATACCAGTCCCCAGACAGTATGGCTTCCCGTCCGTGGTTAAGAAAGTAAGGGCTGTATCCAGTTATCTCATGGACAGCAGTATTGATGGCAAATTCAATACCAGGCAGATTTTCAGCCCACTGTCTATGGTCTGTACCTACATAGGAAGATAGTGCTGTAACAATGACTCTATTAATCCTTTCAGCAGGATTGTTTTGAGGTAAGAAGCGACAGTTATAAAAGACATTAGGTATTTTGTATTTATTTATTAAGTTGGTCATGAGTTTAGAGATATATTGAGGTCCATTATCCATAATAATAGTTTGAGGAACTCCAAATTTTAAAATATACTGATTTTCTATAATATTTACAACAGTTTTAGCTAGTGAATTTCTCATAGGAAAAATATTAGTATGTTTGGTAAAGCAGTCTGCAACTACCAAAATAAATTTATAGCCTGCATAAGATCTAGGTAGGGGTCCTAAGATATCAGTACATATAGTTTGGTGAGGTCGGAGAATTATTTTTGGATTTGTCATAAGTCCAGGAGGTGATTCATTAGTACTTTTGTAAGTTAGACAAGTTTGACAGATTTTGACAAATTTGCCGATGTCTGTGTGCATTTTTGGCCAAAAGTAAGATTGTCTGATTCTTTTTAGAGTTTTAAAGGTGCCCAAGTGAGCAGCTGAAGGAGGTTCATGGAGTTGTCTTATAATGTCTTGTCTGTATTCCTGTGGTATGACAAGTTTCCATTCACAATCCACAGTCAAAGGATTTTTTTGTCTGATTCTTTTGTAAAGTCGGTCATTGAGTACTTTCCAGTCAGGGTATCTGTCAGGTTTGTCTTTTATATTTCGTAGTTTAGAGAGATACCAATTGTCAGTCGTTTGTGAGTAGTTTTGTATGTTAGAGAGAATGGAGTTAATAGGAGCACGAGATAAAGCATCAGGAAGGGCATTTTCAGAACCTTTACGATATTCAATTTTAAAATTAAATTGAGATAACCTAAGTGACCATCGAGCAAGTCTACCAGTGGGACTTTTCAAGCTTACTAACCACTTCAGACTACTGTGATCAGTATAGACTGTAGTTTGAAACGGCGAACCTTCAATGTAACCTCTAAATTTTTCTAAGCCAAAAAGTAAAGCGTTTAGTTCTTTTTCAGTTGTAGAATGGTTCTTTTCGGTCCTTGAAAGAGTCCTGCTAGCATAAGCGATAGGGTGTTCGTTGTTGTCATCATCTAGTTGTGATAACACAACTCCCAGTCCCTTGTCAGAAGCGTCAGTGTTGAGTATGAATGGTCGGTCAAATTTAGGTATAGAGAGAATAGGAGCAGAGATAAGAAGACCTTTGATTTTGTCTAATGCAGTCAGAGCGTCATTGTCAAAGTTGAATTTTTGACCTTTTGGTAGTTTCTTCGTCAATTTATTAAGAGGAGCAGTTTCTTCAGAGAAATTCTTAATGAATCGACGATACCAAGAGACCATTCCAAGAAAGCGTCTTACGTCCTTTTGAGTTGTAGGAGTAGGATAGGCAAGTATAGGTTTTATTTTGTCACAGTCAGTACGTAGTCCATTTCTATCCACAACATACCCCAAGAAACGCAGGCTAGATCTACAGAAGACAGATTTATCAAAGTTAATAGTAAGGCCAGCTTCCTGCAGTTTCTTAAAAGCTATGTATAGTAAGTCTAGGTGTTCTTGGAATGAAGAACTAACCAGGATGATGTCATCAACATAGTAGAAGATTTTACCATCAAATTCCGGGCCAAAGACTTTGTCCATGAGACGCATCATTCTAGCAGTCGCATTCACAAGACCAAAAGGCATTCTACAGAACTGGAATGCTCCTAGTCCTGGAATAGAAAAGCAAGTCTTTTCCCTAGAGGATTTTTCCAAGTTAAGTTGAAAGAAAGCACTTTTTAAGTCTATAGAGGATAAAAATTTTGCATTATTTAAAGAGTCTAGGATATTTTGAGCATGAGGCATTGGGTAAGAGTCTACTTTAGTAATACTATTAAGTTTTCTACTATCAAGGCATAGTCTATGTTCCCCATTGGCCTTGGGAACTATTAGTATAGGGCTGTTCCATGGCGAGTTGCTTTTCTCTATGATTCCTAGTTCGAGCATTTTATTTATTTCGAGCTCTACATATTTTTTATGATGAAAGGGTATAGGGTAGTATTTCTGTCTTACAGGAGGAAGGTCGCCAGTGTCAATGTAGTGTTCCTCTAAAGTGGTCAGTCCTAATTTAGAGTCAGTAGCAGCTATAGTAGAGTAGAGTTTGACAATTTTGTCAATAAGTAGTCGTTGAGAGTCATCTAAGTCTAAGTAGTCATGTAGGTGAGTAGTGTTGTCAGTTAGTGAGTGTTGGGATAAAATAGAGAGAGTATGTGAGTTGGGTTTCAAAACATCAGAACACAAGTTAAATGACCTAAGTACAATAAACCCCTAATACCTATGTACCCCTAATATCAATGGTGTATTGATATCAGAGCTAACTTGGAAATGAATGATCTGTAGAGTCCCATTATATACTATAGGTAAAGCTACTGAACCTAGGGTATTAAGCAGAGCATTGTTGCCTACTTTAAGAGAAATAGAGTTAGTACTCTCGATTTTAGTTGACAGTCCAGCTTGTAATAAAGTATTTAGAGCTGTTTCACTGATGACGGAAGTGGTTGCTCCGGTATCAGCTAAAGCAATACACTCAAGACCAATGATTGAGATTTTTATAAAACCTCTGTTATCTAAGTGGTGATTAGAAAAGAGAGTATTAGTTTTGTAAGAAGAAAAGAAAGTTTTTAAATAAGTAAGCCAGTTTTGCCATTCCTGGTCAGAATAACACTTAAAAGTATTAACAGTATTAAAAGTAGTTTTGGAAATATTTGTATTATAATAAGTTCCAGAACTCTTGTGTACATCTGACCTATAAGCTAGTTTTTTGAACAATCACAATTCCTAGTTAAAGTTCCAGATTTTTTACACCTAAGACAAATTATTGTAGGATAAGTTTTGCAGTGTACACTACTATGGTTACCACCACATTTTAAACAAGTAAAATTAGATTTAGCTGGTTGCCAATGTTGTTTGTGTTGTGTTGGTTGAAGTGGTTCCCTAGTGTCTAGTGTGTGTAGTACCCTATGTGGTTGAGGTATGTTTGCGAGTGGTTCCTTGTCCTTTGGTACATGAAAGTAACCTCGCTCTTCACACCTAAACTTAGCTGTTTCTAATCTTGAGCAGATTTGTTTTAGATTAGCAATAGATGAGACTTCAACCAATGCAAGTTTGGAGATATAGAAAGGACTCATATTCAGCATTATAATATTCAATTTTTCTGATTCTGGTAGAGGATTGGTAAGTTTGTTAAAAAGAGCTTGCATGTTGTTAATGTAAGACTTAATATTTTCACCATCTTCTTGCAACTTGCTTCTAATTTTGTTCAGGAGCACTCGCTCATGGTCCACGGGTAGGAATTCAGCTTTTAATTCCTTAAGAAGTCCCTGAAGTGTGACCGGTTTGCTAATGCTTCTGAACCACACCAGGGCATCACCTTTGAATAGATGTACTATGTTGTCAAGGATATGATGCTCCGGCATGCCACAAGAATTTGCAAATTCAGATAGTCGGATGATGAATTCTTTCACACAATGACGTCCATCATAGTGTAAGTCCCATTTTAAAAGAGGTGAGTTTCTAAAGTTAAAGTTGGAGGTAGGTGTAATATTATGAGTGTGACTAGGTAGTGGTTGAGTGTAGGTAGTAGTATAAGTTGGGGAATTGCAAATGGTAGTAGTCGGTATAGTGGGTAGTAAATTATTGTTTCTAGTTTGTTCATTTAAGTTAAGTTTATCAAGTAATGGGGTAGTAGTAGTAGCAGTCTTGACATCAAAAGTAGTAGTAGTATTGGTATCAAAAGTAGTAGTATTTTTAATTATAGGATAAGCAGATTGAGTTTGACAAATTAATGAGTTAAAAGAATTCTGTGCCTGCACAATAAGTTCTATCCTAGCTTCATGATTGGCTAATGAGCCACTAACAGATTCTAATAGAGTTAAGCGAGTAATTATATAGTTGAGGTGTGTCCTACATGTGCGTCTGCATGCGCTTGAGGTTGTATGGTCACGTGCCTGGATGAGGTCAAGCTTACTTGTTAGTCGGTCAATTTCAGAAGACAATTCCAGTTTTTGAAGGTATGCTGCTGCAGCCTCCAGGTCCTGTGGTGCATTTCGGAAGAGCCTCCGCAGTATGGGTACAGTGTCCGTATCTGCGTAATCAGTTCCTTGAGCACGCAGTACTAGCTGAAGTTCCTCCTTGGATAGATATTCCGGTTCCATCCTGAAATTGTTTTAAAAACAAGCTTTTTATTTTGAAAAAATAAGAGGGTACAACATTAGTAAAAGCTGTGTGAGTGTAGAGTGTACCTAGATGTGGTTAATCAAAATTTACGTTGGGCGCCAATATAACATAAGATTTTTGGTAGTGGGTGTTTCAGCCTTATTCTCAGCGTTAAAAGCAATATATCAATAAATAATGACAAGAGATTCTGAAGTTTTATTAAATTGGATATATATTAAGCTGAGAAGAAGGCCAAAGTCACTATATAAAGGCAGCCTAAGAGGAAGTGAAATTATGAACTCAGATTTTGTGAAAATGAAGGAAACAGATATATATATTTTAAAAATACACAAGCCTAAACAGGTGAACAATAAAATGGTTAGATTAGTTAATAAAAAAAAAGACTTAAGAGGTAACAATCAACAATGTGTGATGAGCTGGCACTCCTGTGCTGTCACAGCTTCACAGCTCTAAAGCTTTATTCTAAGGGTTTGAATACAATGCTTTATAGTGCTTTCACCTGCAGTTGTGAATGGCACTATGCTAAGAGTTAAGTTAAATAAAGTTACACTAGAAATATTAAACACTGAGTTTCACAAATTGTACAGATTACTATTAGTTTATAAGTATGAACCAGGGTGTGGGTGAAGCCTTTTGATTATCACCCAGACATTCTCACAGCTATGGTCTCCAAGACCCTAAGTTAATTTGTACAGAAAATAAGTTGCTATTAAGTTTGTCTATGTTCAAGGGGTAAGTAGATGGGCGCCATGCACTTTACTAGAGTAGTATAATAAGTAGCAGAGGCTTGCAAAGTACAAAAATCAAGCAGTAGATAGTTTAGTAGATGTACCCTTGAACACAGAACATAAATGATGAATTTATTTGTATATTAGGTAGTTATCATTTAGAAATTTAAGATTAAGAATGAGACAACCTCAGCTATGGCCAGGAGTTTGCAGCAGTGTCCCTCTAGTACTCCAAGCAGGCTTGAACTCCAGGCACGTCAGCACCAGGGTGTGACCAGGCAGTAGAAGAGAAACTCAATAGCGCAGTAGATGAGTGATAGCGGCAGAACGCAGTGTAGATGCATGTGTGTTTGTGACAGCAGGTAGATTGCACAGCAGAATGTTACAGCAGAGTCTGTGCAAGAAACGAGCAATAATCAGCCTATGCTTTACACAAATGTGGTAGAATTGAATGTGGTGTGTATGCACATGATTACTTACATGAGAGGATCTAGAAGTCTATATCCGGAGGCACTTTATAACTCAAGAATGTGTTGGCACCATGGCCGCGATGCACTAACAATGAACATGTTTCTTTTTCTCGCTCCAAGACAGTAAAACCCTTTATATGGTCGAGAAGCGACCTTTTATTGCTTTCATCTAGGTGTTAATTCTACCCACCATTTAGACAAAACACAATAAACCAAACTTGTTGGTATCTGTAAAAAATGTTTTCAACGAAGAATTCAAAATTGACTAGTGTCTCAGGGTTGCTATTATTAAAAAATTATAAACTCAAGTAAGCGTTCATTTCAATTGACATAAATAGAATATTATAAATATATTAAAGCAATTTTTATTATATTGTTTAAATATTTATAAGTAGAAATAGTAAGTTATATAAAAATATGAGTTAAAATGATACCAGGTGACTATTCTGTACAATGTAGTACAAATAATTGACAACAGATGGCAGTAGTAAATTCCTGATAAGAGATTAGCGGGAAGATTCAAAATTAATTGTGTAGATAGGCATATAGGATGTAACACAATATTTATTCGTGTTACAAGTGTTTTTCGATAATTCGATTTGTTTTCAAATGGCGCGTTGGCTTGAACTCTGATAAATTGAGAGATTGTGTCTAGTTGTAATTAATTAAAATAAAGATAATATTAGAAATTATATTTTATAAGCTGACCTTAGAGAAAAACCGCACTCCATTCCATCGATGGAATCGCATTCAGTCAAAAAGGTATGGATTTTGACAGTTGACAACTAACGTCATGCCTAGAGTCGATTGAAAACTTTTAATATCCATATTAATTTGACTGATGGCGATTCCATTGATATAATCGTTCACATTTCTCTAAGGCCACGGAAAAACAGACATACAAACATACTGAGGGATCTCATATGGCTTTCGTTGTTCTTCAAAACCCTATGGAATCCTAAAAACATAACAGAGTAATCAAATCCGATCATGTACCAATTTATATCCAAACAGATTGTTCATTTACACGTGATTAAACGTAAAATAAAAGTCTTTAAATTGTATTATCTATAGCAGTAAAATGAAAATTTCTGGTCTGCAAATACAAAATAAATAAACCGTTTCATTTTAAAGACACTCAAGAGACCGAAGTTAAACAATAACGTATTCGGCTATTTCATTTCCAAATTTCAGACACTCCGCTTTCAGATTCTGAATTCAGACGAGATATAAATCGCAATTCATTTTCGATATGCTTGATAGAGACAAATATATTTTGTCTTTATTTTGATTCGTACATTAAATGTTGCTATCTCATTCTATACTAGAAAAGGCATTTAGTAAAACAAGTCTGGGAGAAACTCTCGCTGCGTATTTAAATAGAACTGCAGTGTTCTGCAATTTATTACGTGATTCAGAATGTGAGAAATATTAATTTACACTTTAGTCAAATTGGTTAGGTTTGGTAGTTGTAATTTAATACCTGTTCTAGATAATTGTAAGTGGATGGTAGATTTAAGTTAATTTGTATTATTAATGAAAGAGCTGGATGAGAATAGAAATGAATTGGGAAATGACTAGGGTAGAAAAAGGAATGGCCACATGACCGTATGCAGACATACAGTATAGTCCTGGCAATGTCAAGTGAAGAAGGAAAAGAGAAATCGACGTTAAAACGGGTACCGCCATTTTATCAAAGATTGTGGGGTGTTTTGAAATAACATAAACACCGAGATCACTGCGTAAATGCTACACTTAAGATCACTATGAATTTTTATTCTACAAAATAAGTACACTTTTGCGCAATAATAATATTCTATAAATTTAAATATGAAAATTATAACAAATGCGTCAAGTGAGTTAACGTGTAATTTATTCTTAATCGATCTAAGATTCGATTTCAATAATTAAAAAAAGGAGTAGTGTTTACTTTAAAAATGATTAGGTAGATATCCCTATTTTAAATTATTGCGTAAACTTTTTGAGTTTGCACGGCCTTTGCAAGACGGCATTTTTAACATTCTATTATTTTTTTTTAATTATAAAAAACAAGTGGATTTACGCTCGTAGTTGTATATTATTATTTTATTTATAAAGTCTGTAAACTTTTAAAATAAAAGCTAAATTGTAATTTGTATGGAGATAATTTTTGCCTGTGTTTTTATATCCATGTAAACATAATTGAGGTTTATTATACAGCCACACCCCGGATTCAACCCAAAATGTATGAATTATGGTATACTCGCGCATGGGATGCAATAAGTTTAAATATACGTGCGTGCGAAATAGGACTCTGTAGCTGGATATGATCATACACCCTGCAAAGATCTTCCAACAAAATATCTTTTGAAGTGTCCGGCGGTCATATCCCGCCGGACACTTCAAACCGCCGCTATACACCGCCGGTTTCAAATCAGAAGGGGCGAGGAGTAGTTGGAGACGGTCATACGCTGCTGAGTGTCCAACAAAATATCTCTCGAAGTCAGTCGAAGTTCAAAGTGTAAGGCTAAAATTAGAAGCTAGTGAGTGTCCATTCTATACCGTTAGGTATTAACGTATTCTGTGATACAGCCCCAATTGTCTAATCTGAAATTAAACCGATTTCTGACTGAATAAGTTATCTTTGTACACGGGATGCCGAGTGTATCCAGCTGAAAGTTCTCCGTAATGAGATTGCAGAATGCACGCGCCAACTGCGCGCACAAGTTTGTATTAAACTTTGCTCGTTTATTAATTAAATTTTGTAGTTTTGATTAATTGTAGTCTACTTTTAGAGTTATTTGCTTTAAATGTTTCGTTTGAGGATCACGTCTTATGAAATTTGTTTATAATTTTGAAAATAAATCTCATCTATATCGCCTATTTCGTAACCGCAACCTTCTCATCTATATCGCCTATTTCGTAGCCGGCATAGTAGAAGCGACCAATGCTGTTAAACAATGCTCTATTAATCAACTGCATTCATAGAATTTGGAAGTCTGCTTAATATTAACGAAATACAAAAGCACATACCGTGCTTTAATAAAAAAAGACATGGATTTGCATTCAGCTTTATCGCTCGTTCAACTGTTATATCAACTGAACTACGAAAGAAAAACATTAATTTTCGGAACCCTAAATGTAATAGATGCCAATAAATCACAATTTCCAAACAATGTAGGTACATACTAAAGGAGAGATTTGTTCTCACATTCCAAACACTCTTGTTTTAAAAGCCATGACAAGAAATATGTTAAAGGAATTCACTTGATCTCCACAGAGAAGCAATTTTAATTATGCTTTTTCCTTTTTTCACTCTTGCCCTCGTCACTCTTCCTATTCCCATTCTGTGACGGATAACGTCCCATACTTTACTTTATACAAACTTGTACAATAGAATTTGTATCGTATTACAAAGAGCTTGAAGTACAAACTTGATTGTTGATGTGGTGTTGTTAAGTTTTAGTTTTTATGTGTTTGTGTAGCGACTTGAACGTTTTTCCAGAACACGCGTTTCGCAAGTTTAATTGTTTACACTTCTTTATCGGAAGTTTGTCTATCTTCCTCACCTCAAGCTAGTCTTTAATGACTAAGTTTTTTTTACAAATTGTTGTGGAATTGATGTTTTTCTTTTAAATTGTTTTAGTTAGTGTCTTAAAGTTATCTAAGTGATAGGGGATATAAAAAAGTTTGATATAGTTTAAATATCAACAAGGGCTAATTATCTAATTATTGAACATAAAAATTGACTAATAAAATTTTGTCCTGACTGATAAAGATGTATTTTTTTTTAATTTTAATTTTACATACCCTTAATTTTAAACAAGGAAATAAACGATAAAGTAATAAAAAAAAGGTTGAAATGGTATTATAAAAATAAATTGCGTACTTAAAGGCTGCTATGTGCAGTGCATAAAATTTAATTAGGTTCATTAAATCTTGTTTATTATGTGTGAAAGCGCGGTATATGTCTCATATTATTATTATACAATACTATAGCGACTCTATGTTGTTTAGATAAACCAAGACCAGCTAAACCATTGTTTTCTCGCTGTCATATTTATATGGAACAAAAATGATGAAACAAATTTACAATACAATAATGCAGCGTATTTATTTATTTAAAATTCTTTATTGCATTAAATGGTTTGTACAAAGGCGAGCTAAATGCCTTACGCATTATCTACCTGCAAACTTAGGATAGTGAAAATGTAATATAGGGTGCACAGAGTAATTGTAAATAGAAATCATAATACATATTAAAAAAAGCGTACGCTCTCAAAAGGAATGATTTTCCCCCGTTTTTGCAATATTTCTCATTGATATGGGATATCCAACACTAACTAACTAATTTTTCAATTCAAACCAGTATATCCTGTGAAATTTGTTCAACCAAACAAACTCTTCAGCTTTATAATATTATTATAGCTTATATCTCAATTGTGAACTAGATAATTCATTATTTATTATTATTTTGGTGTAGAATCAGAATACCATCGGTTACCCCACCGTTGGGTACCCTGAGGTCATCTAGGCAGTCTCGGCACTGTAAGGCAACCGTGATGGTACATACATACATATGTATTTTGTGGTCGGTAAAAAATATCTATCTAACTAGAACCTGCTGATTTATATTGAATCTTATGATGAATCCCCCCTCGTCGTAGCCGATGGTATGAGTCTACACCGAACAAGTGGCTAGCTCGTCGCGATGTTTGAATAGACTAATAACCCATCTATAAACAGTTTCACAAGTTGGTATAGTGAAATCGGGACAGACAGCTTAGCGTGCTCAAACAAATTTAAATACATTTTTAAATTAAAAACTCATTGGTACATACCGGGTTTCGAACCAGGGACCTAAGTGTTTTAAAGTCCAAGGTCTCGGCCACAACGTATACAATTTTCTTTGATTTCATATGCACGTAAATAACAAAATTAAGTTTCTATAAATTTTAATATTGTATCTTTTGATTCAGGTAAATTTATCAGAACCCCTCATCTTAGCAAAGTTGTTGGAGGGGCCCAAAGTTTGACTTCGCACTGCAAATAATAAAGTTAAGCTTAAAACTAATTCGTTTGATCTCCATAAACAAACATAAAGGCCCCGTCACACAGAGATTTTCGTACAAACAAAATTCTCAATTCAAACCTAAATTCTAGCTAATTTAGTTCAAAGCGGTCAGAGAGCTGTCCTTCGTTATTTTAATGTAATGAGGGATTTCTGTCATATATTTAAGGCTTACATTTTGTAACTACATATATTAAATGTAGGTTGTAACTAATGGAATTTCAACTTGATACTATTTTAATAATTGTATTTTAATAATTTGTCTACTTTTTTATGGGCTACAATAATTATTTACTTTACCAACCAACGTTGTCGTATAGTAGGTATTTGTAATATACGAGTTTATCATGGTGCTAATGACAATTGATGAAACGCCCATTTTACTTGTGAAAATAGCTGCGGTATATATAAATTAAATACTACACACAATATTTAATGTGTTAAACATGTATTATTTGTAGTTAATATATTAAGCACCTACAAATAAATAAATCAGACAACCTCCGTAGATTAGTGGTTGGGTTTTTGGCGTTGTATCCGGAGGTCGTGGGTTCGATTCCCACACATGGCAACAAAATATTAGTACGCTTTTTCTGTACAGTTTGTCATGGTCTGGGTGTTTATAAAATATAATATGTATTATATCGTTGCTTCTGGTACACATAGTACAACGCTAGAGCTTAGTTTGTGACCAAAAAAAAAAAAAAAAAAAAATAGAAAAATTCGAAATGAAAGATGAGCATTATGAATTACCATAATAATTCGATGTAAATTGTAATAAAAATATTTCGAAGATGCTAGAAACATTTTTTTTATCCTTATTTCATTAAAACATTAAAATTTCCTTGTCTAAAAGACAAATAAACGAACAGTAAAAAAGCATAAATAAATAAACTGAAAAGTAGACTAAAGTAAAAAATTGAAACCCCAAGTTACAATACCAGCCAAGAACTTTAGCCGGCTTCTTAAAGACGAATTCATTCGCTAATTCAGCGAGATCTCGCCCGACGGATTATTGGCGTATCGGGAAGAAAATTAATAGAAAGTTAAGCAAGAATCCCCGAGAACTTTAAATTGAATTTATGGATTTGCACAATACATTTCCTCTTTAAAATTATTCATTTATTTTTGTCAACGTATTTATTATATTATTAAAAATTAGGGTAATTTGCTTTTTAACCATTAAATAAACTGGGACCAGTAAAAATTAAAGGAATTCGCTTCATCTCCTGTATCTAATTAATTTGTGAATTTTATTTTAATGGTTCATAATGAAGGCGGAAGTGTTATGTTTTTACATAATTTATTTGTTTGATGTTTAATGTAGTTTCGGCAGTAAAATGAGTTTTTATATCAGTAGGTACTGAAGCATCGGTTACACAATATTTAAACAGTCAAGGTCTTGCAAAACAAGCTTTTAGTGGTTATTGCTAAATTGCCTAGGCTGGGTGCGTAAATGTCTAATAATATACCTACATATTGTCAAAGTTCTTTTGTTGATTTAGTTTTTCAGATAATTATTAGATATTAAATAATCATTGTCATTATCAAAATGTGATTTAATTATCTCTCAGTTTCTAGATCGCTGAACAACTTAATGTATAATAAAAATTAACTACCAAGGCACATGATTGGTAGTAAATTTACGTGATGTGACATTACACTAATGATGGGCGTTAACAAATTTTGGACAAAGATTGATTTCATCAAAATTCTAGAAATAGGGGGTGAGTTTTTTAAATAATCATTAGATATTAAACAATCATTTACATTATCAAAATATTATTAAGTTTTTGATCGAGACTTTGCCTACCTACGACTTCTGGTGGACAATTCTCGCGCTTTCGAAATTCATCTCGATTCGATATTTTTGAACGAAAAATGACATATTATGTCATTTTTCGTTCAAAAATATCGAACATTAAACGAAATAAAAAAAAATATTAATAAATAAATAATAAATATATAAATATTGAACGAAAAATGACATATTATGTCATTTTTCATTCAAAAATATCAAACATAAAAATGATATAAAAATAAAAATGACATATTAAGTATGTCATTTTTCGTTCAATATTTATATATTTATTAATTAATATTTATTATTTATTTCGTATCAAAAATATCGAATCGAGATGAATGTCGAAAGCGCGAGAATTGCCCCCTGATCAACATTATTCTACGAATTGTTTTCGAAATAAATCGAAGTCAATAGGAACCCAAATTATTTTTGCTTAGACTGTCTGTCAAAGAGACTGCTATATACCAAGATTCCAATCAAATAATACTTATTGATTAAACAGAATTAAGAACTTAAGCCTTCAGCAGGCGTTGCTACGCAACGGGTTGGATTTTTTTCCGACTAATTTGTATTTTTCTTAAATCCGCTGTAAGATAATAATTAAAAATCCCCTTTAATCTTCTGAGCAAAATATACATATTATCCGCCAACTCTATGCCGTTGTGATAAGGTTCGAATCACGTCAACAATAGGTAGGCTAACATATGGCAAGAAAGTATGTCCTAAGTACTAAGCGGTCGATACTGCTCACTTCAATTAGTGCCACGCAACCTAACGACGATCGATAAACGCTTAAAATCTATTATGAAGAGCTTTTAAGGGCGTTTTGCAAGCTTTTTTGGTATTTGCGATAGACGCATGTATGTAGAAATAATGATTGTAAATTGACGTGTTTTGGGAGCTTTTTTCATCTCTGCGATTGACGTACTACGAGTATGTACCTATACGAGACAGGCTTGCCAAGTGTAACTGGAAGTTGTAAAGTGTATAGTTTAACTGGCCATATTTGTAATTGTTATTTAAGTCGTAACTATATATATTTTTTGTAAAATCACAATTATGAACTATGAATATTTTATTTGGTAAATAAACATCTATAAAGAACTAGAAACATTGTTGGTAACATAATGCCTTATATATATGTGATAGACCTATGTATGTGGTAAAAATAATGAAAGATTCTTTCTAAAATATCTGGTTTTGTGCGTTTTTTTGGTCTCTGCGATGAATGTGAAAAGAACTTTAGAAATATTTAGGCTAAAATACAAATATAGATGTTAATAACAGTAGGAGGTTTTTAAGAAAATCAAATGTTCTTTTATTTTAAATATAGATCATTGTTTTGTGTAACTATTTTTTGTTTTTTGTATTTTATTGGTAAGTACAAGAAAACATAAAAAATATTAAAAATAAAAGGCATCTATATAAACAAAAACTAAACATTTAAAAATACAGGAAAAATTATAAACAAAAAAAAAATATATCCACTATGTCCCGATTCTGTCCCGGCCCGAAGGTTCCCCACTGGCACCATTACCTCTTTGTACTGCCAGTGATATCCTCCAAAGTAGATATAAATATTATAGATGAAACGAAACCTCGGTTTAAATATTGGGATTCTGATACTTGGCTTGGTGGAATAACAACTTGGTTTGTTCCTAGAATCTACTCGTATTATCTTTTGAAAGCGGTTTGTGCGGAAAAAAAACACCTTCAACTACCACACAAATAATAAATTCTATAGTGGTTAAAACAGAACTCAGCAGGAATAATTCCGCGTTCGGGATCCGCTTATATATTTCCTAGCCTTTAACATTTTTAAAAGACTCTTCCACTATGCCGGATAAATGATGCGGTGTGCGATGAACGAATTTGTTTTACGGGTCTACTTCAATAGCCTCTAGCAATGTTTTATCGTCAAATTAACTGCCTATTTCGTAACTGCACTTCGACAGGAAATCGATGCGGTAGTCTCCTGAAAATCAATAAACTCTCAGGCTAGAACCTAAACATGACTAGTTCACTTGACGGGTTTTGGTCAGTCGGCCTAACGAAGTATACAGACCTTCCTCCCACCTAAACTATATTGATAATATTTTTGATAACTATTACTTTTATTAATAAATGACACATAACATCAAAGAGCAGTAGCGTGATGTGATAATAATACGTTTTGTATCATTACCGCACGCCATTGAGCGTGACTAAAGACAGATGCACTCTTTATTTTTCCTTACATAATAGTAAAAAGAATAATTCTATTCAGCGGATTATTAACCTCAGTTTGGTTATTCAGTCGTTATATTTCAGAATTTCAAAATGAATATAGAATCCAGCTCAATCCAGCATAGATATTAATGGCGTATTAAATAGCGCCCAGATCTAATATATGAATTTCTTTAAAAAAAACATAATATCATCGGTTATCATTATATCTATTATTTTTATACTGATCATGAAATTTTAACCTTTTATTTTTTTAAAACTTACCCAGTATGTGCTTATTCTTTTTCTAACAAGTGTGTACCAAAATTGTATTATGTTTGCATCAAAATTATCTAAATTTAGATATAATACTAAATAAACCGCTGGAGCAGGCGGATATTAGAGTAGACCACGTTTTGGCGCACATAACGTAGGACACCCCGCAGCTAGATGGACTGATGACCTGCAGAGGGTGGCTGGCAGAGACTGGATGCGAAGAGTGGAGGATAGGGATCAGTGGCGTGTCTTGGGAGAGGCCTTTGTCCAGCAGTGGACTGCGATAGGCTGATAATGAAATGAATGAACTAAATAAACAAGGAAAGGTGTGATAAACAAAATGGAGATTTCTTTTTTATCTGGTTGTAAAAAATAATGATTTTCGAATGTGCTTTTTCCTCATGTTAAGACAAAAGATAAACGAATTAACAACATCTCCAAACACGAAAGCGAAACGAGGAAATAACAAAACAACAGCGCCTTCTGTAGGACTGAAACGGTTTTAGTAATAGAAACGTCAGATGGAACATGACGAGAGCGACACGGCCGACGTCTTTGCCGCTTTGCCAGAAACTAATTAAATTAATAATGGAAAATAAATAAACTTAAGAGAAAATTAAAGTTTCATAATTAAGTATGGTTTTTGTATATAATTACAACAAGGAAAGAAAAGTTAATGCGTCTTTTCATATTATGATAAGGAAACAATTAAATTAAATTTTAGCAAGTTATGCCATGGACCTGTTGCTTAGTTAGAATTATTTACTATGAGGAAACTAAACTAAGCCAATTATTATAAATTTATTGTTATTGTAAATTACAATCTTTATTAAAATAAATGCAGACCCTAGAAATAATCAACGAGCATGGCAATTTGTCAAATTTTCTTTTTTATAATTAGTTTATTGAAAAACAACACCCTGTAAAACGCACCACTTCTGTTACCTCTAGTGATATAACTACAATGATTATTGCAACGTCAAAAGTTCAGCAAATTAGTCCTGCTGAGATGACTACTAAATCCTACTTGACTCTTATCTCTGATTATATTCCCTACCCGTCTCTGTCTTTGCTTCAAGTCCCTACTTAACTGTCTCTGCCTTTAGTCCCTACTTGACTCTGCCTCTGCTTCTGTTGCCTACTTGACTCTGTCTCTGCTTCTATTCGCTACTTGACTCTGTATCTGCTTCTGTTCCCTACTTGACTCTGTCTCTGCTTCTATTCCCTACTTGACTCTGTATCTGCTTCTGTTCCCTACTTGACTCTGTCTCTGCTTCTATTCCCTACTTGACTTTGTCTCTGCTTCTGTTCTCTACTGGACTCTATCTGGGCTTCTATTCCCTACTTTACTCTGTCTCTGCTTCTTCCCTATTTGACTCTGTCTCTGCGTCTGTTCCCTACTGGATTCTATCTGTGCTTCTGTTCCCTACTTGACTGTCTCTGCTTCTTCTACTTGACTCTATCTAGGTTTTGTATTTTCTACTTGACTCTATCGCTGCTTCTATCTATTTTACGCAGTCCTTCACATAAACCTACCCTACTTTAGTTAATTGATATCGTAGGTACTTTTAAATGTCACGTGTAATAATAAATAGTTAATTATTGTGACATTTCCTTCAAAGCCGAGAACTGAAAAAACTCATAATCAATCTGTGTAAATTCAGCGTTTTTTACTCTCTATCACAGGTGTTTAATTAAGCTTTTAAATGGAATTAATGAAAAATTATTTATCGCACGAGAGCTTAATACTATTGTATACATAGTTGAGCTTAATTATCTTAAGCATTATCTACCAGCTAACCATATCTCCTTACATTGCGGATCTTTTTTTTTAATTTATCTTAATCCATCTACTCTAACATCAATTTTGCCCCACTCTGTTGCCTTAGCATTAAGGTTTTATTTAAGATAACATTTAAACCATTTGTCCACCAAAGTACAGTGATAAATCTATACCAGTGGTCCCTAGTTCCTCCAGTGGACTGCAATTAGATAATGCAGTGTCGATTGTTGGAACTACTCGGAACCGGCTTGGGGAAATAGGTCGCATAGCGTGGCTCCAGCCATCGTCGGAATGCGATCAACGCCCGATATTAGAATAATATCGAATGCTTATGTTCATTAATTGCTGCTTTATTATGGTCTCTGAGTTTAGTAGGTTTGTCGTTATTATTATTGCCTTTTGGTTAGGTTAGGTTATTATGATATATATACGTGGTGGCCGAGTTGGTTAGACGTTAGACTTAACAACACTTAGGTCCCTGGTTGAAACCCCGGTGTGTACCAATGAGTTTTTAATTAATATATTTATGTACATTACTTCAACAACACTACTATAGTGCCTCGGAGAGACGGTCCCAGTTTCACTATACCAAGTTGTGAAACTGTTTATAGATGAGTCTATCCAAACATCGCGATGAGCTAGCCACTTGTTCGGTGTAAACTCATACCATCGGCAATAACGAGGTGGGATTAAAAACCCCTCCGCTGGGTACCCTGAGGCTGTTTGACGTTGAACGCCGTAAGGCACCCGTGATGATATTTATTTTAGACGACGTTTTTTTTATTGGAGCAAAGTTTGAAGTTTTGTTTTGATTTTGTATCTATTTGATGGTATTTTAATGTCTAATAATGGGATTGATCAAAACATTGATGTTTATGTTGTCTCTAGGGTCAAAGCGTATAGAAATTTGTGAAGGACTTAACACCTCGTCGTATCGCCATCCAGGTAGCAAGAGTGCTGGCGCATTCTTCGCTCAAAGATTATCAAATTACGATCCAGCAACAGCAGTGTTCTTGCCACCGCTCACAGTTCATGCGGACAAGATGAATACAATTATTTTATTTGTTATAAAAAAAATATATATATAACAAATAAAATCTCCAGATACAACGCAAACAGCGTTAAACAAAAGTAATTAATAATTAAATTGAATTAAATAATATAACTTCCGGAGTTAACTCAATTAGTAGTGAAGTATAAACTTCAGGTGAGTGTTTTTATTTTGATGAATGCGGAACTTGTGCTCTGACCAACACATTACGATTTACGCGTCATGAGCATTACCGGTTTTTTTTCTGCATGAAAATGTATAATAAATTATCGAGAAAGTACGTCGACATTTTTACGATACATAAAAAATATTTGATCAATCACCAGGCAGTTAGGAAGTGAACCGAATTTACGATTTGATTGGATATTTTTTGGTATATACTCGTACCTTATATACTATACATGTGCCGCACAAATAGTCACGGATTTTTTTAAATAAAATTAAGTTAGCGATGATATTATTTGAAATATTTTTACACTGACTATCGTTTTTACGTTGTAATAAAGGACAGTTAGGCAACAGACATATTTATTAAATTTTATGCTATTTGTTATAATCTGTCGCACAATTAACAATGGAATGCTCTACCAGTCTGTGTTGTTCCTTCTTCCTACAATAGTGAGTCCTTTAAAATAAGCGTGAATCGGCATCTCAACCGTGAGACAACCAATGGTCTTGTTATTTCATTTCGGCTGTTTGTTGTTTTCTTTCTTGGACTTTACATACAACCAGGTAGGTGTAGAGTCACATGCCGTGCTCTAGTAAAAATAATTATAAAAAAAAATCAAGGAAATTAATATCCATACCTACTATGGCCTTTGCGTAAAATCGCAGGCAGATGGCTATATGTGCCCGCCCATTTTTTTACTGTGCTAAATTTTCAGTACTCTAATTTAAGGAGCGACCGAAAAAAGCATAACGACATTTCACACATACTGCCCAGTAGTGGCCGTACTGTGAGCTTATTAAAAAAAAACTCAAAGTATGAGTATTTTTAACTCACAGTCCATTAATTCTATTAGCAATAACGTTACTAATATCCATTATATTATTATTTTAGACAAGCTCCTAACAGGGGTATCTTTAAGTGACTAGTGTATAAACACTTTCTGAATGTGTGAATGTGTCTCCTTTTTATTATTCGTTTGGGCTCACTCTCTCTCTCTCTCATCTCATCCTGTGTTTCTGCTTTAAATAATTATTGTGCTGTTGCTGTAATATTTGCTATTTTATTATTATGTATGTATATTATTAATATAATTTATGATATGTATGCATATGTAGTGAGCATAGGTTTGTATGTATAATACTTGTATACTCTATTTCTTAAATGTATTTTACTGCACCTATTTTACCTACTTACTGCTTAATTTGTCCCAAAGGTTTGACTGGTAGAGAATGTCTAGCGGCATTAAGTCCGCCTTTGTACTAAATTTGTGCAATAAAGTTTTTAAATAAATAAATAAAAACAAATATATTTTATAAACACCTAAAATACTACAGACAGTAAAACTAAACAGAAAATGTACTAATATTGCTTTGCAAGAGTGGAAATCGAACCCACGACAACGGAAGTTTCAAAATAAATATATTTTCTCCGTTTTTCAAATGTTTTCACCGTTCCTATTAGTCGTAGCGTGATGTTATATATAGCGTTCGTCGATAAGTGGGCTATCCAACACTAAAGTAATTTTTCAATTAAAACCAGTAGTTCCTGTGATTAAACCAAACAAACAAACAAGCTAACAAACTCTTCAGCTTTATAATATTAGTATAGATAGCAATTAACAAAAACACCAACAAGCTCGCCACTTGTTCAGTGTAGATTCAGAATACCATTAGCAACGACGAGGTGGGAACAAAGCCCCTCCGCTGGGTACAATAAGACCGTCCAGGCAGTCTCGGGCGCCATACATACACCTATTAATTTTTTTTTTACTTACTCTACCGTCTGAATTTTCATACGCGTGATGGTAAAGGAATAAAAAAATCTACTGTCGATTTAGTTGCTACATGCCATTATTTAAAATTTCTGCGGTATTTCCGGCTTCATCAAAAAGCTGACATATAAATGGTACGACTCATTTTACATAAATCTCCATTTCAAATTAGTTTTCCTTGTTGACAAAATTACATTAGCTGCAGAATGAATACAGATAGTCACGTTGCAATCTAATGAAAGGTAATACTTCTACACGTGTATTTTTTATTATTATTGTTTTACAAAGTTTAAATAACTTCTAACGATTTGCTTTCCTTGAAATTAACTTCTTACTTCCTTTAAGCGGCTCAATCGACATCGGATTGCTTTATTTTCTCAAAATAAATATATATGTAGCTCTACCATAAGTTTTTGCAAATAATTTTTACTATAGTCGCTAGTAACTATAGATAGAAAAAAAAAAGGGAAGCGATCCTATTGGTTTATCCCTATCTATACCTAGTTACTAGCGACTATAGGAGAAACGGTTTGCAAAAACGACTAGTTGTTGGAAAGTTAACGTTGTAGTAAGTTAACTGTATATTAAATGATAAAAAAAACTCACGCAAGGTACACTGACCAAGGCCACTTAAGTTTTTAAGCTTTTGAATAGTACTGAATTTTTGAAGGAAGCTTGAAATAAACCTACAATTCTGAGAACGGTCTTTGAGGTTTACTACTACTAGAGCACTTCCAGGTGCCTCGTTTTGAGGAGTAACAAAAAAATTTCTATGAATACTGGTGTTAGTTATCTATCAAATAGGTAACTTACACTCGTATTTGTTTTTATAGGAGCACGACATGTTACTTTGTATCTACCTGTTAGTGAGCAGACCTACAAAGTCCATGACTGGGGTCAATTAATAATTGTTCTTAAACAATATTGATCGCTCCCACTATGCCGGCTAAATGATTCGATTACGAAATAGGGGGCGATAATGACGAATTGCATTACGAGTATATTTTAATATACTCGCTGCCTTATCGTCAATTCAACTACCCGTTTCGTGACCGTATTCTGAAAGGAGACTAACACCTCGACAAGAAATCGATGCAGTAGTCTTCTGAAAACCCACAGACTAAAACAGTTTGGCATCTGTATGGGCGGTGCTAACGAAGTTATAGAGACCTTCCTAAAAAATCTTCGCTTCAGAGAAAATGGAGCTTAGAATAGAGGATAACTTAATTATATATCTATACTATACTATAATATTATACTGGGCGTAAAGAAGCTAAAGTTATTGGCTAGCCATGAAGGAAGCTTACGTCCTGAAATGGACGGCTATAGGCTGAGATAATGACGCTAAAGACATTTGAGCGACAGCGCAATAATGAAAATGTATTCAATATTGATTTTACGTTCACTATGTAAACGTCCGGTCAAGATATTTTATAATGTCTGAAAAGAGACAATCTCGCAAGATAATAATAATAATAACTTTTATTCAGATTTTTTGTTTTTATTAATTAAGCGGCTTGAATTTGCTAGAAACCTGGGCCTCGGTTCTATTAACTTAACTTTACAGCAATAGTGTCATAATCGCGTCGCAATAAAATCACAATAGCTTAATTTGTCACATTTTATATTCTATAACCAATCGCCAATAGATAACTCAAAAAACGTCATAAAATAGCGAGCATGATTTTATTACGATGCAGTACGATACTATTGACCTAAGTTAATCAGAGAATTGAAGTCCTGTATATCAGGCATCAAGAGCCTTTCGCCTGATGGTAAATAAATAAATATCAATACGCTCTTATTGACTTTCAACCGACTGCATTTATTTATAGAAGCAGAGCAGAGAGAAGAGCGCACAAGTGACTAACTTGTGCGCTCTTCCTGTAAGCCGCCATTTAAGAGGAGTGTCTCATGAGGATCTTCGATGCTCATGCTGATTCAACCGCAAAGTTGCGGTTGAATCAGCTTCAAGCTGAATTAACTCTCCCCGCGTATGACGGGGAGTCGGTAACGCTACCATACACATTTATGTAAACCTTCCCCCGACCCAATAAGAGAAAGAGCACGTATGAGACCCGCGTATGACGGGGAGTCGGTAACGCTACCATACACATTTATGTAAACCTTCCCCCGACCCAATAAGAGAAAGAGCACGTATGAGACCTACAATTTAGGCAGCAAAACGACTTTCGGGCCAAAACTGTTTTCTACTCTTAAACTTTAATGGATTTGAAAATAATGGTCTCATTTTATTAAAGAGAAAATAAACGATGACTGTACGTTTTCCTTTTTTAAATTTTCTGTCTTGATATTTTATAGGAATTATTTTAAAGTGAGGGATTTATTCGCGTTTTTTTTTTGAATTTCAGGGGTTGATATTTTCTTTCCTATATCAAACTTTAAAAAAAGGAAAACGACCGAGCCTAGATATAGGTCATATTTATAACGCCTCCAAAAATCATAAAAATCTATGAATGTTCAGGGGAAGATAACAGTTAAGACCAAAAGGTCGTGAATGTATGGAAAATGTTTGATCAGACGCTGCTCTTATAGACGAAGGATTTAGCCCAACGTGGTTTATTTACTGTCGTCTAGCAAACGACGGCGGATCCCTAAACGTGTCTTGTGAATATTTATTGCAGTGTTGAAATTCCAAGGCTTCCGAGCTTCCGCTTCAGAACTGATGGATAGTCCACTTTGTAGCAGAGTTAATGGCTTCTGAAAGTTGGTAAACATTTCCTTTAATAAGTTTTATCATACTCAAAATTTACTTATGAATGGACCATATCATATGCTTCATTGTCTTTTTTTTTAAAACAGTGTTAGTTCTCATCGTAACCACTAACCATTATAGAAACATTCAATATAATTTTCGTATAAATAACTTAATAATACATCATAAAAAAACTGAAGGAACATATGGGTTATGATATGATGGAAAGTAATGATTTTTAACTCTGAGACACCATAAAACCAACAAAAAACACTAAAATGTATTAATTATCAAACATTGTACAATTTAACAAGTACAGTACTGATACGTTATGTTAAAAACTACGACAAGAGAGCGATTTTGTCTGATAGCAGAAAACTGGAATCAATTTTGTCATACAATCGATAAAATGGCGTGTACTGCACATAGGCACAGACGACTGCCTATACATGGAAAGCTATTATTATAAAAAGTAGGTAGGATGAATATTATTTAATGTAGTCATATTGTTTATTTTATTACAAAAAAATCTTAATTTAATATTCGCCAGATTTTTTTTTTATCACAGCTAAAGAAACATCAATTAACTCAGAAACATCGCAATTTTCTTAACACATGATCGGACCTATTAAAATCGCTTTACATTTGAACATTTTGGAACGATTAGAAATTATTAAAAAATCAACTGCTCAGAAAATTAATAAAATATACAATTCAAATTATTTTAAACTTCATTCAATCCTAACGATAGAAGAATAAAATATAACGTAATATAAATAAAAGTAATATAATAAGAAAATATCGTTTAAATTTATCCATTTATGTTTATTTTCTGCGCCTTTTCCATTCCTGTAATGCACCCTGTACACGCTCTGCATAAAGCAATTAATAAAGAAATGGAATGTAAACACACATATAGAGCCAATTAATTGCCTCTAGTTGCCGCCGCTTTGCTATTGATTTAACGATATAGCGGTTCTAATTGGTATTTAGTAAACAGTTCATAATGGACATAAATGTTGAATGTATTATTGGGAATGCTTTCGGTTCTCGGGAACCGTATTCAGAGGCAATTTCAGTTATTTGTGGTGTTTATTACTATCTTGCACAAATTAACATGCAATAAGTTAGGTAGATTTCTGTACTAGTACGACTGACATATTTCGTTACCACCGCGATACAGATGCAAAAACCGTCAAATGACCTAGTCATTTTTCCATTGGCTCATATTTTACTCGATAATCGGTTTAAATAACTTTGGCTAAGACGAGGGGAAAATAAAATACCATCACTGGGTACATTTATTTTATAACAAATATTGATTAAAAAATATATACAATGACTAACTAAATTAAAATGTATAAGTGCATAATGCTATTTATCCCAAAATCTAATTAAAAGTTAAATTAGGCATTGTTTTCGCCTTAAAAGATCTATTTATATTCGTCACAACTGCGTCGCCGGGCGGAAAAAATAAATAAATTCATAGAACTTGTCCGTCATCGTTTCGTTTGTCACTCCTCTTTAATCTGTTGACTGACATGACGGGTGTGTAAATAGACCTTTATAGTTTTCTATACTATAGAGGTACATATTAAATACCTTTTTTTTATTTAAAACTATTCACCCAAATATGCTTTATTTTTTAGTCGTTCTAAGTAATGTGTAATAAAACTTTACACTAGTTTTAGGTGGGAAGACTTGTCCTTGGTGATATAGTTTTTTTTCAATACTTTAAACATAATATAAATCTATAGGTGTAATAAATTCGTAGACCTTTCGTTTCGTTACAGATTGTTGCAAAACATGTACTGAAAGACGCTAGAAAATAATAAAAGATATAATTATATATTTTTTGTAATATTTGTCGATTTGTTTGTTTCGTTTTGAGTCACGCAAAAGCCACTCATTGGATTCAAAATCGAATTACTGAAAGATAAGAAGCTTTTTTGGGCGTAGCATTTAGCGTTTATTTGATCAACATCTACCAATAGGAGCGAAACATATTTTATTAGTTGGAAACCTCATAGCGCCACGAGCCGCGTTGAAACTCGTGCTGTGGTTGCGTTTGATTCAGGGCTAAACGGAATATTTAGTAGGTATACCTAAAAAATATAGTTTGCCCCGGGGTAAAAGGAACAAGCCGTTACAATAATATGGGGATACCAATAATATTGCTACCTATCTTATAATCATAGCGCCCATAAATATAAAAGGGTTGTTTATCATTTTATTTATTAGGTTTGTGCATATGATTTGTAAAAACTGTCAAGTGATGTAGTCACGTTTTGGTTTTAGATCCTACTGCATCGAGATGGTATAGTGACCTTTCAAGGTGCGGTTATGACAACGGGTAGTTAATATGACGACGTAATGTAAATTTGTCCTTGTTGTCATCCATTTCGTATGTCAACTTATTTTGTCATGAGTTCACCGGTTTTCAGAAGAATATTGCTTTGATTTCTTGTCTCCTTCCAGGGTACGATTGCCAAACGGGCGATCGATGTCTTTGTTGCCGCCCATTTCGGAACTTCATCTTACCTGGGATAGACTTACGACACCTGAATACTACATCAACGGCCTAACTCCTACATACTACTACGGAGGCATTTTCTTAATAAATAGACAGAATCCCACCGTAATCGTGTCACTTAGCCGACATAGTGGTAGCGATCAATGTTGTTGAAGAACAATTATTGATTGTCCCCATTCATGGTTTTTGTAGGTTCACCACAAGATAGATATAAAGTCACATGCCGTGCTCCAGTAAAAAAAAAAACCTTTCGAAAGAATATACAAAATATCCCAGTTTTCCAAAAGTGTTACATATAATTTTATTACAATATTTTGAGCAACAAATATGAAGCAACGAGATAAAAACGACATTGTCGTTGCTCTGAGAGTAATTTTCATCAAACATGCATAGACTTACACAAATAAATCGCATTAGACCGAGCGAAAGCGACCCTTCCTTAGGTCCATGAATAAATGAACATACTCAAATTCTCGTAGCTGCTACGCAATCTTAGGGTGAACATTTATTTGGTATATCTTGGGATAGTTCATTTAAAATTATTTAATTTTGCGTTCAATGTTCTAATTATAAAATCGCATATATTATATTGTGTCAGTAAAAATCTTAAAGGAAAACCTTAGTTTAGTAATTATTGTAATATTTGGCAAAATACTAACCCACCCGAATACAGATTAAAAAACCTTAAAGTGACCTAGTCATGTTCACCGGTTTTGAGAAGAACATTGCTTCGATTATTGTCGAGGTGGTAGTCTCCTTTCAGGGTACTATAGCAAAATGATTTGACCTTAAAAATAAAAATGCAAGGATATTAAAATAGACTCGTAATACAAATTCGTCTTTGTTGCCGCTCATTTCGGAACCGCATCTTACCCGGGACAGTAAGAGCGATAAATATTGTTAAAAACAATGTATCTATATTGATCGACCCCATTCATCGACTTTGTAGGTCTGCTTATCATCATATGGATACAAAGTCACGTGCTATATAAATAATAATAAAAAATAATATAAGGAAGACATATTTATTTTATTATAGTTTATCATTGAATGCACACTTTTGTTATAAAAATACAAAAAATACCTAAAGCAAAGGTTGTGTGTGGTTTGGTTTCAGAACATTAAAAAAAAACTGACCCCATGCATTCTTCCCCGATGAAAATAGGTCGATGACGAATTGTATATTCCATACAGACACTGAAAACAAATCAAATGTACTGCATAACGAATAAAAGCTGGTGCATAGGTACTGAACATTGTAGAAAATATACCTTTACTAAAGATAGGGATCAACTAATAGGGTCGCTTTATTTTTCTAATAAACCTCTCTTAATGGTTGATATGATATCCTATCTATAGTTACTAGAGACTATAGTTTTTTTTTTTGCAAAAACTTAGAGTTACCTATGTTTTAAACGTGTATTGTTTAATAGCATTAGTTTTAAAGTTTATTTTTACAGTTTAAGCTACTGTAGCTCAAGTAATAACATTGATACTTCAATATGAATTGAAGTATTAACGTAACGTCCCACATATATGACTTAGCATGGTCACAGTCAAGCCTCGAGATAAGGGAAGTACCACACAATTATACAGGATGTCAACAGGCCTCGTTAGATCTAATTCGGGAGGTCTTACAATCGTAACGGTCTGATTCAGTGATGTAAAAATATTTTAAAATCTTCGGCGTTTGTGCTACTTTGGTGAGGTCGGAATCTGAAAGATAAAGAAGTCGTCACGCTACCAATAATAACCCTTTAACAAAATGAAATTATATTACAAACAATGGAGATAAAATAACAAATAATAAAATTTACACTAGTATATAAAAATAATATTAATTAACCTAGGAAAATAAACTAAATCTAAATAACAAATTAAATCAAATAAAAATATAAACACTCTAAATAAAATAACTAAAAAAAAACTATCTCAAATCTACTTAGAATATAAAAATTTCCTCCAGGGCCATTGTTAAGTGGCATGGTGCCCAAAACGCTGGCAGCATTTCCTCGTTAAATTTATATACTAATCTTTTCAGCGATGAAGCTGCCAGCCCGTGGGTCACCAGAGACATCGACTAGTTTTTTTGAAATATCTTTAAATAATATATTACATTATTTTATTATTATAATAATAATTGAGGTCAATTACTTACAATTTTAAAAGTTCAAGTTAAAGTCACCTCTATATCTATATTCATGAAAAAATCAATATTGGGCGTTTTAGTTAAATACTTTTTCGTTTCATTCTTCCAATGAAAATCATTATTGACAGAAAGAGTCAAAACATATTTTTAACTAAAATGTTTAATAAAGTTTTTATGAAGATGGTAAGATGGTAAGACATTAGCTTTTAAAATGATATTAGCTAAGAGAGACATTTATTATTAAAAAAATAAACGAACATTCTGTAAACACAGAGTTTAAGCAATAAATAAAAAAAAAAAAAAACATAACTACCAAAAAATATAAGGAGGTATTCTTTATTTATACCTTCTTATAAATAAATAATGCCCCCTAAATCATTGCTGTGTGAAACAGTCCCGTAGGAAGAAGGCCTAATTATTTTTCTTAAAATGCAATAAAGCATAAAAACTAACTGTTACCCCAAATACCTCATAAAAACGTCAAAAAGAATACAGAACCAAATAGAGATATACGCGGTCATAAATCCGCCCTATGGAGCCATAACATACCGCCCGCCCAGCAATTTGCTTATCAGCTCCCACTTGCTGACCTAATCCGCAGACAAAATGGGACGAACTAGATTCCAGTTACGAAAGCTCCAATGTGACGTGATCTCAGATCTAGAGTAAGGACTTCTTTTGAAAAAACTTTAATAATTATAAGAAAAGAGTACAAGCACGCATATTATTGTGGGATTTAAACCCCTCCACTGGATACCCTGTGTCCTTCTAGACCCCTGAGAATATATTAATCATTTAAGTAGTGTTTAAATACCTTCATATGTTCCGAAAAAAATAATTGTTTTTGATTCACTTAAAATTTAGTATGTAATAAAACTTAGATTTTTTGATATTTGTGATGTTTTGACTTGAGTAGGAATCGAACTCACGGCTTCCGGATACAAATCCAACTACGCTTGTTGTTGGACCACTAGACCACGGAGGTCGTAGCGGCATTTTTTGCCGCAAAAGTGTTTTATATAGGTACGTAATATTTGCTATTATGTAGGCACGTACTATAAAACGAATGATAATGTAAATTAGTTCTTCTTGTAAGGTCTGAGATATCTTTTGAGATATCTAAACGGACATTTAGAAAATGCAATATCCTCAATTTGACGTAGGCAATGGACTCTGAATAAAACATGGTGATTCACAGATTCGTAGACAAGGATTTCCGATTTCATCAAATTCAAAATTTTACTTAACATTTTCGAGTGCTCGTGTTACAGCATTATCCACTTACAGAGATTTTTCTCGACAGATAAGTGCCGGATATGTAGGTTAATGCATTCCTATGTTTCATGTCGGTTCGACTCCCAGTTGGGGCAACAATATTTACTTATACGAATTGTTTTGTATTAGTCATTTTGTTAAATATTTTTGTAGTATTATCGCCCGATTTGTGGTTAAGGTATATAAAAACATTAAGCTAAATAGGTACCGAGTGTAATATAAAATATTTTATTTATTTAATAAATATAACAGTTATATATTATAAAGATTCCTTTTTTTGTTTTTTTTCGGAACTCTATAAAGGGTTTACTAAAATAAGAAGATGGCAATTTTCAAATTAAGGTACTAAAGGTAAAGTTACATAAGTGTTTAAGTTTTAACGAATTATGAGGTTCTCAAAATTGTTTCGAAAACTTTGACGCTATACGATAGATGACAGGCTCTCTAAAAGTTGATCATCAATTTTATTAATTAAAACTTTACTGAAAATCTGTAAATTTCATGTTTATTTAATTAAAATACCTCCACGTCCTCTCGAGATTTATATATTTCATGTAACGGTGTATACATGGACTCGTTTCATTATGTTGTTTACTCTGAAAGCATCTTTATACATTTAGGTATATAATGTTATAGTTTTTTTTTGTTTTTTTATTGGAGCACGGCATGTGACTTTTTATCTACCTGATGGTAAGCAGATCTATAAAGTCCATAAATGGGGTCGATCAATACATTATTACTAACTATATTGATCGGTCCCACTATGTCGGCTAAATAAAGCGGTTACGAAATGAGCGGCGACAAAGACGTAATTGCATTACGAGTCTAATTTAATAACCTCGCTACAATTTAATTTATTTTCTTTTAACTTAATTTTTTTTTATATGTTTGCCAGCATCTTAATTTATATCTGCATGCTGGGTCCCAAAGGTAAATACTTAATTTATACTAATAGTATACTGTTTAGTTATTAGCAGTAACAAATAATCTGCCATAGGGTGTTCTACGCATGCTGAACAGTGGGGTGCATTTTGAGTATGCTACTATATATATATTATACATGCTATATAGCATAAGTCAATCAATATATATGCTATATAGCATAAGTCAATCAATAGCTGTGCCCCTCTTTTAGTTTGTGTGAAGCACTGGAGTTTTTTACTTGCTGTTTTTTTTCTCCGGGGTGTTTCTGAGGGGATCGACTTTACAGTTAGTGTTTATGCCCTTAAAAATACCGATCCTTATACCTTTACTTATATGTGATTAGTTACTTACCTTTTATTTACAATAAATATTTAAGGCATGGATATGATCGGTGAAGTTGGTCGCCTTGGTGGCTCTCTTGTATGGCAGATAATGATTGACAGGTCAATGGAATCAGCTAACCACCTAGTCTTACACTAGTTGGTTATGTAGTGTGTGTTCGGTTCGGTAGTAATTTTCATATTAAGATTTCCATTCCATCGTGTTTAAGTTGAATTAATATTTGTCTTTCTTTTGTTAATAAATAGCTGCCTAACCAAACGCACTCTAAGATCTCATTGTTAAACTTTTTTTTTTGACAATTCATAAATATCTGTAAAGATTAACATGAAATAAATGATTTTGACTTTTGAAATTGACATTACTTTTATTAAGTATTCGTGCTCTAAATTTAACATATTTATATGTGCAACTAATTAGCAGACCTATAAAATTTCAAGCGACTACGACCGATTCAAGTAGGTACATTTAATTTAGCAAGTATTAAGTGGCAGTCATCAATATTCATACAACTTGACTAAATGGCGGACGCGGAATAGGAAGATTTTCATACGATGACAGGACAGCTGACTTTTTGTCTCTATCACTAGAAATAAATTGACTTGCTCATACGCCTATTCCATGCTATAATCGGCAGTATAAATATTTGTACGTGGACAATAGAGATAAATAGTGCGGGGTTACATATTATTTTTTCTTCCGCGTCTACGTCTATATAAGGAAATGATGTCTATTTGTCTTTAGATATTTCTATTAAATATCTATTTCAGAGAAGTGCTCGGTCGTAGAAGTTCCGGTTGTAGATGAAGGCCAGTCTTTTTGCAGAACTCGCATATCCGGGGCGTTTGCAAGTTCCTTAACTTTCGAAGTTCTTTTTTTAAATTTCAGCTTGACTTTGAATGCTGAGCTTTTCTTTCGAATTATGTTATTTGAAATGTGGTGTGCAAATTAACTTTTATTTATTTTAGTGTAGTTAAAACTTTTTTTTATAAATTGATATAAAAGTTAATTCTTTATTTATTTAACTGAAGCATTATAATTTTAATGTAAACAGCATTAATATTTCAACCGGAATTAATCATCACCAAATGGCACTTTGTCGAGTCGTTGCCAACAATAATTTGCCAAATAAATCCGTTATTATTTAGGGTATTTCAATATTGTTTATGTCCTCATTTTATCGTTTGATGAAATTATATTAATTAATTATATACGATGGATTATAGATATGTCAACCTCGTTGTTTACCCATCATGTCTATTTTATATACCTACTTACTAATAAAGGTATTTAAATTTATAACAATTAAGAAAATATACGAAAAATGTCTTAACGTAAAAGCTTATGTTAAAAAAAAGATAAATTGTAATTTTAAGTAATAGTATATCCTTTCATGCGAAGAAGAGATGTTGTAATACGGTTAACCCTAAACAACTATTAACAGAAATTAAGCAAAAGCAAAAATAATATTCGTCTTTAAATACCATTAAATTTGTATTATATTGGGGAATACAACAAAACACATTTTTTAACTAATTTAATTAGCTAAATAAGAATCAATTCAAAATAGGGTTATAAATAATAAAAAAAAAATGAAAATTATGTTCCAATTACATTTTCCTCTTTAAATATATTATATATTAAAAAAAAAACAATTATATTACTGTATATATCTGTTGTAATTATCATATATATGTATAAATTTATTTAAGGCCATTTTTTTGGTACTAGCTTAAGTAAAACTTACGTTTAAGATTTCTGTTATATCTAGAATAATCATTTTGGTATAGTTGATATTCAAACGTATATAAAATAACAATACGTATCATTTATAGTATACCAACTAAATAAAAATCGAATCCGATAGTAGAGCAAAACTTTCAGTTCCCAAGTTGTTAAAAGCTCCAGAGAACTAAGCTTAAAGTTGTGTCACTAATTTTGTACCTCCAGGGGGGAAAGTCCCCATAAATTGGACCTCGGGCTGCGACAATACGTTGTATCCTGCAGACCCCGACCTGGCTGCTATCCAAACCAGAATTGGGTTCGAGATCAGACGAAAAAAACGTTGCCAATTGTTACGGGCGTCAGTTTTGCGGCTTTAAACTGTAGCAACATTTTTTTGGTTGTTTATTTTATCAGTTTCTATAGGTATAATAATTGTAATTCCTTCCACCATTACAACTTGGCTGTTAGTGAAGTTCAATTATTATTTTTATGTTGGTTATGTACTTTCTGTTGTGGTAATAATTCTGCATTAAAAAACGGATGATCACAATTAGAAATTTCCATAATGTTCGTAATTAGAAATTATACTTTCTGCTCGCTTCTACATATTTTATTGTGTCCGTATTCATTAAAAAATCATTGTACACACCTGGTGGGCGATTCTCGCGCTTTCGAGATTCATCTCGATTCGAGATTTTTAAACGAAAAATGACTAAATATGCCATTTTTCGTTCAAAAATATCGAACATTAAACGAAATAAATAATAAATATTAATTAATAAATAAGAATTATATATATATTAAACGAAAAATGACATATTTAGTCATTTTTTGTTTAAAAATCTCGAATCGAGATGAATCTCGAAAGCGCGAGAATCGCCCACCAGGGTTTGTATTATATTATAGACTAGTAGTGCGTCGCGGTTTCGTCCACTTTAAAAGAAATCATTTCTAAAATATCCCAGGTACTCAGTGATAATATAGCATTCTATTAGTGAAAGTTTTTTTTAATCGGTCCAGTTTAGTTTTTGAGTTTTTTTATTACAAACAAAAATAATTAAAAAAATATTTATATTATTACTTAGTGTTAGTGTAGATATAGATAACAAATAAAATTGTACATAGGCGAACTTAATGCCTTAGGCATTTTCTACCAGCTAACCTTTGAGAGAGTGGAAGATTATGCATAGGGTGCAAAAGACATATAGCGAATAGTATATCTACTTAGGAGCGAAGAGTTAGTGTAGATAATTCTGGCCACAAACAAATACAAAAAGCACATAAGTGGTTCTTGAGTTGCACACAAACGAACGTGACAGACAGAGAGACGTTATATAATAATAGGAAGGGATTCATATTTTTTCCACTCAACGAACATTTATGAGTTATATGAGGTGTCAATCATCTGCTTATTAAAAATGTAGTAAGCGAGTAACACATTAAACTAGATACTGTATTGAAAACAACATAATTAATACAATCTTAAACTTCTTACAATGATAACCTCTTAACGCATTACTGGGTGACCTCAACTTATCAGAAATGGCGACAAACACAAAAATATGAACACGGTTTACTGTAAGTAAACTATTCTCGTTAATTAATCACGAATATTTTTCTTGTTACAAAGGAACGCTTTAGAACTAGAAACAATGTAGTATAGATGTAGTATTTAGTACTACATCTATACTACATTGTATCTATACTAAATGTAGTATTATGTACCTATAGATTAATACTTAATTTCTAAAACTAATACTTTTATTTGCAAAGTTAGAATTACTGTCTGAATGAATATCTAAAAAAAAGCGGCCCCAGCCTAGTGGTTAAGTCACTGCGCAACAAGGTTAAGCAGATGACAACAAGGTCAGACCTGGGATGGGTGACGGGTTTATACAACGAGGCTATACCATCATAAACACCGCAACAAGCTCGCCATTTATTAGGTGTTGCCTCCGAATACCATAGACGAAATGAGGACGGGTTAATCCCTCCGCTGGGTACCCTGAGGCCGTTTAAACGGTTCTTAGGAGCCAAAAAGGCACCCGTGATGATATTTAGTATTAATTATTTTATTATTATGTATATCTTAATACTTGGTAAACCTAAAATCTTATAGCTAACAAAATGTGTTGCAGTTGCTCACTGAATCTTAATTCTTATCACTAAAGTTAATACTTGCTTAGTTAACAAAAAGTACTACAACTATGTAATGTAAAAACTAGAATTACTGTTTAGATTTTAGATGTAGGTACCTAATTATAAGTATTACTACTGGAGAGACGGGCTGCTCCTAATACAGGTTATTATAACTTACAAGGAAATGTGGATGGGTCAATCCCTCAGCTGAGTACCCTGAGGGTGTTTAATTAAAAGGTTCTCGGGGGCCATAAAGGCACCCGGGATGCAATTTTTGAATGTCACCGGATGACTAAATATCACTGCGATGACAAATTAGTCTTGATTTCTAAATTTCGTTGAGATTTATCTGTCATATGATGAATCTCATCGAGTGACTAAAATAGTATACCTATGCAATCAATACTAGTGTCCTCTAAATACTCGTAAATAAAGTCACCGAAGGCCTTTTTTTATACGGGGTCATGAAAAGATACTTACACCTTAATTAATGAAAATAGTTAGATTTCTGTCTATTCATGTACTTAATACACTAGTTTATAAATAATAAGAGTTATTTAGTTTTTATTAATATTCTAGTGATAATTTTAGTGGTTTTATTATTATTTAACTCTATTTATATAAGTACGTATTCTTTTTAAATCATATATTTTAAGACCGAGTTTCGTGAAAATACATTTAATTTAGCATTCTGCGTCACTATCTATCTTATTAAGTTTAGATAAACGCTAAAATATAACAAAATAAAAACGATAACCGTTTAAAGAATATTAAAGCTGCAAAACTCTTCTAACATATAAGTAATAATATTATTTTAAAAAAAGATTTGATTGTTTGTTTGTTCGTTCGGGATAAAATCAAAAACTGCTAAACCTATTTTTTTTAAATCTATCACATATACATGTTATCGAGTAACATAACATGGGCTGTATTTTATTTTAAATCCGCTAGCCACAGCTAGTAATAAACAAAATACTGAATCTCGATTATCAATAATAATTAATTATTATTTTATTTATTACCACTGTTGAAACATGATCATGCGATTTTTATTATTGGATAATAAAATACAAAATTAATTTAAAGAAAAAGTATAACAAATAAGTATAAAACAAAAAAAAATATTAAAAATATACCTACCTATAAATAAAAAATATCTCTTAAATCATCGCCGCTGTGTGGAACCGTTCCAAGTAGGCTGGCTGCGTTACCACTCAACTAAAAATGTATTAGGTTTTGCTAGATTTTTAGGGAAACACTAAGGTGCTAAGGTGATGAAAATACTCATAAAAATGGTACGCTGTTGATAAAGTCATCACCAGTCGACAATCTTATATTTACGACATTCGTGTTCATAAAACCAACACGAGCTCTGCATAATGAATAAAACTACATATATCTTCTCACAAGAAGCGTTAACCCTTTATATAGTATATTTACATATATTGCACTCATTTTGTATACTGTACCTATATATTTTACATAGCTAACAAACAAGGGATTTAGCTATCGACTTTCTTACAAACTACATAAGTCTCATTTTTAAACCGACACTGTTTACCTAATAAGTAGGTATAACTGTAATTGAGTTTGAGTGTATACACTAGGGGTGTAACACCTTTGTTACCATCATGATACTTGCCCCCAGTTTCTGAAAGGCTGATCAAAATTGTCCATTGATTAACAATAATTAATGGCTTATTAACTTGACTAGTGGATGACCCTTATCAGTTACGTGTAACTAAAAAATATGCATTAAAGTTTAACCAATATATTAAATCTGAATGGATGATGAATAGGGAGATGAAATGGATATAGGCTGTAAACATTTATGCAATTATCCTATCATTTATTCATTTCGTAACTATGAACTATAAACAACAGTTGGTCATTTTAAATAGCATAATTAACTATATTTTTATGACGATATTTGTTCAATTTAATTCACAATATTAAGTAGTTAATGTGATTTAAATCAAAAATAATCAAGGATAACAATTAATTAATGATTTATGAAGCAAAAATTAAACTTGATTTAACAATATTTGTAGGAATTTTCAAGTTTGTCCAGGCTTAGGATTATATCTAGATTAGCGAAGGGAGCCCCTAACTAAGTTAAGGGACAGTTAATCACAATTGTTTTATATCAAATATGTTAAAATTCTTATTTAGGAGCTCCTTTAGAGTTAGGGATTGTTGGTGAAATCGGTCATAAGTTTATTATTTATTTATTGGATAAAATACTTGTACCTTCTTCTAACAAATGATCATTTAATCATAACAAAACTTTTCGGCAAAACTTTTTACTCGCAACATCACATCCCTAATAAACGAATATAGAGGTAACTTCATAAACGCTACGTTCGGTAAATGACACCATTCCCTCTGTAATTCGGTACTAAAACGTTTTACGGGGACGTCACCACGTACAAGAGTCAACAACAACAATGTCTTTTATTCTAATTCGCTAAGGTTCAATTTACAATAATGTGTATAACTTTATCAGCGGGAGACCGTATAACTACACTCGTGTTGTCAACCAAATCGACCTAAAATTACCGACAACTTTAGAGAATGTAACTATTTATTTGTTACTGCTACGAGATTTGAATAAAGAATATTAGAGTTATTAAAAGTTTAAAGACATTGGTCCTTGCCATAATAGCATCGTTAGCCTGATTTTAGGAATTAAGATAAATGTGAGAAATATGTTAAACTTATAGCAATATTTGTAGTACCAATTTGTACCAATTCTCTTAAATTAACTTATTTCGAATCGTAATCGCAATATAATACAATCATACACGATATATTAAATAGCTTATTGGTTAGCAAAATACGAAATGTTACAAATTGTGCGATTGTGATTTATTATGATGTGATTGGTCTAAAGTTTAAGTTTAAGATAATTGAGACCAAGTTAGTCTTTGTTCATATCAAGAAAATTTCCGAACAAAATCACAATCTATATATAAATGAAACGCCGTTTGTAAGTCTTAAACACAAAAACGGTTTGGCCGATTTGAATATTTTTTATTTTATTTTGTTCGCTTTAAATACAGAGGTGGTTGGAAAAGAAAAATAATAGGGGAAATTTTAAAGAAAACCTAAACAATAAAGTTATGTAATTTTGTATGTAAAAGACGGTATACTTTGTGATCATTTATTATAATTTGTCATGTGTCACTTTTTTTTCTAGTTTTTCACGGATTTTTCGACTATACAACCATAATTTTAGTGACTGTTAATATCTGTCATCTGTCACTATTTATTTTAGTTTAAGCTACTACAATATCCCGTTCGAGCTTCTGCGATGACCATAAATAAATCACAGGGCCAGGGATTCGCTGGGAGTTTGCGGAAAGCGATCATTTTGTAGGTGATACGAGGTTTATCGGGCCAGCTAGTACAGTACACATATATTAGGTACCCATTTGTTTCTAACCACACTTATTTCTAACATCATATTAAGGTAATATAAGTGGTGGCTGAGTTGGTTAGACCTTAGACTTAAAAACACTTAGGTCCCTGGTTCAAACCCCGGTGTGTACCAATGAGTTTTTAATCTAAAAATGTATGTACATTTGTCTAACAACACCACTGTAGTGCTTCGGAGAGCACGTTAAGCTGTCGGTCCCAGTTTTCACTATACCAACTTGTGAAACTGTTTGTAGGGTTATTAAGTCTATCCAAACGTCGCCACTTGTTCGGTGACGATCAGCTACGAGGTGGGATTAAAAACCTCTCCGCTGGGTACCCTGACGCCGTCTAAGCGCCGTAAGACCCATGATGATAAAGAAAAGTAATGTTATAGGTATTTGTCCGACTACGGCGTAGCATTGTAGACTAATAATAAAAATATTACTTATTGCAATTACATTCGATTAAAAAAAAAATCTCCAATAGACAGCTGAGTATTTTATATTCGATCCGATTGATTTATTTTCAATTAAAAGCTGAGTGAAACCTTGGAGCTCAGCTTGTTAATATAAAATAAAAATTGCGTTTGAAAATATATTTAAAAAAAATACGTCAATTGCATAATGTTGCCCTCGGAAGATTTCTATGTTGGTATTTTTTTTTTCTAGCTTGATATTAGGTAATTTTATGTTTTTTATATACATATATGTGCATAAAATATATATAGACTAGAGGCGTACAATGATCATTAATATTTATTGAATCTACCACTTTTCATTAGCACTTACTTACATTTTCTACTACGCCGCCGTTAGGTTATATCCGGAGGTCGTGGGTTATTGAACCCATAAAGGCTAAACAATATTATTACGTCTTTGTATACAATACACATAGTACAAGCCTAGAGCTTTGTTTGTGACCACATTGTGACACATATTCCTATATGTGTCATATCCTACATATTATTATTTATGATTAAAAAACCCTTCAACTGCTGGCTTATACATATAGTTACCGTTTGTAGAGAAAAGTTGCTTATAGTAGTGTTGCCAGACATCCCGTATCTCGGGCTCCATTTGTTATTGCCAAGTCAATCGTGCTACGGCTGACAGGCGTATGAGTAATACGCAACGTCTTACGATATAAATGTACTAGTTGCTTTATATTTTCATTATTTATAATATTTAACATATTTAAGAAAAAAATAACACAATTATAATCATAATTGAAAACTATCAGTACTTTTTGTCACCCGTCATCAGAAATCTCTTTTTTTTAAATGCCATTTAAGCATTTATCCCTTATAGTCTTAAAGAAAATATGGCAACACTACTTATAAAGCTCGCTACATCGCTACAGCGGTAGCGCTGTCTGCTGACGGAGCGAGACGGTAAGTTTTCGCATCGAGATGGGATTCTGCTAACTTTCATACTGAGTCAGGAATTCGTTGAAATATGCAATGTTTAGCTGGATAAACAGTGAATATTTTGAAACATAAATAAGACTGAAGCTCAACTTCTCGTGAGCTATTTGAATAGGTTAGTAACGGGCTGTTTGGTTTTCACACTTCTGCTGCATAATGTGGAGCCCAATTTATATATAAAGCACTTCGTTTCGTAACTGCATTTTTAATGCGGGATGGGTAAGTCAGCAAGGCTTAGTTGCTTGAAGAATCATGCTGTTTTTGGGTTACGTATTTTGTAATAAAATCAGAACTTTTATGGGCTCACTTTTTCCTGTCTATAGTAGTATAATTTGTTTATATTTTGTGGCTGAACTTATCATATTCAAAAAAAAAATCTTCCACGAGGGATTAGTTTTAAAGAGTTTAGGCTTTTGATTTTCTATAATGTTATAAAGTAGTATTTTAGTTTTTTTTTAAACATGGAGATGCAGACATGTAGGTAGAAATTTCAACTTCCTATCTAAAATCTTTACTAACAGATTAATTTTCTAAAATTAAACTTTCACCTTTATTTTATTTGAGCGTTCCGTTGTCTATGGTGGTTGCGCCGGAGGTTTAATTCCCACTCATGGGGGTTTGATTCCCACTTATGGCAAGACTGGGTGTTTATAAGATATAATACGTATTAGTATCATTGTTTTTGTTATCACCCAGACAATATTGGTTGTCATAAATGGGTATCGAATCCATATTGAACAAATACATAAGATTATTTATTCAAGTGTATAGTTCCGCTAACCGGCCAACGTACTTTCATCGTCTACAAGCGAAAGTTGACATGTGAGTTTCCGCAAAAAGCAAGGACGTACAAAATATGAAATTCTGAACATACGGGTGTTTGTTCCGGCCCGTGTTTGTGTCGCGAACTCTTCCGTCTCCTTCTTTCCTATGAATTGTCGTTATTCTTATTCAGACAGAATTGCTTTTCTTAGAATTTTCCTGCAAGTTTTGTGTTATGAAGAAGTGGCTTGATTTATAGTTGTATTATGTATTAACTTTATGTTTGAAGCGACATATAATTGAATTAAAACAAAATATAATAATAATAATATGTAGCTTATATATATTATAACTTACACATATTGCTCTGGTCACAAACTAAGCTCTAGGATTGTACTATGTGTACATTTCTAGAGCTTAGTTGCTTCTGGAGCAACGATATAATACATGTTATATTTTATAAATACGAGCTAGCCACTTGTTCGGTGTAGACCACCATTAGACGTACCATCGGCTACAACGAGGTGGGATTAAAATCCCTCCGCTGGGTACCCTGGAGCCGTCTAGGCGGTCTCGGGCGCCGTAAGGCACCCGTGATGATATGTATGTAAATACCCAGACCATGACAAACTGTACAGAAAAAGCATACTATTATTTTTTTGCCATGAGTAGGAATCAAACCCTCGACCTCCGAATACAACGCCAAAGGCGCCACCACTAGTCTTCGGAGGCTGTCAATATATTATTCACGAATCCTGTATAATGTTATGTATTTATTGATTTATCATTAAATATTCTAGATTTCCACCGAGTGCTACCAATCTTATTTTGTATTTCTACATACTCCTTTTGACTCCTCCACAGTCCTAATTTTTAATGGCATAAAGTACGAACTTTTAAATCTTTCCATAAAATACATAATATTAGCTTCTGCCCGCGACATTGTCGGCCTCGAATTTTAAATTTGGGTTATAGTCATTAAACGCGGTCGTATTAGATTTTTGTACCGGTAATTACAATGTCTTTTTGGCCGGGATAAAAATCATCCTCGCCAGAGCATAGGCTCACCATAAGTTTTTAATAAAGTAATACTTACGTAATACGTAAGTAACAACCAATAGGATCGCTTTTTTTTTTTAAATAAAGACCTATTGGTGGTGCCTCACGTATTAATTAACGTTACGTTAATACGAAGCACAAAACTTGTGGTAGAGCCTCTGATCTAGAAAAAAATCATCTAAATCAGTTTTATTAAGCCGTTAAATGATGCGATTACGAAATAGGTAGCGACAAATTGCATTACGAGTATATTTTAATATACTCGCTGGTGTATCGTCAATTCAACCCATTACGTAACCGCACCCTGAAAGAAGACTACCACCCCGACAAGAAATCGATGCAGTAGTCTCCTGAAAACCGGTGACACCCACAGACTAAAACCGAAACTTAACTAAGTCACTAGACGGTTTTTGCATTTGGGCCGTGGTCTGTCGGCCTAACGAAGTTATAGAGACCTTCCTTCCACCTAGATTCATTATTAAGTAACGAACATCCCCTAACTTCTAAACTTTCATTTAAGTATATAGTAAAGCTTAGATTTAAACAATACGGTACGTTTTCTATAATCATTATAAAAAACTGGAGCAAAATTAATTACACTTCACCCACACCTACATCGCTGATCTCGTCCTCTAGAAATACCTAGGGACCTAGAACAACAGCACCGATAGCCTCGATATATCGATACATACATATCGATTTTATGAATAAATTTTCATAAACTTCATTTTCTCGACTGTTAAATTATATCGATTGATTATGCTAAGCCCCCTAAATAACGATAGGGATAGAAAGAATTAATTTAAAACTATAGAACAAAAGACACGCGCGTGAATAGCGGACATTTTGATTCGATATTATTTGGATATCAAAGTCAGAATTTGATATATTTCCAATACAACATGTGTTTAATCTTAACTTTGATATTCATTTTAGTAGAATCAGACCCCTGGGCAATAGCTAGTTGAACAATAGTAGCTAACTAATAAAAGTAAGTTAGTTAGACATACTTTAATAGTTCCACGCCTTATATGAACAAAACGTATTTTACGTTTTTGTTTAAATCTTAGGTTGTTGTCTATACAAAGACGCAAATACATAGTTACATAATTTTATAATAATAAATAATGGCTATGTATTCGTTGGAGTAATTTTAATATACATATAGGCGTTCATATGATTATTTATTTTTCGGCCATTTTTTTGCAGAAGAAAATATCTACCTTCTATATTGAAAAAAAGGATTCTATAATTAATCCTTAATGTATTTTTCAAAAAATACTTGGTATATCTGTAGTCACTATTATAAAACTCAAGAAAGTTCAAGAGAAACGTCGTTTCTGCTATCATCGATCGACATTTTTCATGCTAACTCCAATAAAATATTGAAATGTAACCAAACAGACGCATTGACGTTTCAGAGGAACGCTCGGTTTCATGGGACAACCAGTAAAATATGGGATACGTCTGAGACGTGTGCTGTATGCATTTCTCAACATGCCCTGATGCGATTTACCATCACTTCTCAGCCGGGAGGAATGTGTGGCCGCCTTTATATGCTTAAAATTCTGCTGAAACCTGAACCTTAACTCGCCGAGGAAAGGCTCAATATTGTAGTGTCTGTTTGTAGGAAGCAACGTATTTTGTGGCATTCGGGCAATCCGCAAACAGAAACCTTGTGAAATTGTTGGAACATTAAATTTCTTGAGCTTTGAGCTTGTATGAACTTATTAGGTGATAATTTATTGTAACTAATATTACAATTTTAATTTCGGATAAATAAAATCCCAGTATTCCAGTATCATATATATATCATCATCTGTTTGTTTAAAGGTAAAGTTAGATTGTCAAAATAACTAGATGCTTTATGTACAATTGTCACCTCACGGAATGCTAAAAACTGTCAAAGCAATAGCACCTCCAACACAAGGGAATAATTTGCTTGCCTTTTTTAGTTATTGTTGTTGCTGAATGTTCAATGTCAGTTTTAAAGGATTTCGTTTTTTTGACAAGCTAACGTTTCCGTTATAAGAAACAGAATGTGACCGCAGTACGCTATTGGTATTGCTGTTAATACCAATAGTATAAGTTATTATTACTTATCTGCACGCCATACCCCTTACTGGGTAAGCTAAACTTCCATCTACCCCATACTCCTTTAGCCTCTTACACTGCCATGCATAACTTTATTTTGCATATTTTAGTTTCATTAATTTAAAGCTGATTTTTAACTCTAAAATTTATTAATTCTCCATAAAAGTTATCTGTTAAATCATTTTGAAAAAATCGGATCTAAGTTAAAATAAATTTAAAATTGCTTGCGCTTAGGTCAGCCGTCGGCTTTTAAATGGAACGCTTTTTAAAACTATAAACAACACATCCAGCGCCGCAGAACATGTTAGAATCGATAATGTTATTTTATTTTAGGTTGGAAACAAAATAAAAAAATGTTGATATACAATAAAAGTTAAGCTGTAAGTTAGGTAACATCGTTCCACATAAAACCTCATGTAACATTCTAACTTTATTGGCAGAGGTTATGAAGGTATTGTAGCGCGATCGCGACGTTTCCTTACAGAAGTTACCCGAACTTTACTTACATGTAGACAGCGCATGAGTATAAACTTATGTGCCTGGCTCATGATAGTGTAGTAGCACCATAATATAAATGTAATAAGAATACCGTAAAAAAAACTACCATGTTAGCATCTTAATACTATATTAGCCACTTTAAGCCAATATAAGTTAAGATTCCAATATAATAAAGATAGTTTTTACGTATGCAAAAACATTTGGGTGTTCGTTCATTCATGGGTTCATGTTCATATTATGGTTCAACTACCCTACAATAGTTAGCAGACCTACAAATCTCTTTAAATGGGGTCGACAAAAGATCGAATGTTATCGAATTGTCTCTGAATATATGTGTTAGTATTTAGCATGAAGGTAAAAACCGTGCCAGTCCGCCCGCCGCTGGCGCGTTTTTTTAGCTTCATGGTATTTAGCGAGCCAGTAAAGTAATAATGACAAATATATTTAAAAGGTCAAATCGTTGCCACAATTTAACAGAGCGATCATCGTTGCCAATTATCATTTTAATCATCAGTCTTTTGCAGTTTATTAATTGATATAAGCTTTTACCAAATTACTCCATGAATCTCGATTGTATTCGTTGTTGCTGATTGTTTAGTCATTTTTTTAAAGAATTTCGTTGGTTTGACAAACTAATATTTCCGCTATAAGAAACAGAATATGGCCGCAGGACCTGCGGGGTATAGTTAATAGGTTCAATAGGAAAGGCGAAAGATCCACTAGTGATGAACATCAGACTGATGATAATAATAATTGACAAATTTTAAGCTTTTTTCCTATTTGATATATTTATATACGTGGTGGCCGAGTTGGTTAGACATTGGACTTAAAAAACACTTAGGTCCCTGGTTCGAATCCCGGTGTGTACCAATAAGTTTTTAATTAAAAAAAATATGTACATTTGTTTGACAACAGCACTATAGTGCCTCGGAGAGCACGTTAAGCTGTCGGTCCCGGTTTCACTATACCAACTTGTGAAACTGTTTATAGATGGGTTATTGAGTCTATTCAAAACATCGCGACGAGCTAGCCACTTGTTCGGTGTAGACTCATACCATCGGCTACGACGAGGCGGGATTAAAACCCCTCCGCTGGGTACCCTGGGGCCGTCATATCATCACGGGCGCCGTAAGGCACCCATGATGATATGTATATACAATGGCGAATTTTTGACAATTACTGATATAATGTTACTACTGATTATTGTACTGATATAATGTTACCTCACAATGTTGTGGTTTCTATTCTTAGTATTTAAAGCCCAGTGGACAGACCCAAATCCTGTGTTGGAGATGTTTTGTTTCGCACGTCGTCCCTTGTCATTTCGAGTGACGTAGCGAACATTTTACCAGAGAAGCCTACATTTTTCCACATATTTATATCTTGTTTTATGTAGCTATTCTTGCTCTGTGATTTTTTGTGATATACGCGACATGAAATGGGTCTTGATAGTCTAGGTATACCTAGAGTGGAAGGATTTTGATTGGAAAAGGTTTGTTTCAACTTTTACCAATATTTATGAATGTTAAATAGTAAACACTCAAGAGCACTAAGTTGGGCTGGAGAGATCACTACTTAGAGGTTCTCTATATTACAATTCTAAATGTATAAGAGTACCGTCAACATATTTTTTTTACTCGGAATAGTTCAATATATATGCTTGTATGTTTTTAACAGATAAAAAAAATAGTATAAATATATATTTTTTTTGTATTTTTTAGAGATAACTTTAATAAATAAGAAAAATACTTAAAAATTAAAACGAAAAAAAAAAAAAACTTACAAAACTAGTCATTAGTATTTATAAGTATTCCAATAATAGGCCAAACCTGGGATGGGTGACCGCTTTATACAACGAAGCTATACCATCATAAACACTGCAACAATCTCACCACTTGCTAGGTGTTGCCTCCAAATACCATCGGTGAATTGAGGACGGGTAAAACGAAAAAAAAAACCTACAAAACTAGTCATTAGTATTTATAATTATTTCAATAATAGGCCGAACCTGGGATGGGTGACCGCTTTATACAACGCAGCTATACCATCATAAACACTGCAACAATCTTGCCACTTGCTAGGTGTTGCCTCCAAATACCATCGGTGAATTGAGGACGGGTAAAACGAAAAAAAAACCTACAAAACTAGTCATTAGTATAATAATTATTTCAATAATAGGCCGAACCTGGGATGGGTGACCGCTTTATACCACGAAGCTATATACCATCATAAACACTGCAACAAGCTCGCCACTTGCTAGATGTTGCCTCCAAATACTATCGGCGAATTAAGGACGGGTTAATCCCTCCGCTGGGGTACCCTGAGGCCGTTTAAACGGTTCTCGTAAGCGAAAAAGGCACCTGTGATTGTATTTACTATTTATTTATTCCAATTCTTTTAGTAGAATAATGCCCGATTGCGACAACGATCCCTAACTCTAAAGGAGCCCCTAAATAAGAATTTTGATATATTATCTATGAAACAACTGTCCCTTAACTTAGTTAGGGCTCCCTAAGAGTTGTTGAAATCGGACATAAGACCCCTTGGCGTAAAAATAAATATAATACAGGAATCCTAGTTTGTAACTAATAATGGGTTGTGGGCTGGTTATATTATTTCCATTAAATGAATAATCAATGGATAATGAACCAATCGGAGTCGGACTAACTAGAGCGACGACCTGCGGAATGTGGCTGCGAACTCGCTAACCGGGATCAATGAGGTGTTTTGGGTAAAGCCTTTGTCCCACACTAAGCTGCTATACTATCTACGAGTACAAATGGAATATTAAAAGTAATTTAATATTCAATTTGTCATGGTGTGGGTGTTTATAAAAATATAATTTGTATTATATACGTGGTGGCCGAGTTGGTTAGACCATAGACTTAAAAACACTTAGGTCCCTGGTTCAAAACCCGGTGTGTACCAATGAGTTTTTAATTAAACAAAATATGTACATTTGTTTGACCACACCACTAAAGTGCCTCGGAAAGCATGTTAAGCTGTCGGTCCCGGTTTCACTATACCAACTTGTGAAACTGTTTATAGATGGGTTATTAAGTCTATTCAAAACATCGCGATGAGCTAGCCACTTGTTCGGTGTAGACTCATACCATCGGCTACGACGAGGTGGAATTAAAAACCTCTCCGCTGGGTACCCTGGGGCCGTCTAGGTGGTCTCGGGCCGTAAGGCACCCGTGATGATATGTATGTATATATGTATATCATTGATTTCTGGTACATATAGTACAGGCTTAAGCTTAGTTTGTGACCAGAGTAATATGTATCAATTGTCCTACATATTATTATTATTAATTTACGGCAGCTACGACCGCTACAAAGTAGTAGTAATTCATTATCTATCCATATAGTAAAATTGTAGACCGTCCGTGTCTGTACATTACAGATTTTTGCAAAAAAAAAAAATACTGGAAGGCGCGAGAAATAAGTATTTTTAATTTTATTTATTTTAACATAGCACTGGATACAAATTCATCGGCCCAAGATATAAGTTATTAAGGTAAAAATTTTTTTTTATTGTTTGTGTACATACTCTTACGTCGCATAAAAGACAATCATTGGATTCAAATTCAAATTACTGAAAGAGAAGAAGCTTTATTGGGAGTAACATTAGGTGTTTATTTGATTATAATTGACCTACAGAATCAAGATACTTACTACATTACCATATTACCTACTTACTGGTTAATTTGTCCCGAAAGTTGGATTGGTAAAAAATGCCTAGCGCATTAAGTACGCATTTGTATTTGTGCAATAAAGTTTTTAAATGAATAAAATATAAACAAAAAGTCTTAAGACGTTAAGTTCGACTTTGTACTTAACTTTTGTTTACTGTGCAAAGTGTTTATATAAATAAGGCTTATAATATGATACTAAAAATATTGTAGTTTCGTAGCAAATATCCTCATAGTAGTAAAGCTTTGTCGTAGCCACTCGTAGTATAAGTGAGTATGCCACAGACAAGAGTAACGATAGAAGGGCGGAGTAGTCATACTACGGCATATAAATCTTAGATTTTAATTGTTTCTTCAAAAACGCTAGAAACAAATGCGGTCAAACAAAGGAAATTAGTTTCTTTTTGTATCTACTAATCTAATATTATTATATCTAGTATTAAGTTCTGTGTTTGTAGGAATAACTGAAACTACTCATCCGGTTTAAATGTAGGTTAAAGAAAGATTTATACATTATGTTTTATTAAAATTGTTTATTACGCATTTAAAAAATGTACGTAGGTAAACTTAATGCCTTAGACATCATCTACTAGCTCACCTTTGGGAGATTGAAAATCGTACCCCAGGGTGTAATTGTACTCAATAATAAATGTTCTCAGAAGAATATGTTTTATCTATACAGTTTCTGAGGCTAACTGCGAGAAATAGTTTTAATTTAGTTTCCGCCCAATGTGACACCATCCAGCTGACCCAGACTATTTCTGTGAGGTTGGTCGCCTCGGTGGCACTTTTAAAGGCAGATAACGATTAGCATGCCAATGGAACCAGCTAACCACCTTATCTTACACTTGTTGGTTCACTTGGCATATCTAGCTTGTACAATAAGGTTGTGCGCAGTGTTATTAATCTTGCATCGCCCCGACTTCCGCCCAGCTGAGACTGAGCATCAGGTGCTGCATTATTTTAACTCTTTCTTCAGTAAGTAGCAAGTTCGTAGTCTTGAATAAACAGAAAGTTTTTATGATAAACTCTCATATTTTCCTGGGGAGTATTATCGAGCTGTGAGTTTTAGTTCTTGGTGAGTGTTAGTGGTTTCTTTATTATTTATTTATTACCTATACTATCAACAACAATAAATATTGTTGATTTTATGCTAGGTAATGATAAAAAGTAGAAGGTATATGAAGACTTCGTGTATAAATATTTACTTTAAAGTGTTTTCAGAAATGACAAAACCAAGGCTGGCAAAACCACTGTTCGCGGGAGCAACGGGCATGGCGATCCCCGTCATGCCCGTCACACTATTATGAAACAAAAGTGACACGTATAGCGCCTATATCTGGTTTAGCGTAACGATTCTGAATAGAGTATTACGAGTATCTGAAACAAATGAAGTGTGTTAGATGTGTTTCTTATTAGGTAAAATCATGAAGGTAAAAACCGTGCCCGTCCGCGCGCCGCTACGGGCGCGTTTTTTAGCTTCATGGGTAAAATAAATTAAAGCTTAAAAATTCTTCTATTGAATAGTAGTAATAATTCTGTTATTTTAGGAAGTTATTGTTTTGCTGTTGCTAAATATTGTAGGCGATAGTACTTTGCTAAAACTTTATTAAAATTTGTCTACCCGTTTTGGGAATTGCGATGCCACAAACACGACAGACTAACAAACATATTAAAGGGTAAAAATTAGAACACCGACATCGTCGAGGGTATTAGAGTAGGAATATATTTATACAAGCTTAACATAATGTATATAGTTGATTATATTAAAGTACCTATAAACTCGTTCATCTGTTAAGCAACAAAAGTTATTTATTGGTTCAGCTAAATGCATAACACAAATAAAAGCCATTTCAGCTGAAAAATCAAACACTTTTATCAAATTAGAATCGTAATTCGATTCCGAAAACTCGAATTGCTTCGCTATAAAATAAAAAGGAGACCTCTCAACTCATTGTAATATCGGAGCAGATGTTGGTATCGAATGCCATTCTTCCATTTGTAAATTAGGGCTCCAATTCGAGTGCTGGAAAGTATCGAATACATTTGAGAATCGAACACGAATTGTATAGAACTTGGAACTTATTTTATTGGGTAGATAGACAGGATGGATAGATAGATACTTTTGTATTGTCAGTTAAGTATCGGTTTTTTACTCTTCCTTTATAATTGTCGCTATTCTATATTGTTCTTTATTAGGTCCCTGGTTTGAATCCCGTTTTGTACCAATGAGTTTTTAATTAAAAAAAATATGTACATTTGTTTGACAACACTACTATAGTGCCTCGGAGAGCACGTTATGCTGTCGGTCCCGGTTTCACTATACCAACTTGTGAAACTGTTTATATATGGGTTATTGAGTCTATTCAAAATATCACGACGAGCTAGCCATTTGTTCGGTGTAGACTCATACCATCGGCTACGACGAGGTGGGATTAAAACCCCTCCGCTGGATACCCTGGGGCCGTCTACGCGGTCTCGGGCGCCGTAAGGCACCCGTGATGATATGTGTGTATGTATTATTGTCGCTACATGTGTACCTATTCGTATTTAATGAGAAACGATGACGTGATGTAGGACTATTCCTTACAGAAATTAACGAGATCGTAAGACAAAGTGAACATTTAGCCACTACAATTACGCTAAGAATGTATCATAAACCTAGCTATCCGACGTACATTCCATTTAGGCCTGTGCCTAGATTACGCGAACCAACGTTAATTCGCGCGCCGTACGTTATGACATTGTTTTCAATGTCTAGTCTGAATTTCAAGCCACATATACAGAATACAAGCCAGATATTTTTACATCGCCAGATGTAAAAATATCTGGTTGTCATGCGAACAAACTTGTTGGGCGTAAGCACCCCGCTTTGCAATCACGTACGTCAACGATATATATAAGGGTAGAAAAACCCGTGTAGGTTAGTAAACTGTTTTTACATATTTCCGAACTCTACTTTCTACACATTTATTTATATATTTATTAGCCTTTTTTACATCTATGCCGGCCAAATGATGCAATTACGAAATGGGCGGCGACAGAAACGAATTAGCATTACAAGTCTATTTTAATATCCTCGCTGTCTTATAGAAAAATATATCATGCATTGTATTTTATGATTCTATGCTTTCTTTTGAGTTTTTAACTTGCGGTTCTATCAGATCCAGTCTCGAGGGAAAAGCGCCATATTTTCTCCCATTGGAATTTCTTTGTTTATAGAAATTTTGGGATCCATCCTAAAGGTTTTCTTAAAAGGTTTGATTTAAGCAGTTTTGTCCAGCTTACAGCCATTATCAGGATCTTGCCAAAAAAAGAGTTAACGGAAACGTGGTAGCCAAGTTACAAAAATCAAGTACAAAAATTATCGAAGTTTATGTAAAAAGCTTTTAATAATGGAGAATGGCCTAATTGGTGCATTACCGTCGTAAGAGAATTACATATATACTATTTTACTTTAAAAATATACAAGGATATTTGGCATTTATGTAATTATATATGCAATAAATGCATATATACATGAAAGCGAAATATTATTAGAACCTCTTAAAAGTGTCGAGCATTTTTCTAATATGAATAACTTTTTTAGGTGGGAAGAAGGCCTTTACTTCGCTAGGTCGAGCGACTAGACCTTTGCCAACGCCTATACAGATGCAAAATCCCTCAAGTGACCTAGTCATATTTCAGTTTGTGGGTTCATCGGTTTTCCTGAGACTACTGCATTAATTTCTTGTCGAGGGGGTAGTCTTCTTCCATGGTATGGTTACGAAACGGGCGATTGATTTGACGATAAAGTAGCGAGGCTATTGAAATATACTCGTAATGCAAATACGCCCATTTCGTAACGGCATCAATTAGCCGGCATAGTAGGAGTAGTCAATATTGTTAAACAACAATGTGTTGAGCGACCCCATTTATGGGCTTTGTAGGTCTGCTTATCATATAGGTATATGATAAGCAGATTGCCATGCTGCATTAAAAAAAAACTGCTTTTTTTCCCCAATGAAAAGCAAATTTTGGACTAGAGGTGCAATATTTAACTGAAACGTATTTCCACTCGGTTTATCCATTCCACGATCGGATTTCGTTCATTCATCCGCGCTGAGCACCGAGAGCTTCCCAAGCAGAAGTAAAGAGATCAATCCATTTATTCATTTTATCCCGATTCAATTACCATTGATATGTTTTTTTACACTTTTCATTCATTAATGAAGACAGTTTTCAATATTTTTTTCTGGAATTATTCAAGTATGTTAGAAGGCAAGTTTGTTATATTTGCCTGTCTGAAATAGTTAACAATATGTATTTGTTTTAAATAATTTAATCTTGATTGTTTTTAATAAAATACAATAGCAATAAAAGAGCACTTTTACAATGTAAAGGGAAAATCTAAATAGCATGAAGCGGACGGGCACGGTTTTTACCTTCATGCTAAATAGTTATATACTATTATTATCCTTTACCACACAAGCTAATTATATGCTACATATATATATATTTAAAAAAATATATTATTTTCAGGAGACTACTGCATTGATTTCTTGTCTTAGTAATAGTCTCATTTCCGGGTGCGGCTACGAAAAAGGTGGTTGATTTGGCGATGAAAACTCGTCTTTGACGCCGCCCATTTCGTAACCACATAGTAACAGCCGGTGCAAAGTAAGCAACCAATGTTGGTAAACAACAATGTACCAACAGCATTAATGTTGGGCATCCTGAGTAAATTTTTGTTGCTTTCCATCCAAACTTTTGTTCGGATTCTAAATAACAAAAAAGATTGACTCTACAAGTAATATGTTTAAGAAACCGTGATCCGTGTAACGTTAGCAACGGGTTAGCTTGCGAAAACATCTCGTGATCGAATACAAACATACGCTAGCCTCGCAGACTCCGAGTCGCTGTAAGAAGTCTCGGCGAGCCACGCAGCTCCCATAGACTCAAAGACGTTTTGTACGAGTATCAATGTAAATATTTAGAAAAAATTCAAATCTAAAGATTGTTTAGATATTATGTACTTACAATGAGTCATTATTGTTGATCGTAAATCGAGCGAACTGTAAATATAATAACTAGTGGTCGGAAATTCGGGTTGAATTGTAGCTACCTAAACTACATTTTTTTCCGAAAAAATGCCTTTCTGAATATTTTTTTTTTACATTTTCATATAAAAAATAATATCCCGTGAATCTAGTAATTTTTATATGAAAATGTAAAAATAAATAATCAGAATAATCAGATAAGATTTTTCATTTTTCTCGGAAAAAAAGAAAGTTTTGATTTAATTCAACCGAAATTTCCGATCACTAGTTATTATATATATATACACTTCGCTGTCCATATTAGATACAATTTAAATATATGTTGATATCTATCTTTAACGCCAAGTTTCTAGAATATTGATAACATTAATCTATGATTGAACTTAGTTAACAGGGAGGCCACGATTGGTAGGAAAATGATGTGACGGTGTCTAGGTGTTTATAAAACATTTAAAATAAAATATCACCAACAATGTCACGCTGACCGGAGCAATATGTGTAATTTGTCCTACATATTATTATTATTAACTAAAAAATGTCATAGAAAACATTTTACATTCTTTTAATAAATCTAAAACACACGTCTTTTATTATTTTTAAAATTTTGATAGGGAAACCGTTTATAAAGAGACATTTTTTCATAGAGTTATATATTATTACGCTACATTGACAAAAAAACCTACATACGAGTATAATAGATAAAAGAATTATAATTTAGAAATGGGGTGTGTTTTAAAACAAAAATTTAAAACGGATGATGTTTTGACGTACTTTCGAACAAAGTTAAAACAAACATATAAATACCGGCATTATATAAAGAAGCCGGGTCAACAGAAGCTAGATTGAATAATTAAATAGACCATTTAATAGTTTATCTGATATTAATTTTGTTTATGTTAAAAAGGTACTGAAAATCTTCTATAACATGTTTATATTATATTTATGCATTTTTATAAATTCCTTTATAGGATAATCTTATATTAAATTTTTAAAGATAAAAATGCAATGAAAAATAATATATAAAAATACTGAAAAAAGTAAAAACAAAAAACAGACTCCTCTGCCATCTAGTATTAGAAACTAGGACTTCTGACTTCACTCGTATAAGAGTTATTAGAAGAAAGCTAATAGAGGGCGTCTGTGTATAAGTAGATAACAAGCAATGACAAAATTCGTGAGGGCTGACTGGAGCCTGGTTGGCTCAGCGGTTGAGCGCCTTGCCGCGATAGCGAGGTTCGTGGGTTCGAGTCCCGCCACCAGGAATTTTTTCATTGCATTTTTATCTTTAAAAATTTAATATATGTTTATATTATACAATACTTCATGTATTGAATAAAACCCAGGAAAACATTTTAGTTCGTACATTTATAAAATTTCAAACAGCGTGACATTGTTGGTGATATTTTATTTTAAATGTTTTATAAACACCTAGACACCGTCACATCATTTTCCTACCAATCGTGGCCTCCCTGTTAACTAAGTTCAATCATAGATTAATGTTATCAATATTCTAGAAACTTGGCGTTAAAGATAGATATCAACATATATTTAAATTGTATCTAATATGGACAGCGAAGTGTATATATATATAATAACTAGTGATCGGAAATTCGGGTTGAATTGTAGCTACCTAAACTACATTTTTTTCCGAAAAAATGACTTTCTGAATATTTTTTTTTTACATTTTCATATAAAAAATAATATCCCGTGAATCTAGTAATTTTTATATGAAAATGTAAAAATAAATAATCAGAATAAGATTAAGATTTAAGATTAGATCAGAATTAAGATTTTTCATTTTTCTCGGAAAAAAAGAAAGTTTTGATTTAATTCAACCGAATTTTGGACGGATATAAAATTACTAATACATTTTTGTTTTTTTATTATTAAATTTGTTATTATATTTTACCTTATACCTATTTGATATTATACCTATGAAGGTTTTTTATTTGTATATCAGGGAGGCAGAGAATTATTTATATGTACATTTATAATAATGGTTATTTTTCTTGTTTCAGGTATTGAATCGTAGCCAGTATAAAAGAAAATATTACGGTAGTAAAATTTGACTATTGAAATACGACTCAAAAATGGGGCTCAAGTCTTTTATATGTTTACAATTTAGATTTAGAACAAATTATTTTTTCTTTAAAAAAGTACTTAATACATGCAACGAAAAGTAGTTCTACTCGAATGTGAAAATCTTTGATATTATTATAAAATATCAAAAATTAGTTTTAATTGAACGAAATATGCATTAACGGCTCGACACCTCTTCATGAAAGTAACACCCGCTCGCTGCGCAAGTTTGTTCGGAACACCCGGTGTGCAAGGGCCATGTCTAACTTTGTCTGTCATAGAAATGCAATTTGATAAATATGAAGTAGGTATTGCAGGCTTTATACAATCTTTATTAATAGTTTAATTAAATGAAATCAACGGCTCGACACCTCTTCATGAAGGCCCAAGTTTATTCATAACATCCGGTATGTACGGGCCATGTCTAACTTTATCTGTCATAGAATAATAATTTGATAAATATAAAGTAGTGATAAGCTTTATAGGATATTTATTAATATTTCAAATAAAGGAAATTTTCGGCTCGACATAAATTCTTGAACATCCGGCTCCCTGCACCAGTTAGTTCCGAAGTATGCACGTGTCACGGGCCTTTCCTAACTTTATCTGTCAGAGAAATGTTATTTGATAAATATGAAGTACGTGCAGGCTTTATTAATATTTTTTTATAGTTTAATTAAAGGAAATTATCGGCTCGACACCTCTTCAAGAACACCCTCTGTCCAAGTTTGTTCAGAACATTCGGCATGCAAGGGCCATGTCTGTCATAGAATATCAGTTTGATAAAAATTAAGTAGGTACACGCTTTATAAGATCTTTATTAATAGTTTAATAAAAGGTAATTAATGTTTCTTCTTTAAAAACAAATATAAAGGTGTTTCACCATTTTTTTTTAAATTCAATAAGGAGCGATATTAGGTTGCTTTTTTATATCGTTCTATATCCCTATGACGGGTGCTACAACCTTAAAAATAAATATGTAGACTAACTGTGCTAATTGACACATGTTTAATGTTAATTTATAGTAGGAGGTAGGGGAAGGGTAAACATTGTGTTTTTTAAAAATATTATCACGAAAATTAAAAGTCAGGGAAAATTAGGAAGTAATATAATAGTTAATAGTATGGAAATAATATAAATTGGAGGCCTGTTGTAAGTTCTCATGTCTTGTTTGATTTACTTGAGTGTTCATACTCGTATTATATATTATTTTTCTATCAACTTATTGGTTCGGACCCCACTAGGGATTCTAAGGATATTTCGTGAAATTCGATTACAGAGAGTACTCGTAGCGCCTCGCTCGGAGACTCTCATGCGGGCAGATCCCAGACGGCTTAGGCCAATAGACCCCAATGTTTGTGTTACACTGGTTGTAAACAGCTGCTTCGGCGAAATACAGTGCCAACGGATAATCACACAAGTACAATATTAACAATTAAATAAACATTTATTTTTAGATAGATAATCTATAATAAATAATTATTTAAGATAATCCAAAATTATAGATTGCCAAAATATTAGGCACAAATTTTTAACTTTATTAAACATAACTAAACTAATATTAAAATAGTCACGCCTTTTTTCCACGGTGATAGACAGAGACAAGGCAGCGCCACCTACAACAAACCTAGCATAACGTTCTTTCTTCCTTCATATCCACAATTCTGCGTACAAGCTCTACGGTTATGGGCACTTTTTTGAGAATGCCCCGATTTGGTCATGGAACTTTATTCTGGATCATTGGAACATGATTATTTTTGAAGAAGCGATGCCAGCTTACATAGATATTGTTTTACTTATTAGCTGGCTTCAACCTTATCAGTATTTGTAATTTGTAATCTTTGCTACTACTTTTTATTTATACCTAACTTCCATGTCCTCAATACCTATAATACTATAATAGTATTAAAGGCTATTTTTTATTAAATAGGCACTGGTGAATATACCACTATTTGAATTAGGAGTCCAGCGGCCACATTCTGTTTCTTATAACGTAACCGTTAGGTTGTCAAAATGACGATTTCGTTTAATGGTGGATAAACGTGACATTTATAATTAATAATAGTAATATTTGTTCCAGCATTGTTATTTTGACATTCTAACGTTCGCGTTATAAAAATTACAACGCGAACGTTAGAATGTCAAAATAACGAATTCCTATTAGCGCGCTCTTCTCCAATTAGAGTAGTTGTCCACCTTCTCTATCTTCTATTGGAGCGTGCTAATAACGAAATCGTTATTTTGACAATCTAACGCTCACGTTATAAGAAACAGAATGTGGCCGTTGGACTCCTGTCATAATGGTTGGTATTTTTATATCTAAGTATTTCACACAATGGTCACAATGGCCATTGATCAAATTCTTATTTGTATCCGATTTATATATATATATATATATATATATATATTTAATTACGTGGGTATGTGTTAGGTACTGACCATCAAATAATTCTCGTACAATTTTACAATTTATCCAAATATTAGATTTCAAAAAAGTAAGGTAAATCTATTAAATTGTTAGTTTAAAAAATTCACAAAACCGACTGTGCAAACCGGGACAATGGCACGTGTATGCGACCACTTCGCGAATAAAAAAAGCCATTTCAGTTGTGTCGAGTTCCGATTGATTTACGACCTCCTACCTAACTCTGGTGCCCTGGTAGGTAAATGCTATATTTATAACCTCATGTATAAACAGGTGTGTGGTTTCTCTTTTTACTGGGTGTGTGTTTTTTAGAGTGGCAACATTTTTAGGCATTCAAACCCCTTTTTTTTCTTAATAAAACTTTAATTTGTTCAAAATATGTATGTATAAAAATTTGCAATAAATGCAAATTATTATCGTAACATGCAAATAAAATATCTTCAGGCAAGTCTATTACGTGAGTTTTGTATAAATTTGAAATGTTTTTGAGACTTTATATCTAAAAAAAAGTATTGCAAATACGTCTTTGTCTCCACCCCTTTTGTAACCGTATCGTTTAGCCGGTATAGTGATAGTGAAGCGATCAACATTCTTAAACAATAATTTATTAATCGACCCCATTTATGGACTTATAATAAAAAAAAAAAAACTAAGCAAAATATTATGGATTTTATAAAAATACGACGAGCTGCCACTTGTTCGGTGTAGACTCATAATATCATCGGCTACGGACCTCGCTGGGTATCCAGAGACCGTTTTAGACCCCGTAAGGCAACCGTGATGGTACGTAACTTTATTATTATTTATTTAATTTATATTATAAATATTGGTATACACGTGGCGGCCTAGTTGGTTAGACCTTGGACTTTTAAACACTTAGGTCCCTGGTTCGAATCCCAGTGTGTACCAATGAGTTTTTAATTAAAAAAAATATGTACATTTGTTTGACAACACCACTATAGTGCCTCGGAGAGCACGTTAAGCTGTCGGTCCCGGTTTCACTATACCAACTTGTGAAACTGTTTATAGATGGGTTATTGAGTCTATTCAAAACATCGCGACGAGCTAGCCACTTGTTCGGTGTAGACTCATACCATCGGCACGACGAGATGGGATTAAAACCCCTCCGCTGGGTACCCTGGGGCCGTCTAGGCGGTCTCGGGCGCCGTAAGGCACCCGTGATGTTACATACATACAACTTCTTATATATCTAGCAGTTAGATATCACTAGATTTAGCTCTAGTTTATTTAAAAAAAAAACTAAAACAATACTCTCAAAGCTTATTAAAAAAACAAGCTATTTGTATTCGAGTTTATTTATACTATTTACAAAGCTAACTAGGTACATTAAAGTTAATTACGCTTCTTCTTGTTCTCATAAGGTTTCATTTAATTTCAACCAGAGAAAAATAAATTTGTTAACATTACGTACTTTTCCAATTAATTTATCCGACTTTTATTTATTAGTCTACTACATTTTTTTTTTAATGAAAATGGTTACTAAATAATTTATCAAAATAAATGCTTTTTGATAATATAAAAAAAGACGAGGTGGGATTAAAACCCCTCCGCTGGGTACCCTGGGGCCGTCTAGGCGCCGTAAGGCACCCTTGATGATATGTATGTATGTATGTAGTATATAAAAAAAAATCTTTATACAGGACTAGCATAACGCCCGCAACTTTGATTCTGTGGGAATTTCGGAAAATTATATAGCCTATGTGCTATTCTGATTTAAAAATTATATTATTGTAAAGTTTCATTAACCCCGTGGATTGGGTCGATCATTGTTGTTTGCTGTTAAACAACAATGATCGACCCCATCCATTGTTCGCTCCCACTATGCCGGCCAAATGTATCAGAATATTTGGTAGAGGCATGTGATAATCTTTAATAGGTTATTTTTTATTATAGGTTAATTTGGATTTTTAAGAATATTATTGTAACAAGGAAAGGTGATGTAGTGAGCTGCGAGAGCGAATATTAAACTTTTTAAGCAGTTTTGTATACTCCGACATGTGATCATACTTTTACAGGTCAAAAACGTAACGTATGCATACGTTTTGAAGGCGCTTAAGTTTGTTAAGTAATTCTTCAGTGAGTTCACTGACCATCCATCCTCACGAACTTTCGCGTTTATATTATTGGAAGGATATATTTTTTTATTTAAAAATCACATATAAATGTTTTAAAATATCTGCGCCGAGAAATAACAGTCCTTGCTATTGATTTTCTTTCAACATACTCATAAATATAAACGATATTTCTCAAATTAGCAAGAAACTAAACTTTTGTTTATTGGCGAGACACGCTCGTGGTACAGTCAGTATAAGGCATGAAACACTTTGACTTTTTCATCCACTCTGTGCCCTTGTATTAAGGTTTAATTCTCATTGACAATGGTTAATAAACCTTGTTGCCCATTGTACTGAGTCTTAAATGCCGTAGAGGGCAATGGTCGGTCTGCAACTAACGGCCCAAAATAAAGTTCTTGCCAGAGAGATCAATTATTAGAAAGCTTAAATAAATTGAAGTCATACTTCATAAAATATATTCAAGTTCTATGACATATAATACAACGTCAACATTACACGCACAGGCCCAGATCACACCACACCTTTTAACTTTTTTTAGATGTAGGTACAAACCTAATGTAATTTTTGAAAGTGTACAAGTGTAGTCTCAACTGAATAGGCGGGTTGCTCCTTATACAGGTTACTATAACTTAAAAGGAGCAGCCCAGCTTACAGTTTAATTGTGTTGAAAAATATTTTGGTTACTGAATAAATTTATTATTATTATTATAATGACACGACCCTTTGACACGAAACGCAAAAAAATAATCGTGATATCTCCCGCCGATCATAATATCGTTTCAATAATATAAATACATGTTTGTATAATAGGCTTCCGATGAAAAGAAAAATAGATTTCCCAAAAATAAAGCTATTTTTATATATTATTATATAAAATACTCATATTCATATTCATTTGGAAAACCGTCAAGTGATTAGTTATGTTTCGGTGGCTATCAGTCTGTTGGTTCACCGATTTTTCCAAACTATTACATGGATTTTTTGTCGGGATGATCTTTTTTAAGTTGCGGTTATGAAATTGCGATTAGTTTGATTAAAGAATGAAAATATGTCGTAGGTAATGCAAATTTACTTTATCATCGCCTCTTTCGTAATCGCATCACCAGTATAGTGAAACTAGTTGTATTGATCGTTCCCGATTTAGTATTATCTAGTTACAAATAGATATTGACTTGACGTGCTCCAATAAAAAAAATAGAAAAATATTGTCTTTTTAACTAGTCAACTTTTTATCAAACCCAGGACTAGTCCTAGGATTTAAGAATTTACCAGCATAATATTCCCTGTACCGTACGTTAATATAAGTGGTGGCCGAGTTGGTTAGACCTTGGACTTAAAAACACTTAGGTCTCTGGTTCGAAACCCGCTGTGTACCAATGAGTTTTTAATTAAAAAAATATGTACATTTGTTTGACAACACCACTATAGTGCCTCGGAGAGCACGTTAAGCTGTCGGTCCCGGTTTCACTATACCAACTTGTGAAACTGTTTATAGATGGGTTATTGAGTCTATTCAAAACACCGCGACGAGCTAGCCACTTGTTCGGTGTAGACTCATACCATCGGCTACGACGAGGCGGAATTAAAACCCCTCCGCTGGGTACCCTGGGGCCGTCTAGGCGGTCTCGGGCGCCGTAAGGCACCCGTGATGATATGTATATTATGTGTACCGTACGTTCCGCGTTTTAAAAGTTTTTTTTCGTCGTAAGGCGATTGTATATTATAACTGAGCGGAGTCTAAATAAGTTTTACACCTGTGGTCTTACAGTAAGTAGTTATGAAACAATATACTATCGATTCATAGTCGGTGCGGTGGGCACGTCCTAACAAAAGATGTTATTATAGGGGCCTAACCGACACGCTCCCGCTAAATAAAGCACCCGAAGTACTTTGTCATTATTTTCGTTTGAAGAAATCGTTTGTAGTATTTTAAAATTCTAATATGTTTAAAATATTATCTACTATCTGATTATTAGATACTCGTGTATTTTTGTTATATTTTTTTTATATTGGCGTACGACGTCATGTGACTTTGTATCTACCTAGTATAGACCTACAAAGTCCATGAATGGAATAATTCTTCTTAAACAATATTCATCGCTCCCACCATGTCGGCTAAATGATGCGATTATGGGGGGCGACAATGACGAAAACCGCATCCTGAAAGGAGACTACCCCCTCGACAAGAAATCGATGCAGTAGTCTCTGAAAACCGGTATATACAATGGTTATTAATGGCAACCGTTCGTACGTCGAATCAATATTTCTGCTACTGTTAAATAGTATTCAGTTGTAAACGGTGAGATAAATGGCATTACTATTATAATAATCAGATTTTTCTGCCAGTGTTAGTCAACACAAAAGGCAAACATTTATTACAGTAATACGACTGTGGCAATTACTGCAACATTATGCAGAGTTTAGAGAGAACACGAAAGTCTGGTTTTATGTTTTTTTAAACTAAAGTTTCTGCGGAGTGAATATTTTATGAAATCGCCAACACAACACTTGAAACAACAAAACTTCCACGGATACAGAAATATCTAAAAAAAATCATAGCTACTGAAAGTTTAAATAATATTGAAGTAGAGTAGAAATAACAAATATTCATCTTTCTCGCTCCCACTCATTTAAAATCTACATATAGTAGATAAGAGAGAAATTGCTATTTTTTGTTATTCGAATTTTCAAACGAATTGTCAAACATATTCTCTTTCTTTTCTTGGGCTTTTTTGATCATAACAATTTTTGTTTTGGTTCTGCATAGCGGGTTTTTCTGTGCTCATGTTTAGAAAGGCGATTAGGCCTTAGCGCACTTCCCTATATACAAGTGAGTAGGTACATCAGATCCTAAAATCGTTTCATTAAAACAAATAGATTTAATATTGTCAACTATAATATTTGAAGAAAAAAAACTTTACGAGTATTTTGTCATTTTATTGTTTCTACACTGCCAAGATGTTAAAGTGCCATTACAAATTACTGCCATGCCTAGTTAGACTATCCACTTTACAAGGCGTAATCCAAACCAGATCAAGGCCCAAATAAAATAAATATTGGGAGCAAATCGATAGTGTTATCATAAATATAATAACATAATATGATGGATGTCGTCATAATATTGGGAAGGCAGGCGGGGTGGCGACTTGGATACCATCAGATGTCGCTCAAAAGGCCATCACATGTCGTCCAGTCGGCACACATACTGTGATTGATTTATGATATCAATTCTCAAAGTCTGTACGTACAAATGTTTTTATTTCCAATGTCATATGTGCGCGACGGGTTGTAAAAAATAAAAAAAAAAATGCCTGTATTTCTGTTACGATGGGGTAGGCAGAGAGCAATGAATGTCTTTTCGCGTCTATCGCGATGTTTGCGTTCTCCATACAAAATGATCTTTCGCACTTCCAGTATTTCTCTACTAGGTACTTAGTGTTTGTCGCAGATGTTGGTTAATTTTTTGGTTTTGGACATTTATTTTTAATCAGAAAAAAATATTATTACAAAAATATTTATTACTACAGAAAGATTTTTACGTACAAATACCGACATAAAAGATATAATTGAACTACTGACAGCTAAGTTATCATTAAAAGTTCGTTTGTATGGACAACACGGCTGCAGAGCCCTTAATTCCTCCATTCAATATCCATGCGAACCGATTCATAGAGACTACAATCTAAAAATAAACCATTAGAATAAGTTACTTACAGGTATATTTTTATTATACTTTTTATATTGAGTATTTGAAATATGCGTAACTAATTAGATTATGAAAATACGTATATATTTTATTTACACATTCATGTTACTATATAATGACATGCTTTATAAACGTATAAAAGAGAACTAAAATAAAATTTTATATAGTGTTTATTTTTAGTAACATTTAACGAGTGAAGGTACTGGAGCGAAGTGTCAACGTCAATCGAATCGGTTTTATTGAAAAAGTTTATATAGAGGGCTTTCCCATCTTTTTTTAAATAGTAGAATTCGAATAGTCATCGGCGTCGATTTTTGTATTGAGACAAAATATCACTATTTGTTTGATCATAAAGGAACAGGCAATAAGTATTAATTTTTTGTGAAGATATAGTTAAAAGACATGACATTAAAATAAAAATCCTAATAATAATAAGTAGGACAAATTACACATATTGCTCTGATCACAAACTAAGCTCTAGGCTTGTACTATGTGTACCAGAAGCAACGATATAATACATATTATATTTTATAAACACCCCGACCATGACAAATTGTACAGAAAAAAACGTACTAATATTTTTTGCCATGGGTGAGAATCGAACCCACGACCTCCGGATACAACGCCAAAGGCACAACCACTAGTCTACGGAGGCTGTCAAATGCTATAATGCAACTACTATACGATTTTTGTGTTCAATTTTATTTTTTTAAAGAATGGCAACAATTTAAAAGTAAAATGTGCAATATTTTATATCTTAAACAATATCTTATCAACAAACGGCGGTGCTATAAGCCCACAAAACAAGTAGTTTTATACTGTTTCTTTTGCCTGACTCGCAATAATGCTGGCAACATTGCGCCCAAGGGAGCGATGTCAGGCTCAGGGTGACCAGAAAGTGTTTCCCCAGAATGCACTCTCAGCTGAAAATTATGAGAAATAAAATTTATATAAAACTAGAAACCATTGTGTAGATAATTAGAATTAGTTAGTGGGTTAGGTACTACCACAGAAAAAGTGTTCCTATATTTTTATATATCATAATAAGCTATATTTTTTTATTGGGAGTGGTTTTTTTCATTAGACATTTATGCATTTTTATTTAAATTTAACTAAAAATATACTATATAATCAATATTATACTTGTGAGTGGTATTATTTATAAACTATAAAAATACTGAAATAAAATTATTAGCAATATGTATTCAGCCTTGTTGGGATTTTCTGATAATGAAATATTTTTTTATTTAAGTACGTATAAATACATAAAAATGCTACAGATATAAATATGTATAGTTGTCTTTGAATAAATGGTTTTAATGCTGGTTTTGCATTAAAGAAGATAAAGATTTAGAATGTCAAAAATATTATGTTCTTAATATTTTCCGGATAAACTCTATACCTATACTCTAAAATAAATAAATAAAGACTTTATTTGCTTTTAAAATAAGGTTACAGACGTAGTTATATTTGTAATAGTATGTACTGTCGGTCAAGTAAGAAGTCTATCAGTTTGATAAAACTTCCCGTGGCATCAAAATGTCGCTAAGGTTGAGTGAAGTGTAATGCTACTACAATAAACGATAAAAATAGCATTAACTGTCAGAAACTTCAAGGCAAAATAAACCTTACTGTTTTATGATATGCAAATAAACTTCAATCATATGGGTGGTAATATTTTTTTGAAATGAATCATGAATTTTAATGATCATATTATTTATTGAATCTTGATAAAATTATTTGATTTATCGTATTTTTCTGAGTATAACACATATTATTTTTGTTATTAATCAATTCAGAGAAAAACAAGCTATCTGCGTTGTTGTTGTTGTTAAATTGTTATTGAACAATTTTATTATGAAAATAAAATTGAAAATTATATTAACTAGTATAATATCTTATTTAAATGAAACATTATTATTATACACCTTCGACGCTAAGTAACATAAATGATATTTTAAATAAAATAAATTGCCACCACAGGAAAATAAGTGAAATTTCGGGAATTTTCTTTTCCGTGTAAGCTCGTAAAAAACGCGAGCCGTGAAAAACAAATGAAACATAACAAGATTTTCTCTCAGTTGTTATCCTCTAATGAAGCGACAAATTTGGCGGTACAATAAAAAACCCTTAATAAAAGAAGAATCTTTGTTTATGTATTTATTGGAGCACGGCATGTGTATGTACCTGATGGTAGAAAAATACAAAGTCCACAAATCGGGACGATCGATACATTGCTGTTTAACAGCATTGGTCGCTCCCACCATGCCGGCTAATTGATTCGGTTTTGAAATGGGCAAATTTGAATTTTACGAGTCTATTTTAATATCCTCACTTTTATCGTAAATTCAACTGCCGTTTCGTAACCGCACCCGAGTGACTACCACCTCGAAAAGACATCATACAGTAGTCTTATGAAAACTAACCTTAAACATGACGACGGTTTATGATCTGTATGGGTATTTCGATCGTCTCCGTAACTAGTGGTTGCGCCTTTGACGTTGTATCCGGAGGTCGTTAGCTCGATTCCCATGGTTTTTTTTTTCTGTACAGTTTGTCATGGTCTGGGGTTTAAAATATAATATGTTTATATCGTTGTTTTTGGTACACATAGTACAATCCTAAGCTCTAGGATTGTACTATGTGTGTGACCATAGCAATATGTGTAAATTATCCTACATATTATTATTATTACTATATAATTTCCCAAAAAGATCTCCGTCAATTTTCTTTTAAGACTCACATTTCATTTTTTAACTAAACTAGGTATTCTGAATAATCTTGGAATAGGCAGCTAGATAATTTTGGTACAACTGTTTTTTTTTTTGCATAAATCAAATAACAAATTTATACTAAACTCATAACAGCATGAAAGACGCTCTTGGCTATTTTTTTTTTATAAATGACTATTTATAGTATGTATTTAAAAATACTTATTCTCTCAAAAGGAGTGCTTAGATTCACACAATTTCGTTGTGTAAATAAAATTATATTAAGCATGGTGAGAGTTTGAAAATGTCCTAATTAACCAAGTTTTCCTTGTATTACTTTTTGTTGAACTTTGGTTAATTAAGGAAAATATTATCTATACTAATATTATAAATGTGAATGTTTGGATATTTGTTACTTAATAACCCCAAAACGGCTTAACCGATTTGTATGAAATTTTGCACACAAGTGTAATATCTGGTGCGATCAAAGTCAAAGTCAAATATATTTATTTCATGTAAACCTTTACAGGCATTTATGAAAAGTAAAAAAAAAAAAAGTATATGTAAGGTCCTGTGTGCACTTGGCCAGGTCGCCATTCCTCCCACAGACAAATGTTGAGAATATAATACAAAATAAACAAATCGTAAACTAATGTCCTTGCGGGAGAAAAAAAAAACAACCCAACCGAACACACACTACATAACCAACCAGTTTAAGACTAGGTGGTTAGCTGGTTCCATTGACCTGTCAATCGTTGACTGCCCTGCAAAAGTGCCACCAAGGCGACCAACCCAACAGACCATAGCTACGCCCCAAATATACATACTTTAATATAGGTAATCAAAATATACCTACAAGTAGATAGGTGGAAGGTATATTTTAGGGCGCAAACGCTGATCGCAAGTCGATCGCCTCAGAGACACCCTGGAGAAAAAAGTTTTAGCAAGTAAAAAACTCTGATGTTCCACATGTACCGTATCATCAGAGGAGCATGGTCCTGCATGGTTATTGACTTAAACCTTTGCTTATAGCATGTGGTATATACTCTCATCCTACTGAAGAGCACGCGTAAAACACCCCAAGGCAGATATACTATCTTACAATATTGAAAGTACAGAATTACAGAACACAACATTTTTTTGATGCCAGCGCTGGCCTATCAGCAGAAGATTTTTCGGGGTCTCCGCTTATTATATGATAACAATCAAACGTGCGTGCGTGCCCAGCGGAGATCCAAGGCCCCCACCCTCGATATAAAGGTAACAAGTGTCTGTCGAAGTTATCCGAAGAAAATTTTAGTGTTGGACAGCCCATTTATTGAGGAATAGGCTATATATATATAACATCACGCCAGTATATTATATACATATAGTTTTTAAATGATAAACTTTAATATGTTAAAGGTGGCAAGGTAAACCTTTGTACGGATTCACCAACCTTGCTCCAAGTTCTAGTCCAATTTTACCTCTAAGGCTTCAGGAGTTAAGTCACTGTGATATACATAACTTTAGTTATTATTCAATTTTATTATTATCTAAAAATATTATCATTATTAAATTCTATTCTTTATAAGTTTTGGTTCATAATAAGATGCACAGTAGAACAAGTAAGTAAGTAGTATATATATATAGGGGAGAAATATAAAGAGTTCGATATATTTGCTTCATCTAAGATTGACACCAAACGAGATGTCCTAGCTAGATACTTGGAGCTATTTTTCTTTAAAAACAAACTATTAGTTATAACTTATAAAATAAAGTTATATCCATACTTATAACTTATAAGTACGTGTACAATTTTCTTTAAAGTAAATAAATCTTTTTTACCTAGATATTACATATTTTTTTTCAACCTGTAAATACTTTATTTAAAATAAATAAATATGTACCAAGTTTTGAAACTTTTTATAAATGGATTCTTAAGTCTATTCAAACACAGCGACGAGCTGGCCACTTGTTCGTTTTTAGACTCAGAATACCATCGGCGATGAGGTAAATAAAAACTTGACCGCTGAATACCTGTGGCGTATAGTCGATTTTAAATATATGTGGTGACCCACATGTATTTAAAATCGTATGAGACTTCAAAGCTTTTAAAATTTTAAGTAAATCGGGCTAGTAGTTGTCGAGATATTTCATGCGAAAAGACATGAAATATCTCGACAACTACTACAAGTAACAATGAGGCTTCCCTATAAAAAAAAAAATCTGTTCAATATAATAAAATCCTCCTGAAATTTCTCTAAACTTTGTTTTTAAATATATGAAAACCTTACAAACAAAAAAATGAGATTATCTTTATGTTTTTAACTTATTACATGTACCCTTTTACTTCGTTAATTAAAAGAAAAAGGCTTTCGGTAATTTATGTAACCAGAGAGTTAATTAGTTTATAATTTCCTTAAAATTACCCCTTTTTAAGCAAAGGGATTCGTTATCTACTCTAAATACAGTAATTATTTATTATGTTGGTGGGTTTATTTGCTTTTTATAAAATACTAATAATGTAGCTTTTTTTTACCAATTTGAACTTGTTTAATATTCAAATTGAATTATAATAATTAATTTATAAGTATCATATATCTAATTAATTTAAATCTATATGTATAAGAACTTTATTGTTTTATTACATCTATACATTCCCTGAGTATATAATTTTATTAATCTACATTTTTATAAATTCCCATATCGGTTTTTTTTTTTAAGATAACAATGCAATAAAAAATATCCTGGTGGGCGGGACTCGAACCCACAACCCTTGCTTTCGCGGCAAGTCCAGTCACTCCTCACGAAATTTTTCATAGTTTTTTTTATGCAGTTTGTTTTTTTCAAGTGGGCCTTCAAGGTCATATCCTAAACTATAAGAAGGAAAAATTTATATAAATAGCGAAAAGGAATTTCAAAAATCTAATTAAGTATGCAATTTTAGTTTTTATTCAATTTTTTTTTTATTTGGCCTTGAAGGCCCACATTAAAAATTCATGCTGTTTACACAGACATCTTTCTAATACTCGGTACTAGAGTGAAGTCCTAGTTTAGAATACTAGATCGCAGAGAAGTGCCTTTTTTGTTTTTATATAGGGAATAATCGGAATATTATTATATAGATTTTTCTAAATTGTATTATTGATAATAATAATATGTAGAACAGTTCACACATATTATGGCTCAAATATTTGGTATTTTTTATATTATATTTTTGGAGCTCGGAATGATTTTATTTGTATCTATCTATAAATTCCATGAATGGCGTCGATCAATAGGTACAAAAACAAATTTGCATTAACGAGTCTAATTAAATAACCACACGGCTCGCTATTGCCAAATCAACAGCCTTTTGTCTCCGTGTGATAAAACGGTGCAAAGGCATCAGCGCAAGTTATACTATAGTATATATTATATACATTTTCTCCTTCTACATGGACTCGTAAGCAAGAATTTTCTAAATGATACCATATACATATATCATTAGCAAAGCCTTACTTATGGCGGGCGAGGCTGCGTATGACAAGGGGCGGGCGGCGCCCTACGTCTGTGACATGATCGCCTGGGGACGCTTTATGATGGCAATTAGCAATAATCGAACTGAACTGAGATGATACACGGTATAGCTTAGACTATATTGATTGTATATTATATTTGCATAGTAGTAAGTACGTAGCAGTTGCATATTAAGTAACTATCTATTAAATATTGATATGGTAAAGTAAACAAAAGTAAATAAATAAAAAATACTCTCATATTGTATTAGAATTTCAGTAAAATAACCTGAAAACAAAGCCTAATAATTATTTATTTATTAAAATCTTTATTGCATATAAAATACAAAGGCGGACTTAATACCGCTAGGCATTCTCTACCAGTCAAACCTTCGGGACAATAAAAGCAGTTAATAAGTGAGGTAGGTGCAATATAGTAACTGAGTATATAAACCAGTGAATATTATATAAAATACTTACAATCTATTATACACTACTTAAATATATCTTATATATATACATACATAAACTACATATGCACAATACTACCAACTACAAAATGAGAAAGGAGAAGTAACAAAGTGGAAAGGAATAGAATAATGAAAGATAAATAAAAACTACCTATGAATTTAAATAGTAATCATATACTCTTTTTTTAAATATGACTCTATTTGGTGATTGTCTTATTTTGACTGGTAAATTATTCCAAAGTCTTGCAGCGACAACTGCAAACGATTTAGAAACAAAGGTGGTATGATGGGAGGGGAATTATTTATTATTTCAGCTTTAAAATAACATTTAATCCATATTTTTGGAAATATTTTTATGCGATACTGGCAATATTTGACGTTTAGGTACTTGTTTTATCTTCAATTCCAATTTATGATGAAGTAAATTTTTTTTTGATGGAGTTGAAAAATATTTTTCTAAACCTTTTTTTACCTTCCAGGAATTTTATTTTCATGAAAAATAATCAAACTTTAAAATATAATACTTGTATATTCTTTATTGCGTATTTTTTTTATGCAATTACTAAAAAGCTAATATATTATTTTTAGCCATTAGTCAAGCAAGACATGAGAGTAAGCGTATTTAGAGTGTAAAATTATTTAAAAACTTTTGTGCGAGCTAGCTTAGAATCGAAAATTTATATTTTATAAACACTACAATTTATAAAACAAAGTTCCCCACCGCGTCTGTCTGTATGTTTGCGATGATCTCCAAACCTACTGAACGGATTTACATGCGGTTTTTATCTAACAATAGAGCTTTTATTATTTATTTCCGAGGAAGGTACCTATAGGTGTATTAAATTAGGGTTTTGTGTAAATTGGTTGAATTATTTCGATTGAAGATTTTGGAAAAAATCAAGCCGTTTGGGAGCTTTTATCGAAATCGCTGCCTAATCTGTGAGATATATCTATGGATTTGTATTTACTGATTTTTTTTGTTTGTTTCAGGTAAGCTGAAATTAAGCGGAATAGTAAATATTAAATATATATATATATATATATATATATTTAATATTTACCTATATAATATTATATAGGTAAATATTTAAATCAAATAATTTTCATTGTTATATTAATATAAATTTTATTAAAGCTTTATCTGACCAGTTGTATAATTGCTTGAAACCGCAAGAATCATTTACAAAACCACAGGCAATAATATATATATTTATGCGGAAATCAATTAATTAATTAATGCTATTTTAATTTATACAGATTAAAATAAATTTTAATTAAAAAGTTAGCTGCTATTTTTTTATTTACTGATGCATCTGACCGCCTCCGTAGACGTAGACGCCTTTGGCGTTGTATCCGGAGGTCGTGGGTTCGATTCCCACCCATGGCAAAAAAATATTAGTACGTTTTTCATTACTGTTTATTACGGTCTGGTTGTTTATAAAGTATAATATGTATTATATCGTTGTTTCTGGTACACATAGTACAAGCCTAGAGCTTAGTTTGTGGCCAGAGCAATATTTGTAAATTGTCCTACATATTATTTTATTAGTAAAAAAAATTCTCTAACTCTAGATTTTTTTTATTGAATAACAAAAAAAAGGACCTAGTTCTTATCTACCTACTTGTCGACACCGAAACTAATCTAGTGACAGAAATTAAAAAAAAAAACTTTTTTTTTAGATTAATATTATAACTTTATAAAAAAATAGCTTTATAAAGTCAGACCTTATATTATAAGGGTTAATGTAATAAAAGCAGCTATTTTCAGCGCTGTCCATTTTCAGGACACGATCAAAGATAATGTGATGTATCAGAAGTAATTTTAAGGGTTTAGTGCCATCAATCATGCTAAATGAAGACAAAGCTGCCTTTATAAATATCCTGCTTCTACAGTTAGGTATTGTTTTAATGTTATTATGTACCTAATATTGTTCTTATATACTTAATAATTGGGTTGTGTTGGTTGGCGGGTGTGGAGTTTTAATTAGTTTGCTAAATTTATTTATTTTGTCGTTTTTGCCTTATTATGGCGATTTCTCTGCAACCATTGTTGTTTAAGTATACGGATAGATTAGATCTACCATTGAATTTCGATATAGTACATTTTAGGATAGTCAGTAGTATCTTATTTAACATAAATTCTTAATAAATATTGACCAGAAGGTCTGAGCCCCAAAAATAAACATTTTAGTTGTTGTTTTTATGTAGAACTAAAATTTACTGCTATAGATTGAAAAATCGCTAAAAGAAAAACTTTCTTCTATAATTAAACTGACTACTGCAGGGACATTTTGATAAACCTTCGCCGCGATAAAATCTCTATTTTCTGTCTGTCACATTAATATGGAACAAAAGTGAGGAATGGTAGATTTTACAACAAGTCCACCAAAGGTAAAATGAACCATTTTTATCCGAGACCTTTTGCAGCCCGAGCCGAAGGCGAGGGCTGATAGTAATATCGAGGATAAAATTGTTTTGTGGACGAGTTATAAACTCTGCTTTTCACTTCGATTGCGAGGAAATAAAACATTATTATAACATAACATTTCTTTAATTAAAATTCAAAGTAAAATTAGTACAGTTTTGAATACTGAAGAAAATTGTTTTTATGTCTTAAAAAACACATAAGGCAAATAAATTTAAGTAAGTAAATATTATAAAATAACAAATTTTATCTATGAACTTCTTATTGTGTTTGGCTGTATGGCTCATTTTCTTTGCCTTAATATAGATACATTTATAAGTAGATACGTGCACAAAATTCGGTTTTGTGGAGCCTATATCATGCCCAAATAAACACTTTCAGAGCATGAGAAGTGAAAACACATTTGTTACTAGGTTTAGGCTAAGCCTTGTTTAACGAAACTTTTGTGAATACATTTAGAACCATATTTTGTGCAAAAAGGAAATTAAACACAATGGAATTCAATTGCTTGTATTTCAATTTAACAGATTTTTTTAATTAAGTTTAAACTTTGAAAACGACATCTTTTTAATATTAAAAAAAATATATTAAATAGATATTTTTATGGGAGGAAGGCCTCTAAGCTTTGCTAGGTCGACCGCCCGGACTCGTTACCACCGCCCATATAGATGCAAAGATTGTCAAGTGACTTAGTCATGTTTCGGTTTTAGTGTGTGGGTTCACCGGTTTTCCGGAGACTACTGCATCGATTTATTGTCAAGGTGGTGGTCTCATTTCATGGTGTGATTACGAAACGGGCGATTAAATTGACGATAAAGCTGCGAGGATATTGAAATAGACTCGTGATGCAAAAATACATCTTTGTCGCCGCTCATTTCGTAATCGCATCATTTAGCCGGCATAGTGGGTACGATTAAAATTGTTAAAAAATACTATATTGTTCGACCCCATTCATGGGCTTTGTAGGTCTGCTTACTATAGGTGGATACAAAGCAGTGTCATGTCATATGCCGTGCACATGACATGCGGTTACCAAAATGTAATTGTTATTAATTACTTCGCTTGATCCAAAAAAAAACGTAAGAAAAAAGTGTTTATTTTATTATTGTGAAGATTTTTATATAAATTGTAAAATTGTATATACAGGGTGAATTTGAAAGAATGTACTTTGAGCTAATATGAGGTTCTGCTGATCAAATCGAACAACTTCTCCCATGGAACCATGTGTCGCAAATGAAAAAAAAAATGCCTTCCCCATACTAATTGGTCATTTTAACATTACTAGTATGAAGAAGGCAATATTTTTTATCATTTGCGGTACATGGTTCCATGGGAAAAGTTGTTCGTATTGATCAGCAGAACCTCATTTTAGCCCAAACTACATCCTTTCAAAGTCACCATGTATATATAATAAAAGCCAACTAAATCAAAATCTAACCTTTCTATAATGATGTAACTCCTATTTTATTTTTCATGCAAATATCTAGAGTTGCTTCTGTATTTTTTATGTATTTTCCGAGATCCGTATACGGTAACATATTGGCGGTGTTATTTCTTGCCGCGGTACGCATGCTGGCCCAGTATATCCATTTTTATCGTATTCCGCTTAGTAGAGCGGGATAAGTGTTTTGCAATCGATATTAGTGTTGTGCTTTTGTTTTCTTCGGTAGAAGATAAGTTTAAGTTATAACAATAAAAAAGTTATTAGGATTTCCAAAACCTTGTACCAAATACTACAAAGTGATACGTATCTTCTATAAAAAATATATCACGATAGTGCATATTTCGACTTGATAATTTAAGCGTATTACTTCTTTTTAGACGGTTTCAATGTAAAATAATTCAGGCGTTTGTGTCGTTCATGAACAACTTTATAAAACTTAATTTATATCGATGGTTTTATTTCTAGTAAACTTAACATTTTGCTGAAAGAAGGTTCTTTCTCTCTGGCACAGCCCTATCTTTCAGTTTCCGATATATTTCACTTGAGATATGTAGGTAGTGTAGTAGGAAGCACGTATTTTAGGGAAATTCGACTATTACTTATCCCTTGGATTGTTCTCTTCCCCCACTCTCTACAAACTTGGAGACGATTACTTCGCACAGTAGCTATTATCTTTATTATATGTAGATCCACAAAGATAGATATTGATCCATAAAATACTAATATTGGTGAGTTTTTTTATTTTTAATTGGAGTACGACTTGTGACTTTGTATCTACGTGGTGGTGAGAAGACCTACAAAGTCCATGAATGGGGTCTATCAATAATTGTTCTTAAACAATATTGATCGCTTCCACTATGCCGGCTAAATGATGCAATTACGAAATGGGGGTCGGCAATGACGAATTGCATTACGAGTATATTTTAATATGCTCGCTGCCTTATCGTCAATTCAACTACCCATTTCGTAACTCCTCCCTGAAAGAAAACTACCACCTCGACAAGAAATCGATGTAGTAGTCTCCTGAAAACCGGTGAACCCACAAATTATGCGAAAATCGAAACATGACTAGGTCACTTGAAGGTTTTTGCATCTGTTTAGGCGGTGGTAACTAGACCGGTCGGTCGCACCCAAAAACCTTCCTTACACCCAAAAACAAATAAATAAATAAATATAGCTTTTACTAAATGTGACAGTGGTGAATGTGAGTGTCTATCCCCCGTATTCTAAGACGTATCCTTAACTCCACTTTACACTCAAGGAACGTCTGTCTCTTTCCACCAAATGTCAACTATAAAAAGCAAGTTGAGACAGACGCTCCTTGAGTGAAGAGTGGAGTTAAGGAAACGTCTTAGAATACGGGGGTATGTGTATTCCATTCTGATCCAGTCGGGTGGGTAACCAAGTTTATTAATTGCAGCCGTACATGCAATGAAGGTACATCAGTGTAACTAAACTATGTATAAAAAATATTTGTAACGCCTGAATTTTTGTTATTATTGAATAATGGTCGAACAGCAGATTGCTGATATGCTTATATCAAGCATTGGTATAGATAATTTTAATATGTTTGATTTATTACTATTTAATTCACTAGTGGTTAACCACTTGTTTAGTTTATTTTTTAAAGTTTTAACAGTAGAAGATTTCACTATATTTTGTGGTAGCTGGTTCTATGCATCCATTACTCTGTTGCAGAGGAAATTGTATCCAGCGTTTGGAGTGCAGAATATTCTGTTCAGTTTCATGTCATGATCTCGGCGTGGAAAAAGTGTTGGGTCCAATTTAAACTTATCCTTTAATTGAGGAATATGATACTTGTCAGTAAGTATTTTAAATGTCTCTATTAAATCTCAACGCATTCTGCGGTCGCTTAATCATGTGTTGAATAAATTATGTCAATTTACTCATTACTGCTTTAATTATTAAAATAATAAATATACCCCCGGCGTAGTTTGGTATCTACGTAGATATTATAAATATAAATGTGTGCTGAGAAAATGAAGTGGAACAGATTATGAAATTATAGATGATGAACGAAAGACCAGAGAAATATATAAAGTAAAAATATAGAGTAAGAGTGGATTACGTGGCCACCCAGGGGCCTAATGCTGGCGCTTTTAACTTGCATGTCGGTTCGATATATTCAAATGAAAAGTGACAGATCTTCATAGAAAACATGAATGCTGCTGACATGAATGACGAAAGCGCGATGCCTAGAAATCTCGCGTCTTTACAGATAAATTCAAGATGTCCTTTTTTATTATTATTTGGAAGTGGAGACAGCTAGGAAAGAATGTAGAGATCGTGCTTAGGGGGCACATACATTACGTGATGGTCTGTATGTACTCGTATATGTTATCAAATTATTAATATTATGTAGAATGTAATATTATTCTCACACTCACACTATTCCAGAAATAAGAACTATTAATACTTATTACAGAAGTACAGAAGATATGGTCAGTGTCATATTATTATATACATTGGTACATTTTATTAAATATATGTAAAAGACAAATCAACTTTTTCAACACGCAACTTTCGCCCAAGAGAGACAGGCTTCTACCTAGTTCGGTCTTCAGAGTGTGCTCACCTAACGGTTTGACTCAAAAAATCGGTAATTTTAACTATGTAACATACTGTATTAGGAAATTTATCATTGTAATCCCTCTTGTGTAAAAAAAAAATATTAATTATTACTATACTGGGTGTTTTTTTAACAATGATAAAATTTTTTTGATGCCTCCAGTGCCTTTTAGACCCCATTTTTAAAATAAAAAAGATAGGTAAGTATTTTTTATTCGAAAATAAATTATCACATGAAGAAACGTCTATATGCTTAAAATTACTCCTACAAATACATAATAAGTAAAACACAATTAGATAAGTGATAGGCTTTAATTCATGAGTTTAGTATGAAAGTTAACGGGATTTGTAGATCTTTTTTGTTATTTATCTTTGTTTTTGTATAGGCGACACTAAAAGGAAAAAATACGTGTTTCATTATTTTCATCATAGAACACGATATCAAATTTTTATCACCGTGACCAAAAACACCCAGTATACATTAGAATAGATGCATCTATTATTCTCTATTACCTAACTATATTTAAATTAGACTAGCATATAAGATATGAGCCTAAGGTTGTGGGTGAGCTTCTTCGATTCCTGATAACAGAGGGTCCTTTCGTATGAGGATCACGGACTTGATCAGGGTATGGCCCAGAATATTATACCCGTACATGCCGCAATATCGCAGCATTCCACATTATATATGGACAAGCCGTCAATCGAGGCCTGGCCGGAATAATATCGTAATTGAATTTTGCTCCTTTACACGTGTGCTTTTTTTATTATTTTTCTTGTTTTTGAAAATTGAGTTGTTACTTTCTTCTGGGTTGTGTGTGGTTTTTGGGTTGTTAGATTTGTTTGTTTAAGGTTTAGGTTAGTTTTTGGGTTGAGTATAAATTTTATTTTTAGCCTTTAACTAACTCTTATTTTTTTTAATACTAAATTAACATCTTTTAGAAAAAACTCGAAATATATCATATGTTTTTGTATGACGATTTCGGAGGTTATGTTTTTTTAAACCCTCACAAATTTGGTCATGATATGTGTGTTTTGGGCTCCCGTTATTTATCTTGGTCATCATTATTTTATCACTACTTTCTTATAACTATTTCTACTATAAATATTGGTATACGTGGTGATTGGAGTATAAACGTGGTAGCCGAGTTGGTTAGACCGTAGACTTAAAAAAAAATAAGGTCCCTGGTTCGAACCCCGGTATGTACCAATGAGTTTTTAATCTAAAAACGTATGTATATTTGTTTAACAACGCCACTATAGTGACTTCCATACAATCGGGAGAAACAATTATTGCATTATGAATGGCAAGCTTTAGGTTTTTCAGTAATATTTGAAGTGCGTATTATATGGTTTGTAATACATGCAAATTAAATTCAGCTATGTCTAATTACAATTTACCAATTTTGAAAATAGCAAATCGTACACGATGTAATTAATAGCATGGTAGCGGTTCACCACTAATTATCACTTCATTAAATTCAAAGCTTAATGCCGCTATCAATCAGATCATCGAGTGAACGATTCTGCAATCGTTCCGCGGATCTCTGATAGAATCATCAACATCGATTCGGATTATAGCTCGTGCGATTTGTGATAATGATCGGACCGGTCACTTCATTGTTTAGGCTTAAATCGGTACGATTTGTCTTCCTGATCTAGTTAATTTAGGAATATGAAGCAATCTGTTGATTTTGTACTACTCAAGCTACCCGTGATGGATCATTAAACGAATAAACTTAAATAATCAGCAGTATTTTTTTAGAACACATATATAATGGAATGTATTTTTATAGTATTATATTTAAGCAGATATTTTTTTATGTTTCCAATAATTATTGAAGTGTTATATATATATATATATATCACTGTATTAGTCCTCAATCTTACAAAGGTGAAACCTACAGTACAGTACATGCTACAGGGGGTTTGTCTCCGTTTTCATAAGTTCTATAGCACTCTTTTTTCCTGTAGTTCTAAAAAAAACATTAGGGTCTACAAAATCAGAGTACCGAAGCTTTGCTTGAATAACCCACAAAATCAAAAAGTTTATCTACAACATCGGGGTCTAGACAAATTGCAAATGTCCAACACATACCTATGTGTTTGTTGTCAACAAACCAAAGGAACTGTATGTTCGTTTTAAATTGAATAAAAGTACTCTTTTTCAAAATAATGTGGCATTATTCGAAAATTTAAAGAGTAAAGTTAATGATTGGTCTCTACAAAATCGGAATTCAAAAATTTTAGGTGCTTTTACCATTATTATCGAAAAATTTATCGACAAAACCTTAATGATAGGAAAATCAGTGTTCTTATGAAACATCGGGGTCTAGACAAACTACAAAGGTCATGTTTGACCTTTATAGCCTATCACCTAACTAGAGGAACCGTTCTCTGTGAATTTAATAAAAGTACAATTTTTATCAAATCCTAAAATATATAAATAAAATAAAATATTTTTTTAGCAACAAAAATGAATATGGGTCTATGATAAGATCACTACAAAATTAGAGTTAAAATATCACAAAAAGTTTGCAGCTTTACCCATATTCCAACGTATCGACAAAACCTAATAATAGGAAAACCAAATAGTGCTCCTATAAAAAAATCGGGGTCTAGACAAACTACAAAGGTCAAACACCTATCACATAACCAGAGGAACTTTCTCCGTTCTCCTTGAATTTAATAAAAGCGCACTCATTTTCAGTGCCGTCAGAGTCAACCCTTCTTTGTAGTCTGGTGCCTGAATTTAAAGAGTTTAAACTGTATTTTTGTAAATTGAAACTTGTAAGTGATATTGCTTTTTAGCTCGTAATACCTAAGAGGGTGTAAAGCTGTAAGTAACTTCTTAAGGCTGTATTCTGAAAATCTAAAACTACAAAAATAAAAATGTTTGTTAAAGAAATTTACTCGATACTCACAGACAACTATTATTATGCAAATAGTAACTCTTTAACTTGAAATGTATGAAGAGATTAATATAGTCTCCCATATATTATTTCAATAAAAAATGTATTTATATTTTCCAAAACATGAAAATTTTGTACTTTTTAACATCTCTGCAAGCGACAAAACTACAACAATTTATAGTGGTAAAAAAATAGATATCAATAGTTTATTATGTATTCTAAAAATGTATAGAGAGATTTTTGCAAGTTTAATAGAAAATTATTAAATAAATAATTACAAACACTTGCCAGACAGAAATATTCATACAAAATCCATGACAGGCCGTCATTGTGCGGGTGATCCCGTCTGTGAAAGGTGGTTCCGCGTCGCTTTTTTCTATTTCACTATCGGGACACTAAATATTCACTGTTGGGAATTTTATAAGACAAGTACATATTTATTTTGATTATATTCTATGTTTTTACACCTTTTAACACGATTAACTACAGATTCAGCTAAAATAAATATGCAATTTTCACCAACTGTCACTGTCAGTATAACCTTACAAAAAAAAAGACAGACTGTCCGATGTAACTAAAACTACGCAACAGCTATTTATTTTGGTCGCTTTTATATTTTTAATAAAATGTATCGTCGGGCGCACATTATTTTACATTTTTTAAACATATTTTTCCTATTTATTTTAATTGTTTTTTTTTTAATAAAGTTTTTTTTTTGTATATGTCCAAACAAAGCTCAATAGGGTTCCATCCATTATCCAAAACTTTATTTTTATAAATGGCAGAGTAGTTCAACAATTTATTTATCTACCTAACATTTAAATACTAACATAATAATGTATTGTCTTATTTTATAATCATTAATATTATTACAAAATCAAAGTTTTTTTTATTTTAGCATGTGTGACTGTTTGTCATGACAAACATATAATATTTATGAATAGGGACCAATACGATGTTCTCGTAATTTCTATAGAATTAGACCGATTTACTATGGCCGGCCAAATGATGCTGTTACCAAATGGGCGGCGATAAAAAAGAACTATAAAATAATAAATAATTTCTAGCATAGAATAATTCGAACTATGTTTTAGAAACTGGCGGTGGGCAATTTCTAGAACATTGTTTGAATTATTTTACGCTAAGTATAAAACTAAAATACATATTGAAAATATTAAGCTAAAAAATAATTATTATCATTCCACAAGATTGGTGGAATGCCAGGTCTCTGAGTTTTTAACAAATTAACTGCTACTGCGTTTTATAACTACCTACACCATGAAAGAAGACTACCGCCTCGATAATCGAAAAAATCCACGTCTAATCCAAATCATAACTAGCCACCGTTCTCTATAATTAATCTATATTTTTTGACGGATAATAAACCATGGTAACTATAAAAGTATGGATAGTTTATATGATATTTGTCGGTAAATGTAAATAATCATTTTTCAGGTATTTATTGATGAGACCACCTACTAAGTATGACAATACTTCTGTTACACCGAGACCTCGTGTCCAATACAACTGTAATAGTTACCAATATTTATTTTTTAAATAGTGACAGCTGCTTTTATAAAATAATATTGCATTTTTACAATTTTATACATATACCTACCAGCGGCCACATTCTGTTTCTTATAACGCGAACGTCAGATTGTCAAAATAACAAATTCCGCTATTAGCGCGTTCTCCTCCAATCAGAGTAGTTGGAGGAGAGCGCGCTAATAACAGAAATCGTTATTTTGATAATCTAACGCTCACGTTTCAAGAAACAGAATAAGTAATTAAAGTTTATAAGAATTATTGATAAAAATGAATGTTTATGGGTGTAATAGTGCACGTCTGTGTGTGTTGTGTGTATGATGCGTGTGTGTAATGTATGAAGAGTATATTTTTGTAGGCTATGGTGTACAGTAAGGTCAATTTTATGATAATATATTATGTTATGTCAAAATAACGATAGACTAATTATTGAGAATGGACATAGGTTTATTATCTAGGTGATCAAAACCAGTAAACCGAAGATATTTTGTAAAATGAAAGAACGTGATACTTAACTTGCATAATTTAGTATGTGCAGATTTTAAATGTCAATTTTTGTTTCATATTTTCCTACGTATCTTTTTATATTGAAGCCTTATGAGTGTTAATTAGAGACAAGTTCAAAACAAACGGACAGATAATTGATATATATAATGTAGAGATTATGATTGCTTTGAATACCTGTTTTGAGTCTGGGTACCCTGAGGCCCTGTAGAAGTTATGTATATATATATAAATGTATGTGTATCTAAGTTATTTTACTATAAAAAACTAATTTATTTAAAATAAAATATTTTACATAAAATTATTCCAATTAGGTAACTCCGAAATATTTTTAATGTAGATAGATGGGTAAGTAGATTATAGTGACGCAGACCCCAATCCTTAGTAATGTCAATTCATATGACAGCATTTTTTTAAACAAATACTTAGACTGGCTGAATTAGTCCAAAATAAAATAAAAGTTTTGTTTAATATAAATTCTTAGTTTATTACAAAGCGGAGTCTAGTAATAGTCACTCTTACCAATGCCTTATAATAAATTTAAACTGTTAAAATTAATATATATTAATAAAATGTAATATACGTGGTGGCCTAGTTGGTTAGACCTTGGACTTAAAAACGATTAGGTCCCTGGTTCGAATCCCGGTGTGTACCAATAAGTTTTTAATTTAAAAATTTATGTACATTTGTTTGACAACACCACTATAGTGCCTCGGAGAGCACGTTAAGCTGTCGGTCCCGGTTTCACTATACCAACTTGTGAAACTGTTTATAGATGAGTTCTTGAGTCTATTCAAAACATCGCAACGAGCTAGCCACTTGTTCGGTGTAGACTCATACCATCGGCTACGACGAGGTGGGATTAAAACCCCTCCGCTGGGTACCCTGGGGCCGTCTAGGCGGTCTCGGGCGCCGTAAGGCACCCGTGATGATACATACATAAAATGTAATATCACACTTTGTACGCATGTCTGGAAATTATAGTAATACATCAATTTTATTGAAACATTAAATCCCGGTATATAAAATTACATTCTTGACTATTTCGACAATACATTACTTAAAATAAAATAGTAAGATTTCTGAAAATAGATATCTAAAATAATAAACTGTCACACTCCATACAATGAAATTTCAACAGAGTGACTTTTGGGCTCAACTGTCCACAGTTAGAATAATTGGAGAAATAATCTCAAACATTTTTGAGTGAAATCTGACAGAAGGTGATGACGTCACATATACGAATTCCCCCTTAATCCTATTGTATATTAACATAATTTAATATGTAATAATAATAAAATAATACCTAGCAATAAACACACAAATTAATATTTTAAACGATGTGCACAGTATACCAATGACGCTAGTTGCATTAAACACGCGCGCTGGATCGCAATACTGTACTTCTGAACAAGGTACTCCTAGCTCAAAGGATAACTAGTAGATTTTTTTTGCTTAAATATAATTAAATTATATTTTTAATATATTATATTGTATTTATTTGTTACCAATATTGTCATTGGACCTTTTTATTATATTTGTGTTTGAATTATCAGCTTATAATTTTATTGTCAGTTTATTTTTGCTATAAAATTTACCTAGATTTTCACGAGAATTTTACTGAAGCATTTTATACAAAATTTCAGTCAGGAACAATGGTAGGTATTTGATACTTTTTACATACTCGTTTTCACTAATATTATTATCGAAAAAATTTGCGCTGAAATCTAAATAAAAACTTTTTTTTTTACATATTGTTTCCTTTTACCATTAAACGCGTGGATTATATTTAAGTAAAGTCTTGTAGTGTACATAATTTTCTTTTATTTCTAACTTTAAGTTCATCTTCTACACACCTACACTACAATTGATTAAAAATTAAAGTTTCATTCAGTTTTAATTACTTTACAATGTAAACTTACGACATCGAGTGTAATATGAATATGAACTTCATCAATCACAATCATTTATCACCCAAACATTTAGAGCGAACAATACAATTTAGTAGCATTGTCTAAAAGTTATCAAAGTAAAGTTTGGTGCTATGGCGGCTGGCAATTAACGTCGGTTTGTGGAAGTTGCTGAGTCACAGGTCGGGAGCTGTTTGGTCCAATTACTGAAATTTCGATTCAGCGAAAATGTACTAGATGAAGCCTTTTTTTAAGTCTACCTGTATTTCATGCAGAATGAATGAATGTTTATATTTTATGATTTACTATTGTTTATTATTTATCTATCACTTACAGCTGTATTGTTTTTTTTATTGGTAATAATTCGAATTTTGCTACTCGGCTAATAATAAATGATAGGTTGCATGTTTGGTAAAAAATAGATTTACAGATTACGGTTCTATGTATATACAGCTTCGTCGGTTAGCTGATTAATAACAATTCTCATATACCTGAGTAATTAAAACTTTTGCTATATGTTTATATACCGAGGCTATACCATCATAAACAACGCCTCAAGCTCGATACTTGTTGGGTGTTGCCTCCGAATACCATGTGCGAAATGAAGACGGATTAATTCCCCCGCTGGGTCTCTGAGGTCGTTTAAACGGTTCTCGGGAGCCAAAAAGTGATGGTATTTTTTTTTTGCGATTTTTGTGTTCACTTATACATAATGTCCAACTAAGTAAAATATTGTCTAGTACTAATATGACAAAAAAATACTTCAAAATATTGAAATTGTACTTCGCCATTTTAAAACTGTCTACGCTATATTATAGATAAACCTCTAATCTAGTGGTTTTAGCTTTGCATCTTAATGTAATTTTAGAGTTCACCTCAACCAATACGACGTCAAAATTGCGAGCTTTTCAAAAACACACGAAGAACATGTTATCTCATTGAAAGCAATACGAACGAAATTAAAAGCAAAAAGCTTGGAATTGCAAGCTTTTTATTTGGCGAGCGTAAAGGGTGGCGACGATTGTTTCCTGTATCCTCGTGGGGCTCGTTGCTTTATTTATTCCTTTCATTTAGTTCGTTAAATCAGAAGCGTTAGGACCGATCGGCCACAACTTTTAACAAAATTTTTTTAAAAGAAATGGTCGATAAATAAACTACGTTAATAAATAACATCACAAGTGCCTTTTTGTATAAAGCGGTCACCCATCTCAGGCCCGGTCTTGTTATCATCTGCTTAACCTTGTTATCAGTTGCGCAGGACTTAACCACTAGGCTCGGGTCGCTTTTGATGCGATTTTAATGAATTAATTAACAAGACTACCTGAACTCTAATTCTTTTAAAAGCTACGTAACGTGGTTTCAACACTTATTAGAATTCCACAAACTTACAAAAATATAACTGTAGTGTCAGTATCTGGATTACGCGCACAAAGTAAGATTGAAAGCCGCCCAGCACTATGACGTAGTTTTCTAAGATATTTTTTAAATGCCAAGTTTGTACTATGTCTAAATGATACCCCGCGGTACTTGACAGACATTTTAGCGCTAGTAGTTTCATACACGGAAATTAATTTAAGAATACCTATATTGTTTCATATATGGCCACAGATATGGCGGAAACAATTATAATCTTGAATGAAAAAAAAAGTTTAAAAATTGTTTTTGTAAATTAATTTACTTTAGCTTAAAAAAACAATATTTAGGTAGGTACTTGTATTGAAATACTATTTATAAAAATATTTATATTATTCGCTGAAGAGTTATTCTTTATCCGCGTAGGCGTTTGAACTAGTAGCCGTCCCGTGTTGACGCTCACATTAAATCAGCGCGCTGAGGCTGTGCCGTTTTGTCTGCCGCGCGGCTCCACTTCGCATCGCTCAAAAGGACTCCATAATAAAGTAATTCTACATTCTGTTTCGAGTTCTCTTCTGGGATATGAATGACCATTTTTCATTTTATTTGTCTTGGACTTGGCTTTTGATTTTCTGAAATAAATGTTGTTTTAACATTATTTTTTATATTCATTTATTTGACAAGATCGTTGTTTTGGTGCCCCAAAATGCATGTCGTGGTCCCTATTTCAAAAATATCAACTTGTGAAAGTATTAATAGACTAGTGGTGCCCCGCGGTTTTATTCGACGTTTAATTTTCAAGAAATCGTATTATTACCTACTTCGTTCTTGCATGTGATACTGCAAATTCGGAGCACAAGCTGAGGGTGTAACGGATTCAATAAAATTACAATATTTTAATATAATGTTTGAATCGTGCTATAAATCGAAATTTGTCGTATTTATAAGTTAGTGTAAGATTTGTTTGTTACTTTTTTTTTGTATTTTTTTAACTGCTTTGATTGTCCCGAAGGTCAAACCTGCAGGGTTATTACGCGTCTTAAGTTCGCTCGCACGCCAATCGTTATGACGTAATTTTCTAAGATTTTTTGGAGCCATTGTTAAGAAGCCAAGCTTGATCTACGTCAGAATGACGTCATAACGATTGGCGTGCGAGCGAACTTATGACGCGTAATCACCCTGCTGGTAGAGAATTAAGTCAACCTTTTATTTTGTATGCAATAAAGATTAAAAAAGAAAAAAAAATGGAAAAAGAATTATTCTATTCTATTCTGTTCTTGCCTAGCGTTCTCTTTAGTCTGTTATTTTTGCTCGGCTTCTAAGAGTTGTAGCCTATCTAAACTATACTAATATTATAAATCTAAAGAGTTTGTTTGGCGCTAATCTTTGAACTACTGGCTTTATTGGCGTTCGTTGGAGAACTTTTTCATCTCATTCCTCCTTCTCCTTTTCGATATAGGACTTCACGAACACGTAACAAAATGCACATGCATACTGTGGCAGATATAACAAACCGCACAAAAAAATGGTTTCGTATATCTGTCGAAGTGCTTGATGGTTCTTCGACCTATAACATTAAGCCTATAACTTACAAAACGATAGGCTTCTTTAGCCGGCATAATAGGTGCATCAACAATTATGTAGCTCCTATATTGTCACATTCAGCCGTTTATAAGCCTGTACTTAATTCTGTTATTGTTGTTTTGTGTTTATTAAAAACAAATAAAAAAATGTGTAATAATTAAGTACCATTAAATGTAACGAGAGCAATCTGCCGACAAACTATTTATATAGTTTGGCAGAGAAATACTTGTAAAATTCTGTATTTTTTTGTTGTTTAAATAAAGAAAAAAATACAGAATCTTACAAGTATTTCTTTACCAAACTATATAAATAGTTTGTCGGCAGATTCTTCACATGCCGAGCTCTCATAAAAAACAAAACTACTGGTTCGAATAAAAAAAATATGTTAGTGTTGGATAGTCCATTTATCGTGGAAAGCTATATGCTATATAACATCACGCTACGACCAATAGGAGTCCGCTCCTATTGGTCGTAGCATCAATGAATTATGTTGCAAAAACGGGACATATCCCGTTTTTGCAACATAATTCATTGATGTCCTTTTGAGAGCTTCCGTAGCGTGCGCTGCGTAAACGGTTAAAGCTACGTAGACGAAGGGGTCCGGCTAGTGATAATTATAGCCTAGAACCTTATGAAAAATATATTTACATATCGTGTATCGTTAGATGCTAAAAAGCCCCGGATCCCATTATATTAGTTTAGTTAAGTTACCTCATTAAATCCAGGGTTTATTCAATAATATAATGTAGGAGTACCCAACCCTTTTGCTCCATAAATTAAGCTTTCAAACTCTAAATGAATAGTCCACAAAGTTCTAATTCCTTCACATATTTAATTGGCAATAAATAGTCCCGTCACGTGGTGGTCGGCCGTGAAATATCACGGAGTTCAGCCTTCGTTAGCTCACTTTAATCTCCCGAGAGTAGTTGCAAGCCTAACCAAGTCGGGCTTTGCCATAGCGTGCTAGGAATACTTAATAGATAAGCTCTAACGGTTGAGTCAATTAATGATAAAAATTATCATGCATCTAAAAGGTGCTAGATTTTATTAATTAAAAATAATAATGAACATGCTTTTTAAGTACAAGACAAAATTATTTACTTAGTACTTATAAGGGAAATAAATTGGGATGGAAAGATATTTGGACAGCAAAAGTAGGTTTTTGAGGTTATTTTAGACGCGCTTGGAAATAGTGTTAATAATAAGCTAAAAGAAATCCAATAAAAATAAACACTTAGGATCCCATAATCTTTCATTAGATTAAAAGTGGTCGAATTTATTAAAAAATATTAATAAAAAAAAACTTTTTATCTATCTTTAAACCAACAACAACAAAAAAAAACAATCCGCTTTGTTTAAATTAAAAATAGTTATTCGTAAGGATTTTTTTGCGTTGTCTAACTAACCTTAGTTTGTATCACTCTGTTGGTTCTAGCAGCGACGTGAGCAGAATCAATGGAAGCTTATTGGGGTTAGAAAAAGACTGCAGCTTTAGTCAGGCGTTGAAGAACGGCGATACTGAAAAAAACCTTCCGTTTTACTTTTTTATTATCATACTATTTTTTATTGAAAATATCGCTTGAGTGTTTCTGATCGTGAGAGTTCTTTTATGTAGTTACTTGTGCTTTAGTTTGTAACTTTTTCCAGTAGGCTGACTTCATTTGTTGCAGGTAGAAGAAGTTGAAACAGGTAAAATTTTAGCTTATATTACTCTATAAAATCCTCCCAAGAAGGATGGGGGTAAGTTTAATGTTATCTGAGTAACCATTTGGGATAAATAAAATAAAAATCTTTATTCATATTATAAACAAGTAATTTACATACAAAGGTCTGACTCTCAAACTAGGTAAAGCCTCTGCTATGGGTAGTCAGTCAACTAAATTATGTATATTTTTTGTAGATTACACGAAATAAAAAGGAATATTTTTTACAATTTTATCTATGACAAAAACATGTGTCATTGGTTGACAACTGGTGACGTCATTTCTCGGCTTATTAATGTTACGTTCTATGTATTCTCTATTTATTTAATCTGTGTTTGTTTATTTACTTGCGTATGGCGTCATACTCTGCGCCATTACCGACACAGCGTTTTTAGCGCCATTGTGGAAATTCAAACTTTAACATTGATTTTTATTATTAATTTATAGCAATTTTATATTTTATTAAGAAATATGAATGTGCTTATTATGTAATGAAGAATCATATAAACCGAGTTTCAAAAAGTAGTCAAATAGTCTATTGAGTCTTCGTCGTAGACACCTGAAAAAATATATAGCTCAGCTTCTGATTTCTGTTCTCAAGATAACGAAAATGAATATAAAAAAAAAACTTTCCAAGAATTTAATTTTTATTTAAAATCACCAATCCTATAAAAAATTTAAAACAAAAAAAACTTTTTCTACTTTTTGAAATATTATCTTTATAAATAGGTACCTAGTTATTCTTCACTATATTTTTCCGAAAAAAAAACATTTGTGATTTTCAGTTGTGATTGTCTCTATAATTTCCAGACTTCCACAATGTCCCGTTTTGAGTAAAAATTAAAATGATCACTTTACTTATAAGTTATAATATAACCAACTAACCTAAATTTTCAAAAAAAAAATTAACATATATAAATATATACTTATATATGTTTTTAATTGCACCGTAAAGATAACAGAGGTAAACTTTAGTTTTAAAAATAAACTATTATCTCAGTAAACATTACAGATAGAAAGATGAAATAACAAAATACTAAATCTATCTAAAAGCACCACGTAAGCTATTTCACTTAATAACACTATGATCATATTCAAAACATGCGGTTAATAAATGAATATTAAACACAGGTAAGCTAACGTGGTCTCTCGGGACCACGATAGCTTTCATAAAAGCTTAGTCGTTGAACCGTGGCCACCGAGCTTTTGCTCTATTTGGCTCGAACGTGTTAAGTGTGGTCCACACGCCCCTCCAGCCTCTATTGTAGAGCACCAGACCTACTATTTGCATTATCTAGGAACCTGTTAGGTCGTAACAGTTTATTCGGCTCAAGATTTACTTTGGTTATTCAGTATGCAGACCGAGGATGGATGAAGACGGGATAAAGTAGGTATTAGGGTAGATGTACCAATGAATGAACACTTAAGCGCCGGGTAAATTTTACACGATTGATTAGTATAGTAGAGATGAGTATAGTAGAATTTATTTATTGTTTAGTATAAATCATTATATATATACGTGGTGGCCGAGTATATACGTGGTGGCCGAGTTGGTTAGACCTTGGGACTTAAAAACACTTAGGTCCCTGGTTCGAATCCCGGTGTGTACCAATGAGTTTTTAATTTAAAAAATTATGTACATTTGTTTGACAACACCACTATAGTGCCTCGGAGAGCACGTTAAGCTGTCGGTCCAGGTTTCACTATACCAACTTGTGAAACTGTTTATAGATGGGTTATTGAGTCTATTTAAAACATCGCGACGAGCTAGCCACTTGTTCGGTGTAGACTCATACCATCGGCTACGACGAGGTGGGATTAAAACTCCTCCGCTAGGTACCCTGGGGCCGCCTAGGCGGTCTCGGGCGCCGTAAGGCACCCGTGAAGATATGTATGTATGTATAAATCATTATACCTACAAAAAATCCAAATAAAATAAACCGTAAAGAACTTTGCATTAATTATTACATGAATAAGATTAAAAAATACCTAAATCACCTATATATGAACCTACTAAATTCATATTAATATGGGTACCTACCGCTTATTTTTTTTTAAAGTTCTTTTTTATTACAAATTATTATATAAAGTTTGGGGACTGATTCTACTAAATGTTATGCTTATGGAAGTCATATGGAAGCAAAATTTTGCATATTGCCCATACAAAATGTGTCATATTTTACGTTTGATATGCAGTTGCTATTAAATTGAAATACCTAACAATACGATTTTTTACCCTGAATAGGAACAAAAACTTTTATAATTCAATTTTCAAACGTAATATCATAACTTGACTAAGAAATATGGTGTTATGACAAAAGAAAACTTATCGTTCATTCATAAGCACACTAAGTAATTGATGTACCTTAATGTGAGCACTTAAAAATATAGAGTCATTAACAACATTTTGACAAAACAAAGTGAAAATTAGAAAAACATCATATGACTTCATATTAAACAAATAGTAAATATTATTTATCTATCTGCTACTACAATAACAAAAAATCCACCGTTGTAGTCACTTCTTTTTTCCCCTCACATTATTCTTGCCTAAATATGGAGCAAAACCGTGTTTTCACAAAAGTTTTCGTTACCTTTATTTGAAATGAGCCAATCAGAATCTTTCTAATTTAATTATCTTGGCCAATATAAATTTCAAATTCAAACATGGTATTTTTACGCTACTCTTATTATATGCAAAATACATTTAGATGTTTATTGAATTTACCCATTAATTACTACATAATAAAAAAAAATTAAATATCCACTATGTCCCGACTCTGTCCCGGCCCGAAGGTTCCCATAACACTGGCAGCATGTTAGATGTTCATTCGTAGTATGACAATATATTTAGGTGTTGGAATTTCGTTATGTTTTAAATTTCTTTGTGTAAAATGTTATATCAATTTGTTGTAACTAGTAAGGCCCCACAGGACAGGCTTGGCCTAGTGTAAATCTAAGACGAATTTTATTTTTGGTAAATAAATTATTTGTATTTGTATGAGTGTATGTTCAGTTAACTACCCTAATAAAAATAATTATTTTTAGTTGCAGTTTTAAAACTTTTCTAAAGAAAGTAGGGAAAAAAATAATGATCTCTGTGCTTAATCGTCAAATTAACTGCTCGTTTCATAACCTGAAAGGAGACCACATTGACAAGAAATCATTACAATAGTCTCCTAAAAACCTCACAGATACTAAAATCTTCAGTTTAACATTATTATCTTATCGTAAAAGGCCCGCCTATATACAATTTAGTGCAATAAAAAAAATAGGCAAAAATTAATAATTACCGTAATAATTTTGTTAAAACATTTCCAAACTACACAATTATCACTGATATAGTAGAGTGCACAGATTTACAGCGCAAAGCACGGTCAAAGTTTATTCTAGAGATACAATCACGGAAGGTGCAAGTGGCGTTACCGGATCCGAAGACCATAGCTGTTTCCGCGCCTGAGGAAATGCTTCCAACATCCCAGCTCATAGAGAAACTATTCACAACTCTGTCTTGTATCTGGTTATATTTTACCTAATAAAAAACGCAACAATAAAGACTATCTGAGATTATTTTTACTTAATTAAGCTCTAAGCATTCTAGCTGCTTCATAATAATAGCAGCATTCTAAAACTGCGCCTTTGGTTTGGCGTTATATCCGGAGGTCGTGGGTTCGATTCCCACCCATAAACCCACAAAAAAAATATTAATACGATTTTCTGTACAGTTTGTCATGGTCTGGATGTTTATAAAATATAATATGTATTATATCGTTTTTTCTGGTACACATTATACAAGCCTAAGGCTTAGTTTGTGACCAAAGCAATGTGTAAAATTGTTCTACATATTTAAAAAACTACCCTAAATAATAAAAAAGTTTTTTCTGATTATTAAAAAAACCTCAACACAGTAAAATTTATTATTACAATGACCGACAAAAATATAACTTTAATTCTGTGACAAACAGTAGTCGAGTAATACTGAAAGTGCGAAAGCTCATTTTGAATGGAGAACGCAGACTTCGGTATTGCAAATTCAGTGTCCCAAAATAAGAAAGTCGTAAATATTTTACTGACTATAATTATATATTTTACTAACCCTTTAGGACATCATAATTCACTATCACTTGTTTTAGTATTAAACATTAGAGTAAGAAACGCATGATATTTATTTTCATATGTTAGAAAGCATACGTGTCTAGTATTTTAACGGCGAATGGTTTTCGTACGTGACGCTCTCGCACTGTCCGCTCCGAATGCATCCTTCCTCACTTCCGTGCCATGTGTTACTTCCTCACTAATAGCTCGTTTGAAAGAGTTAACTCCGTCTGCGATATAACTAGGTGTTGTTGGTTAGAAAGAAGTATTTTTGTTGTTGTTTAGATTTAAATGGCAAGTATGGATGCCAGAACAATAGCTTTAGAAAATACTACGCTTTTAGGTGAAGTTGTACCCTAATCCTGTGTTTATTTACTAATTGTACTGTTTCCACGCTGGTGTAAGTAAAACCAGGACCTTTCGATCCCATTATTGAGTTTTTTTCAGACATAAAGATTTTTATAAAGACTTATAGTGATATGTTCGTTGAACCCGAGTCTTCAGTTCATGAATCACGATTTACGTTACATCTAATAAAATATATTAAATTAAGAAAAGCCGGTAAAGCAAATAACACAAAAAGGACTGAAGAGGTAATTTATGATCAAACAACTCGTCCTAAGTAAATTTTGGTTTCACTTTTGAAAACTATTTAATTAAAGATCAACATTTAATAGAAACTTTTGGTGAAGAACGCAAAGCATTTCTCTTTATACAAACTTTTTTATAAGTTTAAAATAGAATAAATAACTACACTAACAGATAAATAGTTAGACTTAAAATTTATTAAATAACGAGTTATGCATTCCTTAAATTATGATTTATTATAATGTTCAAAAGAATATTGTGCCTAATTTACATTTAAAAAACATTTTCCACCTTGTTACAGCGATTCAAAAACAAAATAAACACTACATCTTTGTCAACGACTTTCTTAACCGTTTCGCTGTCATTAGTGCTCCGTCGGAACCTAGCATTTAAACTGCTTAATGCCCCCACTGGCACAGGATTGTCGGCTCCAGTGTTGACGCTCTTAACTGCTCTATTATGACGGGTTAATGTCGGGTCCTTCGCACCAATATTTGTTCTCCCAGCTCCGAGCTATATTTAATTTGAAGTAGTTCATTTCTGAAAGCTCGGACCGCTTTCTCCTCAGGGGCTACGTTTTTAATTAAGCTCCGTTACTTTGTCAACTACTTGGCAGAGAAATGTTGGTTCATTTCTGAATTTAATATGATGATGTTACCTGAAAGTTTATTTTATATTCCTGAGTATTTTTTTGATATTATAAAAGAAGGGACAATGAATATTGTTCATGTTAATTTAGATCAAAGTCGACATCAACATGTGCTTACAGTGGATGGTAAATATAATAACCTAATATGATATCATCCTTTTATCTACTGTAGAAACAAATGTTGGAATATAGGCGCCGTTTTTAGTATGAATGGTAATTGCTTTTGCTAGTCGTGTTAAACTATTGCAGGTGTTCGAATCTCTTAAAAATAACTAATTCACGAGTTAACGTCCCTTAAGCCAAACATTGGTTCACGTAATCTCAATCGATACAGATTTACAGATGCTGAGTGCAAGATGTGGCTATCATCACAGCATCCAAATCTTCAACACTTCCAGCTGTTTACGATCCACGTTTTCTATCCAAAGTTACGACTATACTATACGAGTGTAAAACACTTACGACATCCAATGCTTTTTATAGGATTTCTGGAAGAGCCGTGACCTGCATCGGAACGTAGCCAAACTGTGTTTGCTTATGCAATGCACTCAGTTATATTATATTAAAAATTTATTTGTTTGTTGGCATGATTTCGGCTACTTTGATTTAAAATGTAATATTTTGTTCAACCAAATGATATGTTTTAAACATATAGGCAATTTAAACGTGTTTTTGTATATTTATATAACTAATATAACACTATTAGACTTACGCCCGGTTTCTCAAAAACATTTTATCCTATCAAAAATTCTAAATTCCTTTCATTTTTTACTTATATATTATTAATTTGATAAACTTTTGGAAAATAACATGCCAGAGAGATGATCTTCCTTTGTCTCCTTTGACCCAAACTAGCTGGGACTCCGTACAAGCAAAACTTACATTCAATATCCTTTTTTCAAATTCTTCACCAGTTAATAGGGCAAGAATGTTAGCTTCTTGTAAGGTAGAGCCAGCATCTTGGCTTAAAGCCCTCCCCTCAAAAAACATAGGCACACTCCTTGACCAAAATTGTTTGAGAATCTGCGTCGGTCTTCGTATTGGCGCAGAATTATGACAACCACATGTCTGCGTATGTGGCTCTTTTGTAGAATCGAATGGACACCACGGTTTCTCTTGCCAAAGGAGTGCAGGGCGTATTTCGCGTCATGCAGCTATCAATGCTATTATAAAAAGATCATTGATTTCTGCTGACACCCCGAGCCTACTCGAACCTCCAGGCATTAGTCGTTCGGATGCTAAGAGACCGGACGGAATGACCCTCGTGCCTTGGGCCCGTGGACGTGCTATGTGGGATGCCACATGCGCAGACACTTCGGCTCCGAGTCATGTCTCAATTTCTTCCAACTCTGCTGGTGCCGTCGCTTCTAAGGCAAAATTCAACAAAAAAATCAACAAAATTCAAAAATATTTCTCGCTGCGTGTCTCCTTTGTATTTCTTCCTTTTGCTGTAGAAACCTTAGGATCGTGGTCTCCGGAGGCCAAGAAGTTTGCCAAGTCAATTGGCAAACTACTTTATCAAAAATCCGGAACCGTCGAGCTAAGTTATTTTTTCTACAGAAGATTAGCTTATTACAGAAGATTATTATTAGATACAAAGGGGTAACGCAGCGAGCATACTCGGTACTATTGGTAACACTGCAGGGTTGGAAGAAATTTATTATTTATATTTTTTTTCTGTATCTTCTAATTTTTAAATATATGTACCTATTTAATAAATAAGTTATAATTTAATTTATCTTGGATATTGTTATAAATAATATAATATTTAGTTTCTTGGTAGTCAGAAGTTTAAAAAGACAAAAAAAAATGTTTTCGTGTTGATACAATGGAAATAAGTAAATAAAAAGTAGATATCTAAAATATAATAATATAATGATATGGCGGCACAAACCCAAAATAAAAAGTGATAACCAAAACATTATAATCAAGAAGAAAATGTAGCTTCCTTTAATATTTCGTTCGAAAATTAAATGAAACAAAAGTAGCTTTTTAACTCCTTTCCTTAAGTAAATTTAATTGAATGCGAGCGAGATAGATACATATTTGTGATTTCTAACTTTCAAAGATTCTTCGCTTATTTAATTTTCTGCGGCCACATTCTGTTTCTTATAACGTGAGCGTTAGATTGTCAAAATAACGTTAAAATAAATTTCCGCTATTAGTGCACTCTCCTCCAATCAGTGTAGTTTATAATCTTCTCTACTCACGTTATAAGAAACAGAATGTGGCCCTGGACAGTAAAAGGAAGTAAAATGCCTAAACTCTTAAACTTTATTATATAAGCGAAGATGTGGACGCAATTATTATTATTACTCTAAACAGGTACAGTTCCACAAATCAGAAGTTTGCATAGGAGTTCATGTGAAATGAAAACGTCGCTGGACTTCACCGTTTGAAATCCAACGAAGCCCAAGATTCCTTTGTGGATGTCAGTAAATCGATGCCTTTGTCGATGCTTACCTAACCGTATCGGATCGGTGATTGTACTCGTCTCACCAAGCCGAGAGGGCTCTCCATCCAACGTATCGAGTTGGTTATCTATGCGATATTGGTGCAGTTTCAGTTTTATTCCTGTTTGGCTGATGTTTTCGGTTCCTTCATTTTATATTTGGCCCTTTTGTAAGTAGTTTTATTTACATTCTTAAAGTTCTGTAGAATTCTCGGTTTGCGCTATTGAGTTGGTTATATGCGATACTGGTATTGTGGTTTAAATTTTCTCTCATTTAGCTTTTTGTTTTCTATTATGTTTACCGTATTTTGTGTTCTTAGTTCTTACAATAAAGGTTGTTTATTTTTGCTGCAAAGTTATTTTAACGTAAGCATGGAATGTGTTGTTACATAACTATTTTAGTATTTTACCTAATGCAACATCACTATGTCTGCCCAATCGTACTGCGATCCGTGGTGAGTCCCGTTCAAAATGGTCAGCGGGGTGATTACGCGCACTACGTTCTAAGCTAAATTTTAATCGATTTGATGCAATTCTGGCGTACAAACACACACATTGAAAATTGACATACAGCTACGTCATTTTGGTTAAAGTTTTTTTAAAATATAATAGGTATGTAGGACAATTAACACATATTGCTCTGGTCACAAACTAAGCTCTAGGCTTGTACCAGAAACAACGTAATGTTACATATTATATTTTATAAACATCCAGACCATGATAAACTGTACAGAAAAAAACGTAATAATATTTTTTTGTCATGGGTGGGAATCTTGTCCACGTCCTTCGGATACAACGCCAAAGGCACGCAACCACTAGTCTACTGTACTGTACTACTTAAATAGGTACATAAGGGGGGAAAACTTTAATTGGTAATATTAATTGTTATTTTTTGACAAAAACATCCCTTCGTGAAATTAATGATGTACGGAGTGATGTACTACATCATACTTACGAGTATATATATGTTTTAACGTAGGGAGATGGTGGTGGTGTACCCTTACACATAGTTAAAACACTTTTATTCCATTCTAAAGAGGCTTTTTAAAGTGTCTACTAAGAGAGCGATATGTCAGGAATATTCGCAAATTGACACAATATTCGCCCCTTGGAGACTGTCACCGAGCACTTTACTCAAATAAGAAAATAGCAGTTATTGCTAGGGTGCGTGACACTTGACATAAAATAGAAATACTATTTATAAATAGGCTATTTTTATTATTGTTATATTTTGCCTATATGAATATTAATATAATAGCTACACGAAAGTCTAATATCTATTTGTCTATTTGTAGACGCTATAAACTATAGTAGAGTTGAATTTGAAGAATATTATTTGAAAGTTCAATTACTTTCTCGAATCAATATGTTCTACACGGGTTCCTAACGGAGACCGATACAGCATAGACGGTCTTAGGGCATCCAGCGGTAAGATTTTCTTCCCAACTCGTTGTAGTCGAGGATCTGAGCTTACACTGAATAAGTGTGCACTTATTCGGTGTAAACTCAGACCGTATCGGTCGTCGTGGTGTTTAGATAGACTCAATAACCTATCTATCAGCAGTTTCATAAATTGACATAAGACCTGGGGCCTATTTCATAAACGTGACAATTGTAATTTACCATGACAATTCATAATACATTGCTCAGTTTAGTTGGATTTTTTTACTTACAACTAACTAAATCAAGCAATGTATTATAAATTGTCATGGTAAATTACAATTGTCACGTTTATGAAATAGGCCCCAGTAAAACTGGAATCGACAGCTTAAGTGCACAAGAAAAGGATTCGTATGTCTCTAAATGTTTCCTGTTTTTCATATGAACGGGTCAAACCCCAGTGTTTTTGCCCGATTTTCGTCCATGTACCAATCACAGCGATTAGTTTTTATTTATTTATTTTTTATTAAAAACTCAATGCTGTGATTGGTACACACAGGGGTATGAACCCGTTCATATCAAAAACAGGAAACTTTAAGTTACCTGTTTTTGATACGAACGGGTAAATACACACTATTTTTATTTTCCATGGGTGGGAATCGAACTCGCAATCTCTGGATACAACGCCATAGGTGCATAATGTAAGTAGATTTACTAGCTAATCTACTTACATTATGCACCTATGGCGTTGTATCCAGAGATTGCGATTGTTGTGATAATTCTTTTGGCCTAGTCGTTTCGTTACGCCTTGGTGTGAGTTTTATAACGTTTACTATCCAGTTAACCAAGTATACTACTGCGTTTTTCTTTCACCAATCAGATTACCTTATTTTGTCAGTCTTTGCAAAATAAAGCGATTCTATTTATGGAGAGCTATCGATTGACGAGATAGTAAAAGTAAAAAAACAATCACGCACGATATTTAAGTTGTAAAAAAAGGAACTCTTCAATTGTTCCAGACATATCTCAACTATTTGTAAAGTTTCATAGCCCTCCTACTTTCCATGTTTCCAGCTGAATTGAAGCCGAGAGCTAAGGGGAGGCTATAGAAAGGGTCGCATCTATTGTGGATACGCATTCCATTTTCCCTCTATCCATTGTTACCTTTTCTAAGGTGTACTTTGCCTGATTTTCGTCCATGTTTGAATGCCATACCTTTTTAGAGGTTTTTGTGAATATGAATAACTTACAGAGAACCTACGAGGCGCGTAATTGTGAGGGCGTACGTGTGTATTTTATAAATAGAATGAATACCCTGACTCTTATAATAAATCAATTTGATTAAGCCTATATAAAACGTTTAGAAACGAAAGGAATACTATTAATAAAGAAATACTATACATTCGTGAACTTCAGTAAGAAATTTAATCACATCACGGATGACTTAGCGCGCCTCAGGGAGGACCCAGCATTAGGGGTTTACTCCCTCCTCGTCGTAACCGATGATATTCTGAGTCGGCAATGAACAAGTGGCTAGCTAGTCGTGAGGATAATATACATATAGGTTATGAAATAAATCTGGAACCGACAGCTTACTATGCTCCCAGAGGCACTATAGTATTTATATATTAAAACTGGTGGTCTAGACCGGGTATTGAACCTGTGGCCTAAAAACTTTAGTATATTTAAGTCTACGGTCTAACCAATTCGTAAAGTTCCCACTACCTCAACTTCAGTGAGTACTCTTTATTGATTTTGTACTAGATAAGGCTTATCAGGAATTTAAATAATAATCCTTGTCTACTACGCAAAAACAAACAAAGCAAGTATAGTAATTGTATTGGCTATATGGTTATCACTTTATACGTACGCATGTATATAGAAGATAATAGATTATCTGTGAATAAATTTCGATGGAACGTCGACAGTTTCGCTTTCGATTCGTCGAACAAGCGCTTATGCTGTAGAGCACTGCTGGGCGGATCGGCCGTATGAATAAATCACAGGCCACGTCGTTTAATGGACCTCGGCCATTCGAATTAATGATGGTGAACCACATTAGGGAGCTCATTCTACTCATTATAATAACCGTAGTTAGTACAAAATAAATAATACAAATAATAAATATCACAGGTACCTTACGGGCGCCCGAGACCGCCCACTTTGTCGTACTCTGGAGGTATTGGATATAGACTCAATATAACCCATCTATAAACAGTTTCACAAGTTCGTATAGTAAAACTGGGACCGACCGCTTAATGTGCTCTCCGAGTCACTATAGTGGACATTGAGTCTTTCAAACACCGCGACGACGCGACACACGGGCTGTCTTCTTTGGTTATACTCAGATTACCATCGGTAACGACGAGGTGGTAATAAAACCCACCGCTGGGTACCCGAGGCCGTGTAGGCTGTCCCCTGTGATGGTACTACTATATATTTGGGCAAGGTTAGGTACTTTGTTAAATTATCAGACGCAGTATTTATTGGTATTTCACATGGATTATATTAAACAATACCACTGAAGAAATAATAGTACATACTATTACCCATATAAACTCAAATGCCTAAGAAAAAATAATCATTTTGCTCTGTAAAAACTTATCGTAATATTAGGTAGGTCTAGGTATTGCACTTTATTTATTTGTTTTTAATCGTTCAATTTGTTGTCATGATTATATCGTAGATTATTTATGATTTTAATGAATTCATTTCCGGTAATTATTGATTAGAAAAAAAATATTTTTAATGTTTATCCAACAAAATATTTAAATATATATAAACAATAACATATAGGTAATAATAAAAATAGTATTAGTTTAGATAATTATAACTAATAACAATAATACCATAACAGATGCCTTTTTGGCTCCCGAGAACCGTTTAAACGGCCTCAAGATACCCAGCGGAGGGATTAACCCGTCCTCATTTCGCCGACGGTATTCGGAGGCAACACCTAACAAGTGGTGAGCTTGTTACGGTGTTTATGATAGTGTAGCCTAGTTGTATAAAGCGGTTACCCATCCGGTCTTGTTGTCATCTGCTCACCTATTTATGAGTTGCGCAGTGACTTAACCACTAGGCTGGGGCCGCTTTTTAACTAATTATCATAAAAAATCATAATCATAACCAATTTTATTAATTCTAAGAAAGCACTTCACAACATCGTGTTGATTTAATTTGATTAAAATTTCTAACTTTCAAAAAAAAAAAAAAAAATACACACAAAAATAAAGAAAAACATAATTATAATGTATCAATGCGCAATGTTTTTACATATTTTTTTTTTAATTACATAAAATTTTGCATATCGTTTTGCAATCAGTGATTTGTGATAGAGTATTTGAAATACTGGATGTATTATCTTTTAAATCGCAAAAATATTTATTGTCTTCTACTTTATCTAAAGAATATTACTTAGTTATTTGTCTAATAATCATAACATTATGGTATGATTTCAAAAGATTATCATAACGATAAATATTTATCTAGCAAATAAGCCATTGGGGGTTTATTAAAAAATGCAATATCAGCATTAGATAGATAATCTTATAACAATTTACTACATAGTATAAAACAAAGTTATTTTCTGCGCTTGTTTGTCTGTCTGTAGGCTTAGATATTTTTGCGATGATCTTGCTGGATTTTGATTCGGTTTCCACTATCGTTTAGATATTTTTTTAGAATGGTAGTTTTCTATGGAGATCTTTGATTCTAACTCAAATATATCGAACCGACACATGTAAGTCGAAAGCGCCTGAATTAAAAGCCCAGCCCAACCATGGTGATTATGCGCTTCAAATCTGTGACCAAAGTAAGCTCGTGCGCCGATCGCTATGACGCAGTTTTCTGAGATTGTATAAAGCCGCCAGGCTTGAACTATGTATGGTAAAATGACGTCAAGTTTGCGTGCAAGCTAACTTCGCACTAAGTTCGTATTGTCTCCTATATAACCCTGCAGTTAAAATATAAAATTATCGTTGTCTGTGTTGGTCGTTTGCATAGAACATTTTTTCTATCTGGTGTATTATAACTTTTCCTAAGAAACTCTTAAAAAACTCGTATATTAAAATATACGCAATTTTATCCCCAGCTATTCAACAAAAAACCGCATGTAAATCAGTCCAGTATTTTTTAAGTGACGTGTGTAGTTATTTCTACAAACATCACTTAACAACTACTGATAAATGATAGACATCTAAAAATAATAGATTGTTCTATAGCCCTTTTAGAGTCTATGTCAACTTTAAATCAAATGCATGTAGAGAGTTTTTTCAATTACAATTTTATTATATGTATAGATTTCAATCAGTCATTATTTAAAAACTAGTTTTAATATCATTTATAAATTTTCAGATAATTGCAGTTGTTCAGCTACATATTTATTTACAAGTTCTTTTGCGTTCCTATTGAATATAAAAGATGCATGTCTAAATGTTTCATCAGGTACTCTGCGAGAAATGGCGTTCGGTAGGACTCTTTCCATTTCTAATACGTCTTGATAGTGAACGACACTATCAGCAAGTGTATAGTGCAAAGTAGTTGGGACAGTCATCCTCGTCATGTCATAACGTGGTGGCCTCAAGGTGCCATAAACTTCCATATTTCCTCTAAGCCCAAAGTCCCATCGTTGGAAATTATTTGACCTGATACAATGTCCAAAATGAGCAATTTGCTTTAATGATGCTCCTCCGAAGTATGATGGTGTGATAAATATGTCTCGTACTGACACACCCTGAGTCTCTTTGATGATTGTATTCCAGACTTCTGCGTCAGATAATTCAGGATCGTTTCTTCGGATAAGGTCTAATAAATTCCATCCAAGTTCTAGAAAATTGCGTTCGACGGCTGCTTCCTAAAGTATTAAAAAAATATTAAACATATATTATTTGTATTATAATAGGAATTCCAAAAAAACAGTAAGCACTTCTACTTACAAATATTGTGTCTGTGAATAGAGCCGCTACGCTTAAAACAGTGTTAGAAAAATGTTGGAAGAAACCGGCTGGTGCAAGAAGCTGTGCAGACGTAAATCTCTCATTATATTCTGGTCGCATACTATTTAATACGTAAAATACTGTGCCACCTTGGGAATGGCCAATATAATGGATCGCCTTAAATTGGGTTTTTTCTCTCACATAATCAGTCATAGCAGAAACGTCATACAACCCAATTTCTTCCCAACTAAAATCCCAGAACTTAAAACTGTCTAATTCATTATCGGGGTCTAGGGTGGTATGGTTCCTGGAATCCTTATTGCCTCGAGCATTTCCCATCCATACATCGAAACCAGCATCCGCTAAATTATAAGCTGAAATAAACATATTATATAAATAGAGATACAATTACAATTGAAGTATTTATAGCTAAAAAAATCTTAACAATATTTGTTTTATTGTTGGGGTTATTTCATTTGGGTGTAAATAATACCATCACACCATTACGGGTGCCTTTTTAGCTCCTGAGAACCGTTTATACGGCCTCAGGGTACCCAGCGGATGAATTAACCCGAATTTCCCATTATTTCGCCGAATTTATTCGGAGGCAACACCTAACAAGTGGCTAGCTTGTTGCGGTTATTATGATGGTATAGCTTAATGAAGCGGTCACCCATCCCAGGTCCGGCGTTGTCGTCTGCTTAATATTGTTATTAGTTGCGCTGCAGCTGGGGTCGCATTTTAAATAAAAGAATGTATTAATTTTATATACCTAGAGATTCATCAGGCCCAAGTGCTAAGAAGTTACTGGCAGCACCTAATAGCCCATGCATTAGAAATACTGGTGGTCTTTTGTCCCCTTTAGGTCCATCCCGACCATAAGGTATGCGATACACTCCGAGGATGTAGCCATCTTCTGTTGTCACATGATGTGTTTCAGAAGTATAACCATGTCTTGCGATAAGTTGCGGCTGTAAATCACAGTTATCAAAAACAGTTATTAATTTTTTTAAATACTAATATTGATAATTTTTTAATAATAATATAATACGTGGTGGCCGAGTTAGTTAGACCTCAGACTTAAAAACCCTACAGTTTTTAGGTCTCCGGTTAAAACCCCAGAGTACTAATGAATTTTTAATAAAAAAATAAATGAACATTTGTTTGACAACACGACTAGTACCTCGGAGATCACGTTAAGCTATTGGTCTCAGTTTCATTATACCAACTGTTGAAACTGTTTATAGATGGGTTATTGAGTCTATCAAAAGATCGCGATAAGTTAACGACCTGTTTGGTGTAGACTCATACCATCGGGATTAAAACCCCTTTGCTGGGGACTCTGAGGCCGTCTAGGTAGTAGTAGGATTCCGGCGCTATAAGGCACCCGTGATGATATTTAATATATTTATTGAATATTGAGCAAAATTGTAAGTATTATAAAAAATACTACTTACCGTCGGAACATACTCTAATCTGGATCTCTCAGGCAAGGCCTCTACGAGTATCCAGCTAGAAATCAAAAATACTAAACACTGGCGCAACATCACTAAACAAAATGAATAAGTTGAAGATTATTTACTACCTTCCTATTTATACCTTCCGTTAATAATATGATATATTATCTATGAATAATGAAGTGATTTTAGTTGTTAATTACAATTATTATGATAAAATATTAATACAAACATGATATTTTAGAGATAACCTTAAAGAAAGCATTTTATAGCAAGTTTATTAATAAATTAGGTATCTAAGTGAAATGTTGATCGATTATATTTTATTGTTAAAATCAAACCATGTCGTTAATACATTTATTTTTTTAATATAAAAAAGTTAAATTTATTGTAAGTTTTCTGCAATCTTCAATTGTTCTACTATGTAATCGTTAACTAGTTCTTTTGCAGTCCTTCTGAACATAAATCCAGCATGAGTGAATTTTTCATCAGGCACTTTACGTGAAATAGCGTTTGGCAACAGATTTTCCATTTCTAATACATCTTTATAGCCAACTAGCCGATCAGCTACCGCATAATGAAGAGTCGTTTTAACGGTTAACGCAGGCATATTATATGAAGGAGGCCGTAAAGTGCCATAAATTTGAAGATTTTTTATAAATCCAAAGTCCCATCTTTGGAAATTTTGGAATCTTGCATTTTGTCCAAAGTGAGCAAATTGTTTCACTGCTGCTCCTCCAAAAAATGATGGCGCAAGAAATATGCTTCGTATTGATTCTTCATAAATTTCTGATAATATACTAGAAGTAGTCCACATATCAGAATATGGAAATTCTCCATTATTATTGATTAGGAAACCTAAAAGATTCCATCCAATTTCCAAGAAACCTCTTTCTACTGCAGCTTGCTAAAACATACAAAACAATTACATACCTAGTATGTTAACATTAATATATAAAATTTAAGCTAATGAAAAATAATCGATGCACTTTTTAAAAAATACCTACATAAAGTCTGTCTGTAAATATAGCACCGGTACCACCAGAGTTTGGATGTTTTCCTAAAATGGCAGAAGGGGCTAAAAGCTGTGCAGATGCAAATCTATTATTGTATTCTGGTCGCAATGTGTTTAACACGTAGAAAATTGTGCCACCTTGAGAATGACCAATATAGTGAATCTTTTTATTTTGGGTTTTGTCTCCTATGTAGTCCGTTATTGCTGCGACATCGTAGTAGCCTATTTCTTCCCATGTAAAATCCCAATATTTAAATCGGTCTGTTTCACCGTCAGGATCCAGAGAGATATGTTTTCTTGAATCTTTTGTGCCTCGAGCATTTCCCATCCATACATCAAAACCGGCATCGACTAGATTATAGGCTAAAATATTATTTCAATTTTGTCAATTTTTCATTTTTATTACAATAAGTACAACATACAATTTATTTAATAAAAATTTTATCATTTACATTATTTTTATATAGCATATTTGGAGCCGATCTGGCCTATTAAAAAAACTATGTACAAGATATATTGCTTACCAATAGAATTTTCGGGACCAAGAGCCACAAAATTACTAGACGCTCCTGTCAGTCCATGCATCATGAGAACTGGTGGTCTAGATTGAGTATAAGATTCGTCACGGGCATACGGGATACGATGAACCTCCAGTATATACCCATCTTCTGTGGTTACATAATGAGTCTCAGATGGATATCCATGACCTTCAATTATATCTGGCTGTAGAAGTTTTATTGTTATTACGAACAAATTATTATGATTTATTAACCATTCAATTATTATTATGCCATTATTAATATATATCATAGGAATGTAAAAAAAATTGTGAAGATCTGAATTTCTTAAAAATAAAGATATACCTACTTTGTAGTGTTAGCAAAATTCGTCAGTCTGAATTTCTACTTACCGTATGGACCAGCTCGAGCAAAGAATTTTGAGACGATGACGCCTCAATAGGCATCCAGGTGGAAACCACAAATATAACAAACCACTTTCTTAACATCACTTAATGAATAGTTTTGGACTAATGAGCCTATTTGCAGGCTTCCCTTTTATACTTCCAAATACTATCAATAAATCTCATTTTAATTTAATTCTATTACGATAACTTGCACACCTGCATGGAGTTAGATAAATAGGTATCGGCCAGATATTTTTATTCCTGTATTTTGCAAAACGTCACTGTTCATTTTGGTAAATGGTTTTGCTAATGAGCCTTGACACGATAAAACAGAAGACTAGGGTCATCTAACGTGATAATAATGATAATATCATTAGTTCCTTCTTAGACCCGAGTGCTTACGTAAGATGAGAAACATAATAGTAAGTAGTAAGCTTTTATGATATTGTTACTGTGTTCTATCACTGTTTTTCTTTTATTTTTATTAAAATAAATATCATAAGATTGTCAAAGATTTTCTCTATAATCTCTAATTTTGTTGGTAACAGCTTATCTTAGCAGGTGGCTCCTATTATCCCTATGAAAATATAGATATATATTTTCATCATTTAAACATAACATGATTAGTCTGTATTGATATCTATATATTGATTTTAGAAAATATTAAGTTTAAATTTTCTGTTATACGTAAATGATTGTTACTCTTTTTCGATTTTCCTATGTTTGTGCGACTGTTTTGTCTCTAAATAAAATAAGTCATAATAAATCTAAAGCCGATACGAGTACTTACTATTCTTGGTTGAGATCATACATTGCCGCATCAATGGTGGAAGACTATTACTCCATAAAATAAAATAAAAATGTGATAGAAGTGCATATAATCTCTCGAAACTATAACTGTAATAAAATGTATTGTATACAAAAGATAAGAGAACAAACTATTAAAGTAACCATTATCCTGGCTTCTTAAGATGTAACGGCGCCCTTAACTCTGAACAGCCCATTTATATAAAATCATAAATAATTTCATATCGCCAGAATATTATATAGCGATGTCGTAACTTATATTTATTGCGTCATCTCTTCAGGGGGCAGGATAATATTGTTACTTTTTCTTTTGTGATAATGTACTACGCATATAATGCGCGAATATTTAGGAAGCCCTTTGTAGTAGTAGGTGTTACTCGATGTTTGATAAGTTTCTCCATTATCTCTAACGTCTTTCATATTGTATTACGTATTATTTTGGAGATATACGAGTATGTCAGAAGATCTTTAGCTTCTTTATTATTAGAAAACATAATTACATGTTGTATCTATAACAATATTTTACTTCAATTTATCAGCCATTTTTCAACTATTATTTATTTAAGGCATGATAGATAAAAAGGCAGTCGGTCCGATGTTCAATAGGAGGATTAACAAAAAATGTGGAAAAGTCATTTTAGATAAGTCTGTCAATTGTATGGGGAAAAATAATAGACTATACACTAAATCTACTTATCATTACTATGCAGATGTTAAATACAGGAGAGATGCAGGGTTGATATATTTTTTATTTTGGGCTTTGTTACCTCAGTCAAGACTTTTGTAGAGGATTTTTCGTCAGTAGTGTTACTATTAATGTCCTAAAAAAGAATGAAAAAAAAAAGAATAATATTGAAGGGAAATCTGAACAAAACGTTTAACGTTTTGTTCAGATTTCCCTTCAATATTATTCTTTTTTTTCAACTTCTTGGATAACTTATCTTAGTTAACTGGAACATTCACGGATGAACCGAGCTCAAAAGGGTGTTCACGGACTGTGCTCACATTTAGCTGATTAGGGGCTGACGGGGTCGACATCCATTGTTGAAGGATTATCTTTGTAACTCCCACGCTCTTGTTCTAACCTAATCCACTCGTTGGAGATAAACTGGGCCACTACCTGTGTTTATGTTCTTCATAAACGCTATAAAGCACGCTTTAATTAATTACAAATGCTTCATTTGTTTGTCTTTGAAGTTGTTTGTTGTCTGTAGCATTATTAAGTTGTTACAGAATTTTATCTTAATGTTTATTCACTGCATCTTATGTTTTTTATAATGATAATTTAGATTTAGTTTAACTTTAAATTGATTATCATGTTAATATTTGATAAAGTATTTGAAGCTCTATTCAGAAAGTCTTCTAAACCAGGTTTAGCATAACGTTCCTGAATAGAGGTTAGTGATAATTGATAGTAAAATATTGTGTATCTTAATTCAATAATAATATTAATGTTTACATTATTTTGGTCCGCTATTAAAGGGTTTAACGTGACCGAAATCCAAAGACAATATTTACACCATTATTACCAAATTATAATTTAGCTGAAATTAGGTTTCGAAAATATTAGGACAGATTAAACACGTAAAAATAAAAATGATTTCCCTGTACTCATCTAACTAATCTAAGATCTACTTAAGTGATGTTTTCTTAATATTCTAGTTTAGATCCACATTAGGGAACTGATTAAAATTTACAAAAAAATATATTGTTATTCTCATATACACTCTGAAGGAAAACACGAAATAAAAAAGGGTAAACAAAATAATTTCCACTTAAAAATATAAAAGCACTGAAATATGGTATTAGAATTTTACGCACAATAAACACGTAAAAGACACATATTTTTCAGCTTTTATAAAACAGAATCCAAAGACATGTAGATTCTTTTTAAATAAAAATTGTACTAAATACGACTGGCAACTTGTACCCAATATATGGCATTTCTTTGTTTAGATGCTAAAGAGAATGTTGACATTTTAAACTTTACACACTTATTTGCCCACGGGATTAATGACGTCACCGTGGCCGAGGCACATCTCTCAGCGTGCGTCGAAGAGTGTCAAGTGTCACTAAGGGGGGCTGGAGACGTGACCAGATCTAAATTGGACACGGCCTTTATAGTACGTGTCACTAAACTTTGTTCCCAGCTGGTCCGGAGGTGTTCCTCTTTCCAATTTGACTATTATTATTTTTTGGATTAAGCTAAGAATAAATATAAATTTTGTCACAAACGATTAAAACTCACTAAAGTGCTAATAAGTCTTCTGCTGTTTAGTTTCTATAAAAGATTTTGTCAATAGAATTGGACGTTTGGAGCGGGTGCGGGTTGGCTTTATGTAATTTGTTGTTATTGTGGTCTTTTGGTAACGATTATTAAAAGTTTTCTGTAACAACTCTTCGGTCGTACCTACTAGAAATTGCACGAGATCACCTACTCTAGATGCTCCATAAGATTTTTTAAAATTTCTTTGGGGTTTAGCATGGTGGTCTGTTAATATTTTTTTAATTGTTAAAGTTAATAATTTTAATATTAGTAGACTTTCAGTGGCCATGTTTTTATTCAATATAATGGTCCTAAATAGGAAAAGGGGGGATTATGATTCACTAAGAAATTGACAATATTAGTTATCTGAAATCTAAAGCTTGACTTCAGAAAAATCCTTTTATCATTAATCATTTATGTTGAACAAGCAGAATGTCTAAGATCCAGAAACGACGATACTAATCATTATTTTATAAACACCCAGACCATAGCAAACTTTATAGAAAAACCTACTAATATTGTTTTGCCATTGGAATCGAACCCACGGCCTACTGATACAACGCAAAATACGTAACTACTTTACGGTCTTTGCAGATTTCTTTGGAGATTAATAATACGCGACAAAATACATTACTGGTGTCCATTAGAATCAGTTTACAAACATTTCTGCTGTCGTATTTAAACTGAGGAGACAGCTATTAAAACTGGGAATTCGTTTAAAACTTGTAAGAGGTAGCTATAGAACTGCCGAGTGGAATTATGTTTGTTAATTAAAAAAAGGGTTGAAAGAGAATTTAACTCCGGTAAAAGATTACAGCTGTACTTGTGAGTTTATTAGCCGTTAGTTAAAAGTCTTTTCAAAATAAAGTTTTCATTTATCAAGATGTTTATATTATAGCACGATATTATACCTACTTTGTAGCTGCCTGGTGGTAAATAGACTTTCTAAATTAATGTATGAGATCGATCAAAACGTTGTCGTTTAACAGTGTCGCTCCCACTATACAGGTTCTTTCCTGATTGCATTACAAGTCTACTTACGAGAGGATATCCTCGCTGCTTTATCGCCAAATCAACTGCCCGTTTAAAGAAGACTACCAACTCGTCAAGAAAACAATGCAGTGATCTCCTGATAATAGGTACAACCACGGCCTAATACCGAAATGTAACATATCATATGACAGTTTTTGCATTTGTATAGCCGGTGATAAACACCACCGCACAGATCGTTACCACCGCCCATACAGATGCAGAAACCTAAGTGACCTAGTCATGTTTCGGTTTTAGTATGTGGGTTCACCGGTTTTCAGGAGACTATTGCATCGATTTATTGTCAAGGTGGTAGTCTACCTTTAGGGTGCGGTTACGATATGGGTAGTTAAATTGACGATAAGGCAAGGAGTATATTAAAATATACTCGTAATGCAATTCGTCATTGTCGCCCCCTATTTCGTAATCGCATCATTTAGCCGGCATAGTGGGAGCGATCAATATTGTTTAAGAACAATTATTAATTGACATCATTCATGGACTTTGTAGGTCTGCTCACCGCCAGGTAGATGTCACATGTCGTGCTCCAATAAAAAAAAATACAATATTCTAGTAAGGTTGAAAATAAAGAAGTTATTCCAGTTAGATGCTGATGCAGCACTCGGTCCACATGATAAATGTATATCTGTCGCACTTCATGCTCTGCTTAATGCATCCTACACTTTGATGGATCGTACTGTTTTGGGTTAGTATTTAATAGATAGGTAAGTAGGTTATTTCAATGCATGATAAACATAAAGGGACGTCTGACACTTCGTGAGCCGGTCTCAAATCTTTGTTTACAACTCAAAATAATCATGTGAAATATGCGGGAAATATGTAAATATTTATCTTATATGTAAATATCTATAAATGATTTGTATATTAAATTCATAGTAATAATTTCATGTTAATTTTAATACTTGCATACGAGTATATATGTACGGTGGCCAAGTTAGTTAGACCTTATACTTAAAGTCACAACAGTTTTGTTAATAATGACTTTTAATTCAAACCAATGAAAAATACGTACGACGTATAAAAATAAATGTATAAAAAAAAAAAAAACACAAACAAAGCTCTAGACTTGTACTTGTACCAGAAGCAACGATATAATTCATAATAATATATTTTTATAAACACTCAGACCATGACAAATTGTACAGAAAAAAACGTACTACTTAATATTTTGCCATGGGTGGGAATCGAACCCACGACCTCATAATTATAATCATAATAAGTTTATTTATTTGACAACACCACTATGAATAAGATATCGGAGAGTAAGATAATCTGTCGGTCCTAGTTTCAATATACTAAATTAAGAAAAGCTCTTTGCAGTGTACGTATGTATACAATTATATATGTACACTACGAAAAGTTTGCCACTTGGCTCAGAATATAATTGGCTACGACGATGTGCTTTCGGCTGGTATACAGTAAGTTTCCCTATTCATCTACATAAAACAGTCGAAATAGTTACGCTGGGTCTAATAAAAGTTATTAAAAAAACACTCTTAAAACAATAAAATGTTAAGCTCAAATTTTATTGCAGCGTTTTCTAACCAGTAGTCTAAGCATAGCGGGATCTACTAAAAGCTCGCCGGGATATTATAACTATATGGAAATTGGTTTTGAATACTCCATTATGGATATTAAGTAAAGGTAGTACTATTAAGTATCGGTAAATCCTACTATTTGTGCTCAAGTCAGAGTTATAAATTGTGCTATCATTACTTGCTAGATTTGTTAAGGGTATTGGATTTTATTTTAACTTTTTAACTATTCTTATCTTTTTGTTCGATTGCAGCAGTGGCGGATTTACAGATTTGCTGCCAGTAGACTATTCCGACACTTAGCGAATGGTTATGTAACTATCGCAACCAAATTGTTTGTGTGGACCTATATATAGTATGACTTTTTAATTTCTGTAAGATATAAAAAATATTGCCGTCCCTAAAGTCTGCTGCCCTAGGCCCTAGCCTCAGCCTGCTGGTAAATCCGCCACAGAATTGTAGTACCTACTTATAAACTTATACTTATTGGTGTAGACTCATACCATCGGCTACGACGAGGTGGGATTAAAACCCCTCCGCTGGGTACCCTGGGGCCGTCTAGACGGTCTCGGGCGCCATAAGGCACCCGTGAAGATATATATATATATATATAGTAAGGTATATATCTCAATTTTATATTTATTGTATGTTGTTGTTTATAAATATTACGATATACCTTAGACAGAGACATTGCATAAATAACTAACCTACAATATTTTAAAGGTTAACTATAGTTCTATGACAATATATATAAGCATATAAAATTTTCGTTACTTTTTACTGGAAGTCTCTAAGGAATAGTTATTTTTTTAATAATTAACAGATAAATGGACGGAATATATATTTATAATAAATGTAATATATCGTCTATAAAATATCAATTTTCTTACTTTATTTATATAGGCCAGATTTACTTATACTAATTATCTAATTGCGTATTAATTACGTAAATGTTTGTTTTATACATTTGGGTGTGCGATAATTACTAGAATTAGGCAATTGATTCCATTCCTATATAATTTGTCAATGACAAACTGTTTATTATTAATAACTATCATTAATCATAGAAACAGAAAGTTGGAAATAGTTTCATTAAAAGCTCGTATTTTTAACAATCAATAGACATAAAATATTTAAATCACTTATATTTAATTTAGCCGAGTTAATTAGACTGAGACTTAAAAAAACACTGGTCCCGGTTCAAACTCCGGTGTCTACCAATGAGTTTTTTTTAAAGTACATTTGTTTGACAACAGCACTAGTGCTTGTGTCAGTAGTGCTTTTAGTTTTACTATGCAAATTTGTAAAACTGTTAATTGTGTCATACAAACTCCTCAACGAGGTTGCTACTTGTTCGGTGTAGACTCAGGATATCATATGCTACAAAGAGGTGGTAATAAAATGCCTCGTCTGGGTTCGCTAAGGGCTCTCATGTTATGAATAAACCTGAAGAGTTTGTTTGGTTGAACGCGCTAATCTCAGAAACTACTGGATCAAATTGATTTAATTAAACGATGTTGGCAATCCTAATTATTGAGGAAAGCTATAGGCTATATAACATCACGCCAATAGGAACAGAGCATCAATAAAAAATGTTACAAAAACGAGGAAAATTTATTTCTTATGAGACCTTCCGTTGCGTTGCTCCGTAAATAGTTAAAGTTACACAGACGAAGTTGCGAGAGTCAGTTAAGCTTTTCATATATTGATCAATATAGAATATAAGGAAAATACAATGTTTAACAGCTTTGTAAAATAGATTAATGTATGACTGTAGTAAGAAACGAAATTAAATTTAAAGTAAAGCCAGAATAATGTAAAGAAGGAGACGGAGACCATATATTTAAACATTAAAATTAATTAATTCTTTTAACAGATTATGCAAATAATGTGATTAAAGTTTTCATTAAGGGGCTTATCCTCAAAGCAATGTAGTTAATTTAGGCGTTTGTCAAGTGCGCCAATCTCCTAGGTGATGTGCCGAGGAAGGCGCGGAACCGCCACTCATAATCACATTTACGACAGGCCCTGGCATAAACTTTATGAATTTGCATAAACTTGATGGCGACTATCTTCGTTTATGTTTATGAAACCGTTTTCCACTTGATATTCGATTCCTGAAAGAGAAACTTTACATTACCAATGAAAATTTTACGATCAGAAAAGATCTTGAAGTAAAGCTAGCGGTTTATTAAATTTGTTCAATTTTGTTTTTGTTAAAATTACATTAGGTTTAAGTTTAGTTCCAGAGTCCTTTAAGCGAGGCGTGAATAAGTTTCTCAAGCAGACATAGCGGAATCAACCAATTGAAGCAAGCATCATTACTACTATTGGTTGAGAACATTCTTGGACGTTACATTGCCACTTACCATCAGGTGGATGTAGGGTCACATGTCCTGCTCTATTAAAAAAAAATAGTGTGGGGCTTGACGTTATTTATAGTGAAAATATAAATAACAAACTGTTGACTAAAGTTAAAACGAATTTATGAAAATTTGCTAGGCAACAAAATATCAATGATTTGAAAATTATTAATTGTTGGAGACAAGATATCTTTCGTAATCTAATTAATAACGGAGGGCTTCAAAATCGGATTATTTTCAAGAAAATTAAAACCTTCAAATCAAATCAAATTGTACAAAGAGAATCTACTTACATTTACTTAAATGATTTTTTTTGGGCTAGGTAATTTTATTTGCCAGAGTTATTGATTACAAAATTGTGTAAAAACATCCTTAAGAGCGGAGTCTGATCAAACATTTCCCATACATTCACAACCTTTTGGTCCTAACTGTTACCCCCCACTAAACATTCATAGATTTTTATGAGTTTTGGAGGCGTTCGTACTCGTACGTTTTCCTATTTTTAAAGTTTGGTATAGAAAAAATTATATCAACCCCTGAAATTCGAAAAAAATATATAGATAGTCGTTTTGCTGCCTAAATTGTAGGTATAATCTCATACATGCTCTTTCTCTTATTAAGGGTCGGGGGGATGGTTTACATAAATCTATGGAAGGGTTACCGATTCACCGTCATGCGCAGGGAGAGGTAATAATACTTTGCAGTTGAATCAGCATGAGCATCAAAGAGCCTCATCAGACACTCCTCTGTAAATAATAATAGTAGACCCATAGCATATGCTTTGTATAGTATAGAAGTCAGACAGTCCCCTGTTATAAAAGTAGCTGGAACTTTTGATTAATATATATTTATTTATATATCGCCATGAAACGGATCGTCGATGAAATTCTAATTTAATATATAAATATTTTAATAATAATTTTAATTTTATTAAATATATACTTACCTAAATTTGTATGTTATATCGCATGAAAGCGTAGATAATAGTGTTCCTGGAACCTTTTAGTAGATAAAGAGTTACCCTTAGAAACTCATATATCATGGCGGTATAAGTGCTTTCCGTCGGAAAACATCCACCGAGCGATCTATCAAACAAAATGGGGCAACTTGTACTAACTACTGTTATTAGTTCTTCACATATTACTGTAACTAAATAATTTACTTTTTGGTTAGCATAATGTAGTTGTATAGATTCTTTATTGTCAATTCTAGTATAGAGGAAGGAGAGAGATATCTCTATGACTTCGCTAATGGAGGTGTCGCGTCGCCTTCTTGACTTTAGGCGACATTCTGTTTCTTATAACGTGAGCGATAGATTGTCAAAATAACGAATTCCGTTATTAGCGCACTCTCTCTCTTCAATATAACAGTACAGATTTTCACAGCAAAGTTCAGACTATTACCACTGCCCATACAGATGCAAAACTGTCAAGTAATCTAGTCATGTCATGATTCTAGTCTGTGGATTTTCTGGTTTTCTTATTAATTCATTACTGCATCGATTTCTTGTAAATTGGTAGTCTTCTTGCAGGATACGGTTACGAAGCGGACAGTAGATTTGACGATGGTGACGAAGGGATGGTGAAATACATGCATTTAAATTAATAGTAGTTTTAATTCCATAAAATAACAAGAATGGCAAATTTGATGTAGGGTGATAATCCATGATCTATTATTTAAAACAATAGATCATAGGTAGAGGACAATTTAACCTGACTACGCTTATCCATAGAACTGGTTACTTACTATAATTTATTTTACGTCTATTGTTAAGGTATGTATATATAATAATATGTATGTACATATTTATTATTGTTGTTTCTGGTACACATAATAAAAAGTATAGAGCTTAGTCTGTAACCAGGATAAATATGTGTGAAATATCCCACATATTAATTAAAAGTACCTACTATATTTTAATATTTTTTTTTTAGAGATAAAATGCAATGAAAAAAATCCTGATGGGTGGGACTCGAACCCACTGTCCTCGTTGTCGCGGCAAGATACTCAACCACTGAGCCAACCAGGTTCCAGTCACCCCTCACGAATTTTGTCAATATAGTGAAGTTAAAAGTTTTTAAAACTAGATAGACTTCTAACCTCACTCCTCTAACTTCTAATATAAATAGTTATTAGAAGAGCACATAGAGGGTCTGCCTGTGTAGTAACAATAATGTAGTAGATAACAAGCAATTGCAAAATTCGTTAGGGGTGACTAGTCCACCAGGATTTTTTCATTGTATTTTATACTTAAATATTTCAATATAATATTATCCTGATAAGGAATTTATAAAAATATAAAATACATTTTTTATAATGAGTTTTTAATACCTTGAAATAAAATTTAAATATTGAACGAGTAAATTGAGCGCAATTAAATATTTATAACATTTTAGGCCTGCATTAACTCCACAATAAATATTCATCGAACGAAATCGACTATTGTGAACAGTAATTGAGTTAACGTACACCAGTAATCTTATTACAGCAGAACTGCGGCATATTGCAATTTATGAAAATGGACTTTTTTTGGTGACTAATTGCTTTTGCGTCAAATATTTAAAGCTATTAATTCCGCTGTATCCCTTTTTGGTAGCCGTGACAATGTCACGGTTTGCCTATTAGTCAGCTGTAGATTGAGCCAATTAAGGTTCCCGGGAGTACTCGACGGTATCACGACGTCCAATAGGGGTTCTTTGAACCGAAACCGCAGCGGTAAATAGCGACTCTTGATTGGCTCCCCGAACAATCTAAACTTAATTCATTTTGTTCAACAACACTCCAACAAATTGTCGGATGTACCCACTTGCCCACCTTTATGATCCTCTGCCGGTATAATTGGTCCATTATTTAACACTTTATCTCTTGAATTTGTGTTATATGATTTAGAGTTTGGAATATTAGATTTAAATATATAGATATCGTTAAAAGTTACTATGATTTTAGGATCATTGCTAGTTATTAGTTTGATATTAAAAATCATTCCCGCCTTAGCCCTCGTAGATTTCATAAAGCTTTTAAAATTATTGAATTTTACATTTCAGAATGAAGTCTGATCAAATAACGTAAAATATTATATGTTTTGTAAGCATTACCTGTAATGAACGGATCCATTGTATTATCAGAAATCTATATCTCCGAAGAAAGTGGCCCCAGCCTAGTGTCACTGCGTAACTGATTTTAGAACAAGGTTAAGCAGATGACAACAATGCCGGACCTGGGATGGGTGACCGTTTTATACAACGAGGCTATTTCATCATAAAGCGGTGCAACAAGCTCGCCACTTGAAATGAGGACGGGTTAATCTCTCCGCTGGGTAACCCGATGCCGTTTAAACGGTTCTCGGAAGGCAAATAGGCACCCGTGATGGTAGTTATATATCCGATTATGAGAAGTAGCATTTTTGTAAAGTTACAAATATTTTGAAAGTTATCTAATAGCAAAAAAACTATTTTTTCCAAGAATTCCTCGCGAGATTTTTTTTGTTTCTCACTCGCACGCTTTGTAAGAGGCATCTTTTATTTCACTTGTTTTATTTGCCTTTATAAAAGAAAACTTAAAATAATATAAATTGTAATACTTTAATGTAATTTACTATTAAATCGAAAATTAAAGATACTGGAAGCGAACTATTAGATTAGAGACCCCTCTCACGTCCCTGGAATGACCGGGACCTTATACTCGGCGCTGCGGAACCAATTAACTCTCCACTCTATAAAAACGTGTGTGGACTCCTTTATTTACACCTATTGCTATGTTTTGGACTATTTCTTCATTAGAGTCACTTTGTGTAACTATAGTTTTTGTTCGAATAGTACGTACAGTTGAGTGGGTACAAACAGTCTAGCTAAATGCACACTTATAACTTTATTTTTAGTTTTTATAATTGCTTGTAAAGGTTTACGTGAAATGAATAAAATAATAATAATAATTTATTTCTCACAAAAGCTTATTGATAATTCACAACATCATTTGAAACAAAATTTGTGAGACTAGAGCCTGAATTAAGCACAAAGCCTGTGTTTCAGGTCTCCAGGATCCCAACCTTATTAACAATTTATACTGATTATCAGAAAAAAAACTTTTTTTTACCTATTACAAATAATTATGAGTACTAACATTGTAATTAACATACATAACATTAAATTGGTAAAATAAAAATAAAATGTTGACTTTAGACTTTTGTTCATTATATGTGTTGCAAAACCAACTTCACCAAGAACACTGGTTGCAAAATGCATATGTATACCGTGGCGGATGTACCAACTCGTACCAAACGTTTTGGCGATTCATACATCTGCCGTACTATTAAAATGTGGAATGCCCTACCAGCTTGCGTGTTTCCTTCCTCTTATAACCTAGAGTCCTTTAAACGAAGCGTGAATAGGCATCTTAAGCCGGCATAATGATGGCAACCAGCGGTGCACCTGTATGCATCCGCTTGTTGCTATCATTCGTGGACATTGCATACTGCTTAACATCAGGTGGATGCAAGGTCACATGCTGAGCTCTTATAAAAAAATAAAAAAAAACATTTCCACTTTGTAGTGAAATGGTGAGTTGTACTAAATAAAAATCTGAAGCAAAATTTTTAAGCGAGTGCTACCTTTACATCATATCTTCCATATAAAATATTAAATTTGAATCCGGCATCAAAGCAAAGGCAAAGGGGACTAATCAAAGGAAATGAAAATGATTGTTTTGGGAATGTTGGAGCTAACGTTCAAAGCTTTCTCCTGTCAACACCAGCCGCCATTGGCTACGATCAAAATCCATTTACTTGCAGAATTTGCGGGGAATTCCGCCCTTGATTCGTGCAGATGATTTAAGCGATAGACATAACCTTAGCACAAGCTGTAGCTGTTTTAGAACTGTCATATTAAAGTAATAATATACGTGGTGGTCTAGTTGGTTAGACCTTGGACTTAAAAACACTTAGGTCCCTGGTTCGTATCACGGTGTGTACGTTTGTGTGAGTTTTTAATTAAAAAACATATGTACATTTGTTTGACAACACCACTATAGTGCCTCGGAGAGCACGTTAAGCTGTCGGCCCCGGTTTCACTATACCAATTTGTGAAACTGTTTATAGATGGGTTATTGAGTCTATTCAAAACAGCGCGACGAGCTAGCCACTTGTTTGGTGTAACCTCATACCATCGGCTACGACGAGGTGGGATTAAAACCCCTCCGCTAGGTACTCTGGGGCCGTCTAGGCGGTCTCGGGTTTAATAAAATAATTATTAGATAGAAAATTGATTATATATATTTATTATTAAAGCGGGTCTAGTAGCATCGTTGACACATGTAAATTCAAAAAATTGTCAGACATCTTCTTGAAGCTATAAGGCACTCATTATATAAATTAACATTACTGTAAAATAACGGCAAATTTAAATATCTATTATTAAAACTGACAAAAGTACAGATAATTTAGAATTAATTTGTAAAGTTTTTAACAACGGCCTAGATAATTTCGTCTTGTTTTTAAAGAACAGGAAAATTTGAAATGAAATGAAATAAAATGAAATGATCTTTATTTGCTAGAATACGGTTACAAGGTGGAAAATAAAATGTTAAGCAGTTCTACATATTCTGCCAATTCAGCGTGCAAATATTAAAGTACACCAATCAATTTTATGGTTGTATAAAGTCAATGCAATACCCAAAACGACGTGAAAAGTCCTCGTTCAAATAAGTACTAGGTAAGTGCTTATAATATTTTTTCAATTCAATTTAATACAACCAATAATTACTATTTGCTATATTATTATTATAATTAGGTTTTATTATTCTTATTTTCATCATAATTATTATCAACAGGCATTATTATTATGTATCATTATTGCCATTATTATTATCAACATTCATTATTATTACGTATTATATTATTATTATTATCAGTAGCCATCCATTTGGATTAATAGTTGACTACTGTAATTGACAAAAGTAGATATAAATAATAATTCTATAATAATATTTCCTAGTATTAAAAATGACAAAACTTATTGTTTAGTTCATAATTAATTATGAACTTTACGATAATAGTGATTCAGATTTAAAGCTACGGCGTATCTAAAGTTTCCAGTTCCCCGATGATATGAACCGCCCAACCTTTCCCTGCGTCAATTTAACTTCGATTAACCGCCCGAGACACGACAGCAATAAAGGTAAAAAAGTAAAGCTCAATTTAATTCAGGATAAACTTTTAAGCTTTATATGTAACGAAACGCTGCTCAATTGTTTCTACTTAAATTAAAACTGTTATTTTATCTTAATTTTTTGTTTTATAACTTAACTTATTATTTCTAAAATATTCTATACTACCCGTTATTTATATTAAATTCCATATTCTATATAGGTATATGGAAAATTAATGCTTCTTCTTTTTTGACAAATAAAGTTTAAACATTATATTAAAATATACCCGTGATGATATGTAATGTAATGTTATAAGTATTACAGGTGTAGAATTTATCTAGTAACTAACTGTAACAAAATTGCCTTCAGATGGTGATATATTTGTGTTTAAAAATAATTCGGGTAGGGTTCGTAACGGTTGTCTGTAATGGTCCAAGTTTTCCCCCTGGTGCACGACAAAATGATAGACTTATATCGTTCTGAAGAATAGCAAAAAAAACGAAGATAAACCAAACTTATGTTATTTTATAAAAGAAAGGAAACATAAGGTATATAAAATGCGATTGGTATATAAATATAAATATATACTCGTATATATATATAAAAGAAACAGAAAAAACAATAGGTGGAACAGCAAACATCTTGATTTAAAATTATTTTTGATTTACCAGATTAAATACTTATATTAACATTCTTCTAATAAAAGCTCGATTTCTATTCCACTTTCAAATGAATATTAAACTCCTAACCTAAATTACAAATTTGAATAGCAATAAACTCCATAGCTACTGCTAGGAAATGCCAGATTGTATCTATTCGTAGCATGAATGAATACAGAATCAATGTTTCGAATGCAGATCGATCTTCTGCCCAATTGGTTACAGTGGACGGTTTTGATTGGTGATTTACTGACGGAGATACCTAACAGCAGATATTGGCCAGTGACGCGGCTATAAAATACTTTTACCAACTTTTTTATTGCGTATCCCGAGTCCTAAATAAAAGTTAGACTGGGCGAGTCTTTTTAGGTGATGTTGCGACATAAAGTATTAATGTTGTTCTGTTTTCGACATCTTAATTTTGCTGTTATATTTTCCAATAACTCGGTTAGTCGATATATATCATAATTTTATCGAAATGTACGGTCGTAACATCATGATGCCTTACGGAGTCCGGGCCACCTAGACGGCCTCAGGGTACCCAGCGGCGGAGTTTTATTCCCACCTCGTCGAAACTGATAATGGTATTCTGAGTCTACACCGAACAAGTGTTTGGATAGACTCAATAACACATACAGATGTGTTTTTAAGTATGACCACCACGTATAACAGAAAAATTAAGGTTAATCAATGTACGTCACAATTGTTTAAAAAACATTAATTAATTAGGTACTTTGTAATTGTAAGGTTATATTTTTTATATAGTTTAGTATTAAGTATACTGCATTCGTAAACGTAGCGTTCTCGATACAAAATGAGCTTTCGCACTTTCAATATTACTCTACTACTGTTTTTGCCGATATTTTTTTTAGCTTGTCATTGTATTCATTAATATTCTGAGTAGGATATATTTTTTTAAATAAAATAAAAATAAAATAACTTTTGTAATAATATAATACAAAAATATTTATTACCTACAACAGAAAGATTTTTGCGTACAATTACCAACATTAAATAATAATTTAACCTCAACTAACAGCTAAATTGTCATATTGAAAGTACGTTTATTTAGGCGTCAAGCAGACTGCAGAGCCCTTAATTTAGATTTTATTTTGACAGTTTTATAATTCGTATGGTATTGATAATTTGTTTTACTTCATAAAATGTATACTTACTGCAATGATTTTGTTGTTAAGGCAGTAGTCTACTTTCAGGGTGCGGTTACGAAACAATCAGTAGTTATAGGTTAATGTAACTTAATTTACTAATTGTATAATTTTTAATTTCAGGTAAGATCCAGTTCAAATGTGATTTCAAAAGAATCTTTCGGTTTAGTCGTTCACTCTGCTCTAAAGTAAGTACCTAAGTAACGAAAATAGTCAGTAAATGTAGAAAGGTTTTTCAATTTGTGTAATAGAGGCACGGGCCAAAGAGTTTGTAAACGAACCCGAAGCAACCCAAAATAGTCCGACAACTGCATAATGCTATTTTTAGTCTTTTAGATCCAATGCTATAGGTATCTAGTACCTACTCGTAGAAGCAAATAGTAAAATGTTACAAGCATTTTAAAGATATTACCTTCCTAGTTTTTTTTTTATTTCTGTAACTGATTATGTACTACACACCCACTAACTTAGAATGCACTCAAGTTCGAACCTCGAAATAAATAATTGTTTTCATAAAATCTCTGGTTTACATTCATATATTTTTATTAGAACTACCTATATGGGGAACTAAAATGTTAAAAATCAGTCCATCATAAATAATAAATGGAAAGATGACTTCACTGTGCTCTTACATTTGTTGTTTATTTTAATTTATTTCCCATGATTTACTAAAACCGCAAGGCAAAGGTATAAAAAAATATGCTTAAAGAATAAGGTTAGTTTATTAATTGATGATGATATCCGGTGCTAGGAATTTATAAAAAAAAAAAACTATATATATATTTTAGTAATGTTTTTTTTTGTTCTGTATGATTGGATGATAGAAAGGGTCTTCTCTCTCGACCGCATCATTTGTCAAATATTAACAACAGAAATAAAGTACAAGGAGTAAAAATAAAGGAAAAAGTCTTGCAGTTATTACGTTGTATACACACCAGCAATAATTACGGAACAAAAAAATTTGGCTTTGACTTAATATTAAATATACTCGTATTACATGAAAATGTTATTAGACACAAAGTAACAAATTAATCTTTTAACTACGACTTCGCTAGGGCGACCGACTGGTCTCGTTTAGATGCAAAAACCGTCAAGTGACCTAGTCATTTTTCGGTTTTAATCTCGGGTACACGGGGTTTCAGGAGAAATAGCAACGATTCTTGTCGAGGTGGAAGTTTTCTTTCAGGGTGCGGTTACGAAGCGGGTAGTTGATTTGACGATAAAAGGCGAAGGCTTCAAACTTTTGCACTCGTAATTGTAAATTCGTTTTTTTGACGCCCATTTTGTAATCGAATCATTTAGCCGGCATAGTGCGAGCGATCAACCAAACAACAATGTATTGATCGACCCCATTCATGTACTTTGTAGGTCTGCGTAGTAAATGTCTTCGCTTTTTTATAAAATCATAACTAAAATAAAATATAAATAAAATACTTTTTTTGTTCCGCTAATTCTGCTTTTTTTATTTTTTTATTAGAGTACGACATGTGACTTTGTATCTACCTGGTGGTGAGCTGACCTACAAAATCCATGAGTGGGGTCAATCAATACATTGTTGTTTGATTGATCGCTCGCACTATGCTATGCCGGCTAAATTATGCGATTACGAAATGGGGATTATTCTGTTTATACAAATAACCCCCATATATGTCAGTCTCATATCATATGGTCACACAGCCTAGATATAACTTAATATAACACATTATCGGGAGGCTATAACATTAAAATTAAATATTTTTCCGGCCATATCGTGCGTGACGAATACCATTATGTAGTATAAAGGAGGAACTTTTTCTTATTTTACGACGTTTTTATTATCTGATTGATGTGAAAAGTAGTATTGAGTTAGGTTTTATGAGGATATCTACAGCACTTTAGTATAGTACCTAGTAAGCTTTACGGTCCTTAGAGATTATATAAATGTTGACTAACAGAAGCTCTATTTGATTGCGTTTGTAGGTTTATTTTAAATAATACTCCTTTTAAGGTGATTTGACGATGAAGCAAGTTGACTAGTAATGTAAATTCGTCTTTTACGCAGCCTATTTCGTAACCACTTCCGGCATAGTGAGAGAGAGAAATGCTGTTAAACAATAATTTATTGATCGACTCCATTCATGGATTTTGTTTTTCTTACCATCATCAGAGAGAGACAATGTTCTTAGCTATCCATGGATTTTCCGTGAGAGTGTGGAAGGCAGGACAGTGAACCACAGTGTTCCCGGACTTGAGACCGCGAAGCAAGGTTTTAGCCTTTCCAAATTTAAATCTCCCCTTCACTGTTATCAGTACCCTACAGCCGCATCTTAAAAACACATTCCATAAAGCTAATGTGGAATTATGTTTTATGTTCTTACCTTAAATATTAATAACAAAGACGAATGCAACAAATAGAAAAGCTTTTAATATAAAAGTAGTTCATATAGCGGGGTAGAGCGTATTCCTTTGATTATATCGCAGACTTAACATTGCTTGAGTGAAGCATTCGATACTCAGATATTAAATTGCATATTGCCAGGTTGTTGGAATTCTTTATTCATGTTGTACCTACGTTCTCATATCCATCGCTGAACCTTCATTTCTCTTTTAAATTATATTCATCCGTTTTCCATTTATACCTAACATTCGTTAGGTTTTTTTAAACAGTTTTTTTTTCTGTTTGTTTATAAGTTTAGTTTAGTTAATCCCTTATTAGAATACATGGTGATTTATATTGCTGCAGATTGTTATATTTTTATTAATGACAGCCTCCGTAGACTAGTGGTTGCGTCTTTGGCGTTGTATCCGGAGGTCGTGGGTTCGATTCCCACCCATGGCAAAAAATATTAGTACGTTTTTTCTGTACAGTTTGTCATGGTCTGGGTGTTTATAAAATATAATATGTATTATATCGTTGCTTCTGGTACACATAGTACAAGCCTAGAGCTTAGTTTGTGACCAGAGCAATATGTGTAATTAGTCCTACATATTATTATTATTATTAATGTTTATTTTATTTTAATGTTGAGACAACTTACTAACAATTTAAAAAATATTAGTTAAAAAAATGCTTGTTGCTCTATTCTTCATTTAAAAAAAACAGAATTCAACACACAAAACAGACTAAAACTTAACCCAGTTTAACATTAAAAACAATAGAATATTCGGAAAATAAAGGAATTGTTTTGTGCAATGGCCCGCAGACCGTTTGGCGACAAATGGACCGGGATCCAGGTTCTACCACGCATTTCCAGAGCTGGGATATTGTAAATAACTCCGCTCAAATTGTTTTGGCGCGGTGGTAAACATTAATAACCTAATATATCGCAGGCGCAAAGTTTTTTTTTTACAAAATTCGACTATGCAATTTAAAAAAAAAAAACTATTTATTGGAGCACGGCATCCGATTTTGTATCTACCTGATGGTAAGCAGACCTACAAAATCCATAAATTTCTGTCAATTATTACATTGTTGTTAAAGAATAATACTGTGCCGGCTAAATAATACGGTTAGGAAATGGGCGACAACAAAGACGAATTTAAATTACTAGTTAGTCTATTTTAATATTTATCGACAAATAAACTGCTCGTTTCGTACCAGCGCCCTGAAAGAAAACTCAATATCGGCTGGAAATAATGCAGTAGTCTTCTGAATACCGGTGGACCCGCAGACTAAAACATTTGACGGTTTTTGCATGTGTATGGGCGGTAACGAGACCGGCCAATTATTATATTAAATATAAAAGTATTTCGTAACAACAATTTTATATTTAAGTACTTACCTAACTAATTTATAAAAATGGTTTCAACCCCTGTCGAAAAAAGAGAAGACAGGTGCTATATGTTTAACGTCTAGACATTTTTCATGAAAATTAAGCACCGGCTCATCTTCGTACACGATCCTAAAGGTGAGCTGTACATAATGTCTAAACATTAAGTTTGTCTTTGTCATATTTTTTTTACTGTGATCATTATTATATAACCAAAAAACGTAAGCCTTTTTTTAATGCAGTGACTTTGTATCTATCTAAAAATCAGACCCACAAAACACATGAATAGGGTTGCTCCCGCTATGCCGGCTAAATGATACGGTTACAAAAGGGATGGCGACAAAGACAAATTTGCATCACGAGTCTTCTTTAGCCCCGCTGTGTTAACGTCAAGTCAACTGCCCGTATCGTAACCGTATCCGGAAAGGAGATTACCCCTTAGTAATAAATCGATGCAATCTCCTGAAAACCGAAGAACCTACAGATTAAACCGCAACATGACTAGGTTTTTAATTCACTTGACGATTAAATGACGATCTGTAAAATTGTCAAGTCTGTGCGGTAAGCTACAGTGTACCGTAGTGCTGATTGTATAGCACTGTAGTGCTGATTATATATGTCATGAAACGTTCGTGTTGCTAATAAACATCACAATGGAGACCACGTTTTGGTACGTTAGGCTGGTGAATGGTGTGACCAGACCATGCGGACAGAATGTATGTAGATGTCAAAAACTGGACGGGAAAACATGGGACCGCGACAATAATATACCATACTTTGATAGAGGTCTTTCAGCACAAAGAAAGTTAGAATAATATACAAAAGTTTTCTAAGGCCTAAAATCCCATATCGAACGAAATTTCAAACATGTTCGTTTTCGAATTATTCAACTCCTTGATCAATGATTGGTTATAAAAAAAGGCAAGCGGCCATCTTCTGTTCCTATGTTTGGGCAGGCGATTTTAGGGCTTAAGTTTTGGCACTACTAGGAGACTGCAAACCGTAGTCTTATGGTTACACCACCATTGGCGTTGTATTTGGATGTCGTGAGTGTAAAATAATATAGTACTTTTTTCTGTTCAGTTTGCCTTGATCTGGGTGTTTATTAAATATAGTATATATTAGTATCGTTGTTTCTGCGTTACACGTATTACAAGCTAGAGCTTAGTTTGTTACCAGGGCATTTCAATATGTGTGAAATCGAAAAAATCTAATATGGCTGATGAATATAAACTTTTGTTTTTGCGGGTTCTCTCACGTAATACAAGTCAATATGGGTTTGTATAAATTACAAATAGATCTTTCATCAAAATTGTACAAGGCGTGCCCAATAATCAGAAAAGTGATTATTGATATATGTATAAACAACAGTAGGTATGAAATACAACCATTACCCCATTTTTGCCAACTCTTAAAAATGCCATTACGGATGCCTTTTTTATGGTTCCCGAGAACCAGCGAAGGGATTAACCCATCCTTATTTCGCCAATGGTATTCGGAGGTAACACCTAACAAGTAACGAGCTTGTTGCGGTGTTTTTGATGGTATAGCCTCGTTGTATAAAGTGGTCACCATTCCTGGTCCGGCCTTGTTATCATCTGCAACTCTTAATTAATACTAAAAAATGGAGCTTCAATAATGTGTACTAAATTTAAAGGCTACCCTTCTATTAACGAGTTATTAACCATCCTTAATATAAAATTATTTCATCTTTTAATCCACCTTGTAATAAAAAAAAATGGATAGCTACACAAGGACGTTAAACAAGCTTCAGTGGTTTCGCATGGGCGATGATGTCAGTCAGTCAGGGCCAGCTCTTATATTGATTTAACAGGCAAAGTAAGAAAGTTTAAATAAGTTTTTCAAATTAACTTTTTTACAAAATCTTTTTTAGTAACAATTGAATGTAAGGTATATTATGTAGATAGGGAGTTGCTTCAGAGACCCGATTTGCATATTCCTTTGTGTGCAAACCCGCCCATGCATACCCATTTCTACAGAACCTTCTTTACCGCGCTTGCCTATGTGCAAGTTTAATAAGTATTTACCTACTTACGCTTAAATTTGATAGTTGTCTTAAAATAATAAAGTATATAACAATATATTGATAAAAGGTTAAAAAGAAAACTAAACTTAGGCCTTGGCCGTATTTTTAAAGTTCCGAAATAAAAAATCCTTACGGCGGAATTCAGGTGTCTGTCTATTTGCGTGAATACCTCGACAACCACTAACCAGTGGCTAGTGTTTGTCAATTTACTTGAAATTTGCAATGGTTATAGATCTTGTTAATGTATGAAAAAGGGTACAATTTTAATATTTTATTACTCAAAATTTCCCCACTAATAAGGATTCAGGTGAACTAATGGGAATCGGGTGTAAGTATCAACAAAAATAAGTCGAATGTGCATCGAAAGAAAGCTATAACTTAGGTAATTCAAAACATTATTTTTTTAAATATAATTCGGTATTTTAATTATAGTTTAAAAAACTGCCCTTTGATTGAGATTATGTATGTCAAAATAATAATACTTAAAAAACCTTAAAAAAAGTAATTCCGGCCACTGCTGCACCGCCTGAAATAAAATAAAAATGTAATGGATTGACAAATAGCTAGTTGCATACAAGTATAGTTCAGGCTTTCAGTAACGCAGTTTGCGACTTTTTCAGAGCAACTTCACTCGAATGATACAACTTTTAACTTCCAACTTTCGGCATTGGTGCAGCACTCGTTTCGTAGTTTTCGTCAGTTGAAGTTTTTAATTTTATGAAACGTGAATAAGTTTCCTCATATGGCATCAAGTGGGGACTTTTTCACGTAGTTATAAGTTCGTTTTTGGTTTTATATATATATATATATATTAGTTTTATATTTTAATTTTATTATAAATTCAATTTCTCTTACCATCGCTCATCCAAATGCAAAAACCGACAAATGACCTACTAGTCGTCTTTTAAGCTGTGTATTCACCGGTTTTAGGAGACTACTGTTTCGATTACTTGTTGTGGTAGACTCCGTTTAGGGTGCGTTTACTAAGTACGTTTACTTACGAGGATATTAAAATGCACTCGATATACAGTGTGATCTTGAAAGGTTATACTTTGAGCTATTATGAGGCTCTACTGAGATAAAAGCGAAAAACTTTTACCACGTCCTATTATGTTTCCCTCTATCTTTACCTAGTACTATTATATCACCATATGCTTTAAAAAATGCTGTTTGTGAAGAAGTATGATGATTGCTTAATGCATTTTATGTTTAGTATTTGTTTGCTTATCTATAAACCACTCATCTATACACACCCTCTCTTCCGATGTATTATATATTATATTCATATTATTATTATCACTGACTAGAGACGACAATCAGAAATTGTTGTTATTTTTTTTTATTTATTTTTTTATTATCTTAGTGTCACCAGGAAGGAAACTGATACCTGTCATACAGGTTATTCTAGTACGGGTATCAGGACAACATTAAATATTGTGAAACATAATTTTTTGATACAATAAATATTTTTATTATTATTATTATATACGCTGTTGCTATTATTATTTGTATCACAATATTTTATCTGTTTAGTTTTTTTTTTTAAAGTTTAAATTTGGGTGCCTACTAACTTTTATATTTGGGATAATGGTGCTGTTTGTGCATTTACCTATATTTTTTGTAATTATTAACCATGTTATAACTAACTATTTTTGCACAATTGTGTGTTGTCCATAATAAAAAATAAATTTAAAAAAATGCTTTATATGACAATAACTTTTTTCAGTACTACTTTAGAATTTCCTCTAAAAAAATATTTATTTAGTTATTTAAATCTTTTTTGTCTATATAATACAAAGCGGACTTAATGCCGCTAGGTTTGCCTGGTAGAACCTTCGGGGCAATCAATGCAGTTAATAAGAGAGGTAGGTATGTAATACAGTAACATACTCGGTTACTGGTTAAGCAAAGTGATTATTATATAAAATACTTACAATCTAATATACACTACTTGGATATATCTTATATATATATATATACATACAGAAACTACATATACATTATACTACACAATGATCTAAAATGATATTATGGAACCTTAAAATAACAATTGGCATTAAGCTCTTGAGTAGTCATTAACGACGACTTCGCGTCAATAATACGGTTTAATCGTCGGATTCTTCGGAACTGCGATCGAAGTTGGCAGTCGATTAGTAAAATTTATAGACGAGGCTTAAATATAGAACCCGTAGAAATTCCGTAAATTCAAATTCGGATTTTTTTTTATTAGTGTCACCAGGAAGGAAACTGATATCTGTCATTCACAGGTTATCCTGAAACATATATATTTTTATGAGATCTCGGCATATGACCTCACATCTACCTGATGGAAAACAGTATGAAGGTCCAAGAACAAATGCAACCAACAATTACGATCTACGATGCAATCAAGATTTTTATTATTTTTAAATACACTTTAACTTATACTAAAAATAAAATGCTATTTAATTACTATATATATAAATATATTATATCTCCTATCCCTCTATACTCTATAGTCATATAGGTATATACGAGTACATACGCATACTATGAGTAGGTACTGTATCGAATTGTGGTTTGTTAGAAAGCCTACTTTATTATTAGGTTTATTGAAGAAGGAAACTTGTTTTCCGCCCACATATTTGCCCAATATTGGCAAACATCGGGACACAATTACGTTATAGGCACAATGAAGCAACCACAAAAACTTACCTCTATAATCAAATGGTTTCCGCAATACTTTTTGCAGATCTTTAATATTATTATTAATATTGTTTTTATTTTATTAGAGCACAACATGGTGACTTTCTATGTACCTGATGGGGAGCAGACCTACAAAGTCCATGAATGGGGTCAATCAATAATTGTTCTTAAACAACATCGATGCAGTAGTCTCCTGAAAACCGGTGAACCCACAGACTAAAACCGAAACTTGACGGTTTTTGCATCTGTATGGGAGGTGGTTATAAATAAATATTATTGTATTGACGTTAGGTTGGTATTATAGTAAAACTGTAACCACAAGATGCAAAATCGCAATCTTGTGACCTAGTTGTGTTTCGGTTTTAGTCTGTGGGTTCACTGGTTTTCAGGAGATTACTCCATCTTTTTTTTTGTCGATATGGTAGTCTCCTTTCAGGGTGCGGCTATGAAATATTTGTCTGATTGTCATATTTGAAAAAAACTCGCTCTACTAAATTAATAAAATAAACGTTTATAACTTTATATAAGTTATAAGTAATTTTCATAAATGTTTATGAAAATTACTTTGATTGAAAGCTCAATGTCCACGTCCAAAGTTTTCCCATTAAAAGTTGGCGTCACGTGCAAATTATTTGGGTAAAGGGAGACACCCCCCTATACTTGGACTCCTTTCAGACTGTACTTAGGTGTTGTTTGTAAAAGCGTTCAAAATTGTTCCACTTATTACGCTGTTTTTACTCATACTGATAGAGGAGTTGAGAATAGAATTACCAAGGTTACTCTTAAACTGTTGAGTAGAGAATTGACACCTACAGATGGTTTAGCACTCAAAAGAATTTCAATTTTTTATATTAATATGCCGCCTCCGTGGACTAGTGGTTGCCTTTGTCGTCGTATCCGGAGGTCATAAATTCGATTCCCACTCATGGCAAAATAAAATAGTACGATTTTTTGTACAGGTTTCATTATTCTGGGTATTTATAAAATATAATATGTATCCTTGCTTCTGATATATATAGTACAAGCCTAATTTGTGGCCAGGGAAATATATATTTTAAAATCCTTCTATTATTATTATGCTCAACAATGCGTATGTGTGCTATTTTTATTAATTTTTACAGCACGCGTAATAAATTTGAAAGTTAAAAACCTTAAAAAAGAGCGAAGGTGAAGGCTCTTTTTTATGTAACTTAACCATATTGGTTAGCATCATCACAAGTTAATGAAAGTGGATGACTAACATAAAGTATTGATCGATCCCACTATGTTGGCCGCGAAAAATACAAATAATATTATAATTCTAACATCATAACTCTCTCATTACAGATATCTATTTTAAAAGAAATCGATGCACCAGAAAACCTTTAAACAAATAGACAGATACTAAGTAGGTTTTAAAAAATGTGAGCTGAGTATGTGACTCTATTTCTACCAGATGAGAAACATGATGTGATGAAGGTTCAACATAAATGCAACCCACAATTATTACGAGCTACGCAACCGTGGTTGGTACCCACATCACGTCGTTTAGTATGCCTAGACACGCTTCGTTTAAAGGACTTTAGGTTATAAGATAAAGGAAACGCATAAAATTTGACACATTTTGTATGGGAAATATATCAAATTTTAACTTTTAATATTAAAAATGCGCCGTATGTTCGTCAGAATATTCTTATTCGGTATATTCGGTGTATTTTTTAAATGATTGTATTCGGCAGAATATTCGGTTAGTTTGGCGAATGATCAAATATTTAGAATTACAAATAGTATTATGTTAGAATTCATATATATGTTTAACATGCTTTATTATATTTGTAAATGGAACAAGCACACCTAAAATATATATAACAATCAAATAAAAAATCAAATTTTATTTATAATCAAATTTCCAACAAACCAAAATGCTCTCCACCTGAAATTTATCTACCTATGTAATCTACAGTTCTGATATAGTTTTAAAATAAACGAATTCCGAAACGGATAATTCGACCGATTATTCGTATTCGGTTGAACCCATATTTGCGCATCTCTAGTTATTATACAATTGGTATAGTAGAATAAGATCTCAGATAGATAACATTTAAAAATCTAAATATTAAAGCAGAAAATGTTAGTTCAGTACACAAGTCTATAATGCCGAAGCTCTTAGCTTAGTTCTGTAAGTTAGTTCGAGTGTTCTTAACTTCGCATGCTCCACTGTAAGCAGTTGTAAGTTGGCTCGTTTTAGGCCCCGCGAGGATATCTCACATATGAGTAATATCTAGAATAGTTGTTTTTGGATTAGGAATTTAGTTAAGATGACTGATGTGACTGTATATGCCAAAATATTATGTTTTGTTAGCAGGACGACACAGTCATGTCGAATTAGTTAGAGGGTTATACGCTTAATATTTCATTAGTTCAGTCCGTTAGTAAATTTTGACTGATACCAGAACGATGAATGACCTGTCCATACAAGAAAATAATAAAATTTCATCAGTTTACACGTTCATTCCTGTACGTATATTCTGACCAAACTGATGGACTAAACTGACGGAAACTGAGCGTGTAACCTCCCTCTTAGATTATAATTTATGGCATGACGTGGGACCTTGCATCTACCTGATGGTTAACAGACCTACCAAGTCCTTGAATAGGATCAATCAATACATTGTTATTTAACATCATTGGTTAATTTATATTTAATGTGTTCGATTAATAAACTGTCTTTGCCAAAGCATTGTTGATGATTATTATTGATGGCATATGTGATAATAATTATTGTATGTGGTACATTAGTTCTTCTATATATTTGTATTAATTTTCTCTTATATTTGTCTCTTATTTTGCAACTACTACTGAGTTGGCTAAAAGCTAAAGTTTTAAAAGCTTTTAAACGGAGGCCTCGTAAAGTTAATTCTTAATAAAACTCCGTGGTTAATGACTGTACTTTAAAATATTTGTGGTTTTATAAGATCTAAGGAGACGGAAACTCTTGGAAAACTTCCTAGTTTCAAGAAGTTGGAAACTTTACAGAAATTATTTATTAAAATTCCCAACAACGAAACATTTTTTTATTCAATTATATATATGTCTCATTTTAGAAAAAAAGTTATATAGGTATTATATTTTTATTTAATAAAGAAATGTTATTTAAGTATATTTATTAAAAAAAAACTATTACAGCATACAGAAAATAAATAGTGCTACAAGCTTAGCATACAAACTTGGAGTTCTTTTGCTCATACTCTACATTAATTTGAGTAAATATATAATCAGTTATTATACATAATATTATACATTTATTTTATAAAATATTGAAATGCATATAATTGTATTAAAGTAGGTATTCCAAATTTAAACTTTCTATAATAAATGGTTTTTATTTTCGGAAATGAACAAATTAATTATCCTAGAAGTATAATTGTTATCTTTTTTTATTACCTACATATTATTTCCTTACAAACCCATTTCCATCATTTAATATTAAACAATGCTCGTACTAGATAACCACCTACTAACACTAAATCTGTTCTATTACAGCTCGGGTGAGGCTATAAATTGCAATAAGGTTACACGTCGTCACTTCACGGTGCCTGCATCTTTATGCATGCACTCCCGCGTCTATTATGCACGGTTATAACCTTTATGCCACATATTGGAGATAGTTCATGAAAATTATGTCGCTTCTCCGTTCATAATATGTTATTCAAAGCATATTAGAGATTGTGTAGCACGAAGTTATGTTTAGAACACTTCCAAGCTGACAAGATTTAAGATCTCCTTGCAGCGCAAAATAGTAATAAATGTAGGACAATAGAAACCACTACACTAATACAGTATATAATTAATAAAAACCCAGACTATAAAAAACGGATATATTTTTTTATGTCACGCTAAGAAAACTTTGTTTCATGATAAAATTCTAACTATAATTTATATATTTACTGGCTGACCACCTCAACTTCGTGTGCGTAAAGCTCTGTTGGGCTCAAAAGAAATAATTTTTCACCGTTTTTACAACATTTTTCATTGTTGCTCCGCTCCTATTGGTCGTAGCGTGATGTTATATTTTTTGTTTGATGCTCCACTCCTACTACCTCACGTAGCCCAGCGTTCCTCGATAATTGGGGATAGCCCAATTATCGAGGAACGCTGGGCTACGTGAGGTAAACTAACATAATTTTTTAATTGGAACCAGTAGTTCCTGAGATTAGCGCGTTCAACTAAAGAAACAAACAAACTCTTCAGCTATATTATATTAGTATAGATTACTTCGTCTAGCTGATATTAATATCTCAATACAAAATGTTATTATTTAACCAATAACAATCCTTATAAACGAAATACGATAGAGAAGCCCACGCCCGCTTACAACTATCTCAAAACTGCATTCACACTAAGCACCTAACAATTTGACAAGTTGCTTTCTCAAGCGCTTACCAATAACTCCGGACTTATGACTAAGTGACCACGCTTTATTCAACCCGTATGGGATTAAATATTTACCCGTTTTTTAATGCCGCTGTAATTAAAATAGTGATAAACTCTTTTATTTTGTATACTTGGGTCGAGAGTTACACTTATTGCTTAGGCTATGTACATAGTGTTACGCTGTCACCAATAGTTAATTGGTCATCTAAAATGTAACTACAAAGTTTTGGATTTACAGTACTTTTTTGCTTGTATTATTCCAGGATGTTTCTCTTAACGGGTACGATTTAAGCAAGTTTATTCTACTGCAGTACATATCCATCGTTCTAAAGTCATCAGCGCTATACGTCAGACCGCAGCGTCTGCGGCACTTTATATAACAACTAGCTGACCCGCGCAACTTTGTCTGCGCGTTTAAATTTAACCATTTACGCAGCGTACGCTCTCAAAAGGAATATTTTTTCCCCGTTTTTGCAACAATTTTCTTTGTTACTCCGCTCCTATTAGTCGTAGCGTGATGTTATATAGCCTAAAGCCTTCCTCGATAAATGGATTACCCAACACGAAAATATTTTTTTAATTCGAACCAGTAGTTTCTGAGATTAGCGCGTTCAAACAAACAAACAAACAAACAAACAAACTCTTCAGCTTTATAATATTAGTATAGATAATAAGGACGTATGACACATATCGCCCATGTCCCTAAATCTGGCGCTTTCGACTTATGTGTCCTACGATTCGGTACGGTTCGATATATTCGAGTGAAAGGTGACAGATAGAAAACTGTCAGTTACATTTGAATACATCGAGCCCACATGCATGTCGAAAGCGCGAAAATTGTCCCTCTGGTCAAAAAACTATGCTCTAGGCTTGTACTATGTGTACCAGAAATCATACATATAATATTTTATTAACACCCACTATGCCAAACTGTACAGAAAAATGTATCTAATTTTTTTTTAGTTTCCAAACCTTAATTTTGTTATAATATGATTGTCAATTTTATACAAAGCATCTTGTTCGTCATATTCTTTCTTCAACAAGATTATTTACTTTGTCCTTACATGTATCCTATTTTTAGCGTTCGCAGCGAACGTGTGAAACCAGCAATAGAATCGCTTTACTTTTGAAAACAAAAGTTATTCCCTATCCCTAACGTTTCTAACTTAAATTTTAACGTTAAATTTTACCATAATTAAACATAAATTGTAAATAATAATTTTGACTACAAAAATATAATTTGGTTATTTACAAAAATGTTTAGTCACAGTTAGGGATGGGTCAATGAAAAATTTCATTTCAATGAAATTAAAAATATGTGAAATATATGAAAAATTTCAAAACTCCTTGAAAAATTTCAAATCGAGTGAAAAATATTTTTGTTTTAATAAACTCCGAATTTTAATGATTTTACGCGTGTATTAAAACTTCCATTATTTTGTACTAAGTAAATATGTTTTATATTATGAAAATTCATTATTTAAATTATAATTGGATTTTATTGAAAATTATATAAAAAAAGTTGCTTGTCTTGCTTTTTGGAGATACCTTGCTTCCGCCTAAAATGAAATAGATATAATATTATCAATGATACATACTAATACTTAAACTACTTCGGAAATATGGTCATACTTGCGCAGGCCAAAGACAAAACGTCTACATATCACAAACGTATTAAGTAGATACTGAGTAAACATCAGCCTTAGCACGGCCAATTGTCAAAACGATGTGGCGTGACTTTTTGCTAACACATTATGGTGGCGATGGGGAAAAATTCCCACTTAATAAAAAAGAGTGGAAAAATTTCTACCCTATAAATAAAGTAGGAAAAAATTAGTAACTTTTGAAAAAAAAGTGGGAATAATTTCCACTTAATGAAAAAGTGGGGAAAATTATAACTTTTTGAAAAATGGGAGAAAATTCTCACTTTTAAAAAGTAGGAAAGAGTCCCATAGTAGTCAAATTGAATATTTCTACTTTTTTAAGTGGGAAAAATACCCTTTTTTTTTAAAGTAGGAAAAAGTCTTACTTGACGACCAAATATTTTTTTAGTGAGATTTTTTTTAAAGTCCCACTTTTTAAAAAAGAAGGAAAAAGCCCCACTTGACGAAAAAATGTTTTTTTTAGTGGAAAAAAAATCCCATTTTATAAAAAAGTGGGAAAAAATATTTTTTATGACATGAGTCTTGTCTTGAAGTGGTCGTGCTGCAACTTTAGGATAAGACTGATGTGAAAAATTGTCAAAGGACACACTCTCATGTCTTGTCTTGGATGTGGCAGACACTGGGAGCGCTTCAGCGAATGCATACTGGCGAAAATGCTGATATCAGCGACGTGGTAGTACCTGGAAAGATCGGAGGACATGTGTAAAGCAAGCTTCTTAGCATGTTGGCAAAAGGGAAGTGGTAAATTATTAAATAATACTGGAGATATGGCTCCCAAATCCAATCTGCTCAGCATGTGTTTAGAACCAATGATCATGACCTGAGTCTTGCAGGGGTTGACTAGAATACCGAGACTTTGCGAACGTACCCGAATAGCCTCCAAATCGCTATTCAAGTTGGTAATCGCGGCATTTACGTCGCTCATTTCAAAGCGATAGTTGCCAGTCATCGACATACAGATGGTAGGAACTGAAGTTTATTACTTGAACCATGGCATTTATGAAAACCGAAAAGAAAATAACACCCCACCCTGCGGGTCTATGCAGGTGACCCAAGGAGCACCAATCCAAAAAGACGTTGTCTACCCGTATGCGCTACTTGCGTTCGCGAAGATAGGAATCGAACCACTGTGCCGCAGTAGGATAAATATTTAGTGAACGAAGATAACCAATGAGAATATCATGATCTACAGTTAATTGGCGTTGCCATAGTCCAAAAGAACAAGCAGTGTTAGTTTTTTCTCATCCATAGCATTTGTTTATAACATCTATAGCAGAGTTGGTGCTATGAGACAATCAAAAGCCAGACTGCCGCATGTTCATCAAATATTTTTTGTTTAGAAAATCAGTGAATTGCCTGTGGACATCGTGTTCAACTTTAGATCATGTCTAATCTTCGGACTTTGGACTTAAGAATAGGAGGAAGAGAGAGCTACTGTGTACGACTGGAGTATAGGTACCGTGCCGTGAGGCGTGTGTTAGAATCTTGTAAATAAATAAGTTATTCATAATTAAATCGATTAATATCAATACCTATAATTCATCGTTATGAATAAATTATTCATGATTAGGGTTAAATAAAAGAAAATATGAAACTCAAAGATTGTATTCTAATAAATAACTTAACTTTATAATATATCGGATAATTAACGTAAATTGAATAACAAACTACTACTATTATTATTAAGAATCAGAAACACAATAAGAAGATTTTATTATATTATTAAAGTATAACAAAATATATCAGGGTTTAATATAATTTAGTTATAAACTTATTAGGTACTTACTTTTATCAAAATTTGGTTATAATTAATATAATAACAACAATTGTATTATAGATATCAAAGAAGTATACTTAACTTGTTTATTCAGGTACACTTGTTAATATGACGAACTTATTTTATATTTGTCGCAAAACGTGTACAGCGTGCTGTGTGTTTTCTTCCTCAATCGCCATCTTGCCTCTGGTACTATATTCAGCCTGACTTATTTATTTCTTTTTCAAGAGGCCAAGGCAACAAAACACACAGCCACAGATTGAAGCAAAGACAATAATTAAATTAATCGAATACAAAACAAATCGATATAATATTATTATTAAAATATATAAATGATCAAAGTATATCTTATTACGTATTGGTATGCGATATCAATGGTTATTGATTAATCGAATACTGAAATATATCTACATAATAATCTAACACGGCCATTCTGATAAATGCTTCGTTCTCGAAGTATTATATATACAACCTCTTTTTTTTTTATAATAACTTTTTATTATTAAACAGAACAATCCTTTAAAATAAAATCATCAATTATTTTTATAATTATTTTTTATAGCTACATGCTCTGACATATCCAGCCCCATTACCCGCTGCCGGTAAAGACCAGGCTGGCATAGACATGTAACCGACCAGCGGTTTCTGTAATATAGCCAAGTGTCCTGACATGCTAACCCCATCACCCGCTTTAACGTTTTATTTGTATATACATGTTTTATAATTAGTACTTATTGAAATTATTTAAATATATTATGTTATATTGTTATGTAGTATTTTACATTGGGTAAGTAATCATATAATTCATAGGTAATAAGTAGTAAAAATTAAATCTAATTCAAAACAACAATGAAATCGTTTAAAACATATTTGCCTATATAAAAATGTATATAATATTATAAAAATAATTTCGTAGTGTTTTTTTTAATATTTATTAATTTTATATATATTACAATACTATATGGTAGGTATATTAACAGAAGGATCATCTTGGGCCCATTCTCCTGGCCAAAAACGTAATTTATCTTTTGAGACTATAAGACTTCTTCGTCCTCTGCCACGTAAATCAAAACGATCGTTATCTAATATTGAACTAATTTCATAAGGTCCCCTAAACTTTGGTCTTAGTTTTTCATGACGCCTGTGATCCTGATAGACGTAGACAATATCACCAACATTATAAGTTTTATTGTTTCTGCGAACCGCATCAAAACGAACCTTAAACGTTTGAGCTGTTTCTTCAAGACGAACATAAGCAAGTTCCCTATCCGCTTGAATATCAAAATTCTGTTCATCATCTCCCCTTCCAACTTCTCTAAGATGAGCCTGAATACTAGGTATATTTGCATTACGACCTATTAGCAATCTTATGGGAGAGAATCCAGTTGATTTTTGTATAGTGGTATTTAATGATTGTTGGACTTTCCATAATTCGTTCGGCCAATCTGACGCATTATTACATTTGGCGGTCAACATGTTAATTACGGTTGACACGTATCTTTCAGCCTGACCATTGCCACGAGGAGTACCAGTTGCTATCATGTGATGGTCGATATTTAATTCCCTGAACAATGAACTTATTATATTTGAACTAAAATTGGTACCGCGATCCGTAATTACTAATGATGGAGTTCCAAATAAAGTGACGGTTTCACGGATAATCGGTACTAACTCTTGTGAACATAACGTTTTCAGTCTATTCAAAATACAAAACTTTGTAAAACCATCAATAGTCAATAAAATATATTTATAGCCTTCGGTAGACTGTGGGAACGGCCCTGTACAATCTAAATGTACCGTGTGAAAAGGTGCTGCCGTTTTATTTACTGGATGTAAAAATCCCTGTTTTGGACCAGCATGACCTTTTCTCTCTATACATATCAAACAATGATATATATATTTCTTTACAAAGGCTGCCATAGATGGAAACCAAAAATTTTCTCTAATCTTATCTATTGTCTTATAAAATCCTACATGACAATTATCATCATGAAATTGCCTTAAGATGTCAAACCGACTACCCTTAGGAACATAAAGTTTTGGCGGAGAATCTGGACGAATCTTATAACACAGCATATTATTTTCCACCACATACTGGTTCTCGTCCAAATTCCCCGCCTCTACCCGTTCGATAAGTGAAGCCGTTTCGGGGTCGTTTTGTTGTGAAATCTCTAGCCAGGATCTAGGATCGTTTGAAATTAAATTAATAGTGTTATGCGAACGAAGTAATTTGTTATGTTCATTTGTAGTCTTAGACATTTCCACAGGATTGCGACTAAGAAAGTCCACATGACTAATATACTTACCCTTCTTGTAAATAATTTCAAAGTCGAAATCCTGTAAAAATGTCTACCAACGTGCCACACGGGGCGATAAATCTTTCTTATTTGCCGTAGCTTTAATTGAATTGCAATCAGTAATAATTTTAAATTTAATGCCCAGGAGATAAACTCTAAATTTCCTTAAAGCATTATAAATGGCTAATGTCTCCAAATCATAAGAACAATATTTTGAATCAGCTGGGGATGTTCGTTTACTAAAATAGGCAACCACCTTATTAATATTATTATGCTTTTGCAAAAGAATTGCACCATAACCCAATGAACTTGCATCTGTATATAGTTCTGTTGGGAGTTCTGGATTATAAATACTAAGCAAAGGTTTTGAAACCAAACACTACAGTGTTTGGTTTCAAAATTCAATTTGGGTATCACATAATCCCGGGCCTCATCCTGTTCGGGTCCCCATTCCCATTTTTGATTATTTTTTGTTAATTTTGTAATACACGCTGTACGTGGAGCAAATTCTGGGATAAATTTACGAAAATAGCTAGCTAAACCTATAAGTTGCCGCGCCTGCTTTACCGTTCGAGGGATTGGTGAATTTACTAAGGCAAATATCTTACTATCACTCGGTCTAACACCTTCTCCAGAAATGTGTCTACCCAAATATTCTATGCTATTGACAAAAAAATTTACATTTCTTCAGATTTATTGTAAAACCCGAAATACAAAGTGCACTAATTGTTTGTTCTAAATATGACAGACCTTCGTCAATAGTGGAGAAAGGAATTAATAAATCATCAATATATATTAGTAAAAAATTTAAATGTTTAACTGATTTAGTTATCGCTCGTTGAAAGACAGCCGGGCCATTGCATATACCAAAAGGCATTTTTAAAAATTCATAGTGCCCATCTGGTGTTATAAAAGCTGTATATTTAATGGAATCATCAGCGACAGGTATTTGATAAAATCCGTTTTTCATATCTATAGATATAAACATTTTGGCACCGCCTAATCTGTCTATCTGATCATCTATCAATGGTAACGGGTACCTGTCTTTCTCAATAATTTTATTCAGAGCACGATAATCTATGCACAGGCGATCATTACCACATTTCTTTTTGACTAGAAGTACAGGACTTGCATATGGAGAATGGCTTTCGCGGATGATTAGTTTGTCAAGTAAGTCTTGTATAATAATATTTACCTTCTGCCTTTCAACGGGCGCTAACCTATAAGGACGATAATAGACTACTTCAATTGTTTTTAACTGAATATGTAGCTGGCCAGTGCGAACCGTGCCAACATTATCACGTGTTGGTAGTATGTTAGGGTATTTCTTAAAAGTATTTAAAATTCTTAGTTGTAAGTTTTCTTCCAGATTATTAATACAAGAAACTAATTCTTCTAACGGGTTATCTAAACTGACATCCGCTAAATTAATTTCACTTTCTGATATCTGTTTACGTACTACCCTACATCCCTCGGAATCTGTGATGATTTTAATATCCGGGTGGTCGACAACGTTCCTACCGATAAGAATGTCATAATTAAAGTCACTGTCACGTGCTACATAAAAATCTAATTCAATGCAGATATCCTTAAATTCTACAGGCACTGTAACAATTGCAAATATATGTATACTACCACTACCGATTCCGTTTACATACATAGATATAGGTAATAAATGACAGCCAATTTTTTTTGCCACTGACTCCTTCATAATACTACAGGTAGCTCCCGTATCAATAAGTGAATTTATTGATACATCTTTAATAGATACTCGAGTAAGTTTTAAATTTAAAGGGACATTTATAGTATTAATAGTTGGTACTAGTCAACTTTGAGAATTACTTGGGTTATTGCTTAAAGTTTGTTTTGAAGGGTTCACACGTTTAAAGAAACAAGTTGTTTCATCATGACCAACTTTCTTACATACCGTACAACTTTTAGTACTTTCTGTAGGATATGGATCCTTGGGTAATTTATTTTTGAAACATTGCGATTTGATATGACCTTGTTTACCACACAAATAACAAGTCTTAATATGTGGGTTATTATCAGTATTCGAATCAGGTTTAAACCGTTTATTACTACTTATAATAGGTGAATTTTCTAAGTTCTGATCCGGTCGCTTTCTAGATTTAACGTAAGCAGAGAACAAAGTAATCAATTCAGACGTTGTTTTAATACTACTGTTAAAAGATGCCATTTTAACATTAACATCTCGAATTCCACCACAAACTAATTCAATTAACTGTGCCTCAGAAAAAGAAATTTTTGTATTTTTTAAAAGTCTAATTTTTTCTCTAGCATATTCACAGTAAGAATCAGCAGAGTCCGATGTATACACCACTGCTTTATACAATTTTTCAGAAAGATTTTTCTTTTCAGGATACAAAGATATTATTTCAGTTCGAAAGTTTTCCCACGATCTACCATCTTGTGGTTCCCAGGATTCGTACCAAATTAAAGCAGAGCCCTTAAGGGCCTTACCTACTTTTGCAACCTTGGTTATACCACTCCAACCAAACTCTTCACCTAGCTTGTCTATATTGTCGCACCAGGCCGCCGCTCCGCTGTCGCTGGTTGATGGGTCAAACACTGGCAATGCGACGTCATCTTGTCGACGGCCGCTGGATAAGGCGTCGCGAATAGCGGCCAGAAGACCATGGAGAACCTCTTGATCCATACTGGTTAATTCCTGAAACATTTAATTAATTGTGTACAATAAATACCATCGTGGCATTCTGATCCCACTTCTGATGTTAGAATCTTGTAAATAAATAAGTTATTCATAATTAAATCGATTAATATCAATACCTATAATTCATCGTTATGAATAAATTATTCATGATTAGGGTTAAATAAAAGAAAATATGAAACTCAAAGATTGTATTCTAATAAATAACTTAACTTTATAATATATCGGTTAATTAACGTAAATTGAATAACAAACTACTACTATTATTATTAAGAATCAGAAACACAATAAGAAGATTTTATTATATTATTAAAGTATAACAAAATATATCAGGGTTTAATATAATTTAGTTATAAACTTATTAGGTACTTACTTTTATCAAAATTTGGTTATAATTAATATAATAACAACAATTGTATTATAGATATCAAAGAAGTATACTTAACTTGTTTATTCAGGTACACTTGTTAATATGACGAACTTATTTTATATTTGTCGCAAAACGTGTACAGCGTGCTGTGTGTTTTCTTCCTCAATCGCCATCTTGCCTCTGGTACTATATTCAGCCTGACTTATTTATTTCTTTTTCAAGAGGCCAAGGCAACAAAACACACAGCCACAGATTGAAGCAAAGACAATAATTAAATTAATCGAATACAAAACAAATCGATATAATATTATTATTAAAATATATAAATGATCAAAGTATATCTTATTACGTATTGGTATGCGATATCAATGGTTATTGATTAATCGAATACTGAAATATATCTACATAATAATCTAACACGTGCGTGCAGTGATTTTATCCAGCAATGTAGTCTGCATTCGAATTGACAATTCTGGTTCAGATTAGGCTATATTTACATACTTCTTGTATCTAAATCAGAGTCCTAACTAAATAACACATTCCAACTCTATTATGTTTAGAATTTCGCGGTTAGGATTAAGGACATTTAGAGATTTATTTATCTTTAGAAATAAATAAACACAATAAATCAGTACCTACCTACTAATTATCTTAAACAAATAAAGTGTGTTAGATGTGTTTCTTACTAGGTAAAATATATAAATGGAAGCTATAAAATTATAGCTTCAATTTATATATTTTACCTAGTAAGAAACACATCTAACACACTTTATTTGATACCTAGTAAGATACCTACCTACTAAGTAATTTTAAGTGTAATCAAACGATGACTCGAGTTTAGGATATGAAAGACAAGACAATAATTAAGTATATTTTATAAACACACTTTTTTTTAAACATTTTCACCAGAATAAGTCCTTTTATGTTATTATGTTCCTCGCTGATTACGATTTTTTAGTATAATTTTAGAAATATCCAAAATTATATAATTTTGTTAATTCGCTACATTGTAAAACAATTTAACTTTTTATAAATCAGACTATTGTATTATTAAGAATAGTGTACACATACATACTCGTATATACACATTTTTATAAGAAAAATATTTTTCACAACAAACGTGAATTTTTCAACACCAAATGAAATTTTTCCGAAAAATTTCATTGCTTGAAAAATTTCATGAAATTTACCCATCCCTAGTCACAGTACATAAGTGTTCAAAACTTTCAGCTACCAAATCATACATACAAGCAACTCTCACGCTAACTCTATGCAAATTCTAAGTCTTACAGCTGTAGTTAAGCTCACGAAGTTGACTTTAGGATCCGGTATTAATAATAAAATCCTTTATAGCTTTCATATTATTAACTTAATAGATTTTATATTTTAGTTTTATTCAATTTTAAGCTAATAAAATTCAAATCTAAATCTCATCTTCTAGATTTTATGCTTCAGTCAATCTACGGGTAAGAGTACGTGTGTTATTTTTATAGTTGGATGCATAAGGAGGCTGCCTATTTCTGATCTTATTTTTCGCTCGGATTTTTAAAACGAACGAAATTGAAAATTATTGCTAATAATATTAGGCTACTAGTTATTATCACTCATGCTTCATAGTATTAAGTATAAAACATTTAAAATATATATATATAATATATATTTGCCTTTGTATTTTATTCAATAAAGATAATTTAAAATAAAATAAATAATAAAATACCTAAAGTCCGTTTGTTCTGAGGCTCTACCATGGGTTTGCGCATTGTAGCAACGTAACGTATACATGTGAGCAACAACCAATAGGGCAGGTTATTTTTGTGAACAGGATTAAATAAAGCGATCCTATTGGTTTTTGCTCACGTATACGTATACAAATAGGTTACGTTGCTACAATGCACAAACCCATGGTAGAGCCTCAGGAAGCAACTATAGGGTTTAAGGTTCTGAAGCCAAGGATATCGGCAAAAATAAATGTGTTCTTTTAAATGAGATCACTAGAGATTCCCGGTCCGGATATTTCTTTAAACCAAGGATATCACTGGCACAGTACAAAGAGGTAATGCTGTCAGTGTTAAGGGAACCTTCGGGCCGGACAGAATCGGGATCGAGACATAGTGATCATATTTTTTTGCTATTTATATTTTTCCCCTATTATTTTTACTGTTTAGTTATAGTTTATATTGATAGAATTTTATATGTATATAAAGTAGATTAATATCGTTATTTCTAGTACTCATAATACAAGCCAATACCTTAGTTTGTGACCAGGGAAATAATAATAGTAATAATACGTAGGATAATTTACACATTTTGCTCTGGTTACCAACTAAGCTCTAGGCTTGTACTATGTGTATTAGAAGTCACACACGATATGTGTGAAGTGACCTAGAAATTATTATTATATGAGTAGGTTTATTTTTCTCAGTATAATTATTTTTTATAATATGTAAATCATTTTGAATATGATTTAAAAATATTTATAAGTTTATTTTCATAAATATTTTTTTGAAAAATGCATTTTTTTATCATACACCAATTGTATGATAAAAAAGGGCAGGATTGCAGGGATGTTACGATAATCTCTTATTACCGGCGAACAGACGGTTGGGCGGATATTATGTCCCGCGCCCTCCGAAGAGAATTAAGTGCCAAAAAAAGAGAAAAAACAGTATATACCTACGCGGTTTCGTTACCACCGCCCATATACGTGAATAAACCGTCAAATGACTAGATCATGTTTCGGTTTTAGGTTGTGGGTCTTCAGGAGCCTACTGCATTGATTTCTTATCAAGCTAATAGTCTTCTTTCAGGGCGTGATTATACGAAACGAGAAATTTATTTCACGATAAAGCAGCGATAATATTTCAGTATATACTTGTACCTAATGAAAATTCGTCTTTATCGCCGCCCATTTCGTAACTGCATCATTTAGCTGGCATAATGAGGACATCCAATGCTGTTAAATAACAATGTATTGATCATTTATGTACTTTGTAAGCCTACTTACCATCATAATAATAAAGCCATTTATTCTACAATATTTACATCTTAATAATTAATTCAATCTTTCATAGCACGAAAAATAAAAAGGAAAAATGCTCAAAAATCATAATGGAGTGGTACCCGAGAGGTGCGAAAAGGAGAATAGGGAAAGACCAAAGATTTGGTTTCGGTGGGAGGATGAAGTTTGGAAATTTGGAGGTGCTTTATGGACAAGAACTACAAAGGACAGCGCGAAATGGAAGTTGTTGTAAGAGGCCCATATCGTAAGACATACTTACCATCAGGTGGATACAAAATCACATAAAGTATCCCATCTTAGATAGCCACCTTTCAGCTTGTATAATCTGTCACTTGATAGTTGACTGAAGTTAGAGAGGTAGTCATTAAAAGTTATGGAGTGGCCGCTCTCCGCGCCAACTATTAAGGCCTTGGGAAGCGGCACTAATTGCTACCGAGAGCTCTTACACTGCGGCTATAAAAAGTTTGTCTAGTAAATAGCTTGGTTGTTGATAATTGTGTCGCTCAAATTATAGTTAATCGACTGTTCATTTTTAGGATTCTATTCCTTTATAGAAAAAAATGGTAGCTACATCTTTATCAACGGCATTTAAATATGTATTTCAGAATTTGTATGAAATATTTTGTTGGTTTGGTAAGAGTGAGGTGAGTGAGTTTTTATACGGGTCTTTATAACATCGCTAGGTCGACCGACAGGGAAAATGCAGGTAAGGCGACGATGTATCGCGACGCTATCAATCAATCGACAAAGTCGATGGTTGTAGAAGGGGTAACCACCGACTTCGATACCGCGACATCTCATGTATTACATACAGATTATATTTCCAAAATTCATTATATCATTTTTTTTTTGTAGTTAAATAGTCAAACTGACTTATAGCATTGAACGGTCAATTCACATAACGCTGTTAATTTTTTTGTAGTACCGTACCATTTTTTGTAGTACCGTACCATTTTTTGTAGTACCGTTTCGGTGGTTACCCCTTCTATAACCATCGAAGAGATCGATACCATTATCGAACTCGGTGGTTATCGTGCAATATGAATTTTAACAGACAAATGTCAAAATCCATACAATTATGACTGAGACGACGCGACGCGAGATTTAGTCTCCCCTGCGTCTCTAGCTAACCCCCAGTTTGCGTTATTTTATTTTATTTATTACAGACTTATCACCAGCACATTTACAAATTCAGTTATATAAACAATAATTAAATGTGATTACATAAGTGCAAATATGTTATTTATAGAAAAGCACATATTACAAAATTACAATAATTAGTACACATATAAAACACACATTAAATTAATACTTTTCTTTTTATAATATATGTTATAAAACTTCAAGAAAGTGCTTTTTATCATTAATTATTGACACTTCGAATAAAATAATACATACATATATATATTTTAAGCAATTCAGTTCAACATTATACAAATATTTTATTATTATTAACATTATATATTATTTATCATTGAAATTTGTAGTAAAATTATACTTCCGATTTAAAGAAAAACGTTATAGAGCATAAACAGTCAAGTGAACCGTTCAGCCATCGTATCGTCGAGTTCACTGATACTTAGGAGACTGCATCAGTTTCTTGTTAGAATAATAGTCTATCAGGTTGTGGTTGCGAAGCGGGTGGTTGATTTGACGATAAACCAGCGAGAATATTAAAGTACACTCGTAATGCGAATTCGTTGTTGTCGCCGCTCGTTTCGTAACCTCAAAATTTAGCTGGCATAGTGGGAGCGATCAATGCTATTAAACAACAATGTACTGATTGATCCTATTTATGACTTTATATTCCAGCTTACCATCAGGTAGATACAAAGTCTATATGCTGTGCTCCAATAAAATTAAATATATTAATTACTAGCTGGTGCCGTAACTTCGTAAGCGTGTTACTTTACAACAAAAACTATGTGCTATTTTTTATATTCTTACCTATTATGCAAGGTAAAGGAAACATGTTGACCATGGCTATAATACCTTCATAATGTATATGAACCCCGATTTATATGTAGAGTATTGGGTTTCAGTAAGTTTTTTAAATCCTAAGAGACTTTTAAAACATATAGGTATCTGAACCACTATGTCTAGAAGTGATCATCCCTTTCCCAGGGTCACAAACGAGATGATACAACTTAAACTTATGAACGAATTTAATTGAAATTTGGTATGGAGGTACCATACCAAATTTCATCAAAATTGGTTTAGCGGTTTTGGCGTGAAAACGTAGCAAAACAAACAAACAGAGTAACTGGCGCATTTATAATTAGTATGCATTGGTAAGCTTATAATAGAATTAAATTTTGGATAGTTTCTTAAATTTTGCTGTTTGTGTATAAATAACTTTTCAAACAATTTTAATATCCAGGGATCACATTTACCACAAACAACTTTCTTAATCCCCCGCCTAGTGAATTTGTTTTCAATTTCAAGAAAGTAATTACTCTCTATGAGCCTGAGAAAAGTTTGTCTAAAGGACAGGCGTCTAGACTTAAAGTAAATACATTTTTTCACGACAAAATCTTGTAAAGAAGAAAAAAAAATTATAAACTTTCTTTTTTTATGAATAAAATAAAATTGGCCACCTTCGCGGACTAGTTGGTTGCGCCTTTGACATGTAATAGGGGGGGGGGGGGGGGTTTAAGATATTTTAAAATAAAAAGATTAGGTTGGTTTGGTTAAAAGAAGTTTATTTAAAATAGATATATTTACAAGTAAAGTTGGTTTTGAGTACAGTAACTATATAAGAGGCCTACCTAATAAATGTTAGCCCTGCCTACAATGGATATGCCTATTATAAACTAAAACTCTGACCGTATAGTAGGTATGGGAAAAATGGAGGGACTGACGAGGGACAGGCTCGAGGACCGGCACGTCGACTGGCACGTAGACAGGCGACGGCAGCAGATGTAGGCAGGCAAGCAGGAAGGCGGCTGCACGATAGCAGCAGCAGCAAGCACGCACGACTGTAGCAGCCGCACACGATGAGGCGAGGCCTCGTCTCTCAGGCTGATGCCTGAGACGAGGACTCAGATGGCCTCGACTCTCAAGGCTCTAGGCCTGAGATGAGGTCCGTGAAGCAAAGGCTTGCGGCACGATGACGGCAGCAAGGGGAAGGCGGCGGCACGACGGCAGCACGCAGACAGCGGGCGGCACGGCTGTAGAGGCAGCCGCACACGAAGAGGTGAATTCCCGTCTCTCAGGCCAATGCCTGAGACGAGAAGTCAGATGGCCTCGTCACTCAAGGCTCGAAGCCCGAGGCGAGGTCCTGAAGCACAAGGAGGTTCTCCAACCCTCAGAGCAGACGCCCGAGCGAAGTGGAGTCTAGGCAAATCCCGGAGGCCGCAACTCCAGGATCCGGAGTCTTCAAGTAAGTGTGACAGTATCGGGCCTGGTTCTCGACGTAGCAGGTTCAAGATTTCAAGGATGAGAACCAGTCGATCACTGCCACTGTAGCTAGACTTCTTCTTCTTTCTTAAGCTTCCTCGAGACTGACGAAAAATCGTCGGTCCGAGATATTTATAGACGATTTTAGAGTTTTACGATTAAAATTCATATTTAGTTTTAATTTATAGAGTGCCAGTATTTTTTTGGGTTAGTATGGGAACTTTTGAAGCTACCTAGCGGTCAGAGGAGACGCTAAGATTTAGTGTTTTAAGTGTCCAAAAATGTCAAAATACCTAAAGAATATGTTTTAATTTACAATATCACCTATGTATTAGTTTATATAATTAAAATTTTTATTTAAAATGTTAGGAATCTGATTTGATAACCAAAGCCTAACTTTTCATGAAAACTAAATGAAAAATTTGGAACGTTCACAGAAGGGAAATTTCTAGCTGTCAAAATTCTGGAGTATTACATACAAATATTAACCAATTTAACCATATTTTTACTACCTGGAATTTTCCCTGAAAACGGTGTATTATGATACATTTGGTGGTCATTTAAAAAAAATGTATGAAATAATATGAAGACAAATAAAATAAAATACATAAATATAATATGGAGCGGGTGTAACGTAACAGACGTTGTATCCTGAGGTCGTGTGTTTGATTCCCACACACGCCATAATAAAATTAGTATGTTTTTCTACACAATTTCTCATTGTCTGGGTGTTCATAGAATATAATATGTGTTAGTATCGTTGTTTCTGGTAATAATAGAGCAAGTCTAAAGCTTAGTTTGCGACCAGGGAAATATGTGTGAAATGCCCTACATATTATTATTACTTATAAAGTAAAATATCAAAATAAACACAATTATTTATAAAACAAACCTCTAAGTGAAACCTGATGTCCTGGTATATTAACATCAAGTCATTTACTCCCTAACTAAAAGCTCTGTCTTGTATTCAGTCATTTATACGCGTATTACATAAACAACCTAAATTACAACAAAACAAATTGCTAATTGTGTAATTTCATTATCTTATTTAGTAAGACATGGGCGCCTCGTTTGAGTGTTCGGTGCTTATTGCCTATCTTCAAGCTTTATGATGCACCAGGGCGCCATAAACGCGACGTAGGCATGGCCGTTATCGGTGCCAAGCTATCTACACGGTGAGGTTACAATGCGAATAGATAGTTATTTTCTACAAAAGTCTGCGTTTTATGGATGATAAAAAAAATCATAGTAGATGTTTTAATCATCTCAGATGACGTGGTTTTGAGGGCGTTACGTGCTTTTTTAGTATTTGTTTATGATTTTAACATTGGACATTATAATTTCGTATTGTTTCTGTATCTTCCTTCCTTTCTTTCTTTATCATAGTGTTAGTTTCTTTGTTAGTCACGAAATCGGCAGACATCGCTTTATCTCGACTTGAATAGACAAACAGTAGCATACAATTTAATTCTACTTTCATTAGAAGCTTCACAAATTATACCCTTTTTTGATTGGAAGATCAGGTGGATATTAAGTAGTACGTTCCAGGGGTCCTACGTTTTAATTGTACGGCAGATGTAAGGATCGCTAAAAGGTTTAGTACGGGATAGTACATCCGCCACGGTATATACATCCATTTTTCTACCTCTGTAAGTTCCCCGGCAACAGAAATAAGGGGGGACAATGGAATAACATTTATATTTAAACAACTATATATTGTTGAAGGTACATGGGAAAATAGCAGTTTGCTTAAATTATATACAGAGTGAATTTGAAAGGATGTACTTTGGGCTAATATGAGGTTCTTCTGATCAAAACGAACAACTTTTTCCATAGAACCATGTGACACAAATGAAAAAAAAAATGGCTTTTCCATACAATTGATCATTTTAACTTTACCAGTTAGTATTTTTTTTTCATTTGGGACACATGGTTCCATGGGAAAAGTTGTTTTATTTGATTAGCAAAACCTTATATTAGCCCAAAGTACATCCTTTAAAAGTTACGCTGTATATTATTTTCTCATAATAAATGCACGTACTGTTGCGGTGTCTATATTGTGGTTTTGAATAGCTCTATTGTATTTGCACATTTCCGCCCTCGCATTAGGCCTGCCAACTGTATCTACACTACTTTTTACAGCCGTTAATGAGGTTAAATTGTACGATGTGGGGATAATGGTTTTTAAATTATCTATTGTACGTTATGGGCTCCTGGTACTATTATACTTTTTGTTACATAACACAGAGTTTAACTCTATCAAGTATTCTAAATGTTTTTAACAATAGAAACTTTTATTTATGTCATCAACTATTTACCTCACGTTAATCTCTACCTCACCTTGGATCTCTAAAGCTTTCTTTTGAAACTATCATAAATATCAAAAAAATCGTAAAGAACTCATATTGATAAAAATAAAACAGCATCATAAGATAATTCATTTTTTTTTTCAGGGGATTCATTTTTTTTTTAAATGAATGCCCTGTATACATAGAATTTTACCAAAAGAGTACAAATTTGATTAAAAAGCTCATTTGAAGCCTATACAAACGTACTTCCAATATTACAACTTGTCTGTTAGTCGAAGTTCAATTATTATTTTTATGTTGGTTTAATTGTAAGTTGGAGTAAGTGCGAAAACTCATTTTGTATGGAGAACACTTTATTATTATTTTATATTATACTTTGTTTATTATTTCACTTATTTAGGTATATACTCCACATCCCTTGCAGCGTAGGCAAACCACAAAGTGCTACTTGTCTCTATCTCTTATTACAAAATCCTTTCACCTAGTCCACAGTTATGTATTACACGCAAACCTTTTAATGACACCTGGTTTTACGACATTTCTAATTAGGACATTATTATTATTATTTTACTGTACTATTTTTTTTTTCTTTTCAGGTAATACTAATTTAATGCTTAACTTTAATAATGCTGGTGCCAGACAAAACTGTATTATAAAGAAACTTTTCAAGTTTACCGTAAGTCAATACATTTATCTGAAAATATTTTAATACATATAATTTTATCCCAAAATTTGTAATTTTAACGAAACGTATTTCATTAATCATTATATTCTTTGGTAGACCACAACTCCATATATGCATTTTATAGCTAAATCAGATGACCATAATATGAACTAATTAGGCTAATGTATTTACCATAAATGTCAGAGATTTTCTGAATGATACCTAATATTGTACGTAATATGTTAATAATTATTATATTGATATACATGGTTGTATTTGGAAGGTTGTATTTTGGGCTAATATGAGGCTCTACGGATCAAAATACTTTTCCCATGAAACCAAGTGACGCAAAAGGTTTCAAAACCTGGATTCTCCATACAAACTAGTAATGTTTAAATAACCACGACTATCCTAGTTCTACTATACCATCTTGTGAAACTGATTGAAAAAGGTTATTAACTATATCTGGCTATTTATTTAGTGTGGACTCAAAACACATTTTATATATTTATATTTAAATAGTAGGCAGCAAGAGATAACACTCAGTATTTAAAGTACAAAGTGTAGAAATAACATCGAATATGCTTTTTCATTGATATAATTTTCACTTGCATAGCTTACACAGCATATAAAAATGAACTGTCCAAAGCAATTTTCGAATAAAATAAAATATATTTTTAGCAAGTCAAACCTTTCCTTATTAATATTCTGAAAAAATATATTTCAACATTTTAATATATATTTTCAAAACAATTCGAAAAGCGTAGTTTAAAACGCTGACTGAGCTTCCGGCCACCATATGCCGCACATATGCCTATATTTTATTATTTATACCTTTCTGAAATATTTTTTAAAATTGTACGTCCTTTTAACCGCCTACGTGAGGTTGTGGTTGCGCCGTGGGCGTTGTGAGGTCGTGGATTCGATTCCCTTATGGAAAAAATAATTATTATAACGACACTATCGTTGTTTCTAATACATTTAGTACGAGCCTAGGGCGTGACCACTAGGGTAAAATGTTAATTATATAATACATATTTGATATTATAAATACGTAGTTCAGTCCATGAATATTTATAAATATATATATTGTAAAATATATATTGAAAAAAGCGGCCCCAGCCTAGTGGTCAAGTCACTGTGCAACTGATAACAAGGCTTAACCCAGATGACAACAAGGCCGGCCTGGGATGGGTGACCGCTTTATACAACGAGGCTATTTCATCATAAACACCGCAATAAGCTCGCCACTTGTTAGGTGTTGCCTCCGAATGCCATCGGCGAAATGAGGACGGGTTAATCCCTCCGCTGGGTACCCTGAGGCCGTTTAAACGGTTCTCGGGAGCCATATAGGCACCCGTGATGGTATTTTTTATAAAACAAAGTATAAAATATTTTAAAAATATAAAACTTCTACCTATAATTTAAATTATAATAGTATATTATAAGTAATAGTATGTTATAAGTTTTTTCATACCTACAATTGAGAATAAAAGAAAATTATCTGCATAATTATGGGGATGTTGTAAATTCTTTACGTTGGCCACACTGGTCGGCGAGATATGTAGGTATATTCTTTTCTTTTACAAAAGAAATCCTTTATAATAACATCGAACAGTATGTTATACATGGTGACTTTGAATTGATGTACTTTGGGCTAATATGAGGTTCTGCTGATCAAATCGAACAACTTATCCCATGGAACCATGTGTCGCAAATGAAAAAACAAATGCGTTCTCCATACCAACTAGTAATGGTAAAATGACCAATCTGTATGGGGAAGCCAAAATTATTTTTATTTACGACACATGGTTCCATGGGAAAAGTTGTTCCATTTGATCAGCAGAACCTCATATTAGCCCAAAGTACATCCTTTCAAATTCATCCAGTATAGTCATTTTATTTGCCGAGCTAGATGTTCATAACCTGGCTAAACTAATATAGACGATCTTTCGGCGTAGTTTTCTTTGTTCCTTCGGGGTTTTCATCCGTACAGTCAACTGCTTTAATTAAAAAATACCGGACTTGTTTACACGGTTAAGTTTGCGAATTCTTAATTAAATAGTTTTTTTGACCAATTTCCCGAAAATTAAACTTAAATGTGCTTTATTAATTAATTAAATTTATAATTGTTTTTTATTTAGTTAGTTTTAGTTTAATTTAGCTTTTAACCTGTAAAAATAATTTTATTCAATTTATAAAACCATTACAGGCCCCTGTCTGTCTGTTTATGTGCTTAACTCGAGTACCATTTATCTGATTTTTATGATTTTTTTTATTAATATTAAAAGGTCAACAAATGGATTTTCAAGAGTTTTACGGATCTACATGTACTCTTAACAGATTTACTCATGACCTTTAAGGTCGTATCATTTTTCTGGTCATACAATATACTTCTTTATGACATTTACTTTATTATCCTAACTAATAAACCGATCTCTACTAGACATGAATGAAGTTATATCCCATTTAAAAATACATTATCGTTTGTTTAATTATTTATAATATTGTTTAGGTTGATTGATTATAAAGTAAACACAAGTATAATCTATAAACAGAATAGTTTAAATGTGTTTGGATTAAATAAGTTCGGTAGCCACAGTGTTTATACTAGAATCACATGCTTGCTAGAAGTTTATCCTAGAACTTTGTTAAAATTAAATTACCAGTACATTGGGAGTTAGTCTAGATACTTATATTTACTTAATTCCACCAGATAGTAAGTAACGATAAACAGCGCAGGCGAAGTGAGTTCAGAGATTACGTCGATAGTTATTTTTTTAATCTGGAGGATATACGTAAAATAAAATAGTTTGTTCGACAGAAATAAATCGTGAAAATAGCTCTGAAATTTTTATTTTCGGATTTTATGACATTACAAAAAATGTTTAACATGATTTTTTTGTTTATAAAAGTGTGCATGATAAATAGAAAGATAATTGTTAATTCATATTTAACATTTTTCATGTAGTTTTTCTTTTCTTTCTTTAAATTAATATTTAAACGCATTATGACTTACGACATTTTGTTTCCGTGCGACTTTTGGTAGTCCACGCTGCTTACTCTCATAAGAAACCGTGCTTATAACGCTGAGATAAAACAAAGGAAAGTAGATACAAGTACGTAATTTCACTGACGACCATACCTCGCCTGTTGCGAAAATTTTGACGTGTTTTCTTCAATATTTAAACAAAATTTGTATTATGGTAAAAATATGTAAATAACACGAGTAATATAAGTAGGTAATAGCCGGTGATTCTAATAAAATAAAATTTAATTAACGTTACCTTTTTTTTCATTAATTAAATTAAAAATACATGAAAAATCACGATAATTAGTAAATATTTACTTTGCAATAACACCCTTTGCTGAGGCCATTTAGGGATTTGGGCTATTTAGGTAGTTATGATAATAAATCAATAAATAAATAATAACTTTAAAGAAAAACTAACAAGTAGCTTTAATTTAAAATGTAACAAAAGAAACTCTAAAAATAAGGTATATAATTCGGGTATAGCTCAGGTATTATACATATACCTGAGCCCAATTTTTGCTGGTAAAATTCTGCTATAACGTCACACTGTGGGACAAAGAAGGGCGAAACACCCCCTCTACAGTCTACACGTCTGTAACAGATGGTGCTACTGAAATAATCCTGGATTTAACCCCTCATTTTCTTTATTTTAAACTCTATTTTTAACAGTATAAAGTTCAATTATGGTTTGATTTTTAGAAAAAAGAGTCACGGCTTAAAGTGAAGCCTTTAAAGTATTTCCTCCGCCAGGTGAAGCAACATTGACAAGCGCTTCAGGGACGACTCTAATCTTTTTCTCTTTCAAATCTTTAAATGGATAGTTGTTTTTTTTTCATTTCATATCATCATGGGTGCCTTACGGCGCCCGAGATCGCCTAGATGGTTTGATGGTTTTTTAATCCCAGCTCGTCGTAGCTGATGGTATGAGTCTACACCGAACAAGTGGCTAGTGGTGTCAAATGTACATAATTTTTTTAATTAAAAACTCATAGGTACACACCGGGATTCGAACCAGGGACTTAAGTGTTTTTAAGTTCAAGGTCTAACCAACTCGGCCACCACGTATATATTTACTTACCACGTATATATTTTTTTTATTTAGATACTAAAACTAAATTTAGTGAAAAATATATAGAAATTTTGTCAAAATGTGCTACGCCGTAGTATCGAAGCTACACTTCGCTAAAACGTAGTTAATTAAACAATTATTATAAAGTTACTAAAAGCATTTTATTACATTTACTAGTATCTATTTTAATTAAATAAATAATTATATATATATATATGACCGCCAGTATATATATATTCTGTACAGTTTGTCATGGCCTGGATGTTTATAAAATATAATATGTATTATATCGTTCTCTCTCGTACACATAGTACAAGACTAGAGCTTAGTTTGTGTAAATTGTCCTACATATATTATTATATGTATATATATATGTTTTAATTTTAGTACCCAATTTTAACGGCGGTTTATTGCAGAAACTTTATTGGTCTTTTCTTTATAATTCAATTAAAAGTAAAGAACTAATTATTCGGTTTATTCAACTTTAATGACATAATATTCTTATATATACGTGGTGGCCGAGTTGGTTAGACCTTGGACTTAAAAACACTTAGGTCCCTGGTTCGAATCCCGGTGTGTACCAATGAGTTTTTAATTAAAAAATGTATGTACATTTATTTGACAACATCACTATAGTGCCTCGGAGAGCATGTTAAGCTGTCGGTCCCGGTTTCACTATACCAACTTGTGAAACTGTTTATAGGTGGGTTATTGAGTCTATTCAAAACATCGCGACGAGCTAGCCACTTGTTCGGTGTAGACGCATACCATCGGCTACGACGAGGTGGGATTAAAAACCCCTCCGCTGGGTACCCTGAGGCCGTCTAGGCGGTCTCGGGCGCCGTAAGGCACCCGTGATGATATATATAGATATATATATATATATATATATATTCGTATTCATGATTTAAATCACAATAAACTAATTAAATAACCGCAACTCAAACTGGATATTATTCGTGGTTTATAAAATTAATAATCGTGTCTAGGATTTATTTATAATTAAGTCTTTAGGATTTATAAATTAACATGTAATGGGAAGAGTTCCACTACAAAAAAAAAAATGGTTCGGTAAGGTACTAACTCATAAAAGAGTAGTTTGTCTATGGACTCCTTATGCTGTTCTTAAAGGATAACAGATAGTTAGGTTACATCTATGTAGGTACCTGGCTTTATGCATTAAGGGAGTGCATATTTAAGGAGGTTGCCAGTCGTAAGTGTTTAATAAGCTTTTGTGAGTGCTCTGTAAGCGGGAATTTTGTAAAGGTGACATTATACCCTGTCTTATATAATGTTCTCTGCACTAATATATTAGTTAGAATGTCGTAGTAGATAAAATGTTTAATGTTTAATAAACCTATGTAGGTATTATATTTTAATACTGCCATGCTAAAATATGGTTCGAATCCCGGTGTGTACCAATGAGTTTTTAATTAAAAAAAATATGTAAATTTGTTTGACAACACCACTATAGTGCCTCGGAGAGCACGTTAAGCTGTGGGTCCCGGTTTCACTATACCAACTTATGAAACTGTTTATAGATGGGTTATTGAGTCTATCCAAAAACATCGCGACGAGCTAGCTACTTGTTCGGTGTAGACTCATACCATCGGCTACGACGAGGTGGGATTAAAACCCCTCCGCTGGGTACCCTGGGGCCGTCTAGGCGGTCTCGGGCGTCGTAAGGCACCAGTGAAGATATATATATATATATATATATATATATTATTTTTAAAAAAATGCTAATTAAATTAAATATATTACTGTACATTTCGCCAATTATATAAAAGGAACATATACAGGGTGTCCAGTGGCAGATTTCAAAGTTCGAAAAATTGTAAAAAAAAAACTACACCTCTAATACAAAGTATGTTTATTGTTATTTATAAACAAGAAATGCGGATTTAATTATTTGAAAATCACATTCTCCAAATGGCGGCCATCAAGCCTGACACACTCTTCGAGTCTAGCACGCATGTTTTCAAAAACGCGTTTACAAAGCGACTGGGGAATCCTGGTAATTTCGTCTTGAATATTTTGTTTAAGTTGTGTCACAGTGCTCGGATTTGTTTTGTAAACAACGGATTTTAAGTACCCCCATAAGAAAAAGTCACACGGACTTAAATCTGGTGACCTGGGTGGCCACGGTATGGTGCCGTTCCGGGATATGTTTTTTTCTGGAAATAACTGCCGCACTGCATTCATGGACACATTAGCAGTATGAGCTGTGGCCCCGTCCTGCTGGAACCACGTGTTTCGGTTGAAGTATGGATTATTCTGCAGTTCCAGTCTAAAAAAGTCATTTATCATCTCGGTATATCTCTCCGAATTCACGGTTACAGTTTGGCCACGTTGGTCTTCAAAGAAATAAGGCCCTATGATGGCAGATGCAGACATTGCACACCAGACTGTAACTTTAGGTTTATGTAAAGGCTCTTGATGCATTTGTCTTGGGTTGCAGACATCCCAGTAACGGAAATTTTGCTTATTCACATATCCTCCGATATGAAAGTGAGCTTCGTCACTAAAGAATATGTTACCCATCCGAGTAGCAGTACGAAATCTCATTAACATCACCTCCGCGTAAGTTTTTCTTAATGCAAAGTCAGAATCATGTAAATCTTGAACGATTTGAATTTTGTACGGATGTAACTTGAGTTTTTTTCGCATTATAACCTGTAAAGTCGATTTCGTAATCCCCAATATCGATGAACGCGCTCGAAGTGATAAACGGGGATTTTCAGTGACAGAAACCATAACACGTTCAACATTTTCGTCCGTGGCTACCGTTGGTATAGGTCCTGGTCTGGGTCTAGTTAATGTTGATCCTGTAGCTCTGAACTTTGCTACCCATGACTGTATGAGGTTGATCGATGGTCCATCACGTAATCGACGAATACCGTAACGAGTATTAAATCGACGCCGTGCTTCAGACAGCGAAAAACCACTCAAAATGTACGCCTCGACGGCAAAAGCGCGGTGCTCTCCACTCCACTGTTCCATGGCTACTAAAATCTCCGCAGCGCTTGCGCTTTGAACTACACACCCCGCGCCCCTCTCCCGTATTGCGGTCAGATACTGTGTTCGTTCAAACTTTGAAATCTGCCACTGGACACCCTGTATATATTTAAAAATAAAATTAGCATTAAATGCATATTCCCTATTGATAACATCATAGCAATTGAGAACAGTTTGGCTTTGTAACGTATGTAGTTCCACGAATAGTATCTAAATTTATATCCAAAATCCTAAATTCGTAATCAAGATGGCGGCAATGAAAATGGCGTATCACTAATCAAAAGCCCGCGTTTGATTTAGACCGCCACCGCTGCAGATTAATGCAGGCTGCCATGTAATTGATGACACGATAAACATTGCTTTGTAACGTAATCCCCTGACTGACTCCAATGGTTCCAGAATTATCCTCTGCCGTACCAACTGGTGCTTCAATTAGCTTATTGGTGAATTAATTATTATTCCTACCTATGTGAAGGCTTTATAGTATTTTTCAGAGGATCAGTTTAATATAAATTTGTTTACTTTTGTATGAAGGCTTGAGCATTTATATTGTATATACATACATACATATCATCACGGGTGCCTTACGGCGGTCGAGACCGCCTAGACGGCCCCAGGGTACCCAGCGGAGGGGTTTTAATCCCACCTCGTCGTAGCCGATGGTATGAGTCTACACCGAACTAGCTCGTCGCGATGTTTTGAATAGACTCAATAACCCATCTATAAACAGTTTCACAAGTTGGTATAGTGAAACCGGTACCGACAGCTTAACGTGCTCTCCGAGGCACTATAGCGATGTTGTCAAACAAATGTACATACATTTTTAAATTAAAAACTCATTGGTACACTCCGAGATTCGAACCAGGGACCTAAGTGTTTTTAAGTCCAAGGTCTAACCAACTCGGCCATCACGTATATATATATATATAGGAATAATAAAATAATTAAAATTCAATGTAAAACTTGACCGCTTCCGTAGACTAGTGGTTGCGTCTTTGGCTTTGTATTCGGAGGTCGTGGGTTCGATCCCGTGGCAAAAAAATATTAGTACGTTTTTCTGTACAGTTTATCATGGTCTAGGTATTTATAAAATATAACTTGTATTATATCGTTATTCTAGAGCTTAGTTTGTGTCTAGAGCAATATGCGTTCTTAAAAATCCCCCAGTACAGGCGTAGTTCCAATAGTAGGTACTCAAAATACTTGATTTATATCCTGTGTTAGCTATCCAAAGGGGTAAACCCTTTGGATTTCCAAGCATATTTTCTGTAAAAAAATGGACTTAGCTCGGCGGTCTCCAGATTTTTGAAAAATGAGTTTGCCAAGTCAATAGGAGATCACGCGCCCAAGTTTTCCAGGAAAATGAAGTTATATGTTTTAATTAATGTAGTGAACCTAGCGATATAATAGTCATAACAATAAAAATATTTTAAGAAAATTTTCTATTATTTTGTGTCACTATCCAACCATTACAAAATCCAATTTCTTGCTAACTATAGAATAACTGCTATCAGACTGTTTAACTGGGTATTGAAAAATCGGCCCTAAGTCTGGGTTCATAAAGTATTAGATTCCTTTGTTGTTTTCCATTATATTTTGACCCTAATACTGATATCAATTTGATGGAATTGAAAACGAAGACTTGACTAGATCCTTAGCGGTATGTGATCTAATTAGTCCCATATTTAAGTACTAGCTATCAGTTTACATAAACAGTTATAGGTGAGTAGTTTATATTATTATTATCGTGTATTGTTATTGGATTTTAGAAAAGCGGCCCCAGCCTAGTGGTTAAGTCACTGCGCAACTGATAACAAGGTTAAGCAGATGACAACAAGACCGGCCTGGGATGGGTGACCGCTTTATACAACGAGGCTATTTCAACATAAACACCGCAACAAGCTCGCCACTTGTTAGGTGTTGCCTCCGAATACCATCGGTGAAATGAGGATGGGTTAATCCCTCCGCTGGGACCCTGAGGCCGTTTAAACGGTTCTCGGGAGCCAAACTGGCACCCGTGATGGTATTTTTTTTTTTTTTGTTATTGGATTTTTCCTTATTAGTGCAATGATAATGATTGTAATTATTATTATATTTTAAAAGAAAGCTCTGAGCGAGAGTATTGTGACTAAGAAAATAAAGAAACGAATAAAATATGCAAGTTACCATTTACCATTCGCTATATATCTACAAATAGAGATTTAACGAATTTAAGGTTTAATTTAGTATTTATTTTATATCCTGTCTTAGCATAAACTATTATATGTAGATTAGGAAAAGCCAACTTTATGAAGTTGGTTTTTTCAGTTTTTTTCCTGGTAAAATATTATGAAATAGCAAAGTAGGATGAGAGCAGGAGCTTTGGCTATTGTAGCATATAATTTAATTCACGAATTGCATCTCGCTAAAATTGAATCACACTCGCTAAAGCGTCGTAACTAAGCCGCAAATCCTTATTAAATTATATTTAGAAGGCTATACGTGCAAATAATACTATTCAATTTTTATACTTTTGTATACAAAAATAAATGAAAAACCTAATTTAGTTGTATGAGCAAATAAATGTCACTTTTTCACAAAATCAGTATTTTCCCAAAATGTTATTTATTAGTTTTTTGGAAATTGCAGAGAAAGTTAATACCAAAGTTTTTTTTATATTGTGTACCATCACGGTCACCTAGACGGTTTCAGGTTATCGGTTAGATTTTATTTCCAACTCGTCATATTTGATTTTATTTTGAGCGTACACCGAACAAGTGGCCACCTCGTCTTGGTGTTTTAGATGGACTCAATAAATCATCTATAAATAGTTTCACAGCTTACTATAGTATAGTGAAACTGAGACCGACTACTTAACGTGCTCTCTGAGGAACTATAATGGTGTTGTCAAACAAGTCATGTAGTAAAAAGGTTTATTCACACACCGGTATTGAACACGTGACCAAAAAACTACCGTTTTTAAATCTGAGGTCTGACCAACTCGGCCACACACTTAGATCCCTGGTTCAAACCCCGGTGTGTACAAAATGAGTTTTTTATCTAAAAAAAATATGCTCTTTTGTTTAACAACACTACTATAGTGCCTCGGAGAGCACATTAAGCTATAGGTCCCAGTTTCGCTAAACCAAATTGTGAAACTGTTCATAGATGGGTTATTGAGTCCATCCAAATATCGCGACGAACTAGCCACTTGTTCGGTGTAGATTTGTACCATCGGCAACGACGAGGTGGGATTAAAAACCACTCCGCAGGTTTCCTCGGGGGCCGTCTAGGCGGTCTCGGGCGCCGTAAGTCACCCGTGATATATATTTACTAGCTGCCCGATCTGGATTCTCACGGGTGTACTACAAAATGAGACCAAATCATCCCTTTACTTACAGTGAACATATAATGAAATAAAATGCCAATTAAATAATTTCGACCATAAATTATTGTTATTAATAACGATAGTAGGTATAACCTGTATATTTTTTAATTTTTATACATTAAATATATTTAAAAAAATAATAATTAAATTTAACAAAAACTCCTGTTTGCTAAATTCACATTCATCAAATGCCGAACTTGCAAAATAGTCGTTAACTTTTCTGAAATTTTCAAATGTTTTGGGTAATTTTCTTATTTTTTTCCCTTCTACAAAGTATCACAACATTAGAAAAAAAATTAAATCGGTTAAGGCGTTTCCAAATGATGGCGTGCCCAAGGAAAATAGAGATCCATAAAGATTTAAAATACATAATAATATATTAAGTCTTAGGTCTAACCTTCTTGGCCACTACGTATAATAATACGTAAATAGATTTACTTGTATATTTAAATCATATATAATTAAAAACATTACGCACAAGACTTCAGACAAATTGTGTCTTGTTCTCACTATGCTGGTTTTGCATAAATTGCTAAATAGAAGTTAAACCTTCAGGCTGCCGGAGATTATGAAGTTCGCTAGAGTTACAATAATTATTTAGCTCCAAGTTTAGCTACCAACTAACCGTGTGCTTTCGAGATAAGCACCCTTGTTATTTTACTACCATCGGCCACGACGAGGTGGGAATTAAACACCACCCTATGGCCGTCTAGACGGTACCGGGCACCGTAAGTCCGTAAGGCACCCGTGTTGGTACCCTTTTATACAGGGTTTCTGGTAACTCGATGTATTCTTCAGGACATAATAGTATCGGTATTTAGCACCCTATGCATTGATTTATTGTCGAGGTATTAGTCCCCATTCAAGATGCGGCTACAAAAGAAGCAAGGATATTTAAGTAGAACCGTAATGCTAATTCGCTTTGTTGGCGTAATATTTAAGCACAGTGGCGCAGTGGGTGCAAACAATGCAAAATAATGTTAAACAATTAGTATTGATCGACGTCATTAATGGACTTTGTAGATGTGCTTACCATTAGGTAGATACAAAGCACTTGCCGGTCTCCCTAATATAATAAAATAAATAGGAGGGCAAAAACTTTAAACTCAAATATGTATAGCTGAAAATATTTCGAACAATGTTGGCTTTAAAAAAAAAAGAACTATGAACACTAAGCTTACAAATTACACTAAGCCAAATAAACTGTAGCATAGTCACGCCGCCTTACCACGGGTATAGGCAGAAACAAGGGAGGGCCCTGGCATAACTCTCTCGCTTCCTTCACACTTCTTTTCATACAAGCTCTATGGTTATGGGCACTGCGGCTCAGCTTGTTTAAGAATATCCACGATTTGGAAAGTAGTAGTAAACCAAATAAAGCCTACTTAATCAAGTATCTAAAAATGTATTTAATATAAGCAACCTAACATATGTATAAACATAGTAATAATACAAGATATTTAGAAGTGACTGGCTCTTTGAAAAACTTAATAAGTAGCATAAAGTTGCCTAGATAGAAAAAAATCGCAAAGTTATCTCCATTTTTTATCGAAAGTTATGTATATGTATAACACATACATAACTTAAAAATAATATCTAGAACATGGCCTAGCGTTTTTTTGTAAAATTCAAAATATTTTGAAAGTTATAGTAAAAACTATATACGTGGTGGCCTAGTTGGTTAGACCTTGGACTTAAAAACACTTAGGTCCCTGGTTTGAATCAGTTTTTAATTAAAAAAAATTATGTACATTTGTTTGAAAACACCACTATAGTGCCTTGGAGAGCACGTTAAGCTTTCGGTCCCAGTTTCACAATACCAACTTGTGAAACTGTTTATAGATGGGTTATTGAGTCTATTCAAAACATCGCGAGCTAGCCACTTGTTCGGTGTAGACTCATACCATCGGCTACGACGAGGTGGGATTAAAACCCCTCCGCTGGGTACTTTGGGGCCGTCTAGGCGGTCTCGGGCGCCGTAAGGCACCCGTGATGATACATACATACATACATTATAGTAAAAAAAAGGCGGCCCAGCCTAGTGGTTTAGTCACTGCGAAACTGATAACGAAGTTAAGCAAATGACAACAAGGCCGGACCTTGGATGGGTGACCGCTTTATACAACGAGGCTATACTATCTTAAACACCGCAACAAGCTCGCCACTTGTTAGGTGTTGCCTTCGAATACCATCGGCGGAATGAGGACGGGTTAATCCCTCCACTGGATACCCTGAGGCCGTAAAACCGGTTCCCGGGAGCTAAAAAGTGACGGTATTTATTTATTTTTATTTATTATAGTAAAAATACTGTATTTTTTCTAATAATTCCTCGCGAGATTGTAACAGGCATCTTTTATTTTACCTGTTTTATTTGCCTTTATACGCCTTATTAATGTAAAATAATATAGTTCTTAATAAACGGAGGCTATGGTAAAAGTGGGTTTACTAAATAAATTAATAAAATCCAAAAAAATACGAATTCGGGTATTTATATACGTTAAATATTATACGTGCAATAATGTTAGCGATTAACACGTAGCAATTAACAAAAATAACAATATTAATACCAACTTTTATTTGGAATACCTTTCTGTATTTATTCCATTTCATTTTGTTTGTGCACCGTAAAACCCGATTTACGATAAATTCACCTCGGATTCCGCTCGCGATAAAATAATAACGCTTTACGAGAAATCGCTTAATTGATCCGAGGTACGAGTACGTACGGCTGTATGCTCATTACTGCAGATTAACTTCGTGGTTTTAATATTATTATTGTTAGCCATATAAAATTTTATTTGATATCATTTGTGAATACAAAAGTAAATTATAATAATAAACTAAAAATAATTTTATTAAGTACTTGAAAACCAAGTGTGCCTCGGAAACTTTGGGTCCTAGTTTAACTAGCTTTTGAAACTGTTTATAGATGAGTTATTGAGTATATTCAAACACCGGAACCAGCTAACCACTTGTTCGGTGTAGACTCAGAATACCATCGGTTTTACGACGAGGTGGGAATAAAAACTCACCGGTACCCCGAGGGTGTCTAGGTGGTCCTAAGCGCCATAAGGCAACCGTGATAGTACACACACAAGTACTCAAATATACCTAATGGTTTATGAGAAAAAAATACTAAAAAATTTTTGGCTTCCCCATACAAATTGGTCATTTTAAAATTACTAGTTTTCATGGAGAAGGCATTTTTTTTTTTATGCGGCACAAATGGTTCCATGGGAAAAGTTGTTCGATTTCATCAGCAGAACCTCATATTAGGCCAAAGTACATCCTTTCAAAGTCAACCTGTAAATAGAGAAACTTTCTTTCATCACAAACTTCGCTACATTGATATCTCGGGTGTGACAATAATAGGCAACTGTCAAAGTGGAAAATACAATTTGCACTAACTCCAATTGCGACCTCACTACCTGGCTGGTGTTAATTAGAGGAACGTTGTGATTTTATGCTAGAATGCAACTTAATTGCTGGAATATAACTAATTAATTGAGTCGTTACTGGAATATAGATAGATAATATTTGCCAGAATATTGTCTGGTTTAATTTAACAATAGCACGCGCTTGCCTAATATATGTTTGAATATTTTGCTCAAGTTTAACTACCTAATATCCGTATTCTAATAAAAACTTATTGTGTCCTTTAGTTAAAACAGGTTTTGGTTTATTTATAAACAGTACATATATAATAATAATAATTATTATCATTTATTTTCTCATAAAAACTAAACAAAGAAAGTACAGGTAACAAAATTTTCATATGAGACTGGGGCCCGAACTAGGCAAAAATAGCCTGTAACTCGGGTCCCCAGGTTCCCAGCTAATAATAAAATCTTAATTGTTGAATCACAATAGTTATACAATACTATGTAAATATCACTCATTATTTGTAGTATAGCAATTGATTTTCGGTTTCTGTGTAGTTATATATAATAAACTATAGATATTTTTAATTTGTAATAAATAATGTCAAAATAGTGTATAAAAAATATTTGTACGCTATTAAAGTGGCAGAGTATAGAGGAGAAACAATTATGTAAACATCTGTATACGCTATATTTCAACGAATAAATGAATTTGTATTTGTCTCTTTTACGCATACTTATTTTCGTTGCTAAAAAAAGAGACAAAACTGTGTATATAACTGTAGTGTTCTTCAAGGACTTAATAAGTATTTATGAATATCTATGTGAAAGTTTTAACTGGAATTTTCCTTAAGGAATGCATTTCTGTCAAAACTTCCTCCACTTAATGTACCCGGGGTACATTAACTTTGACAGTCCGTTGAGTTCCTCGAAATGAAGGAATTTATTTACTAATATGGCATATCTTAAGGAAATTTCAAGGTGGAAAAATGTCTTTGGATATGGGTGTAACTATCGGATTTTGTGTGAACTATATAACCGACCGCGTGCTGGAGGACGCAGTAGAGGCAGGCCCCCCACAAGATGGACCGACGACCTGAAAAAGGTCGCGGGAAGCCGATGGATACAGGCAGCGCAGAACCGGTCGTTGTGGCGATCCTTGGGGGAGGCCTATGTCCAGCAGTGGACGCGGGAAAGGCTGGCATGATGATGATGATGATATAACCGACCGGTCTCGTTACCACCGCCGTACAGATACAAAAGCCATAAAATGACCTAGCCACGATTCGGTTTTAGTCTGTGGGTTCACCGATTTTCAGGAGACTCCTGCATCGATTTCTTGTCGAGGTGGTAGTCTCCTTTCAGGGTGCGGTTACGAAATGGGTAAATGAATTGACGATAAGGCAGCGAGTATATTAAAATATACTCGTATATTAAAATATACTCGTATATTAAAATATACTCGTAATGCAAATTGTCATTTCGCAATCGCATCATTTAGCCGGCATAGTGGGAGCGATCAATATAGTTTAAGAACAATTATTGATTGACCGCATTCATGAACTTTGTAGGTCTGCTCACCACCAGGTAGAAACAAAGTCACATGTCTTACTCCATTTTTTTTTAAATATATGTATAGAGGTCTTTCCGTATAACCTATCTGTATGTTATCCGGCTAACTAACAATATCATGACAAAATGAGAAATTATTTCTAATGTTCCCTAACATCAATGTAATGAAACTATTCATTACATACATTTTATTTGTACAGTTCGATCTTATATAGTCTGTGTTGTTGTATTTTATTTTACGACACATTATTTTTGAGACCCATTTTCTCCACTATGTTTTTAAAACGTATGTTTAGTGCGCATTATAATTCCGCAGTACACTTTGGTCAGCTAACAATGTTCAAATTGTATTTCTTAAGCACCAGCCAACTCTAAATGGCAAATATTTTCATTGTAAAGAGTTTGTTTTGTATTGTTATTGTTTATTGTTGAATGTTTCTAGATTGCACATAGAAATAACCACTTGAGTAGAACGGGTCACCGCGTCAAATAAATTCACGTTAAGTTTGCTCTAGTAGTCTCATCCCGACTGCATTTCTTGATATTACGCCGTTTACTTTTATTGTTTTTATTTATTCCACTTTGTTATTGCGCTTTGCTTTTCTTTTCTTCCGGACTTATTTTTCTAACTTTGATATTAACATTTAGTTAAAAATATAACTTTGCTATGCCTGCGCTTCTTGCAAGAAATGTTGTATTATTAAAATTTCTCAGAGGTATATAATTTTATGGCATTATATCTATAAATATACAATTAATTTATTGTATGAATTTCATTTTCAATTTCACCACCGTATTAGTAATTTAGATATTTAAATTTTGTTTTACGTAAAAATCTCTGAAACCTTTCATTGAACTTAAACTGTCATATAATTGTTGGTACAGTTTTAATAGCAACATCTAATAAATTATAACTATACTTAAATTCATTAATGTTATAAATACCAAAATAAAAAAAGTTCAATAATAATAAAATATATTAAAATTAAAAATAATGCATTACTATCTAAAAACTACATATACTGCCTATATGTAAAGTTATTATTGTTATTATTTTACTAACTTTTTATAAAGAGTTCACACCTTTTATGTGCCATTATTATAATAAATAAATAAATAATCAGGTTCTACATGAATCATTCTAAATATTAATATTTTCTCAAATAGCATTTCTTGATGTCCGAAACAACACGAAGCAACGCCTCCACGAACTTACACTTCGTTTGCATTTGAAGAGAAAAACACTCGACGACAGAATATGAAAAAAAATCCTAACAAAGGGTGACATCGTTCGCTTTGTGATGTTGTTTAGAATCTCCCAAACAATGGCATCCAGTTCCCTACACAATACTACGCCATCAAAAGTTCATTTAACTTCGAATCAACAAATTTATAAAATATTATAAACAAGCTGAAATAAATAGGGTAGCCTTGCTTTTTATTTAAATGCTTACTTTATTTATTAAAAAGTTTTAAAATGTAAATATATAATTTAAATACAATAATATTTTTAATGCCTTACATTATAACTCTGAGATGGTAAGAAGTTCATATAGTCCAAGACATACATGCGATTCGGATGTGGATGAAATATTCCAACTTATTCACCTAATTTTGTTCACCAGGTGTACAAAATGACCTGTTCATCTATTTAGTTTTTATTCAAATAGGTGAGCAAAATGTTTTGCCCCAATATAAACTTTTCACTTCACATCTATGTTGTTTACTGGATTAACTACATAGGACTTTGTAATGGTTTGTGTTGGGGAAAATTTCTAAATATTTTTGCATAATTAAACAAAAATATCTTATTATATTATATTCGGAAACATATTTTATTTTTAACCAGCTTTTGCCTGCAGAATCTTATGTATTATCTATATTATTATAAGTAACTACATATTTTAATATTACCAACTTCAAAACTCTTCTGCACCCTAAGCATAGCACTCTCTCAAAGGTTGGCTGACAGAAGATGCCTAAGGCACCTTGCCTATGTATTTTTTTTTTAGAATGAAGAACTTTAAATCATTAAATAAAACATTTTCTGAATTAAAAGTATCTTTGTTTCTTTTAAATTTTTAACCCTTTACATTAATTTGACATCACTTAATTTTTGTCACTGAGAATGAAAAAAAAGGAATAAAATACGAAGCTGTTTGTGCCAACACTGCGATAAATGATGAACGAGTGGCTGTTTCACCCGTGAAGGGTTACGCGTTGCCAGCATTTTTCATTTGAAAAACCTGTCGCATATCTTTTTGGAGTATTTTTTACTCTGCTTGTGCTATGTGCTTTATGTATTTTTTTATTAATTTTTATTATTAGCTATAATTTCAAGCTGCTGTATTAAATAAAATGTCAATTATTGTCTCTTCATCCTGCTTATATTTTTAAATTTTCTTTATAATCTTATATTTTCTTTGTACATGACCATTCAGTAGGTAAAACTTTACCACATCAAAGAGAATATATTTTAAATAAAAAAAATTATGTCTAAAGCCCGCTTATAAAGGAAATTCTTTTCTATATTTATCCAACAATAATACGCAGAGAGTATTTTATTAAACCACGTATCTATTCGTGCGGAATTTCAAAGATACGCGGTATTTCCTGAAGCCGACCGCCGCTAAATGTACTATGAACAAAGGTGATTGTTTCATTCGTTTTATGAGATTTTTAAAATAAATTACACATACAAATAGTATAAGCCTAGAACTTAGTTTGGACCAGAGTAATATTTGTAAATTGTCCTTCATATAAAAAAAAAATGTGGACTCCATTATGTTGGTTTCCCTTGGGAAGGGTGATACCTTGATGTATCGCTAGGATCTGAATGAATTTAATTACTTTTCTATGTGATTGCTATTATGTGAATCATACCATATTTTTTATATATATTGGCCACCATGCGATGTAGGCTTGTCCACCTACGGAGAACATCCGTATCGGGTAGCCATATTGTAATGGCACAAAAGTCGAGTAATAAACGTCTAACAAATCAACTTGTTTTACTTAAATAACAACCAGAAACTACCTGGAATACTTACTCTTTGCGTGTAATATTATAAAAACGGGTTTTTGTTTTAATTAATTTATTAAATTCGTGCGGAATTTTAAAGATACGCGGTATTTTACTGAAGCCGATTGCCGCTAAATGTACTATGAACAAAGGTGATTGTTTTATTCTTTTTAATAAAACATTTTTAGCTATTAATAATACTTTACGGAGTGTTAAACCTTAAAACAAAAAAAAACATATTTATAATTCAGAAAAAAACAATCTGTTGGTTGAAGTTTGAGGTATAGGTAAATTACATCTAATTTAATTGTTTGTTTATCTAAGGGGGCCCGGGCCTTTTATCAAGATTTTCAGTGGTTTTTTTTGTGAGAACGTTTAGAATTTGAGACACGCAGCAAGTTCAACTTATCCATGTTATACCCGTAAAAACTTAGATTTAAGATTTTCGCTGGTAGAGATATCCACACCACCCTTGCACCCTAATCACATAATGTAATTTAATGCTAGATTTTGTATTAGTTTCTGTGTGTGTGTGCGGTAGGTAGATTAGAATATTTAATCCATGGAACTAGCGTTGAATTTGACAATCTTATAAAAACGGGGTTTTGTTTTAATTAAATTACGCGGTATTTTACTGAAGTCGATTGATAAACACCTAAATTCTGATAGAGAACATAATCAATTGGTTCACTTTTCATGCAGCAGTCTACATAAACTTTAAATTATATTAAATTTATTACAAAAAAAAATTGAAGTAGAAATTTGTAAGTTATAACCTGGGTTACTTTACTGTGTTCAGGTTAAAATGTATTTTAATTTGGTTATAAGAATACATTAACTATACGTTAACTAATATTACATCCTAGACATTCGACTCAAAATGTATGAAGCGTGCGTAAACTTATTAAAGCTATAAGCTACGTTTATACGCGTAGGCTACAAACAAACAGCCAAAATTGACATCGCGCGCGGTTCAAAAATGTTCCTCAAAGTGTCAGGCAGGGTAAGGTTAGAAGGCGAGGAGTAGTGTCCATTCTAAACAGTTTATGTATTCTGTGTTAAAATTAGAAAAGGCTGTCTAAATAATATAAACAATGTATTGTAATAGGAGAACATCGTTTAGTCGATGGCGTACAGTTCATTAACATAAGTTGGTCTAACAACCAATAATAGAAGAGCCTAATTTAAATCATTTATTCCGATCTTTTTCTTCGGCAAAATTTTCTCTCTTTTTATTTTCCATCGCCATTTTTTCTTTGTTAAGGAAATTGAATTTGAATTCATCGTGTTATGAAGCGTTCCAGTCTTTATTTCGTTATATTATTGAATACCCTTTTGTTATCGAAATGTACGAAATTCGGAAGTTGTAATTTAACTTTTTCAGATTACCTTTCTTTTTATTGTATTTTCGATATATAGGTAATAATGGTAATGTAGTGGTTGGTGGTCGGAACTGTATGAATAATGTAAATACCTAATGAATTGTTGTGTAATGATGAACCAAATACTGTTACAAATATATTTTAAATAATGTTCTTAAAATAGTTTCCTACTGTTTTTAAGGAAAACGGAACCCACAGTCTGACCGTCTGTCCAGATCCATGTCAAAAACATCTATTAATATAAAAAAGGTACCTATATTCGGAATAGTATTTTTTTTTTACATACCTACGTGGTGGCGGAGTTGGTTAGACGTTAGAATTAAAAAACACTACAATTTTTAGGACCCAATTCAAACCTCGGTGTGTATACCAATGAGTTTTTTAATTAAAATGTAATGTTCATTTGTTTGAAAATACCACAATAGTGCCTCGGAGAGCATGTTAAGCTGTCGGTCCACTTTCACTATCTATACCAATTTGTTGAAACTGTTTATTGATGAGTTAATGAGTCTATATCCGAACACCACGATGAAATGACCATTTGTTCGTTGTAGGCTGAAAATAGCATCGGTTACGACGAGGTGGAAATAAATCCCTACCCCTGGAGGATGATAACCTGAGGCCGAATTTAATTCAGGACGAAATTATTTAATATGAAAACTAATTGTCCTAAAATAGCTTCGGGCACTTTGGTTTCGTACAAAAAAAGGGGGGAAAACGGGAGTAGACTTGATTTTGACTCGTAATGCTAATTCGTCTTTGTCGTGATCGAAGTTTGTCCCAGCCCATTTCGTAAACGCATCATAGTAGATATCATAGCCGACATAGTAGAAACGATTAAAGCAACAATGTTTAAATCGATCCCATTCATGGATTTTGTAGATCTGCTTACCATTAGGTAGATACAAAGTCACATGCTGTGCTTCAGTAAAAAGAAATTAGAAAGAAAATTATTATGTGAAAAGTATTTAAGATAGAAAGTTGAAATTTAGTATTTGAAGTATTGTTTTGGATTAATAAAATTGTAGGTTTATATATACAGTTCTACACCCTAAATATATTTCACTCTCTCAAAGGTCAGCTGGTAGAAAATACCTAAACAAGAATTTTAAATAAATATTATGGATCTCAATCTATTTTATTTAATATTCCATTCCCTATTTTTTTTCAAAATTATATTTTTACTAGTTATATAGTTATTTACTAAAAACCTTATTACTGTAGTACCTATATATTCCTGTAGACTCTATTTTTTGTATATAAATCAATAGCTTAAAATAGTATAAAATACTTTATTATATAGAAAACCCGTAAAAACCACGTACAATAAATTTCATAACATAACGATAAACCTTCTAAAAATATCGGTACTTTTGTTTAGTTTCAGATAAATATTTGGGTTAGGCCGCAAGCTGTTTGTTTTCCATTACAGTAACATTTTCAGCAAAAAAAATATCCTAAAGCCCACGTATTAAGAAAAAGGAAGTGGAATAAGGACCTGTAGAAATATTTGTTATATAGTTTGTTTTCAATGAAACTCCAATTGGTTTTATTTTATTTGGTTAGGCCTAACATTCAAAATTAAGTACGATTAAAAGTATATATGCATCAGGGTACCCAGAGGAGGCGTTTTTAATTCTAGAGTTTTTGAACTTAAACTTGAAAACAATATACTAAAAAAATAAGGTAAAATTTTGAAAATGAAACAAAATAAAATACCTACAGATTAAAGTGCTCTCCGAGGCACTATAGTGGTGTTATTAAACAAATGTACATACATTTTTAGATTAAAATCTTATTGGTACACGCCGGGGTGAAAAACACAGGTGTTTTTTTTATGATTAAAGGTATTTGCAACTAAAGCATTAATTAATAATTGTTTATCTATGGACGTTCTAAAAAGACTGTATTATATAATGTTCTGAAAATGAACATCATTCTTAATAAAATGTTAATTAATCTGGATATTTGTTATTACGAGTAATTATTGGAAGGACGCATTCGTTAAAGACATATCCGTTTTTCGTGTTTTCGCGTATCTCAGATTCTGTTATGCCTTTAGCCTTAGTATGACGTGTCCAGCAGATTTGTCTCCTTTTGCAGTGAAAGCGCGTGTGCCGGGTTCTAGTCTTAATGATATTAAAGTTTAAAGCCACTGGTGCATACTCTACCGAATGCTATCCATCTTCAACTGCATCGTCTTGTAAGCTTCTTTCCCAAATATGTTTTTAATTCAAAGGAAAAATTATAACCCTTTCTATTATAAATTATAAAATACACATTTAATCATTATGTTATTTGATTAATAATATATTTTATGACAATAGAAACAAACGTAACAGCTGTTAAAAATCTCATTCGTATATTGTGAGACCTACAACCATTTATTCAGAAATAAATTTAATTATATTTACCCAACAAACGAGGACTTGCGATAATTAAATTCAGAAGAAATTTACGTTCAACCATTACCTTATATCTGTATAAATAGATCATAGACAGGCAGAAGGTTATTACAACAGAATTCAATTTCGAACCATCCCAAAATCAATTACACCTTAATAGTTGGTTGTTTTCAAATTCATCCCTTAATTTATCTCACTCAGAGAAAATAGATTTCGGCGAAATTCCTCTAAGTATTTGGTGAATGGTGTCCTCCGAAGGGCCTGACTGATGAGATCATCAGGGAGCCAGCTTGGGACCCTTTTTACTTGTTAATTACAATTGCTTTATCGAACGTAATCTATCTGGAATATTAATCGGTGTTGAAGGTTTTTCTTTCAAATCCTTTTTATCTGAGTGATTTTCTTTTAATGGGTTAGCTTTGAAAATGGCAGGAGAATCACTATTAGACCCAGTTTAGGATGTAAATCCCTTAACTTTTTTTATTGAATAATAAAATACAGTAATTAATAAACTATAAGCTCTATTTTAGCTTTCCTATTCTACAGTATTTACTTTAATGGCGCAAGGGAGAATAAATTGTTGACAACACTGACACCTATTAAATAGATAATTGTATTGAATTTGCGGTGTTTAAATTATCACAATATAGAGCTTCATAGGTTGGGCCTATTGCCTATTGTGAAAGCCTTTAAACTTCTCCCATCCAGCAGAATAGTTTTAATTCATTTTTGACGAAAAACAATATACGCAAATATAACGATATAAATAAAAATGGAGGCAACTTTTTGATATTTTTATATGTAAATAAAATGCTAAAAAAATCTGCATATATGTTATAATATAATAAAATATTTTTCATTCCAATACAAAAGCTTCATTAAAAGCTAGGTCAAAAACCAAAATTGCCATATTTGCCTGAAAATTTGAAGCCTTTACTTATTATCACCCTCTCTGTCAAACCTTAAGGGAATTTAAATGCGTAGAATCACCTCGAAGCCCTTTTTGAAATGTAAATCTGATTCCCAAATATCTTTTATTATGAGCTTTGATATGCTAATACCGTATTACTCGGAAACAAAAACTCGAAGAAGGTTGCGTGTTCATTTGTAATTAAACTTAATTAAATTGTTTTTTTTGTGGTTTCAAATGAATGTTTTTTTTTACATTATAACTAAGGTTTATTTAAACAATAATCTCTTTATAGAACAGCAGAAATTAAAATACAACATACATACATATCTTCACGGGTACCTTACGGCGCCCGAGATGGCCCCAGGGTACCCAGCGGGGGGTTTTAATCCCACCTCGTCGTAGCCGATGGTATGAGTCTATGCCGAACAATTGGCTAGCTCGTCGCGATGTTTTGAATAGACTCTATAAACAGTTTTACAAGTTGGTATAGTGAAACCGGGACCGACAGCTTAACGTGCTCTCCGAGGCACTATAGTGGTGTTGTCAATCAAATGTACATATTATTTTTAATTAAAAACTCATTGGTACACACCGGGATTCGAACCAGGGACCTAAGTGTTTTTAAGTCCAAGGTCTAACCAACTCGGCCACCACATATATTAAAATAAATATTGCTCCAATAAAAATAATATTACGATATTATTATATTATATTTAACAAGAAATAATTGTAATGCAAAAATAATAATATTTTAATAAAGTTCTAAAACCACGTTCTATATCACATTTCCTTTAAAAGAACGTAAAAAGCTGTAATTATAAAAAGGTTATTTTCATCATTTCATAGAAGTCAAACGCTTGGGTCAGCGGTATTGTGTGAAAGGATGGAGATTAAACCCTTACATGACCGCAGTCCCGTTCCAAGGACCCGAGATAATATAAGCCTCGTATAAGGAGGGGGATAACATCTCGGGAGGAAAAAACAAAAAAGGACTCGGATGAAAAGGAGACGAGCACTTTCTCCATGTCAGCTCTTTCATATTTCATATCCCTCAGAAATTCCGACTTTTCCTTATTGTAGTAGGTATTGATGACTCAAATTGCTATTTCTCTTTGTTGGTTATTTACTTTTTTTGCTATTCTTACTTACCCTAATATGTTGTGTTACGCTTTGGTTTAATAGGTTTTTTTCAGGATTTATAGTAACGGTATTAAACCTTCAAATTGTTATGAAGTCGCTTCAAGAGGCATAAAGCAAGTCAGCATTCTAGATTTTTATTTATGACAATACCTGAAAACCAATGCAAGATATTTAAAAGTAACTGGCTTAGTGAAAAGCGTAATAGATTTTACTAAAATTCCGCGCGTTTTTTTGTTTCTTACTCGCTCGCATTTGTAACAGGCATCTTTTATTTCACCTGTTTTATTTGCCTTTATACCCGCTCTTCACCATCTCTGCCAATGGAGCTTTAACTTAAGCAATAAGTGGCACAAAAATAAAATTGGCAATTGCTAAGTATAAAGCTGGAGCCAAATGACCGACTGCTGTAGCGAGCGAGTTCAGAAAATGTCTTCGCGCATCAGTGCCTTTATGTCTCCGTTGAATTTCTTTGAAACGAGCGAATTTCATAACTTTATTATTGTTCTGTGCGATATTCGATTCGGGGTCCAATTTTGTATTTATGATGAGTGTTATTAAAAGTTGTAAGTCGTAAGAAAGTTTAAAGAAATTTACAAACAATTTATAAAGATTTAAATATTACTTAGGTACCTAAGTTTTTTTATGCTTATTTATTAGCGTAAATTAAACATTTATATATGTATATTTATTTTGTTAGCTATAGTGTTGTTGAAATACTTTGTCGTACTACGGAAAGCACATTAAGCAGTCCGTTCGCGTACTATACTGTCCATACACATACAGGTACTACATTTTATTCGGTGTTGACTCAGAATACTATATATAGGCTTCGCTGGGATGGGATGGGAATTAAACCCCTCCGCTGGGTATCCCAAAGCCTTTAAGGCGGTCTTAAAAGCTGTGTCCACGATTTAGAATAAAAATCACGTCTCACGTTAGTCCTGACTTAATAATAATAATAATCAAAATGAACACAATCAGCATTTTTGGGTGAAAATAAATATCTGAATTCAGATATTACTTATTGAACATTATAATATCATGAGCTAAAAAATAATTGTACATATAATTATATTTATTAAATAAGTATACTTGTTTTATACTATATCAGAACTTATATTATCATTAGCTTTGTAAGTAGTTATAGTTTTAACAAAAGTTTTAATAGCTACATTAATTTACACAATCTTCAAAACGTAATTCAGGATATGGCATTGTTTGCGATTAGTCTTTTGGATTACTAAGTGGATTATTGAAGCATTGGAAACAATTCACGCTGTAAACAACCCTTTTCAGTTGAAAGCTTCCAGTCTGCTCTACAATGCCACAAAGGTTTGTTTGTAAAACTTTAATGAGCATAGACCGGACTCTCCTGACCTCAAGCCCACTGGGAGATTACCTTTATGCTAACATATTAATCTCCGAACAACTCGTCTTGTTTCAATCGACCTTTGGACTTTGAACTTTGTTGAAGTTGAACTAAGCTTAGCTAACCCTGACAGAGAATGTATTGGATCATAATAATCCTAGAATACTGCTAATATAAGAATTAAATTATCATGAACTTTTATCGGCTTTCATTTATAGCTTTTAAATAAAACTGCATTGAACTTCCGCTGCACAGGCTTCTTGGGATTATCATATTCAGTTGAAAGTTTTCATCATGCTTCTATAGACAATTGAATTATTAAAAAAGTGGTTAATAATACTTTTTATTATTACTAATTATTGGTCTGCTTCACAAAAACAAAGTAATCTTTTAAAAATTAGAGGAACTAATTCACGCAGCGCTTTAGTTGAGATTAAAGAGAGAAGGGAAACTGCACGCTGGCAAAGCAATTCCATTTTTTTATCGTGCGTATATATGAATCTCCATATCTTTTGGTTCTGGGCTTATCTACCACCAATCTTATTATATTTTTCTTAATTTGAAATTAGGTGGAAGACAGTCGTTCCATGAGTGAAAATGGAGTAGTGGGTGCGGTTTATAATAAGGGTGTCTATTCAGAAACATTTCGTATTCTATTTTCTTCCTATAATATTGACTCGGAAAAAAAGTGACTAAACACATTTAAGACACAAATTAAGCTATACTTGTACATTTCTAAGCTTTGAGTTTTTATTTATTGTTCTTGCGGTTTCTGGCAGATGCTATCTACTATTATCGATATTGGCCTAAACTTAAGGTTGCCTAATAACCTTCGATAACCACACCGAAGTGCAGCTGCGAGTGGGCTATTAGGCCTAACAGGAAACTTGGCCCGATTGTTCTCCAAACTCACGATGAACTTTAGACTGTGTTATCTGACTTTTTGGAAACTTGCTGCAAGATATCGAAGTACAAATTGTTAGTAAACTAACCCTATTTTGAGCTGGAAACGTTTCATAGTTTTAATTTGATGTCACCAATTTCTACATTACAAGTTTACAAATGAAGAAGAAAACTCAAAGCTAATTGTAGGTCGTGCTGCAATCGACTTTTTTCGTATTTCAATAATTTTGCAGTTTTCTTCCCCATTACTAGACTTCGAATTGGTTGGCTTAATTCATAAAAAAATGTATATTTGGCTTTATTTTACATACATATCATCACGAGTGCCTTACGGCGCCCGAGACCGCCTAGACGGCCCCAGGGTACCCAGCAGAGGGGTTTTAATCCCACCTCCTCGTAGCCGATGGTGTAATTTAAGTTGGTATAGTAAAACTGTTTATAGATGGGTTATTGAGTCTATTAAAAACATCGCAATGAGCTAGCCACTTGTTCGGTGCAGACTCATACCATCGGCTACGACGAGGTGGGATTAAAACCCCTCCACTGGGTAGTGATGTTGTCAAACGAATGCACATTTTTGTTTTAAATTAAAAACTCATTGGTACACACCGGGATTCGAACCAGGGACCTAAGTGTTTTTAAGTCCAAGGTCTAACCAACTCGGCCACTGCGTATATAAAATAAATTATATACGTGATACGATTTTATTTTAGAAAAGTAATAAAATTTAAATTTCTCAGGAACCCTTACACGGGATATATATTCTCTACAAGATTCACTCAAAGCCCGATAACTATAAACGATTGAGTTTGAAAAAGAGATGTTTTGTTTTTTATTTCAGTTACTTAATCTCACGGGTGGGTTCAAAGGCTCCACCATGGGCTTGCGCATTGTGGCAACGTAGCGTATACGAAAACGTCTACGTGACCAACAATCAATAGGGCCGCTTTATTTTTGGTAACAGGATTGAATAAAGCGATCCTATTGGTTGTTGCTCACGTATACGTTACGTTGCTACAATGCGCAAACCCATGGTAGAGCCTCAGTTAGGTACAATTAACTGAGGCTCTACCATGGGTTTGTGCAGTGTAGCAACGTAACGTACATAGGCCGAAAACAACAAAATTACATAAGTACAATACTAATAACTTATATGCCAAGTAATAAATTAGGGTTATTAAATTGTGAAATTAATATTCCCATAAACTATTATGCTATTTGAGCTAGTACTAACTTAACATACATTAGTCCGCAGTCTCAAGTCGAGAGCACAAACGCCTAATAATTAGCATATAACTTCCTAAAATATTCCTCCAGTCACAATTGTAAGTACGGGATCACGTAGCGATCGTATGTCACACTAAACTCTTCTTAATGGCACTTAAATTTCACCTGAATTTGAGCACGTGCACGACAAATGACAACCATATTTCTCGGCGATTTTAATTTGAATTTCGTCGTGAGAATTATCGTCGCTGCGAGATCAGCCGACGCTGCCAACTTTCTGAACAATCATATTTTTACCCGCAAAAACACCTAAGATTTACGATTAAGCTTTTTTTGTTAAAAAAAATAATTAATTAATTATAATAAGAATTTTTGGCCAGCGGCCTGATTCTACTAAATTTCCTCAAATATCAACTTACTAATAAAAATATCAATTTGGTATTACAATCAAGATTTTTTCCATACAAAAATATGTAAAATTTTGCGTAAAATATCTATTTTTCTATACAGGTTGTCATGGTATGGGTATTCAAAATATATAATATGTATTGATATCGTTGTTTCTGCTAAACATAGTAGAACTTAGTTTGTGACCCGGGTCAAATATGTGTGTAATGTTCTTCATATTTTAATTATTACTATTTGATATCCAATTAATTTAGTAAAATCAGGCCGCACAACTCCTGAAGTTTTTTACAGTAGATTGAATGCAAACACTATGCATTTGTTGGCTACGAAAACATTTGTCGTTGCCAATTCGTAAGGCGCTGTCTCATCTTAAATATTTATCCATGAGTAGGCACTGATTCCTAAATCGACTCGTTCATGTCGTAAGCGAGACTAACCCTCAGGACGAGCTTTCGCAAAAGGGTCATTCAAATGGCCAGACCCTTTTATTTCGGATTCCCTTCATGGCTCGTGCAATATGGTGGAGAAGCAATTCCAAAACTATTATTTTATTCAAATTTGCCATATTTGAGTGGGATTTTTTCGAGGAGAATCAAAATAAAATCGCTTTTATTTCGAGCGTATGATGAAAGTATGTAATGCCCACTTTGGAAAGCTTTCCTTTTAGTTTTTATGTTTAGTTTCAAGTAGGTATTATTTTTCAAGTATACTCTAAAGCTTAACTGAATTAAGTATTTTTATTATGTAGAAGAACCTTAATTAATTTCATATGGCTATAGTAAATTCCTCTATTAAAAAAAATGCTTACTTAAGTATGTATGTATGTATGTATCATCACGGGTGCCTTACGGCGCCCGAGACCGCCTAGACGGCCCCAGGGTACCCAGCGGAGGGGTTTGAATCCCACCTCGTCGTAGCCGATGGTATGAGTCTACACCGAACAAGTGGCTAGCTCGTTGCGATGTTTTGAATAGACTCAATAACCCATCTATAAACAGTTTCACAAGTTGGTATAGTGAAACCGGGACCGACAGCTTAACGTGCTCTCCGAGGCACTATAGTGGTGTTGTCAAACAAATGTACATAAATTTTTAATTTTAAAACTCATTGGTACACACCGGGATTCGAACCAGGGACCTTACTTAAGTAGTTAAGAAATAATTAAAAATAATAAATTAAATTAGCTGCATCTTTATTTTTTTTATAATTAAAATTAGACAATTGTATTAACTAACGAATAATAACACAATAAGTTATTTATATTTAAAAGAAAAAACAATATTTTGAATTTATGTTTAATTAATTACAGCATATAGGTTCCTGTAATATTATATAGATGACATAGCGAAAATAATAATTAGAAACCTAACTTATGTATCCTCTTGACATACAATCATTAAGACGCAAGTAGTCGGTTTAATGCCAGAGTTAATTATAAATAATATTTGAGGAAACATTCTATATATGAATTAGCATCCCCTGTCAAGTCGCAGGTGTTCACATCAACCGTATTGTAATTACGGTACCGTATTTGTTTGTATAATACCGGCAGAGTTATTTCCTTGCGAATTAGGAATTTAATTAAATTGCTCAAAATATTTGTTAACTAATGTCTGTGAGTTTTAGAAATTTATTTAATTGGTTGATTAAAGTAAGTTTTTGCTACAAGTTGTTGAACAAACCTCGACAAAAGCAAGAGTTTAAATACTTAGATACTTAAACCCAGATCTTTTCCATTTGAAAAAAAAAGTAAAATAGTAGTTAACTACTTTAAAAATAATTATAATAAAATTAAATACTATCGTAATGTTCAAAAGACGTATGAAAAATAATAAATTAAAGCTAGATGCAAAAAACAAAATTGTATTTTAAACATATTATATTAATTACTACTTAGTCCAGCTTAACAATAACAATTTTTCAAAAATATAAAAGAAATAAAACATTTCCTTATATTTATTTAAAACTTTTCTTTTCAATTATTAGTTTTTAAGTTACTGACCTACTTTGCCATGCAAAACAATGCATCACGCAAGACGGGAAAAAATCCCGGAGTATAATACCCGGGAAATATAGCCGGGATTTACAGAAGAGGGTGGGCAGGCCCGCGCTCGTATATTAGGGTTTTGCGGACGATAAGTAGGGAATGGCGGACAATCAAATTATCTGGTACAAGCTAAGGACACACATTACCTGTTGTTGAAGGGAATTAGGGTATGTTCTAAAAAAGCTTTAGCGAAAAAATGTCGGCAATAACGTATCTATACTGAGATTTTAAATAAGACATATACCGATGAAAATATTTTTAAACATAGTATATTGTACTGCTGTATTGTACTTTTGTACTACTTATATTATTAGTGAAATTAAATTAAAGTATATTTTATTTGTATTATTTTCGATAATGTTTTGAAAATATCAGTTCTTTACCCTGTGAATGTTGATTAAAAAAATATAAATATCACAGTGTCCATGGTGTACAATTGCAGATCCTCCACATAATTTTGAAAAATATCCGTTATGGACAATAGTAGGTTTAAGGCTGGGTTTCATCAAAATTATATTAATTTAATTAAAAATAAAACACTGTCCGTGTCCATGAAAATAAAGTTAAATTATAAAAATATATGTATTACTATCGTTGCGTTGTTTCTGTTACAGAAAGTACAACTTATTTCCTAACAAAAATATAATATGAGAAATTTTGACTTTAATTTGTAGTTAATGTAATGTAATGTACAATGAAGTTCCTTTAGATATAATAGATTGCTTTACTACATAATAATTAGTTATAAATAGTTTACCCCCAACCCTTAATAAAGTTGTAAGAATGATTTTCTTTTTGCTCAATTATTCCATGTATCCTCTGCTCCTTTATTATACTTACACGAAGCCTAAATGAATTACAAGTCCTCCGAAACGAAGTCATAATATTTTGCCGCCATTACAGTAAAATAAATTCGTTTACGCATGGTGTCTTTAAAAGTTTTTCTGCCACTTTTATTGTTCGAGGGTCGGTAAAAATAAGTGGAGAAGTGGGGAAGTGTGCGAGAACTTGTCGCGAAGAGGTCTGTAGCCACCGAGCGTCTGGTTCATGAAAAAAAACTTTACGAGTGTCTTTGAGGTACCTACTATTTTAGTCGTTGGAATATTTTTTTTGCTGTCACTACTTGTCACTGAATTTTCTTAATACGAACAATTAGTTTTTTTTTGTTATTAAAAAATATATTAGAGCCTTGTACAAAACTTAATTTACTTCAGTTCAAACGTGACTACTTATTTACAATAATAATACATAATATATAAAAATTTATAGATACTTTACTTTAAATCTTTTTATTTATTGGAGCACGACTTGTGACTTTGTTTATACCTAATAATAAGATCTACAAAGTCTATGAATGGAGTCTATCTATATTGTTTTGTATTGATCGCTTCCACTATGCCGGCTAAAGGATGCGGTTATCAAATGGGCGGCAACAAAGATGTATTTGCATATCAGTTTATTTTAATATTCTCATATTATTTATTTTAAAGATAAAAATTAATATAAGATTATCCTAAAAAGGAATTTATAAAAAATTTAATATTCTCGCTCGTTATAGTCAAATTGCCCGTTTAGTAACCGTTTTTAGTTAAGGTCTAACCAAATTAGTTAGGTTAAGTTACACTTAAGTTAGTTTTTAGTCTCGGGTAACAATTGACTAACCCGATCAAATCCCGCGGTGTTTTCCATATATAAATATATCGTAATATGTGTACTTACCAGAAACAAGGATACTACAACATATTATATATTTTTATAAACACCCAGCCTAAGGCAAACTGTAAACAAAAACGTACCTAAACTACTAACTAAAACAAAAAGCTATGGCGAAAGCCTTGGGTGGAAATGGAACCAAGACCTCAGATCAAAATTCAACGGCGTAACTTGGAGTCGGCAAAACTTGTTATAATGTATAGATTTAAAGGTCTTAACCAAAATTTCGACGAACGCCTAAGTAATATTATATCCATTTTTGTACTCCATTAAACATAATGCTCCGGGATAATCCCATCGGACCACAATTTGCATAACTTCATTTGCCTTACCTAGATTACACCAAACTTTCTCATTCTTTTCCACGAAAATTGTAATGGAAAAACAAGAGCATAGTCTTTATTATAAGGATTTTTTCTTCTAATGGCTATTCTGTGAAATTAAATTTCGGAAAATTGGTTTTGTTTTTTCCAGGATTTTTTTGTCATCAATACCAATATTAAATTACTATTTATTTTTTATCCATTTTTTAAATTACGAACAGACTATGGGATGGCAGATTTTCTCCAATTGGTTTCAGTTGATTATTTCTTTGGTCTCTTTATTTTTACTATTCAATATTTTTCGGATTTTTGTTTTAAATTAAATATAGTAAATAAAAATCGTATTATTTTTCATATTAATATTTTTTATACCAGTAGATAGCCTATTTTTGTATACGAGTAGCCTAACATTTAATACATCTTGTTATAGGCTGATTTAATTTAGTATATATATATTTTCACCATTCATATTAAATATTATATGTTTTAAAATATGCTATATAGGTATACGTTCCTCTTTCTCCGTGGCTGCGAACGAGTACGGACGTTTTTAAAGTAATTCTCAATACCTATTCAAAGTGAAAATAGTTAAAACTAATACAAAAGAACTGTGTCCGAGTGCCCTTTGTTTGAATATAATAGACCAGTATAACGTAATATTTTGTGCATCGACACTTCAACCACGGTAACAGCTACATTGCGGTTTGTAAACAGCGCGCGCGCAAGGTACGCTATAATCAAGACGCATTGGATGGCGGCGGAGTGTACTTACTTAGAAAATTTGATAACCTGGTACGTTACCTATTGTATCTCGAGCTCTAGGTCTAAAAGACTATTATTTGGTTTGGATTTAAAACGAAACTGATATAAAATTACCTACACACAATTAAAATTAATATCTATTTTTCTTTTATATGCCCATTATTGATATAATATATTATAAATACTCAAGATGCAGCGCACTCCACCAAACAATCTGGGAGAACGACAACACAGCGGTTCAGAACCAAACCTTCATAGTTCGGCGGGTGAAAATAATGAAATAAATATTACCCAAAGAAACAAGCGTAGTAGGCGTGATGATGGACACTTCGCGGATTTATCATTTAACTCTTTTATGGAGGAAATGCGTTTGATGTTTGCGAATTGGACAACCAAACAGGACAAAAGATACGATGTATTACAGAACACAGTCAGTGAAATAAAATCTCAAAACTTAGAAATACAAAAGAGCATCGACTTTATGACAACTAAATATGAAGAAATGAGAGAGAAAGTAGTTAAACTAGAGCGTGATCGACTAGATAACCTGGCCTATATACAGTCTCTGGAGCAAAAAGTGGAGACCCTTGAACGTAGCTCTAAGGCTACAGGTCTTGAAATCAGAAACGTTCCTGTTAAAGGCACTGAATCCAAGGAGAGTCTGATGATGCATGTAGTAAATGCAGGCAAGTCCTTAAACATTCCCATTCTTCCATCTGATATAAAAGACGTGTACAGAATTAATACCAAATCGGGTAACAAACCAATAGTTGCTGAATTTACCAGCATAATTACAAAAGATAATTTTATAAAATCTGTTAAAAACTTTAATAAGAATCACTCAGAGAAATTTAGCACCAGAAACCTACAACTCGAGGGTCCCATTATACCGGTATACATTTCTGAAAACCTAACCTACGCGACTAAACGGCTACATTTTTTGGCAAGAGAATTTTGTAAATCATATTCATACAGATTCTGCTGGACTTCATACGGCAAAGTCTACATAAGAAGTAAGGAAGGTTCTCCGGCCATAAAAATCAATAAAGATGAAGACTTGGTAAACCTGAAGAACCAGATATGACTGATTTATAATCAACTATGTTCCATCTCCTCAGTTCATGGACCTATTGTATTATCTTACAATTATAAATATATATCCTTAACACTAACTCATATAAATAGCATCGACTCCACTTCTACACAAAACTTTCTAACATATAATATACATATTACACACCTACTTTATAGTTCATCTAAACAAATATTCTTACAACCTAAAAACTACATTATGGAATCAAAAATAATATATAAAATACACATTTCACTTACTAACAACGCGCGTATATTTGTGCAAATTGTACGCCTCCTTTCTTACCCAATTACAATGTATTACAATTATATAGATTTTTCTTACAAACTACTCGTATCTATAGTTATGGAACTTACTCACATTAACCTGACATTTTACTTTTACATAACAGTTGCATCAACACAATACACCGAAACAACAATCACAAACCAACTATCCTTAGAATACCTACACTATTACACTCAGATACAGGTAAATAGAAACATAACCATCAACAAGTATTTGCATACACTTCACAAAAAAATCTGCGATACCCATGTAATACACAATATTTATAGAACAGATGTACAATATATATTTAACTACATATTACTTATAATTATGAATACCTCTGCTTATAACAAACAAACCGTTTATTCTAATAAAACGTATTTTTACGTCATTTTTATATTTATACATAATGATAATGGGTAGTCTAATGGATATAAATACTGATATCGAAAATATATATGTCTCCAAATCGTATACTTCTACTCCTGAACAACTTTTAAAATATATTGACAATAAATCTAAAACAATTAAAGTATTTCATCTTAATATTCGCAGCATTAATTGTAATTTTAACGAGTTTACTGTACTATTGAATAGACTACCTCTACAGTGTGACGTTATTATATTAACCGAGTGTTGGCTAAGTAAAGTTGACAGTATTCCGGAAATTATTGGGTACAAATCCCTGAGATCTCAGTTCTCAAACCAGAATGATGGTGTTGTCGTTTACGGACGTTCGGAGATTCAATTTGATCTATCTGAACCAGTAATAATAGACGCTAATTGTTTAATCTGCAAATACCGAAAAGAACTTGCAATAGTTGCTATATATCGCACTCCAGCTCATAAAGATATAAGCAAATTTCTAGATAGCCTAAATGTTCTATTAACTACACTAACCGAATTCAAGTCTATTGCCCTAATTGGTGACTTAAATATTAATATTCTGTCAAATAGCAAAGATAAATCTGCGGATCCATATTTGAATCTCCTAGCATCCCACCAAATGTTACCTGCACATTTAATCCCAACGCGAGAATTAACTTGTTTGGACCATGTCATACTAAAACCAGATGCGGAGGCCGCCACCATCGTTCTGGATTCGGGTATCACAGATCACATGCCAGTCTTGTTTACTATTGGCTGTACAATAAAACGAGTGAAAGCACAAAAGTACACAAAAAGCATCAGCTACGACGCTGTCAGTGCAGATCTTGCTAAGACTAATTTTACCAAAATACTCCAATCACCATGTGCTAATCAAGCTTCTGAACTGCTAGTTAATCTGATATCTAATAGTATTAAATCTAACACTCGTATCGTACATAAACCCCGTAAACAAAGGAATATTAAACCTTGGATAACACCTGGTCTTATGAGATGTATATGTAATCGTGACAAATTGCACAGGCAACACAGGAGCTCCCCGGATAATGCTATTATTAAAATCACTTACACCCGATACAGGAACTTTTGTAACAAAATACTTAAAAAAGTTAAAAGTAATTATGAGCGCAATGAATTTGATAAGGCTAAAAACAACCCAAAAGCTACGTGGGATGTTATAAAAAGGATAACACATCTAAAACCGTCATCTAATGCACCCACGGAGCTACTTCACTCTGATAACGCAATTTCATCAACTAATACTGTTAACCAGTACTTTGCGAACATTGGTAGGCAGCTTGCAATAAAAATTCTACAAAATCAAGCTACCTATAAACAAGCTTATAACAGTGTGACTCCCTTGCTATTAAAACCAAATAATTTATTGGGTAATTCGATGGGAGTATTGGATGTGGATACGGCTGAGGTAGAAGGAATAATAAGGAGCTTTCGCAATAATTGCGCATCTGGTTGGGACGGTATTCCTACTACTGTTTTAAAAATGTGTAGTGGATTTTTGGTAGTTCCAATCACTCATATATGCAATTTAAGTCTCACTACTGGTGTATTCCCCAAAGTCTTTAAAAAGGCAATAGTACACCCTATCTATAAGGGCGGCGACCGAGACAGTGTCAATAATTATAGACCCATCTCAGTGCTTACAACACTATCGAAGATACTGGAGAGGGTACTTAACAAAAGACTTACATCATTCCTAGACCATAACAAAGTAATTGCTGAAAACCAATATGGTTTTAGGGGAGGGATGTCTACAGAAGATGCCGTCTTACAACTGACTGATCAGATCTCCAGGAATCTTGACAAAGGCAAAAAAACTCTAGGTATCTTCCTCGATGTTACCAAGGCATTTGATACTGTCTCTGTCCCCATCCTACTAAACAAGATGGAAACTATCGGCATCAGAGGCACAGCACTTAATATTTTTAAGGACTATCTCACAGATAGAACCCAATGTGTAAGGATTGGGGAATATACTAGTGATGAGGCCTTGCTGGACTATGGAGTGCCGCAGGGCAGCGTGCTGGGACCAACTTTATTCTTGCTGTACATCAATGAATTGTGTCAACTGTCACTTCCACACTGTAAAATAATTACATATGCAGATGACACGGTTCTTGTTGTGGATGGAGATAGTTGGGAAGATGCTCGTCGCCATGCGGATAATTCCCTTGGGGCTGTGTTGGAATGGCTTGAAGGTAATCTACTCACATTAAATTTAGAAAAAACCAAGTTCATTGCGTTCTCTCTCACAAACTCATCACAGCCTCAGCTAGGTACCTACTATATAAAGGCACACTCTGGTATACATAGTCCTGCTAACATCTGTTCCTGCATGACTATTGCCCATGTTAACAGTGTAAAGTACCTTGGGGTCCATATAGATCATTTGCTTAATTGGCATGTCCAAATCAACGTCTTAAGAAATCGAATTAGGAAACTTATATACGTTTTCAAGACTCTAAGATCGGCGGCAGGTCCTGATACTCTGAAATTAGTATATACTTCCCTGGCACAATCCACACTCTCATACTGCATCACTGCATGGGGAGGTGCTAACAAGACAGCATTTCTTTGCCTAGAAAGAGCGCAGAGAGCTGTTCTCAAGGTCATGTGTAGAAAACCATACAGATACCCCACTGTCCTGCTATACAACGAGACAAAAGTTCTGACCGTGAGACAACTCTATGTGCTACAGGTCATCGCATTAAAACACACTGTCTTGCAGTACAATATGGACTACGAAAACCACAAAAGGAGGCGAAATCGTGTTTGCAGTGTGGAGTCCTCAAGAACAGCCCTTGCCAAAAGGCAATATTACATTGCCAGCTCTGTTCTATATAACAAGATAAACCACAGACTGGACATCTATGCCCTCCCTTCTGCGGCCTGTAAATTAAAAACTAAAACCTGGCTGATGAATTTAAACTATGAAGAGACTGAAGAGTTTCTAAAGTCTATATTTTAACTGGTTCAATGAATAAACTCATTTACTACAGGCACTCTCACTCTATGTAGAGTGAGTATGTACTCACTCCACTTTTATTGACATAAAAGGCAAGAACTAGCATCACACGCGCACACGAACATTACAAGCTCACAGACATACATACATAACACACTAATATAAATCTCTCTCACACACACACACGCACACAAACATATATATACTCATACATACAGGCACACACACACTCATACATATCACATGTACACACCCACACCACACATACACACAATTCTAATATACTACTATGGATGTATTATTCATATATACGCATATGGATGTATTATTGGTATATATTTTCATGTATACAAATATATATATTAATGTTGTATTATTTATTGTATTTTGTGATTTATTTGAATGTAAGCTATTATCATGTACCAGGAGAAGAGCACTGGCTCCTGAGATACAGTCTCACGACTAGTTCAGGAGCCAGGGCACAAACTTGTTTGTTATTGTATTTTTGTGGTGAAATAAATATTTTTATTATTATTATTATTATTATTACGTAGTGGTCGAATTGGATAGACCATTCGACTTGAAAACACTTAGGTCCCTGGTTTAAACCCCGGTGTGTATTTTTATTATAAAAAAATATGAACATTTGTTTTACAGCACCACTATAGTGCCTCGAAGAGCACGTTAAGCTATCGGTCCCATTTTCACTATACTAACTTGTGAAACTTAAATAGTTTCATTAATAGATGGGTTATTGATTCTATCCAAACATCGCGACGAGCTGGGATTAAAAACCCCTCCACTAGGTACCCTGAGGCCGTATAGGCAGTCTCGGGCGCTGTAAGGCACCCGTGATGATATTTATTAATTATTTTTATTAACATATGCTATGTACACGTTCTGCAGGCTTAGTGTGTTTTTTAAACTTTACTACCTCGTTAATCGTAAAAAAATCCACCAATAGCATCGCTTTAATTCGGTGAACTGTCAAAATGAGCTTATATAATTAGTGGAAAAGTTAACGCAGTAGTATAGTTAACTGAATAGTAAAAGTTAAATAAAACTCACATTAGGGTCTCCGCAAATTAAGCTCTAGGCTTAAGTACTTTGAAAACGATACATATTTTCTAAACACCCAAGGTAAATAAATTGTACAGTAAAACGTAATAATATTATTTTACCTTGAGCGGGAATCGAACCCACGACTTCAGCACACAACAGCAACGGTGTATTTTTAACCTGGCTACAGTGACCTTTTAACAAAACAAATTATAACATAATGTAATAAAAGATATATTATTATTTCATTTTCTAAATTAACAATGTCATATCTCTTTTGTTTCAGGTAAAAAAAATATTAAAAATTGACGAACCAAGAAAATGGACGGTGGCATCTCGTCGGAATTGTAAATTGGGACGTCGAATAAACATTACAGTTAATTTTTGTCAACAATTCCCAAAAGAAATCTTTGTGCCTGTGCACTTAGCCTTAGGGTATTACACATTGGAATAATTTTAATTGGTTAGAATGCTCAATAAATTGTATTTTCTATAATCGAATTAATTAAAACTTTATTTGTTGAAGAAAATGTCTATTAATACATTTATTAAGGTTTTGATTTTTCACCACAAAAGAGTAAGGTTCTGTAGTACAACAACCCCATAAATATCTCGAAAACTACCAGTCCGCTTTACTGGCAGTTTCAAATTGGGTCTTATACCTTGGAATAATTTTGATTGGTTAGAAAGCTCAATAAACTATGTATGTGTTCTATGATCGAATTAATTAAAACTTTATTTGTTAAAAAAATGTACATTAATAGATTTCTTAATTGTTTTGATTTTTTAACAGACGAGTTACAGTCCTAATAAATATCTCGACAACTACGGGTCCGTTTTACTGCCAGTTTCAAATTGTTATCTGCATAGATCTTATTGGCACACACGTATTCAAAGAGGTATAGGGTAAAGTTATTAGAAGATGATATATGGTTGTGCGCTCTCTCACATGAGCTAAGCCTCTCGATGCCTGCGGGCCTATTTCTCTTCAATTTCCCAATTACGTGATAAAATGAGCAAGTTTTTCTTTTCCTGAATTCTTCCCGTTTAAGCCCACAATCCTCTCGGATGACGTTGAGACACGAGGAAGCCTTAAATGTAAGTATTTTAAGAAATCCTTTCTCTTAAATTCGCAGAACTTGGTGTTTTTTTTTTTATTATTTTCCCTTCTCTTTAGGGTTCCTTAAATCTTCAGAGAAGAATCGGAACATTTTTAATTTGTTAATTTCTGTTCTGTCTAGACCTGTTACGCGATAGCCCTATCGGGTAACTGCAATGGTAATCGTAATGGGGTTTATTTTGACATTTGAAGTCTATTATTGAACATCATACCATCAATTCGTATCGCAGAATGCAATGGGAATTGAAATCTATTATCATTGTAAATGAACTCCATTGAACGAACGAATTGTGATAGTTCATACAGATTAGAGCGATCGCGTAACCTTATAGATAGTTGCGAATGATATTCATTGCTATTTTAAAACGTCAAATGAAGCAGGTTACTCTTGTCAAGTCGGCATCAATATCATATTGTTGTACGCGTAATCACCCCGCTGGTCACAACCTAAGCTCTAGACTTGTACTGTATTTACCAGAAACAATGATATTAATACATATTGTATTTTATAAACACCCAGACTATGTACAGAAAATCATACTAATATTGTTTTGCAATTAGCGCGAATTGAAACCACGACCTCCGGATACAACGCCAACGATACAACCACTAGGTATACCACGAAGGCCGGCATGTATAAGTATAATATGGACTATAAATTGTTTATTTTTATTTCCATTATTGAAAAAAAAGGACCTAAAAAACTTACGTTAGAGTACAAAGATGAAATCTTGGCCCATAAAACTTTTTGTAAGTATCCAAAAATAAATGTTCACTCTCCGGGCAATCAAGTAGCTATTGCTCTCGCAACAAAAGCGATGTCGTACGATTGTTTCTAAAGTTACGGGCCATGGTTACGAGGGCACACCGCAAAGCATTTTTGATTTACGACTAAAAGATTCGGCTCATAAATCACTAGAAACGCCCGAAATTTATACAAAAAAAAATGCGAATCTCCCTTCAGCGTCAGGCGAGTATTTACGATGAGGGAAACGTCGGCCTTTTCAAGCGAAATACGTTATTAATTAGCCTTTATCTAATTACGTAGTTAGGGCATAAGGTGCTCCTGATTGCCTCTGAGACGAACATTTTCTTAGCTAATATTAATGTCGTTCATTTATTTAACATGATTTAACGTTAATTTTGAAGCTTCATTTACATTTCTGGGTCAAATTTTTCGTCAACAAAAAGCAGCAAAATTTTTGTAATACTAATTACCTGTAATACCTATTCTAAACAGGTAGGTACAATTATCATAAAAAAACTTATTTAATCTTTGCATACTTATATCATAATCTGCCAAATTTCTAGCTTCAAGCAAGGCGGAAACGGATTTTATTTTAGTTCCCTTTTGTATCTAGGAAGATTCATATTATTTTGTATTATAATATTGTATTTGTGACAAATTTCTATACCTGATCAGCGGTTGAGTACTTTTCCGCGAAAATCGTGGCTTCCCACGCTCCAGGATTATTTTTCATTGCAATTATATTCTTTATATACGAGTACTTATTTAAATATTTCTCTAAATAATAACGTACCTTTTGAGAATTTTTTTAGCAAAATATATTTTTTAATAAAAGGAAATAATATAATATTTTTTCTGAAAGAAAATAATAGATAGGTATATTATTAAAAATTACAAAAGATTATACACACAAAAGATAATCGCGATCGTAAAAAAATCATTGAGAACGACAACCGCTTTACAACAAAATACGAATACCTTGAAAAATACGGGATAATGATAAAAATAAATATTTCTGTTTTAATTTTCCCTCTCTTTGAAGGATAAAACATTTTTCCGGCTGCAGTCTCTCGGGGAGTTCGCGTAATATTGCCTTTTATCTTTTAACGACACTCTTCGTGATTATGTTTCAGTAATGGTTTACTTTCGGCGTTGATTTTTTGAATACTTTTATGTTTATGGTTGTTACATTTGACTTAACTTTTTTTTTAACTCAAACGAAATTTATGAACAATATTAAGAATAAGTGGGTAGTTAACTAAGGACGGGATATAATTATGATTCAATTATTTAAGCTCTATAATTTTAAGACGAAAATTTGTGAAATAACCAATACATAAAAAACCTATGAGGTTCAGATTTCATAAGGAATTTTATTTTATTTGTTAGGGCTCTAAGTCGTCTTAACTTCAAGTCATAAAATTGTGCGACTAATTCGTTAAAGTTTTTTTTATTATTTCGTTCTTAGGCTCTTTACCAGAATGCATTAGGAAATTTTAACTTAGGTACACCCTTTTGCATGTTGTTCAACATTATCTCTAACCATTTCAAAAGTCAGGTAAATCGGATCTGTCGTTCTCTCAACGCGTTAATTTTTATTAATAATAAATAATTTATTAAGGTGCTTTTTATGTAGGTAAATACTGTACTTTGAATATAGATTTTGATAAAAAGTTTTTTTTTTAAATTAAATTACTGCTACGTATTTTATAATGATATTAAATTAATGAGGGAAAGCCCACATTTCGGCCATCAATTATCTGTGCCAACTTTTCCGTCCCCGTAGTCTGAATTAATCAGGGTAATTTTCCATCCCATTGAGGCTTCAATGGTAATTGACGACTATTCATAGAAGATTTACAAAAATGATATTTAATATAGGCCCAAAATTTTTAAAATTTTCCTAAAGAACTTATTTTTTCTAAATTATTATTGTAATGGAGGTCAATGGAATGAATATTTTTAGCAAAGAAGATTATTATTTTATATTTTATGATTTTTTTTTACCTAAGGAATGGTTGTTAAACCTTCTCATCATTCTAAGAATTAACTCATGGATATTGTCTACTTTAGACCAATTTTGGTAAGTAAAATCAATCCACCCAGTATTGTATATATGTATGTGTCATCACGGGTGCCTTACGGCGCCCGAGACCGTCTTGACGGCCCCAGGGTACCCAGTTGAGGGGTTTTAATCCCACCTCGTCGTAGCCGATGGTATGAGTCTACACCGAATAAGTGGCTAGCTCGTCGCGATGTTTTAAATAGACTCAATAACCAATCTATAAACAGTTTCACAAGTTGGTATAGTGAAACCGGGACCGACAGCTTAACGTGCTCTCCGAGGCACTATAGTGGTGTTGTCAAGCAAATGTACATAATTTTTTTAATTAAAAACTCATTGCTACACACCAGGATTCGAACCAGGGACCTAAGTGTTTTTAAGTCCAAGGTCTAACCAACTAGGCCTAGGTATTGTATGTAATGAATATTTTTTGTAAAACTCAGTATTTTTATTTATGTCAATTTAGTAAATTATTTTTTATAGTCCCTACGTTAGAGTGCTTGTTTATCATATCATTCTAGTATACATTGTTATGGAATAACTGTAAGTTTGGTAATAAAAAAAAAGCTAATCGACTCGTAAAAAATTAGTATTTTCTTCACTTTCTGGTAAGAAATCGATTTAATGACGGCGTTTATGGAACGACTGTAAGTGACCTAAATTTGTTTAGCATCATCCACTCGGGCGAGAGGTCGCATGTAACGACGACCGTCGCCATTTCGACGTGCGAGTAAGGATCCTGCATAATATTAGCTTTGAAATTGTTATTAAAGATATGGGAAATGTGGAGAGATTGCTTTAATTTTTGTTGTTTTCTCCGGCCATGTCGTTGATGCAAGCACTTGATGAGTAAGAATGTATATCTTGTAGTAGATACTTTAATCAAACAATATGTATGTCTGTCATTTTGCGATGTATCGATTCTTAGGACCGTGACTTCGAATAACTTTCAATAATAACTCTTTTTACTAGTAATTTTAAAAGGTTGTGCTTTGAAAATATAAATAATTGGCATCTTCATACAAACTAGTAATGTTAAATTAAACAATTTGTATGGAGAAGCCAAATATTTTATTTTTATTCGTGACATATTGATTTATCAGTAGAGCCTCATATTATCTGTATTACAACCAGTTTAAGGTCACCATGTATAACTCTTTAGACAGAAATACGACCCTTAGTACTTTGAGTTAGGTATACGATATCAATATGGTAGGCGTCCTATAGTCGCTATAATAGACAAATATAATCAATATAGACAAATTCTAAGAAAAGTTTATATAAATGGGAGACTTAGGTACATATTTTCAATACGACACAAACCCACACATCTTGTATTAAATAAGATACAGACGAAGTACACAAAGGCTTCCAAACTTTTTTATTGCTCATAAATGAGATGAAAGGATTTGGGCTTTGACAAAACCTATAAGGGAACGGAAAGGTAACGGTGACTTCGGAAAATGTTGACCTATAAACTTTTACCTTTGAGCGAAGAGTGAAATCAGTCGGATGTGTGTCACTGAATCCGAACACGTTAAATGAACCATTGTGCGGTCGTAACTCGCTCGTGCAGTTTTAGCGAATATGCCTAAATATTCTGTGTTTTTCCAAACTTTCATGCAAATGGGATACACTATTTGGTCTAATGCAAATGAAACACAATATTTGGTACTTTTAATCTATGTCGTAAAATAGAATAGCGTTTATTCAAAAACATAAAATAAAACAAATTATTTTTATCTAAATAACATTAAACGAGGATGTATCTTAAAAAAAGGAATTTACAATATAATTTCTTAGACGCTTAAATATGTTACCCTCAGCACAGAAGAAATAATAGTACAAGTATGCATGCCCTCAGCTTTTGCGCGGATAATTTGCAGTATCACACGCGCTGATTTTCAGAAAGTATCGTTTTTAAATCTAAACAGACAGCGTGACGACAAAACTAGTTATTGGTGAGTTATTTCCATATAGAGTGATTTAAATATACTTACTTTTACCTCTATTACATAATATAATTTTAAAGTAGGTATTTATTAAATCAACCACGACAACCAACAACTGTTAATTGCATAGAACTAAAAGTTGAACTTAGTTCAGAAACTTTAGGGTTTTCCTGTTGAATAGATAACCGTTGTTTCTACATGAATATATGGAAGTTAATGCTGGGTATGGTAGAAGAAGCATGAAAGTAAGATTAATGCTGTAGAAATGCCATCATTAAGAAGTAACAATAGCGGATAGAGTAAATAATACAGTTGTGTATGATATGAAAGAAGATGTAGTGCTAGTGACAAGGATTGAGAATGGAATATTGCGGTGGTTTGGGAACATTAAGAGGATGAATGAAAAGAGAATGACGAAATAGATTTATTAATCAGGGGTAATCAAGGATAAGGCGGTGACGACCCAGAAGAATGTCTCATGATGACCAAATCGGTGTCATTTTAAAAAAAATCTGGGATCCGCAGTTCCCATAACCGTAGAGCTTGTATGAAGAGAGCTGTGGATGTGAAGGAAATGAGAGAGTTATGTCAAGATCATTGTAGGTGGCGCACCCTGTCTCTGTCTATCCATGTGGGAAATAGGCTTGACTAGTTTCTTTTTTTTTGTCTTTCCTCGTAGCCTGGGTGTGCTGGACTTAGGCATTTCCTCATTTACGTTCACTATCTTGTGTAATTCAGCTCTCTTGCGACTATTGCAACATCCATTTTTTTTAATGGATCATGATATGTGGCTGTACATATATCATATGTTCTATATATATTATCAATCTGTTGATATATATTATCAATCTAATAATTGTCTACCAAGAATAGCAAGTGATATTACTATTAGGGTTTACTATGTCTGCTTGAGAAACTTATTCACGTTTCGCTTAAATGACTCTGGACGGGAAATGGTAGATGGGAAATTTATCTAATTATAGCCTTTTGTTTTGTTAGACGTCTTCGTAATTTTTAATTTGGAAAATACTTTTTACAAAATTCTGACATGTTTACAAAAATAGATTTTCGTAAACATTTTATGATAACCAGTATATTTTAAGCTAAGTAAATTTACTTGCTAAAGCCCCCTTTAGTAAATTTATTTTATTATAAATCGTGTATACTCATACCATCGGCTACGATGAGGTGGAATTAAAAACCCCTCCGCTGCGTACCCTGGGGCCGTCTAGGCGGTCTCGGGCGCCGTAAGGCACCCGTGATGATATGTATGTATGTCTGATTTTTTAAGATATACTAGTAGCGTAACAACCTTTGTTAAAATCTAGGATCGATAGGATCCTATGTTTTTAATTAAAAACTCATTATTTTACAATTGGAATCCGTGACCTGTGTTTAAGTCTATGGACTAACTCGTTCACGGCATGTGACTTTGTATCTACCTGTATCTACCTAGCTGTAACTACAAATACTATGAATAGAGACGAACAACACATATTGTTGTTTAACAATATTGATCGCTGCCACTATGCCGGCTAAATGATGCGGTTACGAAATGGGCGGCGACATAGACGTATTTGCATTACGAGTTTATTTTGAAAACCTCGCGGCATTATCTTCAAATCACTCGCCCGTTTCGAAACCGCACCAAGTAAGGAGACTACCACCTCGACACGAAATTTATATGAACGGTAGACCGCCTCCGTATGAACTGGCCAGATATATACGGTTGGGCGGCACATTCTTCCGGAAATGTAGTTTGCCGCCCGAGAAGCTTTAACGCCTTTATTGTTATTGCACGGCTATGTTTGTCTCTCCTGAAAGCTGCAGTGGCTTCGTGGATTTTGCTGCATTCTTATATTTAAATGAGAATTTAAAGGACTGCAGAATACATATTTTTTTGGAATACAATGTTTTGGTTGGGGAACTTTTATTTTATGCAGCGAATAGTCTTAACTACGTATAAATAACCAAAGTTATTTAATACTTAGAGTAATTGCTGTAGGCACAGGTATACAAAATCTCTGAACGAAATATTGTCGACGTTATTCAATTTGTTTTACATTAAAAATTACCCTTGAATAATAATACTAGGTTCTTAGTTAATAAATGATTATGAAACTAAAGGAGTTTTTTTTTGTATATTCAATTGTTGCAATCATGACCACTAAGGCCTCTTAATATTGTAAAATAATTACAATTTTTAAATTGCTATAAATCAGTTATCACAAAAACAATAGATCTGAAACTGGTTAACCGAAGATTACATCACAAATATGAGCAGGTATATATCGCACATACCCACATGTGAAGGACTGACAAGGTTGTACTCGTAAGGACAAATGTTATTACAGTGCCTCAAAAAAAAAAAAAGTGGGCCCCTTAAATAACTTTAAACGTAAATGGTTGAATTATATGTTATTTTAAACCCCAAACTATGTATCTTGAGCAGTGTAAATATATTTGTTTTGTCTAACCGGAGTATTGAGAAATATGGCATCACGTGTAATTATAACACCTGAAAAATAAAATCACCAGTGTATATCGCTTTGTAAATGTATATAGCGCCAATTATTTTTTTACCATAATGTAGAAGTCAAATACATTTTATTTAGAATTCCGGTTAGACTTTGCTGTGATTCATTGAAGTTTTTATTAATAAATCGGGACATATTTTGTAAGGAATATTTCATTAATATACGTTAAACATTTTGGGGTCCAAAATAATTTGTCTCCTTTGCTTTACTTGTTAACAACTACTAATAAATAGTAACATTAACAATACAAATATCGGTATCCATTTGTTCGATTCCCACACACGCAAAATAATATTATCTAGTACGTTGTTTATATATTCTGCATTGGTTTTTGTGTCTATAAAATATAATATGTAGTAGTTTCTAATATATTTTCTACCTAAATATAAATAAAAGTTTCGTAATATATATGTTTTGAATTTGTGAGCTAGAAGTGTTTATAATAAAAAAAAAACATTAAAGAAATAAATAATAAATAATCCAAATTCCTAAAGTAAATAAGGGTGCAAAGTTTTTGTTACAAAAGCCCAAACGAATTACTGGAATAGTCTAAATAACGGAAAATCCGAGATTTCTCAACACAAAACCAAGACGAAGGTTGACGAACGGTTAAGGCTATTAATCCACTTCTGCTAAAATCTTTCTTCCTTCTTCCAGAATAAAAAAATATTGATTTTTGCTTTAATATTGCATTTCTAAAATTAAATTAAATATAAAAAATGCCTAAAACCAAAAAGACCCTTTATATTTTTCATCGGTTTACCCACATTTTTCGTATTCTATGTATATTAAGAATGAGTTTTATTTAAGGTTTTTTTATCCCTTTTAGGGCTTTGAATTTATTTCTGTCATAAAAGGAGACCTTGTCCAGGTGACTATTGTCCAGATAAAATTCTTGAAAAGAGCTCGAGGAACTGCGCTTCGAACTTCGTCGCGTCATTATGATATAATATATTCGAGTGACAGATCTTCAGAAAATTCCAGTTTCATCGAATAAACCTAGTATTTCATGCAAGTCTATAGTCTATAACCCGAAAAAAAATCGCTCACGTTCGATTTGCATGAAATTTAAAATGCTTTTTGATCTTTTTGAATAATATCGCCCATTATTGAAAAGGATATAAGTCAAAGTTTCCTAATGAAACGGTAAAAAGGGGTCTAAGTCAAGATGTTATTGAAAAAAGATATTTAATAAATTTAATCTCCATACAATTTATTAAATCTGCTCAGTTTTAATTGTTTTTATTTTATTGGGCAAATATAATACATACATTGGCATCACCAAACTGTCAACCCTTGAATCGAATTAATGATCGAATTTTAGTCAAAAAATTAATGGCAAACAGGGACACACCTTATAATATAATCGTTAGTCGAACTTGCTCGTGTTATTGATCTTGAATCGTGATATCCTAAACGCCATTAATAAACGCTCAGTATTATGCACTCTATTTCTTAATGCATTTCTCCTTTCTAATTCTACAGAGTTCAAATCGTTCAAGGCCGTTAGCTCTTGGTATAAGTATTTAGGGGTTTTTACCATCCCCTACTGATGGTCGTCGTCGGTTGTACTACCCGTGCCTAATTGACTCTAGAGTGCAATTAGTTGGAGCTAACGAGCCAGCGTATTAGGTTGGCGCAATGTTGCCAGGACAAAACTTATGAATATTTGGGGTAAAAAAATAATAATATTGGTAAATGTAATGTCGAGGATAAAGAAAATATAATAATAATTACCTCAAATTTACCTCATGATTACCTGTAATCATTAAACATAAAATAAATTTCTCCAAAGTTTTAGAAAACATTTTATTTAATTTTCATGCTTCCGAAGGTTAGCTTGTAGATATTTTTTAATGTTAATTAAAAATATTTTTTTTTACTTTTTTGTCGTAAAATTTATTTGAATAATAAAATGCCTGAGTTGAATTAATGGAAAAAAATATTCAGCCATTTTATCGCAATTCACAATCATCGTATTTGTATGTTTTTTTATTCGTAAAATACAATCAAACGAAAAATCTTTTAAATTTATTATTAGAGCGCAAAACTTTAGTTAATAAATAATAACGCTGACTTTGCTAAGGTATCTTTATTAATATAATTGTCACGCAGTAAAAAAGAGAATGATTAATACTCCCTGGTCATTATGAAAGGGGAATTTACAATCAGGACGTGATTTTGCAAGTCAGATTCATTGACGGTGCCTCCAAATACCTTCCATTAGCCATTAGCAATGTGCATTTTTATTTTTTTAGTCTAGTAGATAGGTATTATCTATACCAACAGGGTTAGATTTTGCCTTCCTGCCAAATTTTAATAAATTATTTTGTGTCTTTATATAATACTAGCGGCACCGGCTTCGCACGATTGTAATGTAATACAAGATTGAAAAGGATTTGGCATAAATATATATACATGGTGAATTTGAATGGGTGTACTTTGGGCTAATATGATATTCTACTGATGAATACGAACAACTTTTCCTATTGAACCATGTGTCGCAAATTCACCCATTCAAATTCACCCTGTATATAGCATAAATTTTTTTATAGTGAAAATCTCAAAGTTACCTCCTTATTTATCTATATTTCATACTTTATTCAATATAGAGAAAAAATCAATTTTATTATAATTTTCGTATTTGAATATAATATAGATAGATCATGGCCTGGTATTTTATAGTATCTATAACAGCAGGTTACAAAAAATCCATAGGATATTTTTTTGTTGTAACAGGTATTTTTTTTACACGTTTTATTTGCTTTTCCCCTCTGAATGATATAATGATTTAGATTTTATCCCTATATTACTTTTTAAAGAACATTCTTTTATGAACTTTTAATAAGTATATAACCTACCTACAAGACATCTTCCGAAGCCAGTCGCTTAGCACTTGACAAGACCCTCGACGGCAAGAGTACACGTTACGACACTTCAGTCCACTTCACTTCCAATGACTTCAGGCTCTTGAAGTTAGCTAATTATATCAAGCCTTTATTGTACAGACATTGGTTTTGTAGTTATATAGATACGGTGTAGTACGACAAGTCAATTACACATTATACCGACAAGTGTACATTATTTTTGACTGCGCGACGACAAACTCCACAATGGTCGCTTTTCCCGACAGTTCACATTTCTTCGTAGCGAGTTTGGCGTAGCATCCAATCAGCAGTAGCATTACCCTGTATGATTCTAGCAGGATCGTACCTAAGAAATTAAATATGGAATACTCTACCTGATTGCATGTTTCCTTCTTCATATAACCTAGAGTCCTTTAAACGAAGCGTGAATCGGCATAATGATGGCAACCAGCAGTGCACCTGTAGGCATACGCTGCTTATCATCTAGATATTATATACTACTTAAAATAAGGCGAATGCAAAGTCACATGTTGAGCTATTAAAAAACAATGTTCTAACTATTAATTCCACAAATATTAGGTTTTTTCGTTGTCTGTAGTATACAATACACATAGTACAAGTCTAGAGCTTAGTTTATGATCAGAGATATAAATAATAGAACGTCAAACAAGTAATTTGGAATTTTAATTTCAAAAATATCTTTCATGTCATAGTCAAGTCATTGATTAAATTTTATAATAGTTCATAAATATTTTATTATATAGTCTCTATCTCAATAGTCTGTAAAACTTATAGATTTACTTTTATTGAGTAGTGCCTATAACAATATAAAATGTTTAATAGGTTTTATATTACAAAACAAAACTTTTTGTGGGACTAAAAGTAATTACTTATTGGAACTCAAAAATATGAGGTTTCATACAAATTGCATTTTATATTTGACAATTCCATTGTAAATCTTAATTGGAAATAACAGTATATAACAAAAAAACTCTCCAATCCGATGAAATATTATACTTCAGTTAAGTTTACAAAAAAGTACAACTACGAGTATAATACAGCCAAACCATTAATCTAATTACTTTAAAGCTAAAAATGTTAAATAAAAGCAAAAATCCATCTGAAAGACTGAAAGTTTACGAGCGCAATTTGTACGCCATAAGTGATTTGTCAGGGCGGCAACATTAGCGTCCGCCCGCCCTCGTCGATGCACTCAATGCGATGAGAACGCCATTACAATACGCTAATGCCCGTCTTCCACGGCGATTGTGATCTACCCTTTTATTATCTAATAGTCAATAATTCAAATAAAATCTACTAAAGATACATAAATAAATATCATTACAGGTGCCTTACGGCGCTCGAGACCGCATAGACGGCCTCAGGGCACCCAGCGGAGGGGTTTTTAATTGCACCTATAAAGTCTACACCGAATAAAGTGGCTAGCGATGTTTGGATAGACTCAATAACCCACCTATAAACGGTTCACAAGTTGGTATAGTGAAACTGGGACTTAACGTGCTCTCCGAGGCACTATAGTGGTGTTGTTAAAACTTGTACATATTTTTTTAGATTAAAATATTGGTAGGTACCTGGTTCAAACCCAAACACATGGGTTTGAACAGGTACCTAAGTGTTTTTAAGTCTAAGGTCTAACCAACTCAGCCACCACGTATATACTAAAGATAAATATATTAAAAAGACGCCAAATTGTTAACTATATACTATATAAAATATCGTTGTTTACTACAACCACAATAAATACTACTGCATTAAGAATCATAAAAGCAAATAAAACAGGTGAATAAAAGATTATTAATATATTTCCAGGTTTTGAGTATTATTATCATAATGGGAGATCTTGATTGCTAATAATCTTAAATTTAACCATTTACACAAACACATTGATGCAGCGCACGCAACGGAAGCTCTCAAAAGGAATAAATTTTCCCCATTTTTGCAACCATTTTTATTGATGCTCCTTTCGTATTGGTCGTAGCGTGATGTTATATAGCCAATGCCTTCCTCGATAAATGTGTTATCCAACACTAAAATAATTTTTAAATTCGATCCAGTTACTTTGATTAGCGCGTTTCACCAAACAAACTCTTTAGCTTTGTAATATTAGTACCTATAGATTTTCAAAAATCATCCGAAAGGCTAAACGTTTATGAGCGCAATTTGTACGCCATTAGTGATTTGTCAGGGAGGCAACATCGCCGCCCGCCCTCGTCGATGCACTCAATGCATCAGGAGCGAGAGCGCCTTTTAGTATCTGCTAATGCCCGTTAGCTTCCATGGCGTTCATAATCTATACCATAGCTTTTTTATAGACTCAATATCCCAATTTTTTTTTTCCTTGGAATATTTAGGACATTTTTACACATACTGCCTCAAAAGCTAAGCTTGTACTATGTGGCCCAATCATGGTCATCATAATCAGCCGGGACGTCCACTGTTGGAGATAAGCCTCTCCTATAGACCTCCAAAAAGACCGATTGGAAGAGGCTTCCTGTGGCCTTAATAAGGTCGTCGTTCCACCTTGTGGGTGGACGTCCGCAGCGTAGGACGTGCTCTTGCCGATGCGTGATCTCCATTCGAGAGTTTTTTCGTCAGTTCCGCATGCTATGTGCCCTGCCCACTGCCATTTCAACATGCTAATCCGCTGGGCTATGTCGGTAACTTTGGTTCGTCTACTCATTTCTGATCCGATCTCGCAGAGAAACTCCGATCATAGCCCTCTCCATAGAGCGTTGTGCTGTTTTGAGCTTGCTAATGAGGCCCATAGTAAGAGACCACGTTTCAGTGCCATAGGTCATCACTGATAACACACATTGGTCGAATATTTTAGACTTGAGACACTGAGGTATTTTGGACGAGAAGACGTTACGTATTTTCCGAACGCTGCCCAGCTGAGATGGATTCGACGGTTGACCTCTTTTTTGAAGTTGGACCTACCTAATGCGACTTTTTATCCTAGGTAGACATACGAGTCAACAACTTCTAGAATCGTATTTCCCATACTAGTACATATATTATATTTTATAAACACACAGGCAATGGCAAGAAAAAAATTCAGGGTAACTAAATTAAACTTGTTACTTTTTGAAAAAGAGTTAAACAATGCAAGCTGAACGTTTATAAGCACGTATCTACATTTGCTTTTTTTTTATTGGAGCACACCGTGTGAGTCCGCATCTACCTGATGATAAGCAGACCTACAAAGACCATGAATGGGGTCGTTCAATACACTGTTGTTTAACAAAATTGTTCCCCCCTACTATGCCAGTTAAATAAAGCGATTAAAATGGACGGCGACAAAGATTTATTTGCATTACGAGTCTATTTTAATATCCTTACTGTTTTATTATTAATTCAACTGCCCGTTTTGTAACCGCGTTCTGAAAGGAGACTACCACCTCGATAAAAAATCTATGCCGTAGTCTCCTGAAAACCGGTGAACCCACAGACTAAAACCGAAACATGACATTTGACGGTTGCTGCATCTGTTTGAGCGGTGGTAACGAAACTGGTTGGTCGGCCTAGAGGAATTATAGAAACCTTCCTCCCACCTAAAAAATAATTCTTGCAACTTCTGAAAACATCAAAATACAATGTTCATTTATATACGTAGGTATTGCTATATGTACATATAGCACTAGTTTACTGGAAAAAATGCTAGTCTTTTTTGCGAAGTCCCAGGGTAACAAATAGTTTCAATTTACACGTAACTGAAGACCGCTGATGCGGGGGCATCCTGTCGGGGGCATATAAAATAGATAGGCTCTACTCGAGCGGGTGACCCATTTTGATCCAGTTAACCGGTTCATTGGAAATCTATGAGCTTAACAATGTAAATAGATAGTGCATTGGGACATAAATAGGCGAATGATAAATAGTATCAAGTGTTTATGTGCCCAAATACATAGAGTATTGCCCGTGGCCTAGCGATATTAAATGAAGCCTCCAGGAGTATGTATAATTTTTTAACCGATTGCTTAAATTGCTATACGTATGGTAACCAAATCATGAGTTTTCTCCGAAAATACTTGATATTTTTAAGAAGGGCAATGTTTATATATTAAGGTCACTGCATTCGTAATCGTGAAGTCTGCGTTCTCCATAGACAAAGAGATCCAGTAATACTTGATTACTGTCGCAGAATTAAAATAATATTTGTGTCGGTCATTGTATTTATTAATCTTTCTGTGATATGATATTATAATATTTTTTCTCGAAATCAGACAATAAAAAAAATATATATAATACAAAAATATTTATTACCCACAACAGAAAGATTTTTACGTACAATTACTAACATAAAAATAATAATTGAAATTCTTTTAACAGCTAAGGTGTTTGGAAGTACGTTTGTATAGGCGTCAAGTACTACAGAGCCCTTAACTGCAGATACATTTTTGTAAGCCAAATTTTAATAGGTTAATACAAAGGTGTACATTTGCATTAGCCAGTTGAAACGTGGTCTTTTGCCTGGTGCTCGAGACCAAGACAGGAGAAAAACGAAACAATGATTACAGTTACAAGTTACACAATATATTTTTACAAAAACAGATCACAAAAGATGAAAGAAGAGTCAAAGAAAGATACAAAATAATAATTAAATATATAATAAACCGGTTTTCAGGAGATTACTACATCGATTTATTGTCGAGGTGGTAGTCTCCTTTCAGGGTGCGGTTATGAAATGGGTGGTTGAATTGACTGTAATGTAATTCGTCTTTGTCGCCACCCATTTCGTAATCGCATAATATAGCCGGCATAGTAGGATCGATCAAGAGCGTTTAAGAACAATTATTGATTGACCCCATTCATGGATTTCGTAGGTCTGTTCACCACCAGGTAGATACAACGTCACATGCCGTGATCAGATAAAATAAAAGTATTTAAAATATGTTTTCAATTAGTTTTTTTCTCAATACTTAAAATAAAATTTGAATGTGATAAAATATTATGAGCAATTTTGTTAAAACGCTATCTATCTATCCAAAAGTTTATATAAACTATCTACAGGTACCTGAAACGATGATCAACGACATTTTCATGTGACGACGATTTGTAAAACCAGAAATCCGATTTGAGACCGATCCGTACCTTTCGGGACATTCATAAAGAGAGGTTCAGGGAGAGATGAGATACAGTAATCTGTTTGAGAACCAAATTGAGCTCTATCTCATAAGATTGTAACGAAATGCCTTTGTTGATTTTTTATATATGGTCTTTAAATGCCTCTTTAAATTATTTTCTTTGTGTATCCAAGTTCTAATCTGTCTTTTTGGACGCTAGAAGGTGTTAAGAGAAATAAGATAAATTAACCGTTTCTGAATAAAGTCTATATATAATGTACGAGTATAATATCTAGTGGATAGTTACAATTATTGTCATATGAATTAAAAAGTTATATATCGGTTTTAGTCTGTGGGTTCACCGGTTTTCAGGAACTGACTGGATCGATTTCTTGTTGAGGTAGTTTCCTTTTAAGTGCTTATTAGAAACATACAGTTGATTGGACGATAAAGCAATACTCGTACAAATTCGTCTTTGTCTCTGACCACTTCTTAACCGTATCATAGTCGTCAATAGTTAGTCGACATAGTAGCAGCGGCAAATGCTGTTAAATAACAAAGTGAGTAAAAGTCACTTCTTGCTTGTGCTCCAAAAAAAAATATAAAGTTTTTTTTGTTAGTATGTTTTACGGCTCTGGATACGGCCTTTTGAACCATATAACTGTCTTGTTTAAGTGGGAAAAAAGAGATTTCTACAGTTAGTAGTGTTACTACATTATTATGATCAGGTTTTAGTAAGTACATACCGTTCAAACATTTACAACTGTAAATTCAAATTGAAATGAAATAGCATTAAGGGGTGTGAGTTAAGTACGTCGTAACATATACAAGATGCGGCGCTAATGTCTCTTCCGCCATTAGCCGCTTAATATTCCCGTTGTGGTGCGGATTTCCATTAAACTTTGTACATTTTAAACAGTTGCCTTTTGGCGCCCACTTCAAAATTCATCGCATATTTAAGGGTTCCGTACAAAGGCCTTTGTTGAACTTTTTGAGCGACTTAAGGGACGACGGCCGCATCTCTAATTGTGTTTTACTTCACGCCCGTGTAAAGGAGACTCGTTTGGTGACCAGAGATATAACGTGAACTGGCAGCGCGTGATAACAGCGTCCAGTCTAAAAAACAAAAGAATACTTTATACAAAAACGTAAAGTGTTAGGTTCTAGAGAGTATTATTGTAAAAGTAAATCACAAATGTTTCTTATATAAATATAAATAGTATAACTTTGACGAGTAGAGAATGCCTAGCGACATTAAGGCCGCCTTTGTACTATGTTTGATATCAAAGATAATAAAGATTTAAAATAAACATATATAAATAAATAAGCTCGTCCTGTCTGACTGGCTGCCTTAGTCATCATCAACCAGACGAAACAACTGAAGATAGGAATACAAACGTTGTAAATTAGCTTTGTATAGTAGAGAACCACTAACAAGGAATTCTTAAAATGCTTGTAGATTAAAATAACATCAGTTTAAGATAGGTAATAACTTACAGATACTAAGACCGGTACTGATTATTAGTAGATTTTATAACAAGTGCACAAAACGAACCATTTTTATTCGAGACATTTGCTGATAGTAATGTTGAGGATAAAATGGTTTTGTGGACGAGTTATAAACTCTGCTTTTCACTTTGATTGTAAGGAAATAAACCACAAAAATAACATAACATTTCTTTAATTAAAATTCAAAGAAAAATTTGTACAGTTTTGAATACTGAAGGAAATTATTTTTATGTCTTAAAAAACACATAAGGCAAATAAATTTAAGTAAATATTATAAAATAACAAATTTTATCCATTTATTAGGTACAAATATATATATACCTAGTCTTGCCACAGATTAATATATAAAAAAATATATATATATTACAATAAATAAAAAATTTCGTTGAGATCCTCCGATGCCGCATCCGTACACGTACCGAGGACGCTGGCTGCATTTCCACGCTGAATTTCTATCGAAATTTTTTGCATGAAGAAAGCTCTAGCTCGGCGGTCTTCTATTAAAAATTTTCCCAACTTTAAACCAAATTTTATTGAGTCCGGAGACCATGGCCCAAGAGTTTCTACAGCAAAGGCTATAAATTCAAAATTTTGAGTAATATTGGTATATTTTTCCTTTTTTAAATTTTCTGCTTTAAGGGCTGCGGCACCGGAGGTTATAGAGGTGAGGGGGATATGCGATGGGGCTAATGTATCCGTACAGGTGGCATCCCATACGAGAGCACGACCTCTGTGCCACGGCACTATGGACATTCCGTCCGGCCTTTTGCCATCATCACGGCTGATCCCGGGAGGTTCAAGTATGCTAGGAATATCTGCCGATGCCAACGATTTTTTTATGATTCTGTTTATGTTGGCATGGCGAGACATCCTACCTGCACTTCTTCTACACGAGAGGCCGTGATGGCCGAGTTCGTCGACATTAGTGCCGCAGACACAAAGATGTGGTCTACATAGTGGAGCCCCTATACGAAGTGAAATGGCGATGCGGATGGAGTGCCTGTCTAAAAGAGTACCTAAAGAGGGGGATGGAATAGCCTCTAGCCATGCTCCTGACTCTTTGCTTAGAGATGCTAAAATTCTTGCTTTGTCTATTTCGTTATTTGAATTTTTTAAAATTTCTACATAATTACGGATGATAGGAATATCCCAATTTTTTTGGTTGGTTGGGTCAGATGGTTGGCTTGTTAAAGGGCATTTATTAGTCCAGCATTCTATTGCTTTTGCCAAGTAGCTTGTCTCACAGTCACCGAGTGACGGAAATAATATTTTACCCGTGAGAGCGATGCTAGTATGTGCTGAAGAAAGGAATGCTGGAAGAGAGATATCTGCTGCACTTCTTAAACCTATACCTCCGAATTTAACAGGTAATTTAGTCTGTATCCAAGCGTTTGAACTAACGTTAATATTCATAATTTTTTCAAAACATAATTTAATGGAATTATCTATTTTGTTTAAAATGTTTTCATGGAGCCAAAATGGGGAACATCTTAAAAAATAAGTAAGTCTAGGGATAGAAAAACATTTTTTTAAAAGAAACAGTGCTACATGGGGTGTAAGTTTTTCTAAATTTTTTGTATATTTAAGTAGATTTTCTTGTTTATTCAAAATCAATGGTCTCAGGGAATCGTTCGATAAAGGTGCTCCTAACAAAAAAAGATTTGATGAATTTAGAATTTCGAAATTTGGTAAATGAGAATGTAATAAATGTAATACTTCTTCGTGACGCTGATTATCGAGAAGGGGATTCAAATAAACTTCCGACTTGTATGTATTGATTTCTAGCCCTATTTCTCTAAATTCCGAAATCAGCATCTCTAAATCAGAAATAATAGTGTTTATTTTTCCTGCGATGACTCCATCGTCTAGGTACCAAATGTTCAGTTCGGATGTATTTTTTTTAATAATAGAGTGAATAGTATGACTAAATAACGCAGGGCCTAATGGGTCACCTTGTTGACACCCTTCGGACGACATCATAATGTTGTTGTTATAGAAAAGGTATGACGGTGTTGCATAGCTTTGGTGAATATAGTTGTATATTTCTGGAAATTGATTTTTAATGTTGGATAATATTGCAGTTCTATTAATGGTGTTAAATGCATTCCTTATATCTAACTTAATGAATACATCAAAGTTTTTATTTTCCTCGAGATACGTTCTTGTAGCGTGAACAGCTGTTTCGGCTCCGCATTTGACTGCAAAACCTAATTGATGTGGGGGAAATTTGGAAGTTAATGTTTGCGATAAATAAGAACATATAATTTTTGATATTAAGCGACGAATAGTACATCCCACAGCGATAGGTCTGATTCCCCCATCTTTTTTATTAAACGCTATAAGAGATGCTCCGAAAAATAATTGTTTTATTTCATCGCTTAAACTGCCAATTAAAATAAAGTTAGATAATTTATGTATTGAATTTAACAATTTGGATCCAGCATCACCATTATTTAAGGATGTAAGATCTTTTATGTGTTGTGGAGATAGTCCATCAAAACCACTGGCTGATCCTGACGGAAAAGATTCTATGGCTTTCATGACTTCAAAAATGGTTACTTGATGGCATTCTTCATTATTAATTTGAGGGGGAATATTACTAGATGTATACAATGGAGTGGGGTGTTTGTCTTGTAAAACTTTCAATGTATTCTCATTACTTTCAGCTATTGTATTATTGGAAGATAGTAGTCTGACTGCTCCTCGGATATCTCCTTCGAATACTTTTTGTTCAGACTTTTTAAAAATACATTTATTTTTGTAGTGATTATTACTAATATAATTGTCGATATAGTTTAATTTATTATTATTTCTAACATTTTCTTTAAGTTTAGTCGAGAGTGTCTGTTTTTTATTCATGTTGGAAACGTGTAGAAAATTAAACGAATATAGAAAAAAATCTTCCCAGGAAGCTACGTTATTTTTGTTTATACAATCATTTATTAATTCTGTGAGTTTCGCGGCTAAAACTGTTCTAGCTGCACGTGGAATGCGTTTAATTACAGGGTAACAAGATTTAAATTGTTTGCATTTCTCTATCAAAGAAAAAATGTTATTACTTGTAGTGGGTGTTGGAACTGGTACAGATGTAATGTTTGATGAAATGACTGCTGGACTGGTGGATGGTAGAGAATGCTTATGAATATGACCATGATGAATTTTTAATCCACGATCACCTCTATAAAGTTTGCCGTTTTGGCAAAGATCACAAGACAGTAGAGACATTATGATAGAAAGACATAAAATTAAAAAAAAAAATGTTTAGAAAAGTTAAAATTAATATTAAACTAATACCTACCTAACAAAAATAAGGTAATATTAAATATAACTAATTCTATTCAAAACCTAGTAAAAGTTGAATAAATAATAACGTTAAAAAAAAAATGTCCTTCTTCATTAAAATGTCTAAATCAGGGAGTATTGGTTTGCGGCTTTAGGACTCCAATAATATCAAAACTGCAAATTTGTAGACTTCTTGTTGGGAAATTTTAGCTTTAATTAGTTACTGTAGGGAATTTCGTTACCGTTTCTGTTAGGTATATTATTTTCTTCACTAAATGTTTTCTTTAATTTTTATTGTTAATATATATTATAGATAATGGAAGATAGAATATCTATTTATTTATTTATTTCTTCTAATTTGGCGTATCCCTTATTGTTCCAAGGGCGTGTCTTCGTACTATATAATGCCTAATTTCTTAGTTTTCCTTCTTCAAAAATATTTTCTTTAGGGAAGTATATGGCAGTAAAAAATATAATCAAGTCTTACGGCGTCCGAGCCCTCAGAGTACCCGCCGGAGGTGTTTTATCCACACCGAAAAAGTGTTACAGTTAGGTATGCAATTAATTTATTGCAATTTTGTAAAAAACATACCTTGAGAACTGAAATAAAACTTTACCTGTATTTTCCTTGGTGGGATTTATCTTTTTAAATATTTTTTACTGTAAATTTGGCTAGATTAATATATTTAATAAATATATTTTTGATTATAACAAAATTTATTATGATTTTCGTGAAGTTGACGTTTAGTTTATCTATGAACTTCTTATTGTATTTGGCTGTATGGCTCATTTTCTTTGCCTTAATATAGATACATTTATAAGTAGATACGTGTAATTTTCGGTTTTGTGCAGCCTATATCATGCACAAACAAACACTTTTAGAGCATGAGAAGTGAAAAACTTATTAAGTCTTTGAAGACACTTTAGTTATAGAGGATTTTGTCTCTTTTTTTAGCAACAAAAATGAATATGTTTACCTAAAGAGACAAAACCTTCTATAATGTCATTAGGCATTAATAGCCTTTATTAAAATAATATTATTTATATCGATGTTTTCTTGTTCATAGTTTGGTCATATCTAAAGATTTATCGCTCTGTCATTATCGCGCCAAATCTGGTTCAAGTTAAAAATATGTCAGTTCATAAACAACTGCTCATTACGCACAGACTCTTCCTGTTTCGAATTGAAAAATTATGCAATGTTTGGGTGTGAGATGAAAGAATTAGCTAACGTTATACGATTTATAGTGCAAATTACTCGTTAGAAGTAAGACTTTAATGATTTTTTTTTTAAACGACATTAATCAGTTTTCCTATAATATGAAATATGTGTATTATTTGAGACAACAAAGGATATGTTTTCAATTCAATGTTGAGCAATACCTCTCTTTATAAAATGAAAATACAATGGGGCACCAACTGAAATTAATTTTTCATATCTATTTTCTACAACAATGGCGTATGTGCCATGAAAGTCTCGATTAAAATAATAAAGCTTTATTCAAACACTAAAAAGGAACGGAGCCGGTGGTGACAACTGGGAATAACCCATAACTATTCGTTTACAGTAGTACTTCTAGAAGTGAAGAAGTGTTTTTTTTACAATCCTTAAAAGCTATTCGATTTCAGTTTTACTTCTAGAAGTGGTAGAGTTTTCAAGAAGTGGGAATTGACATAAAACTTACAATCATTTGAGAGTGGCTTCGCACGACCGAACACATCGTTATCCCAATAAACGTCCTGGGATTTAATGTGAGGTGACTCGACGAAAGTCGTCTCAGATTTTGAAGGCCATCCATTATCCTTAAGTCAGTATTTTAAGCTCATCAAAACACAGGCTATAGAGACCGCAAAGTAATAGAACATAGCGACATAGAGGTAATATAAGCAATGCGAATACTTGACTGCTTTTTTATAATCAGCGATCTAAAAAACCTACCTGGAAAAACTCTAGTTGGCTCGTGATAACATACCATTCATCCCTGTCTGTAACTTCAACAATAAAATATAACTTTTGTAAAAATAATGAGAACGTATAAGTCGCGTTATAAATACCCTATTTTAAGAACATGCACTAGGTACTCTTTATTTTATTTTAATTTTACTTTATTACAAATAACAAACAATTACACAATAAAATAGAATCAACAAAATATATAAATAAGAAACACATATTTTGCACAATTCACATCGTTATCCACTGATATATTATACAGATTTGTGACTGAGCTACAATTTACAAAATATATAATATATAGAATAAAGTATAAAGTATAAAGAAAATAAGTATAGTAATAAAGTAAACATAAAAGTAGTAAAGTATAAAGAATAGTATAAAGAAACTCATAAACATCTAAATCATGATAAGTAGGTACATACAAAAAAAATATATACCAAGAACCTACACAAATATACATGTACATAAACATCAACAATAATATGGTTAATAGGTGAAAAATTAATATAGTATATAGGTAAATATAATATAAAAAAGGAATACTAGGAACGGTAATGTTTAAGTAAATGTTAATCACTACCACACCCAGATCACGGTTTTTCTACTACAGAAGACTACCTTTTCGAGTGAGAAGCGCATGATAAGTTACGTTCATATGAATATCATTTATATTGTACGTAGTGGCCGAGTTAGTTAAACGCAGACTTAAAAACACTATGGTTTTTTAAAAATAAATAGTACATTTATTTGACAACCCTACTAAGCTCGAAAAGCACGTAAAGCTGTCGGTCCCACTATACCAACTTGTGAAACCGATTATAAACTGATGGGTTATTGAGTCTATCCTAAACACCGCGACGAACTGACCATTTTTATTTGTTCGGTGTAGACTCAGAATACCATCGGTTAAGTGGAGTACATATGACAAGCCCACCGTTGGGTGCCCTAAGACCGTCTAGGCGGTTTTCGACTAGATGTAAAATTTCAAAATATGTTACGTCATAATATGTCATATCATATTACGTCAACATTTTTTATTAATGTTAGTCCTAACTTGATCAGACGCAGGCTGGCAAGAGTGTTCTTTGATATTTGTTTTACAAAAAATATAAGCATTAATAATTTTGGTAATCTGTGACAAATTATATTATTATATAACTTTATTGCTGTAAGTCTCCCATCATTGAATTTTTTTTTTTTTTATATTAGGGAGGGGCAAAAATATGACCTGACAGGACGGGGTCAAAAAATCATGAAATTGGTGTCACATAATTTATTTATGGCCCCTAAGGCGCCCGTGATTATATTCATACTCTACATATTCGTCTATAATATGTAGAGTATGAATATGTACAAGCGCTCTCTACTATTATAATTGGTCGTGTCGGACTAATGGGGAGGCATGTCAAGTCGTCCTTACATTCGACAAGATCGTTTATTCGCAGGTAAGCCCAATTAACTCGGCTCCACGTAGTTTGACAAACGACTATTGTCGATCGACTCGACAACCTACGCCTGGTACATTTAAGTCATTGTTTTTGTACTATTCACTTTTTTATAGAATTTTTAGTTTTATAATGAGTTCCTTCTTTTTACCTAAATTAAAAAAAAAACTTTTATTTAATGAACTTCTTCTAGAGTGCTGGTTAGATCCGAAAAGTTGATCATAAATTGATACATTTCATGGGAATAGGCTGGAATAATAGATTGAAATGCAGACCAGTCGTTTTTTCAATAATAAGGTATGATACTTTTAAAAAAAAATACAAACCCAACGCCAAACCTTGCATTACGCCCAATCTCCTGAAATAGTTTATTATAAAAAAAATAATGTTTTAATATACTTAACTCGACATAGTTTTCGCCTTTGAGCTTTCACAAATTGGGTCGGAAGACATCTATCGATACTATTCTATTCATTGGTTTGTATTAAACGTATATTGCGGAAAAATAATAGCCTTTAAATTAAGACGAAGAAAAACCTGTCAAATAGAATTCCACCTGAATTCAATTCCACGTTTATTTACATCTAAATACACGTGGATTCCTTCGATATTGGGTTCCATTGTGAGGTAGAGCTGAATTCTGAAGACTAAGGTATTCCAATCTACGGAGAGAGACGGAGGCGGCCGCGAGGGAAATTATACCATTCGACCTAATTCTAAGTCTCGATTTAGCATATAATGTACCGACGATCAAGGGAAAACGATTTTCTCATTTAACTAATTGATTATTCAATCACGATTGAATTGTGGAAGGTTTTTTATTTACCATGATAGGTACCTAATTCCCTCTTGCACACAAATAAAGGTTAGTAATGGTGGTGGCCGAGTTGGTTTGACCTAAGACTTAAAAACACCTAAGTGTTTTTAAGTCTTAGGTCAAATCAACTCCCTGGTTCAAACCCCAGTGCGTACCAATGAGTTTTTAATCTAATGTTTTTTCATTTGTTTAATAACATCACTAGTGCCTCGAAGCCACGTTAAGCTATCGGTCCCAGTTTCACTATACCAACTTGTGAAACTGTTTATAGATGGGTTATTGAGTCTATCCAAACATCGCGACGAGCTAGCCACTTGTTCGGTGTAGACTTATACCATCGGCTACGACGAGGTGGGAGTAAAACCCCCTCCCTGAGGCCGTCTAGGCGGGCGTCGTAAGACATTCGTGATGATATTTATTATTAATTTTATTTGTAACAAAATTTAATACTCGAAAGTCATGAAGCTAAAAAACGCGCCCGGCGCGCGGACAGGCACGGTTTTTACCTTCATGCTCAAAGTATAAAAGCTTAAGCTTTACATAGACGACTATGTACAACTATTTATGTTATTATTGGGTGGAAGGTAACTCTATAACATAGCTAATAGTTTGACATAGAAATAATAATATTTATTATGAGCTTATATTAAGAAAATACAAATAATATTTTCTTCTGGTAACGAAATGCAATATAGCTTTTGTCTATGAGAAATTATTTGGCTTAAGTTGGTACCGCACATATGACTTTCTAAAATACAACTTTTAATAAATCGTGATTTCCTAGTCATCGGTGATATTTTCTAATGGTGATATCAAACTCATCGCTGGCATTCAAAAATTCCACCTGACCCATTATAATATGAGGTGGAAAATTTTTGGTCGCACTACTGAGTAATCTAAACAAATTGCACTATAAAAAAAAACACTCAATATTTAGTCAGCGAAAGCAAATGGTATTAAAATGCGTAGGTATAGAGAAAGCTTACTCTGGAAATAATGTAATAAAATTTCAATACAACATTTACTGACTGAAAATTGTTTTGCTTATTTAATGCTTATCGAGCATTCCATTAATATTAATTTACTACTACCTGATGGTTATTATTGGTAATGCGCCGAAATTATGAAGTACACATAAATTGTGCTGAATTACCTCGAAAATGTGTAGTGTAATAAATTTTGTTATATTTGTTGACATTTTACCTATGGGTTTAAATCTTTAACACTTGTATTTTATTAACTTGAAATTCGGTATTGATTTATTAGTTTTTAATTGTATCTTTAGATATTAACTAAATGATTTGTACATTATGTTTAAATCTTGTATTATTAAAAAAAACATTATTAGTTCATCGTTTGATATCTTTATTGTGCTGTTTTGCAAGTATGTAATATCTATGAAAGTATTTTACAGTCTTTAAGGTGTTTTGTCTTCGGTTGGTGTTTTGAAAAGTGGTCCCAGACATCTCGTACTGGTAAGAGAAAGCGTTTGTTCTTGTACAAACAAAAATGACGATTTTCAAATGAGTCGCTTGTAGAATCCTCTACCAGTCTGAGTGAACCATTTAAAAGAGGCCTCAATTGGTACTTCCAACACTAATATCCAACAATCTCACTAAATCACAATCATCATTTTACCTGTTCATGGTTCACTTATGATTTTTAATATTTTTGCTCAACATGCGGTCGATCAATAAATTAGTATTTACAAATGCAGTTACTAAATGGGCGGCGATTTATATGGGCGGTGGCAACAAAACTGGTCTGTCAGCTTGTCGATATAGTTATAGAGACCCAACTAACACTTCATCTAAATCCCTAGAAAAAGAACTCTTGTACTAGAATTATTGTTTCTGTTTACTTTAAAAATTATCCTTTAACTAACATAGCTTTCGGTGCAATTTTGTATATAGGGTTTTTTTTAAATAAGAGCTCAACATGTGACCTTGCATCCACCTGATGTTAAGCCGTATGCAATGTCTAGGAATGATAGCAACAAGCGGATGTATACAGGTGCACCGCAGGTGATGGAAACGGACGATTGATTGTACGATAAAGCAGCAAAGATTTTAAAATAGACTTGTAATGCAAATACGTCCATGTCGCCGCCCATTTCATAACCGCATTATTTAGCCGCCATGGGGGAGCGATATATATTGTTAAACAATAATGTATTGATCGACCCCATTCGTGGACTTTGTCGGTCTGCTTAACATCAGGTACCTAGATACTGAAGTACTGTGTGAATATTTTTTTATTCTATCGTTAACTGTCTTATGGTAGTTAGCAGAAGAGTTTATTTACCACGACTTTAACGCTATTTCACTTGTAGGCTTTATAAGACTCGCTTTTGTTCCTCTACTACTATTCAAATAAATCTATAAAATACAACGTTGTATAACTTAATACTTACATATTTTTTTATTAAACCCAAAAATATCTGACGTCACATTAAGGTTCCGTCGCCAAAATAAACGCGTAATAAACCCGGCCAACACGCTCAGGTGGCATTATCCTATAGCGATAAATAATATTTCTCATTTAACCTCCGACGGAACCCAGATTTATGGACGGTTTACGGTTTATCTGGACCGACCGGTGGCTATTTGCTCTATCTGAAACGAAATTAGTATGGTCGGAGGCACATTACGCTTCCTATTATGATTTTTTTTCTTGTTTATACTGTTTATAGGTGTTACATCCAAAATGGCTACCTACAATAATGAAAATGTGGATGTTGATATGAGTTGATAAAATTTCTTCCTAAAAATATTTGGCTTTATTGGACCTTTTTTAGTGTTTTCGTAGTACCATTTAGGGCACCAAATTGTATATTTCTTGCATCGTCTTATTATTTTCATCAATAATTATTTGTAGTATATCTATACTTAATATTATAAAGCTGAAAGGTTTGTTTGTTTGGTTGAACACGCTAATCTCAGGAACTACTGGTTCGAATTCAAAAAATATGTTAGTATTGGATAGCCCATTTATCGAGGAAGGCTATAGGCTACATAACATCACGCTACGACCAATAGGAGCGGAGCTGGACCGACCGGTGGCTATTTGCTCTATCTGAAACGAAATTAGTATGATCGGAGGCACATTACGCTTCCTATTATGTTTACAATGAAAAATGTTGCAGAAATGTAGAAAAATTATTCCTTATGGCTGCGTAAACGTTAAAGTTACGCAGATAAAGTTGGGCGGATCAGCTAGTATAATATAAAATAATAATATATTTATCAATCTAATTTGACGTGAAGCTTTATAAATATTCAACACTAGATTTAGTCCGCTGCTACGAACAAATTGAGTAACAAAAAAGAAATATACCCAAATTACTATATATTTTGATTTATTATCGTATGATTTATGAAGATTTCAACGCAATCAGTTCAGTAGTTTGTCATGGTCTGGGTGTTTATAAAATATAATATGTATTATACTTAATACATATTATCTTTTTACTCCAATCTTACATATTTTTTACAGTGCTGTCCTTTTTGGAAATTTCCTTTTTTATTATCTTCTTTTAATACTAATTTAAAAAATATTTTAACAAAAATTTCAAACATTAACTTTAATTCACAATCTTGGATCCAGGCAACACTTCCGATAAAATATGGTGAATTAGGAGTTCGCTTACCTACAAGTGTACATAGAGCTCGCTCTCACGTCGGTACAATATTGAATTTATCATTAAACGATGTGAGTGTGAGTTATCTGGACGAGGCTCGGAGAGCGTGGAGCGATGCATATCCTGGTCAGAATCACCCACTGGAGGCAGACGTGCAAAAGGAATGGGACTTGCCCGGTATTGAGCAACTTTGCAACAAATTAATGAGTGATTGTAACAATGATTCAGACCGGGCACGTCTACTTGCTATAACTCAACCTGAATCATGGTTATGGTTGCGCGCCCTCCCTTCAAAACATTTAGGCAACCTCTTTAACGCAAATATATTCAGAATATCAATAGGCCTACGACTAGGGATACAGTTATACGAGCCCCATCAATGCCCGTGTCGACGAGACGTGGACCGATCCGGTGTCCACGGGCTCTCATGTCAACTAAGTGCTGGCAGAATGTACAGGCACAGTGCTTTGAACGAGTTAATTCGACGAGCTTTAACCACTGTGTCTGTACCTTCCATTTTGGAGCCGCCCGGTATTTGTCGCGACGATGGCAAGAGGCCGGATGGCGCCACAGTCGTGCCATGGAACCTCGGTCGGAGCTTGGTGTGGGATGCGACCTGTGTAGACATATTGGCTGCGTCCCACATCCGTAATACTTCACTGAGGGCCGGAGCGGCTTCTGAAAGTGCTCAATCCCTCAAACGCCGCAAATATAGTACGTTGATAGACAATTATATATTTGTGGCGTTTGCAGTAGAGACTTTGGGCCCTTGGTCATCGGATACAAAATTATTTGTAAAAGATATTGGTAAAAGACTGGTCCTCGCCTCGGGTGACCCTAGAGCGGCGGCGTTTTTCTCACAACAAATAAGTTTAGTCATTCAAACAGGGAACGCCGCTAGTGACCTGGGCACTATGCCGCACGAGAAATTTAAAATTTAGACAGTATTTTTCTTTTATAAATTGTGTACATACTTTTTATTTATAGGTTAATTTAATAATAGTTTTATTTATTAGATTATTTTGCTTTAAAAAATTGTTAGGTTGTAATTTTCGGCTAATTCATCGTCTTTTACTTGAACTACTCAGTATTTTGATTAAAAATAAAGTCGTTATTCACTAAATAATGTTCAAGAAACACATAATTATAGATATCGTCTTTTTTTTATTGGAGATCCAGCATGTGATTTTGTATCTACCTGGTGATAAGCAGGTCTACAAAGTCCATCAATGGGGTCGATCAATACATTGATATTTACCAATATTGATCGCTTCTACTATGCCGTCTAAATGATGCGCTTACGAAATGGGAGACTACAAAGACGTATTTGCATTACGAGTCTATTTTAATATCCTCGCTGCTTTATCGTCAAATCAATCGCCCGTTTTGTAACCGCTCCATTAAAGGAGACTTTGACAAGAAATCGATGCATTAGTCTCCGGTAAACGCACAGACTGAAACCGAAACATGACTAGGTCACTTGACGGTATTTTGCATCTGTGTGGGCAGTGGTAACGATTCCGGTCGGTCGGCCTAGCAAAGTTATAGAAGCCTTCCTACCAACTAAAAGTATATGTAAGAATACATACAAAATATATCTAGATGGCATCAGCAAATTGATCTGTAGCCACAGCGCTAATAAGCACATAAACGTGGCACTACACCACGCCTGTTTAATTTGAATTCCTCTTAATTAGCGAAAACCGTGTGTGTACTACCACCTCAATAGACATGTAGTTCAAAGGTTCACAAAGGAAACTTACTTAACCTATTTGTCTGGGTAGTTAACTCTGGAGGCAGATCAAATAGTAAGTACTTCGGTTACAGTTAACTAACTTCACTTAATTGTTATTAATTACTTATTTGGAGTTTATAAAACTTGGTAACTGTCGGAATAGTTATGTATATACATATTAGGATGTTAGGATGATGAATATAATTTATTACATAGGTAAAGCTATATGTGTAAAATATAATGTTGTCACATTAAAAGAAAAAAAATCTACATATGAAATAACATTGACACATGAAACAAAATATCGGTTAAATGGCCACCTTTGCTCTGTTGGCAGGTATGCACACTTTTGACAACTTTTTTGAAAATGGTGAAGGTGCCGCAGTAAATGACGACGGCAATCGTTCCGGACCATGTTGACAGACTTTTTTTTAGCAAGAATTAGACGGTTAAATCGCAACTTCTAGGCGGCTAGTTCAGGTCTCCAAAGCGAGAAATGACATGACCTGAAAACTTAGTTTGTAACAAAGTCATTTTCCCTTGCGGTGTGACAGGTAGCGCCATCCTGTTATTTAAGTCAATTGACTTCATCCTGTTGAAACCACATGTTATTTAAGTCAATTGACTTAAATAACAGGATGGCGCTACCTGTCACACCGCAAGGGAAAATGACTTTGTTACAAACTAAGTTTTCAGGTCATGTCATTTCTCGCTTTGGAGACCTGAACTAGCCGCCTTGAAGTTGCGATTTAACTTGTTTGGACTACATACTAACCGATATTTTGTTTCATGTGTAAATGTCATTACTACCTCCATACACATGTAGAAAAAAATGATAATGTTTTTTTTTTTTTTCATTTTTAAAATATATAATCTTAATTTTTAATAACAAGTTCTTAATGAGACACCTTTATAAACAACTTAGCGCTTAGAAATGTTTGTTAACGAAACTCTAATTAACTACATACACAAATCCTAACTTAGCAGCAATAGCGATTTTTTTATTCCAATTTTTATTCCTTTTTATCAGACATGTTAGAAGAGTGCCTCAGAAAAAAATCATCTAATTCTTATAAAATTCTGTAGGTTTAAAATTCTACAGAAAAACGAATTCAAATTCCATGGTTCGAGCGTTTTATTTATTTTGCTAAAGTAAATTCGCTACCCGTATTAAATATTTATATAGAAACTCTTATTTTACAACAAAAACAAATACGTTTTTAAACATCCATCTTTTGCCGCAATAGACAACCAAAAAGCCACAGGGAGATCTACCGGTGGAAACTGAAATTAAGACATTCCCTCGTTAGCGAAAACCTCTGAGCCCCGACATCTATCGGCAGACACAGGCGTTGCTACGACCCTAGCGAATCTCCTCCGCCCCGCAAGTCTCTCGCTCTCGGCCTATTGATCGGCCTCTGAAACCGTCAGGTTTTGTATCTTGGCTACTGCCATCCTGATAAAGTTAATTTACATGTAAAGTCCTTTAAAGTTGAGATAATAAGTGTTGGATTTGAGTTTTCAGTAAAACTGTTGATTGTCTAACTTGGGTAAGTCAGTTTTGCAATAAAAGTTTTTTTCGTCAAGGATGACACTTTAGTCATTCATCTTAGATTTTTTATCCGATTTAATGGTTTTCCTCGTGCACTGTGTGTTAACTTAGAGATTTTCTTAATAGTCTTAGCCTAGTTGAACAACTATATAGTTCAGACACAAAGAATGTTCTTTTTATATGAGTTTTTATCTGGTCATGTGATCTTTGTGCGTAATTAGGTCAGCGTTAAAAATTCATTCATCTGACGTCTGAGCTCTATGTTTGGTGCAGCAGGCTTTAGTTATTCAATCTCTATTAATGAGATCATTGAAGTCCTCTCCTTAATTTAATTAGTTATAAAGTTCGTCTATTAAAAATATCCTAATTAATGATAATGTCTAATTTGAATTTAGAAGTAGAAACTTCAGTCTCCGCAAAATTACTAATCTGTAATAGAACTATTGTTAGAATTTCCTATAAGTTTTTCAGCACATCATCTCATTTCTTGTTTGTTTTATCAACTATAGTTTATAATTAACTTATCCACTATATGTTATACCAAAAAACCGCGTAATGATTGCATACTTTATTTTTAAACACTGTTATGACTAAGCCAACTAAAATCTTGTATCGATTTCATTGTTTCTGTAGAGATGTAAGTGAGAGGAGCTTTGTTGGTAGTTTTGACAAGTATGTATTTAAAAGAGATTGTTTAATAGTTTTTAGTAAGATAAAACAACGTGTGAGTGGAGGCTCCTCGCCAGCAATTAAGTAATGAGTCTCAGTTGCTGAAAGCATGGTAGCAGTTAAGTCACATGTAAAAGTTTATAAGAGAAATGAGTGGCTAAAAAAACGATATTCTACTTTTACCGTATATACATTTATTTTAGATCAGATTTAATAAATAAAATAAATAATAAACTATCACGGCTGCCTTTTTTTGGCTCCCAAGAACCGTTTAAACGGCCTCAGGGTACCTAGCGGAGGGATTAACCCGTCCTTATTTCGCCGGTGGTATTCGGAGGCAACACCTAACAAGTGGCGAGTTTGTTGCGGTGTTTATGGTGGTATAGCCTTGTTGTATAAAGGGGACCCAGCCAAGTGGTTAAGTCAGTGCGCAACTGATAACAAGGTTAAACAGATGACAACAAGGCTGGACCGGGGATGGGTGACCGCTTTATACAACGAGGCTATAGATCAGATTTTTTTTTTATATTGTTACAACACTCAAAACTTTGATGGTTCATGAAAAACATCGTCAACGTCAATTTAGCTTCGACTAGTCATCATTATAACCATTAGCAACCGGTCCTCAGCTAATGGTAATAACTCTGCAAATTATTACAATGATTTAGACACTTTATTAATACTGGTATCACTTCTTCAAAAATTACCCATTATCAGTAAATTTTCTTTCAAATTTCAGGACGTCGCAAGCACATCGCTGCCAAAACCGTCGCTGTCGGACGCGCCTCTAGCGTCAGACCGGGACCTGTTCATCGATGATGACGGGTCAGGCCTAGGCCCAGAGAGTTCCGGCTCCGGCTGGGGCCCAGGCGTCGACGACGAAGACGCCCGCGCCGGATCAGGTGACGCCCCGGAAGATGACGAGGATTACGTCAAAACAAAACGACCCGTCGTACAAACCACTTCAGCTCCCGAAGTAGAAACTATACCCACATTCCTCACGCCCGTAGAAACCATTCGTGAGTAGTGGCTGAAGCATGCCTTTTTTATTTTATTTTTTGCTTAGTTTAGCACTTAACTTCGAGAGACAAATTGATTCTTTTTGACTATGACCATACAAAAGTTTACTATAGCATATTTTAATGCACAAAAAAAACCTATAGATTCTAGGATGGAATAATTTTTGTCTGTCGATGTCATGTGTGGTCCTTTACTCTTTTACTAAACATATGTAAAAGGGTATTTTTTTAATTTGTTTTTTTTTTGTAGGTATTCTAATTCCATACCTAATTTTTAGGATATGGTTATTTATTGTTTATATATAAATTTCCAAACAGTTTCTTAAATAATGTTACATTTACGCTAGACTTACGTGTCGTGATACATCAGCTCATCGAAATCATATTAAATTTAGTACGAAAGTGTGCACACTATACTGACGCCTGGGAGGAGCCATTCAGAAAATTCAGGCAAAGACGACACGTGTCGCGTCGCCTTCGTCAAAACTGCAAAACTGTATCGATTTGTATATAGATGACAGCGTACCTTACGCTTAAGTTTAGAGTTACAACGGCCAAAATCCATACATTATTGACTCAAGCGACACGAGCGACATTTCACCTCGTATTTTCTCCTCAGTTATCTCGCCTTTGCAACGTCTACTTTGCCTTCTCATTGAGAAAATTTTAACCATGTCGCTGTCATTTTATAGCTGAGCGCCATAAATTCAGCTAATCGAATTAATTTGCTATGGCATAGTTTTATATGACATAAAAGAATATCTAGTCTAATGTTCCCACATTATGCTGCCGGGAGAAGCTAATTTTTGATTCATATTACTTTCTCACGAATAAAAAAAGCAAAACTTATTATTTTTGGATTACTACAGAAAGGTATGTTTTTCCCCAGGTATGTTTACTTATTAATCTATTTTTATAAAAATCTTAAAGACATAAATAATTATATTTAAAAAAAAAGTAAATATTTAATAAAATTATTATTATTAAGTCACATGTTATTTATATTAAGTCACATGTCGGAATTCACAGTTCAAATAAGAAATATAAACAAACCAAAATTTAGCAAGCAGCTAATACTATTTTGCCTACCATGTTAGATTGTTTCTGACACTGCCACTGTTATATAGGCGCCTACATCTGCAATAATACGTTTGTATTAAGCGTCAGTAGAACGCGAATAGAATGTTATAAAAAAATATACAGCATTTATTTTACAAATAATGTTCTGTAGGTTTTTTTTTAATAATATTTTGTTTCAGGTGAAAAATGTAAAGAAGATTCTACAAGCGGGCAAATCGAGACACCTGAGAAAACTTGGAAATTTGAAGAAAGTGTAAAATCCCTATTTTATTCCTGAAAATGAAGCCTATAAATACAAAAATAACTGTTCGGCATCCATTACGAGACTGTTCATCTGTACCTAGTGAAACAGATAGCACCAAGAACCACCTAGAAAGTCTAAATTCAACTCAATATAAAAATACATGCAAGTCACGCCAAGAGACTCCTGACATAAAAGATGTTTACTATATATTGAAAGAGTTACATGATATGAGATTAATAAGAATAACTTCAATTCAAGATATGGACGAGACAGAATTATTCTTTTTGTCAATGAGCAAAGCATTAAAAGCTCTGCCTAAAATTGATCAAACAAAAATTAAATTACACCTGCATATTGAGATTTCGAAAGCTGAAATAAGGCAAATAGAAGAAAGAGAAGAAATATTAGCCCAACAAACTCCGAGAAACATAATTTGGCAACATATTATCCCAACAAAAAATATTCCAGTATCGCAACCAAACATAAATACTGCCCAATATGATATGTGAATGTCAACCCATGAACGTCATCAGAAATATATTCGGTCATCCGAAATAAAATAATGTCACACTTACATTCATTCATATCGTCATCCAGCCAACAACAGCCTGCCACGAATACAGATTATGTAGATCTTGAAACCGGCTATGATACCTATAATAATTTTGGATGTCTAGATGTTTAATTAAAAGCTTTTATTCTATATTATAAATATACAATACTACTACCTATATTATTAAATAAACATAATAATATTTTTGATTTTTTGCTTAATTTGTATTTGTATCAAATTTTTAAATATAAGTATTTGAAATAATTTTTGAGTTTCCTTTTATGTAGCCCTATTGAAATTCCTACGTTTAATTAATTTTCTTTGATCAATCTGAGGCTAAGTTTTTATTTATAACCGACATTTAAGGAAATTACTAACCTTAAGCATACTACAAATACGTACCAAAAGCCAAAGAGAATATTATCACTACGTTTCCAAAAGCTTTCATTTTCTCAATTGATAAAGGATGGACCGTAAATCAAAATAATATCACGACACGACACAGTCCAGTATAAATCTAGCATTATAAAAAAAATACATAATTCTACATTTTGCTACACAATCTATGAAATATTGCGTTGCAATTTTTTTTCCGAAGCATTGTAATACGTCGTAATACGTTTACACTGTTTAATAACAGCCCATTGTCCAGTTCAATATGCAATTTTCCCGTTCAGTCTACTCAAATCTATCGAAACGGCAACATACATTTCTTAATAAATACTTACTAAAAAATATGTTTAAATTATTTGTAAAACTAGCATTGGATTCATTTTGGTAAGTTCGTTATTAATAGCAGTATTATTACTATGATTTTAATTATTTATTTCAGTTATTATTAATTTGTAATTATTGATTACAATTTGCATGATTTCATGCTTTGATTCATTCTTACCATGATTTGATCCATTTACTTCTATATCATGTTTTTTTATCGTTATCAATATTTTCCTATAGTCATAAGCATGTTCCATACAATTTGAACGCTTTATATTGGACGTGTTTCATCCGTTCAGATTGGTAGTTACTTATGTCTATCCGTATTAATGTATATCGTATTTCCTTATTTACAGTCGTATTTAGTCATCAAACGCTTTTCTCATTACAGAACCAATAAGTAGTATCCTTAATCCTTTAAATTTAATTGAAAAACTTCCTGTTTCTTTAAGGAATTCCCATTTGATAATTAAGTAACTAATTTCTAACTAATATTCGTAATGGAATCAGTAATATTCTACTATGTAGTTATTATATTATGCTATTGTTTTGGAAATCTTGCAAGTTTTTTGAAAAGTTCTGCACCCTAAACATTTTCACTTGCTCAAATGTTAGCTGGTAGAAAATACCTAAGGCATTAAGCTTGCCTATGTACAATTTGGCGCAATAAAGAATTTTAAATAAATAAACAGATTTATAATCCTCATTAACTAATGTTAGTAATTTAACAAAAGCGAATTTAGTTAATCTTGTTTACCTATATTATATAGAACTTTGGACGTCATCATTTTTATTTTAAATGATTTCAATGAACTAAATAAATCAATAAAACTGAGGATTTATGAATAATATACCAAAAAAAATATTAATTCAACAATTTACTAATTTAAAAATATAGAGTCAATCATGAAGTGTTTTTGAAGAAAAATTAAAGAAACCTTGTGTTAAATGTTTCAGCTCGAGTAGAGGGCGGTGCTGAGGTTTCGGAAGTAGACCAAGAGACACGTGCAGGCGAAAACATCCCCAGTCACCACGACCAAACGGACATAAATATATCTGGAGAGGACATCATTCCTGGATCGGTAAGTTATACATAGTTATTACAGAACACTCATAGCTTAGCTAGATTATCATCGGGTTGATGCAGAGTAAGAGAGTCATGCAGGAGAGGGTATCCCAGTAACCACAATGACACAGACATTAATATCTCTGGAGAGCACTTCCTGGATCTGTAATATGTTTCAGGATAAGTAAGTAATATCTCCTACTTTCGGTGGCTTATCGAGTAGAGTAGCCGTTTAGTTTTAACCATGTATAAATTATGAAGTCACATACTTATTTAACAGGCTGGTCCAATAATAATTACTTCAGCCTGTTACAGTCAGGAATCAATGGTGTTATGGAGACAATGAGACAGTGACTAATATTTTATGTAAAATGTTTCAGGATCAAGATTTGACCAGCACAGGTGTTGGACAAGAGTCGCGGCCGTCGGACAACGTTGTGTACATCATGAATGCCAAGGGAGAGGACCGCGCTACCAGCTTCTTTGCGCAGCCTGGCATCCTCGCTGGTAGGTCTCATTTATGCCTCGACTTTTATAACTTCAATGTTTCAAGATCTCGCTAAACTTATAAAAGTTCTAGAAATTATTCGTGAAGCTCATTATTGCTAAAGCACAAGACTGGAAAATATTCATGGATACATTAAAAAAAAACTACACAAAATTCCAGACGAACTAGCAGTTTTAGTCTACAGACCAGACATACTGGTGTACTCTCGGTACTTGAAGAAAGTAATACTTATAGAACTCACCGTTCCATGGGAAACAAACATTCCAAATAACCACAACATCAAGTTGTACAAATATTTTGATCTCACAAACGAAATTACTAGAAACGGATTTAAAACTCAACTTTATGCAGTGGAAGTTGGTGCAAGAGGAATTCCAGTAAAGTCTTTGCATCGTCTATTGAAGGATCTTGGACTTCCAAGATCAGCCGTCGGAACTTTTACGGAGCGTGTTTCCAAGATGGCGCTAAGTGGATCATATAGTATTTGGTTGAGTAGAGAGGGTAGTGAACACAGTGCAGGTGAGAGTTCAAAAGGCCTTTAAATCTACTTCGCGGTCTCAAGTCCGGGTTCGCTGCAGTTCATTCCCCTGCCTTCCAACCAACCAGGCGATGGACCCGGCACCCGCACGTTGAAGCCATGGATAGCTAAGAACATTGTCTCAGATTCTTAGACCAATTACAGAATTAGTCAATGAATCTTAATACTCGTAAGCATCGTGACCCTGCTGATGAATTCTTATTCACTTGCTTAGAAGGGTGATGTCATATCAGTTATTTCTGAGCCGACATCCAGGGTCCTTATTCTACTAAATCAATTGTGAATCAACGTCGTATGAAAGTAAAAATTTGACACATTATGTATGGGAATTATGTCATATTTTAACTCTCTATTTAGAGTTAGTGTTATTATAAGTTTCACCAAACTGCCACTACCTCTGCACGCTATGTGACTATGCTACTGAAAGATGACACATAAAACAGATCATGTCACGAAAATCTTATAAAAACCTTGGCAAAATAATATTTTTAATACAGTTGCTCAAAAAGTACTAGTTGCGTATTGCAGGGACGTATAGCGTTCGGGATGTGGGCTATTACATACTCGAGCTTTTTTTTAAACTCGTGCGTACCTTTTCCGAACTTGTGCGTTCTTCCCAACTGTCAAAATAATGTCTATTAAAAAGAAAAAACCAACCACGAAGTTTTTACTAAAAAAAAATCATAGAAGTTTTTATGATTCATGCAAATATTTCTAAAAAGAAGCTACTAATTGGTTTCAATAACAGATTTAATGATTTGATTCAATGAGTTAGGTTAGGTTTCATTTCATCTCATTAAATTTCATTTTCATTTCATATCCATAAAAAAAATCTACTGAAGACTTGCCTGTATGGGCTAGTTCCCTTTGCCTACCCAGAATGGGTGAAGAAAACAAAAAAAAATATCTGCTTAAATTCTTTTACGGTTGGCGCCATTTTCCAGAAATTTTCTTTGCGAGTTTAGTTGTGTTTTTATTATTTTATTAAATTGCTGCATTTTTTCGCAACTGTATTAAAAATAGTTGTCCAGTACACGTGCGGAACGGCATTACAACTTTATCCGACCGTCAACCCTCACCCTCGCCTGCGCCTCGGCTCGGGTAGACATTTGTCGGAACTCTTTGCAATGACAGGCTTTCCGCAATCGTAATGAAATATACTATCTCCAATCTATTGTTCGGAATTCAAAAGAAATTCTGGATCTGTTCCTAGTACCACCTAAACCATATTTTTTTATTTGCAACTTTTCAGCGGTGATCGGGGGTGCAGTCGTCGGATTGCTATGTGCTATCCTAGTGGTGATGTTCATAGTGTATCGCATGCGCAAAAAGGACGAAGGCTCGTATGCCCTCGATGAGCCCAAGAGAAGCCCAGCAGCTGCGTCCTACGGAAAGGGACACAACAACAGGGAGTTCTATGCGTGAGACGAGGCCGAACAACAATTGCCACAAGTGTACTAGCCCTTTTTTTAACTTTACCGTATTGTTACCGTCTTATTTTTTTTTTAAAGTTTATACTGAGGCCTTTACACACGCTCATTAAATAGTTATTTTTCCAATTAACTCGTATGTTTTTTTTTTTGATTCCGTTTTTTTGTTGTTCTGCTTTTAGAATTTTAGATGCCATAAAGTGCGAGTATCTATAACTATAGTAAATAATTATACTTTTTATTGAATTTTAAAATCTAGTAATTATAAATGGCTGCTGTCGTAGGATTTAGGATTTCGAACACAGGATTAAATCATAATATGTAAGGTCGTGAAAATCACTTTAATAAAATAGCTATAACTTAAAAAAAAAATATGACGGTAAATAAAACTTTTCGGTTATGGAATTTATAAACTAAATTCCTTTTTTTTCTGTTCTTTTAATGTGGCATTTTGTTCGTATGAGAAAAACATTAAGGGCCAATTGCGTGAAAAATGTTTGATTTAAAGTGTTCACAGATTGTCATATCCGTTTTACAATATAATGTATGAATTGGAATGTAAAAATGAATGAGTGAAGCGAACGATGTACAGGTTGTATGGGTAACGTACAAGCCTGGGACTAATCGGCTTTGGTAACGGAAAGACCAAATTTTCACTGCTAATTACTATTGTAATTCTAAACATAGATTTAAACATTTATTAGCTAAATGTCTACAATAATGATTAAGGCATGGACTAGATAAATCTAGTCTTTAATGATAGGTAAAACAAAATGAACTGTGTTTTGATTGTTAAAACCAGTATAATACATACAATTAGAAACAGCATTATTAAGAATTCAATAGGTGGTCATTTAAAATAAGTAGGATTATAAATAATTTAAAAGTGAAGGATAATGAATGAAAAATGTTTAGTGACCCAATCAGTTTGGGTAAAAACTTTGTTCTATCTATGACAATTATTAAATTAAGAAGTGATTACAGACGTATTTTAATATCTGTTAAATTTTACCAAATGCTATCTTATTTCATTAAAAAACTTAGGACCTTATAAAAAATAAGCAATGGTTAAACTAATTATAGTTCTGTTACTATCATTCAAGATACAAGAGATCTTGAATGATAGTGACAGAACTGGACAATATATATTTATATATTTTTAAACATCTTATATATTTTTATAAGTAAGGAGGTTAAAATTACAAACAGATAAAAAATAGCGTATAGTAATGGCATCTAGTAATATGCTTTTTAATAAAATTGTAAATGTGCCATTTTCTAATGGAAACTACTATTAAACTAAATTTATTTTGATATTATCTCCAGCTTTTATGAAATTATATAGCTATTTCAAATAATACTCCTATAAAAAATTAATTACATTAAAAAAATGCTATATAGAACTAATAATTTGTTTGGAACTAAATTAAATCTAGATTATTTTTATAATATAGTAACTAATAGATATTATCAAAATAATATTTAGTACCTACTACTTGTAATTCACGTCAAATTATTTATTTTATTTGATACCTAATTAATAAAAAAAACATTTGAAGAGCGCCTCCAGAATTAATACAATAATTATGTAAATATTGTGAAAAAAAGTTTGACTGGAATTGCAAGTTATTCGCTTTAACTATGTTCCTCCATGCGTCTTTATAAAGTTATTGCTATTGTAAACTAACGTCATCTAAATTAAATTATAATAATATGGATACGTCCATATCTGTCTATGTTATAAGGTGTATAAAAATGTGTAGTTAGTTGATTTTTTGTGAGAATATCATAAATATATATATATATATATATTTAAAATGAAATCACAAAAATATGCTATGTAGTTTTTTAGTATAACTTATCGGGATTATAATTATTATAAATTAAATATTTTTAAATAAATAAATATTTGAGACATATTTTTTTTTAAGGCGATTGTTTATATTTTTTTAATTAAATTCCTCGGTTTTTTAATTTAATTTAATTATCTTTAATTTAAGCTGTATATTTTACTAGGTTGTGCAACGAAATTTCTTTGGTCATATAATTTTAATAAAAAATATTTTTCATTATTCGGTATAAAATTATATACTTTACGGCCTATACTTTTTTATAGTTTAATTTAATAATATTTTTAATCTCTAACTTTTTGTGCCATTTAATTTTTTATTTCAACATTTTTTATAATCAATGATTGTATGTCTTATTTAATAAAGTTAGTCAATTAATTTATTAAATTATAATTAAGTTAAGATGAAGTTATATAATAATTAGACAGGAAATATTTATATAACTTTTTTTTCTAATGTGGACATTCCTATAAAATTATATTCAAGAAAATATTTAATAATGAAAATTGGTACAGAATGGCGATATCGTTTATAAAAAACAATAATAATTTAAATTTTATTATACAGGGTGAATTTGAAAGGATTTACTTTGAGCCTAATGATAAGAATCAGGTTCTGGTGATCAAATCGAAAACAAACTTAATGCATGGAGCTGAACAACGTCTCGTATGGAGAAGGCACATGGTTCCTTGGGAAATGTTGTTCGTATTAATCTGTAGAACATCATATTACCCCAATGTACATCCTTTCAAAGTCACCATGTATAGTTTTTAACAAAAAAAAAATAATTAAGATATTAAAACTATTTGAATGGCTGCTATATAGGTTGGAAATTGGGCAAAGTATTTTGCATTGCCCACATAGTGTCCTAATGCCAATTTTCATTGATTTAATAACATTAATAGTATAAGAAAATTAGTGTAAATTGTACTATATTATATTCGCATACTTAATTTATACATAGAATAATTAATAATATACCTACTTAATAAAAAATATGCGAATCTCAAGAGTCAATAAAACAGTTGAATAATATATCTATATTATTCTTTCTGAAATCAAAATGCAAGTTTATAAAATAAATACTATCTTTCAATAACAAAATAGGCTAATTCTGGGCATAATTATTACTAAAGTTCGACTTTAAATTCTATGCACCGAAATGACAGTAGTTTGATCCAATAAGCTTTTCTCCGTGTCATCTTGTTTTGACGTTTAATTTGTCATTTTAGTACAAGGTTTTGTACATTAGGTTAAAAAAGCCCATAGCCAAGAGAATGGTCGCTTTTTACGCTCGAACGTCGCAGAAGCGTGAAAAAGAGGGAGATAACAAATTCATTATCCTAATGGTGTATTATATTGTTGTCTCGTTTTGATTATTTCTGCAACTATAAAAACGAAAGTGACGTCATCATCAAATGTCATTTTTATACAAAAGTTTATTTACGACTGCGCTCATGGCTAGGGGGGAAGGGCTGAATTTTCAATTCTCAAATAAAGTTATTCAACAGATAAGTGGTATGGAGATGGAATAAAATTGTCAGTTCTTCATATAAGTTAACTGTAGAATAATTTCTGACAATTGAAAAATCAGCTTTAAGTATACTACTACTTATTTCATTCTTAAAAAATAACTATTCAATATTGATAGAAAAAGTCGAGGATAAAAATAAAAAATAATTTTATAACACTTTAAGGCTGAGTTGCCCCAAAATGAACTCTCTGTAAATGTAATGATTAAAGTTAAAAATGGTATAGCCAATTTTATTTTACAGTTATTAATGACAGCTGGTACATTCGACGCCATTTTTAATTTTAATCATTACATTATATTAACAAACACTTTGGTACAACTCAGCCTAAAAAGTTGAATCCCACGCCATATTTTACAACAAGAAAATTGTAAGTAGTAAAATCAACCGAATAAATTACTGTGCTACTAACTTTTTTTAAGACATACAACATATAAGACATACATACAACTTTATATCTAGAACCTTAACCAAATCTATTATAAAAATCAGCTCACAAGGGACATTATAGTTGCAAATGTTTCGTGACCCATAACATGACTTTGCTAGCTAATTTTGATTTTAGATTATTTTATCTACTATGCATTGATCACCTCCATATATGAATTTTATAGGCCTGCTAACGTTAGGATAAAATAAAGTCACATGCCGTAAAAAAAGGTTCTAAAATAGGTCAGTAATTTATTCGGTTGTTAGTACAAAGCAGAATTCACAAGTAAAGTTTATAAAATGTTTTTTAAGTTTATAAAATGTTTTTTAACCCTATGGTTTGATTTAATATTGCGTCTGTATCTTTTTTTATGTTATATTCGTCAGTCCGTATATGAAATTATATTAGGTATATTAATGGTTTTAAATATACATATTTTTACAACAATTATTATATAATATATAAGTTTTTTTTTTTTTTTTTAGAATTTAAAATATATTTTCTAAAAATAAAATTCTTGCAATTTAAATACCAGTGATTGTTACACAATATGATTGCTAGTAATCATTCCATTTATGCACTCAAAACCTATTCTCTCCATTATATTAGGCTCTAAAGTACTTCCTATCCAATAATTTTATTTTACATGATAAAATGTTGTAATTGAATTCAATAGTACTGTCAAATATTTACAGTTAGAAGATTTATTATGTTAAAAATTTAAAAAAATGTGAAACGGAGCAAAATAAAATGGACAGAGTATAAAATAATAACACCTTGACATGGTATATTTTTTTTATAAATTATTTGAATACGATTATTTTTTCAATATTTATTAATGCGAAATAAATAAATTAAGTATATTTTGTGTGTTTTGCATGTAGTAATATCAAATATGTGTATATTTAAATTAAATTGTAGTCGTTACGCTATTCTTGTAAGTTTAGGAAAATGAAATGTAATGTCCACCGTGTAAATAATGCTCCTTTACACTTAAATAATAATATACAGGTAATTATATATTTGTGTTTAATTTTTTCTAGTTACATTTTCTTATATTTTTCCCGGCAACCCGTTAGGTTTTTTATAAAGAGACTATGTAATTAGGATCGAGTAAGTAATAATTACAACTTCACGTTTTTTATCTTCAAAAAAAATCTTTAATATACCCAACCCCTAGTGTGAGTTTTCTAACTATTACTTTGCGTTTAAGTTAACTAAAATTTGTATGGGAAATAGTTCAGCGCTCCAAGCGGAAATTTTGAAAACTAAAAATTGCGAGCGTGTGATTGATTATAATGTTAATGCAGTAGTATAGTTAACACGAAAGTAAATGTTAAAAAAACTCACACTAGGGCTACTGAAAGCAACATTTAAACGTTCGAATTCGCGAATCCTTTTTCGCTTCTTAAGGTGTCATTGTTTTTGATTTTATAAGAAATTGGGGTGCAATTATAATAATATATAGGATAATTTACACAAATTGCTATGGTCACAAACTAAGCTCCAGGCTTGTACTATGTGTACCAGAAACAATGATATAATACTTATTATATTTTATAAACACCCAGACAATGACAAACTGTACAGAAAAACTTACTAATATTTATTTGCAAATACCTAAACTAATTTTTTTCCGTGAAATAATATTCAGAAAGGCATGTTCATACAATTTTTAAATGAAGTTTAGGTATAATTGTACCCGATTTTTTATCAATGTTATAGAAACTGGAGGATATATATTCATACTTAGAAAGGCGCAATTTATGTTTGGTAAAAAAATATTTTTTTACTGGAGCTCGGCATGTGACTTTGTATCTACCTGATGGTAAGCAAACCGCATTCATGTCCATGAATGGGGTCGATCAATAAATTGTTGTTTAACAGTATTGATCGCTTCCACTATACCGGCTGAATGGTGCGATTACAAAATAGACAGTGACATGACTAAAGGCGTAATTACATTACAATATAGAACAAAATCAATACATTATAGATTATAAATAAAAATACATTGGCAATGAGTAGGAATCCACGACCTCCGGATACAATACCGAGGCGCAAGTTGTGGTCCCGTCTCTTTAAAAAAAAATACCATCAAGGGTGCCTTTTTGGCTCCCGAAAACTGTTTTTAAACGGCGTCAGGGTAGCCAGCGGAGGGATTACCCCGTCCTCATTTCGCCGATGGTATTTGGAGGCAACTTGTTAACCTTGTTATCAGTTGCGCAGTGACTTAACCACTAGGCTGGGCCGTCTCTTTATTATATTAAAAAACTATTAAATTACTATCTTTCCTCTACCAGAGTAATTTCTTATCTATAGTTATAAATATACGTTCGACCTAATAACTAGAATTACATTAAACAAACAAATGGCTGACCTAGAGTAAGAATGGATGCAGCGCAATTTATATTACATTGATATGTATGACACAAAAGTGATAAAAAAATAACTGTCGAATAGTCGTTATCTATACCTACCGATATTAACCTACTCTAAAATATTGACTATGCATTTTTGACGATTATTGGAGACGTTATTTTAGTAAATTGGCATATCCATATCATGGTCTAATATCAGAACTACTATTGTTGATAGTTGCCGCTAGATGGCGCTATGTAGCCTAAAATATTATTAAAATACAAACTTATTTGCCAAAGTTTCTCAGATGTTATTTTTTATTTACACAAAAAAAACAAAAATATTATTTAAAAAAAGTAAAAACAAAAGTTTGACAGCGGTGGGATTCGAACCCACGCCCTTTCGGACTGGTGCCTAAAACCAGCGCCTTAGACCACTCGGCCACGCTGCCTTGAAACGGGACTGCCAAAATATAGGTGACAACCCTATCCCTTATTTTTTATTATGAAATTATTATTTTTCAATTACACAAGCTGCCCAATCCGGCTTCGCACGGTCGTGGGTACCATACCTATACTAGGCAAAAGAAGACAATACCAAAATACTTTTATTATATAAATTCAAATATAAATAGATATTAAATACTGCCCTAGTGCATAGCTGTCGCCATTAGAAATCCGAAAAATGTTCAAAACAAGCCAATGTTCCAATTTAGTATTTTTAAATCTTTAAATGTTCATAATATAGTCTAAAATGCTTTTACAAAAAAAAAAGTCCATGAATGGGGTCGATCAACACATTGTTGTTTAACAATATTGGCAGCTCCCACTATGCCGACTAAATAATGCGGTTACGAAATGGGTGGCGACAAAGACGTATTCGAGTCTATTATAATATCATGGTTGCCTTATAGTAACATCAAAAGCTCGTTTCGTAACCGCACTATGGAAGGAGACTACTACCGACAATAATTCAATGATGTAGTCTCCGGAAAATCGTTGAACCCATAGACTAAAACCTAAACCTAAATGTAGTTAAGGGCACTGCATTCGTAATCGGGAACTCCGAGTTCTCCATACAAAATTAGCTTTCGCACTTCATATTTAAAACTTATATAAAACTTATAGTTAATTTCAAATTATATATAATACATTTGGAAATGATGTGTACATCTGTCAAAAACGTACATATCAGACTTTGTTACACATTAATATTAATCAAACCAATGTTACAATATGTGCGCCGTTGATGTATCTTTTTGAATAAATAAAATAAAATACTAGCTACTAGTAAAAGCAATTTGTCAAACATAAAACTAGTTTACCTAATAGCCGCAAATAATTAAAGAAACATGTAAAAGCTTTTATGACATGTCAATTCCAATTATAATTTATTAGCTGATCGGATCCGTTTCGCACGGGTAGAATATGTACCTATATTTATATATTATTGCTACTATTAGGTTGTATAGTAGCAATAATATACAACCTATAATAAAATAAGGTACCTTACAAATTTATAAAACGAATTTATCATTCTGTACCTACTTCTCAAAATAATACTAATATTATAAAGAGAAAATATTTAATTTTGTATGTCATGGTCTGGGTATTTATAAAATATATTATGTATTATACCCTGGTTTCTGGTGCACATAGTACAAGCCCAGAGTTTAGTTTGTGTCTAGAGCAATATGTGTAAAATGTCCTACATATTATTATTATAATTGGGTGTTTATTCCTTATAAACTCAAAAGCTCTTGCACCAATTAAAAAAAAAATTATACCAATACAAAGCTCTATTTTCAGCGAATTATTTTAAATAAAACGCGGGTGAAGCCGCAGGGCACAGTCAGTCGCTTTATATAGGTAATTCAATATGGTTATGGAATAAGAATATGACGATAATTTTATTATCATGTAAATTCAAATTAGATTTCTGTAGCCGATCTATCGCTTACAATCTTGTAAATTAACGATTTGTCCTAATAGTAAAATCAAAACTTTACCTTTATTTATACTTATAATGATAAAAAAATATAACAATTCATAAGTACTTACTAAGTATAACAAAAAAAACTTTTTAGCAAAAATAGAGCGACTTCTAAATCACTAAAAAGTAAAAAAATAATTAACCACCAGGAATTTTTTCATTGCATTTTTATCTTTAAAAATTTAATATAAGATTATCCTATAAAAAGGAATTTATAAAAATGCATAAATAAAAAAATAATTAAAATTTACAAGTGTTATTTTGTTCTATTGCATTCTACTTTATGAAGTCGGCACCAAGTTAATACATTTTGGTGCCATCCAAATGTGTCGGAGTTATTTTAATTACAATATTTATTATTATTATTATTAAGTGGTGCCAACGTGTAGAAAATATTCAAAAAAGATTCATGCGATATTTATGTTTTAGAACTGGTCAAAGGAACTTAACTTATGAGCAAAAGTGTATTAAACATCACTTTCTGTCCTTGACAATTAGGCGAAATATTGCAGATGTGACCTACCTTCTAGATGTATTCCGCGGTAAGGTAGATTCTATAATAGTAATTGTTCTGACTTAGACCTATTCTGTACAAAGCCGTATTTTGCGCGGAAACCCCTAGCCAGATCATTCTGTGAGAGAATTTAGTTTTAGGTATAATAAATAATTTTGTTTGCACTTCTTTATTCTTATTTGTTATTTTCTGTATTTTTTTTTGTTTATATTTTCTTTTGGTATAAGACTATTATTATGCATCACGTTACCTTACTATATGTGTAAACTGATTAATGGTCTTATATTAAAATACTATAACTAAATATAAATTTGTTAGCAGTAAGTTTACCCGAAATGTAATAAATCAATAAAAATAAAACTTCAAAAGTAGAATTCACTAGGACTAATGACTTTTTATTATTTTTTACTTATTTTTATTTTTCGGTTCTTTTTGTCTGTAAATAAGTTTTTATTTTATCTTTTACTCGTGTTTTATAATAAACAGAGTCTGCGTTTGAATCAATCTTGCTTAATCTTGTCTGATGGCAAACAACTATGAAGTCGAAGAGGTTAATCTGTAGGTGAGTTCATTTTAAAGCCGGAAGGTAGCCAGGCAGTCCATTGGGACTATGTTAGTGAATATAAACACGGATGCACTTATTATTCCAGTTATTTTGGTTTAAAAACCAAACTACTGCACAATTTTAATAAAATTTTATTGGTTTCATAGAAATTGAAAATTATTTATTTCTTAGTATATATATGTGTCGACGACCTATGCCATCCTATAGTGGTATACTTTTATAATTAAAAAATGCAAAATTCAAACTTGTGTCAGTGTGTCGAACAACAATTGAGATTGAAAAAACGTTAGGCAGTTTCTTTTAAAAGGGTGAGGGAATAGGGTCCAGGGTCTTGAGTATATGGTATAAAAAGCTAATGGTTCATTTGAATTATAAACGTAATTTTAATGTGTATCTGTACAGTAATAAAGTGTAAATAAACGTGTAAATAGTGTACAAAAGTTTTATTCCAAGAGGGTGACCGACGCATAGTGCGGCCGGCGCCCGTCGGTCACATATGTATATGTATATCTTAACCCAACTCAATTTTATAAATGGCGGAGTTTTGATGCAACAAGCATTAAAAAATACAATTGAATTAATAGCCTCCTCATTTTTTATAGTCGGAATTAATGTACCTACAGTTTATTATTATTATTTTACTACTTTATTTTCGTATGTATAGATGTGCAGAGTTTAGATGTTTGTCACACAATTGACGATAAACCTGTACATCTCCTATTGACCTTCCTGACGAGAATGATGCCGAGTGCAGCAGTCGGAATTTCACTGCATACAGCCAAGCTTTGTATAACATCTCCTAATGACCTTCCTGACGAGAATGATGCCGAGTGCAGCAATCGGAATTTCACTGCATACAGCCCAGCCTTGTATAACATCTCCTAATGACCTTCCTGACGAGAATGATTCCGAGTGCAGCAGTCGGAATGTCACTGCATACAGCCCAGCCTTGTATTCCATCTAATGACCTTCCTGACGAGAATGATGCCGAGTGCAGCAGCCGGAATGTCACTGCATACAGCCCAGCCTTGTATAACATCTAATGACCTTCCTGCTGAGAATGATGCCGAGTGCAGCAATCGGAATTTCACTGCATACAGCCCAGCCTTGTATAACATCTCCTAATGACCTTCCTGACGAGAATGATTTCGAGTGCAGCAGTCGGAATGTCATTGCATACAGCCCAGCCTTGTATAACATCTAATGACCTTCCTGACGAGAATGATGCCGAGTGCAGCAGCCGGAATGTCACTGCATACAGCCCAGCCTTGTATAACATCTCCTAATGACCTTCCTGACGAGAATGATGCCGAGTGCAGCAATCGGAATTTCACTGCATACAGCCCAGCCTTGTATAACATCTCCTAATGACCTTCCTGACGAGAATGATTCCGAGTGCAGCAGTCGGAATGTCACTGCATACAGCCCAGCCTTGTATAACATCTAATGACCTTCCTGACGAGAATGATGCCGAGTGCAGCAGCCGGAATGTCACTGCATATAGCCCAGCCTTGTATAACATCTAATGACCTTCCTGACGAGAATGATGCCGAGAGCAGCAGCCGGAATGTCACTGCATACAGCCCAGCCTTGTATAACATCTAATGACCTTCCTGATGAGAATGATGCCGAGTGCAGCAGCCGGAATGTCACTGCATACAGCCCAGCCTTGTATAACATCTAATGACCTTTCTGACGAGAATGATGCCGAGTGCAGCAGCCGGAATGTCACTGCATACAGCCCAGCCTTGTATAACATCTAATGACCTTCCTGACGAGAATGATGCCGAGTGCAGCAGTCGGAATGTCATTGCATACAGCCCTGCCTTGTATAACATCTCCTAATGACCTTCCTGACGAGAATGATTTCGAGTGCAGCAGTCGGAATGTCATTGCATATAGCCCAGCCTTGTATAACATCTAATGACCTTCCTGACGAGAATGATCCCGAGTGCAGCAGCCGGAATGTCACTGCATACAGCCCAGCCTTGTATAACATCTCCTAATGACCTTCCTGACGAGAATGATGCCGAGTGCAGCAATCGGAATTTCACTGCATACAGCCCAGCCTTGTATAACATCTCCTAATGACCTTCCTGACGAGAATGATTCCGAGTGCAGCAGTCGGAATGTCACTGCATACAGCCCAGCCTTGTATAACATCTAATGACCTTCCTGACGAGAATGATGCCGAGTGCAGCAGCCGGAATGTCACTGCATACAGCCCAGCCTTGTATAACATCTAATGACCTTCCTGACGAGAATGATGCCGAGTGCAGCAGCCGGAATGTCACTGCATACAGCCCAGCCTTGTATAACATCTAATGACCTTCCTGACGAGAATGATGCCGAATGCAGCAGTCGGAATGTCACTGCATACAGCCCAGCCTTGTATAACATCTAATGACCTTCCTGACGAGAATGATGCCGAGTGCAGCAGCCGGAATGTCACTGCATACAGCCCAGCCTTGTATAACATCTAATGACCTTCCTGACGAGAATGATGCCGAGTGCAGCAGTCGGAATGTCACTGCATACAGCCCAGCCTTGTATAACATCTAATGACCTTCCTGACGAGAATGATGCCGAGTGCAGCAGCCGGAATGTCACTGCATACAGCCCAGCCTTGTATAACATCTAATGACCTTCCTGACGAGAATGATGCCGAGTGCAGCAGCCGGAATGTCACTACATACAGCCCAGCCTTGTATAACATCTAATGACCTTCCTGACGAGAATGATGCCGAGTGCAGCAGCCGGAATGTCACTGCATACAGCCCAGCCTTGTATAACATCTAATGACCTTCCTGACGAGAATGATGCCGAGTGCAGCAGTCGGAATGTCACTGCATACAGCCCAGCCTTGTATAATTAATAAGTTTTTCTAAAAGCATTAATATTTCCCGTGAGCACCACTGAAAAATCATAACCAAGTTGTTTATTTCAAGATCGATACATACGTCGTTCTTGTACCAATAGAAAAAAATCCAAATGCCTTTTCTCGCTCAAGGATATCAACAAAATAATCAAAACTTTATTATAAAATGCTAATGAGATTTTGAGTTCAGGTTTTCAATCAGCCTTTCGTAAATTTATGAGAAAGTTAAATAAATTAGATTAACGTTTGAAAGCTTTAAATATAACACTTTATTACTTATACAATTTAAAAATTAATAATTATTTCATTATATATAATTAATCATATTAGGCTCTTTACAACAACAACAAAATGGTTTTTTTAAATAACTTATTCATATATTCGTATAAAGTAAGTAAGTATAGGTATAACTACTTCACCTAGATATACCTATAATCAATTTAACTACAAACGTGGGTGACTGTAGCTGAAACTCCAAATCGAGTCATCACAGCACTATGAAATAAGCAATTACGCAGGTCGCTTACATCAATCACTATACCATCAATACTTGAGGCATGACTTAAGTCGAGACGATGGCAAGCTGAAGGTATGTCTATATATAGTTCCTTGGATGGACGATCTTTAGAGTGGGACGCAACAAGGCATTAACACTTTGGCATTGTCTCATCTGCAAGGAACTTCCGTAAGGTCCAGCTGATTCCGCCGCTGCATCAGCGCAACTGCACAAATGACAAAAGTAATCAGAAACCGTAACATTAACAACGACAACAGTTATGTATTTTTGGCATTTGCTTTAGAGACGATATGGATCGATGGGGACTGATGCCTCAAATTTCTATAAAGAACTTGCTTAAAAGTTGATGTTTCAGGTGACCCGAGGGCTGGCAGCTTTCGCTTGCAAAGAATCAGACTTGCTATTAAGAGCGAAGTCTGATCAATCATTTCCCATACATTCGCGACCTTTTGGTCCTAACTGTTACCCCCCATTAAACATTTATAGATTTTAATGAGTTTTGTAGACGTTATAAATAAGACCTTTATCTAAGCTCGTACGTTGTTCTTTTTTTAATGTGTGGTATAAAAAAAATTAGATCAACCCCTGAAATTCAAAAAAAATCGCAAAAAAATCCCACACATTAAAATAATTCCTATAAAATATCAAGGCAGAAAATTAAAAAAAGGAAAACGTACAGTCATCGTTTATTTTCTCTCTAGTAAAATGAGAACATTTTTTTTTTAAATCCATTGATGTTTAGGGGTAGAAAACAGCCCGAAAGTCGTTTTGCTGCCTAAATTGTAGGCATAATCCCATACGTGCCCTTTCTCTTATTGAAAGGGTTACCGACTCACCGTCATGCGCGGGAAGAGGTAATACTTTGCAGTTGAATCAATATGAGCATCGAAGAGCCTCATCAGACACTCCTCTTAAGCAATAAAATGCTGCCAGTTTTTGTAAAAATTCAAGTTGTAAAAATTCAAAATTCTTTATGATGGGGTTCCAATTATATTGACTAATAAATGAGGTGGTTCGCTAAATTAAATTACCATTATAAATAAAATAATTGATTGCTTAATTTATTTATTTTTATTTACGACCTTGTTTTGGCTAAATGGTTTGGCTATATCAATCAATTAAAAAAATGAGTTTTAATGAATAACATCTCTCATACGAAAAACCTAATAAAACTGGTGCAAAAACTCGTCGTTTAATTTATTTTTTCTCATAAACTTCTTTAAAACCATTCACTTTTTGGCTATAATAGGTACATATGTTATATATTTCACATACGATCCCATTTTTTTATTAAAAAATTTAAACTCACATATTGTGGTAGTAGGGAAATTGTTATAATTCGTTTTTTTCTTGGAATGTTTCAAAATAAATCTTTCACACTTCTCGTGAAAAATATCAGTCATTAAAATTATGCAAGTTGGATATTTTATGACTATTACTTATAATATATAAGTACCTACTACTTAAAAGTTAAAAGTAATTATTTCCTAACAATAAATCGTTCAGTGCAAAACCTAATCTTTAATAACATAAGGTCACACAGGGTCGAGTCTCAAATCTCGGTCGAACCGAAACTAGCGAGGTCAAGTTCACTGAACCAGTCCGAGTTCATTAACTATGAATATTGCTTGAAATTTTAGTTCTACGTGTACCCAAATCAAATTTGAAATAGAAATAGTAAAATGCTCAGAAATACAATATAAATAATATTTTGTATACAAAAAAAAACATTTTATTATTACAATATGTTTAGGTGATGAGTGTCTTAGCAAAACATATATTATTAAAAAAAACAGTGTTATAATACGCTGTTCCCTTATTAACCCAAAAGCCTCTACTAAAACCTGGTTTGAATGTTATATAAATTTTCATAGTAGACATTTTATTACTACCCTAAGCAGATTACGAATAGGTCACTGCAAATTCCCTGCTCATATATTTAGACTTAACTTGATTGATACGCCGCACTGTAAATACTGTAACTCTGAAATATGTGATCTTGACCATCTATTCTTCATTTGTCCATATTTTTCATAACAGCGACTATTATTTATTAGTTTTTGTTTAGAGATAATAAACAAAAATAAATTCCCTTCTTCTGTACAAGAATTTTTAAAACACAGAACTATATATGCCAATATAAAAGTTTGTCTTTAATTTCTTGTAAATATTTAGATTATCTTTATGCCTACCAAATAAATGATTTGGTAGGCAAAGAAATATTATGATTTAGTTATGTATAGTAATAACTTTTTATGTTATATTATAGGTTTAATTTTGTGTTTTTATTACTTAATTCGATTTGTAACTTTTTCTTTCGTTAGATATAATTATATGTATCTGATTTCGTTATAGATTCAATATGTTTTGGGATTAATTTTGTATAATTTAAGATTTAGTTTAAGTTTATCTACTTTTATATAATTACTACTAAATGTTATAAAAATGTATAAAATTTAGCAGGTTCCCGAAACTATGAGAACTTATATACTTTATCACATTTCAGAAACATTCAGTAGGTATGGCCTAGGTATATTTTTAAACAGTGAATGCCAAATTTAAGTAGTTTGAAAAGTATGCACTTACCGTTATATTATATAAAAGAACGAAGTTTTTATTTACTTTATTAGATATTTTTTATTTAATTCCATCTGGGCCCATTTCTTAATATTTTTATTAGTCATTTGGGCCCGCTCTACAAGTACCGGGCCCAAATGACAATTAAAATAATTAAAAAAATGATATAAGTCATTTGGGCCCGCGGGTCCAAATTTTACGGGCCTAAATGACCGACAACCCGTCTTTGCTACCAATGCCTTAATAAATAAATAAAATACGCTGTTCCCACTTATATGTGTTGAGGGTTTTTTTATATTTTTAATTTAGGTACTTTGAAACCATTTTTTTTTGTAAAATGAAAATTAAATTAGTATATTTATATATAAGTATTATCTTAATTTTTCTGGAGGAAAATTCTATCGCTTTTAACTTGCCATTTCGATTTGATGTAGGTAATCGGGTGTATATGACAGTTATTCCATTATATGGAAATTGTCATATTTCATATCTACATAATAATATCTATCACACCAATAATATCACCTATCTTCAACTTTATAAAGCCCATTTTCATTTAATTTTCATGAATTGTTCTTATAGGATTGGATTTTTTAATAAGGTAAGTACCTACTTTAAATTTTTTTTTAATACTTAGGAATCAAGCCAATCTACTGCCGAAAATTCAACACTTTCTTAAAAAAAACTAACACAACCATCAAGTTATCTAGTCTAAGTTAAGTAGTGCACAAAATATATCGGTGAGAGTTGGTTAGATTTGAATACGCTCTCGATTTCGATCCTAGAGTCCGAATTAATCAATCGTTGTCATTTCGAAGGAACATAGTCCTAATCCATAAAGTTTAATTTTATAGATGACTATTTCAAACAGATACCGCAGAAATTATTTTTGGTAATACCTATTATATTAATAAAAATATTATTTATTAACTATTAGCTGGTGCCCGCAACTTTGTAAGTGTTTATTTTAATACATAAAAGCACTATTTGCTATTATTATTTTTTAATAGATACCTACCAATTATTACTAAGGTTTAAGTAAACATGTTCACCATGCCTGCACTTTATAAAGTGTATTTTAAAACGATTTATAGGTATAATTTTGGGTTTTAGTAAGCACCTACAAATAATACGAAGGGTACAAAGTATAAATATTTCTCAAAAAATATATATAAAATCGAAAATATTTTAATGAAGTTGTATATAAAATATTCCACGGGAAATGTTCGTTTTTCCAAAATAAAAAAATCTGGAATAACTTATGTGCTATTCAAATCGAATTTATAATACTAGAAACTTTTATGAATTTATTAATTTGGACTTAACATCAAATTAATAAATTCATAAAAGTTTTCCTTTCTTCTTAAACTACCTATCAAAATCTAAAAAAACATGTCGTAGATGCGTTGCTCGGTGAAAAAAAAAAATGGTAGAGGGTTGTATTATTTATCAACACTTACAGAAAACCGCGGACAAAGAATTTGTTATGTATTTAATAATATAACAAAGATTAATACTTTAAGAACAAAGGTACATTTAGTAAAATGTATTAACATTTAGTAAAATGTATTAAACTTTGTTCAAAAAGTCTAGCGCGAACTTATTATATTGACAATCGAGTCAGGAGCGAGTGTTTCTGATTTTTATATTAGTCTGTATTGTTTTGAATGCCATAAAGTATCTAAAGAGTTATGAGCAAGTTTTGCGACGTGCGGTCACCCAACCGGTTTTCAAAATGTTGTCATCTCCATACTAAACTATCTCTAAGTGAAATTATAAAGGGGAAAGTATATTAACAGATAATAAATCAACGTCCTTTTATTATTGTATTAACTGGAATTATTTTCACTAAAGGTGAAATCAAAATTGTTGTTTGTTTAGGTAATTTATTGAATTCTTGTTTTTTACTTTTGAAAGTACCTTCCTAATTTTTGACTACATATAAATGTATCGTACCGGGTTCAAGAAGGCGGATGTCTATCGATCCATCCCATTCATGCATTTGGTAGGTAATTATAAAATGTCGTGTTCCAATAAAAATATAATAAACCTACAAAGCTTTATGTTTTCTATAATTTATTTATATTTTTATTGTATTTCAGGTAAACTTACATCTAAGAAACTTATAGTTAGTTAAACGTAAATACTATCATTGCTTATGTATATACCAGATTAATGAGCGTTAATAATTATGATTTCCACTAGGTATCTAGGGGTAGAAAATATATTATGGTTAATAAACATTTTAGCATGAGTCAGTACCTATTAAAGTCGTGAGGTTAGAGCAGCTTAGACAAACAAAAAATCAACGACTAAATGTGTTGTATGACTGAAAGAAAGTATAAGAGCATGGTCCATTGGTCTATTGGTATGTGAAGAGAATGTGATGAAGGAATCGCGAACAATAAGCTTATTTTAAAACGCTCTGTACAGTTTTCCCACATTTAATTAAACAATGTCCAGTGTACGAGGATATCGCTAAAAGTTCTTAATGAGATCTTTATTGTTATTATATATTTTTTAGCTGTAGTCTCAAAACCAGGGGTACAGAAATTCTACATTTACCTAACGTGTGTAATATAATCATACTCTATATTTATATACTTACTATGTACATTATATTCTATTACCAATGATATTATAAAAAAACAAAATTTATTATGCCCTTTCAAAATAATTTTAAATAAAATGTATTTATTTATTTAGGCATTTCAATCATATAAATTAATGTATGTTGTAACACACTAAGTTGAACTCGCGCACTTACTAGACTGTGCCGAAGTAAGCGGGATTTAGTTGAAAATAATTTTATTATATCTCTGAGTTAGATGTATAAAGTTTGATGTATTTCTATGGAAAAACGGTTGGATAAGCATTTGAAATCGTATATGTACAATATTCTCCAAAATAATATATTATTTGTTAATGTCACTCACCTACTTATTTTAGTATTATTTACTTGTTTATACATTTATTTTAGGTATTATGATTTTTTTTTAAATTTTATATAACTGTTTAATTTTAAAATCTTTATTACCTGTGTTAACTCGTGAAGTTCGCGTTCTCCATACCAAATGGGATTTCGCACTTTGAATAATATTTTTGTGGCCATTTACTTTTTTTTATTGTTTTTGTTATTTTCTTTCTGTGTTGGGTTGTAATTTTTTGAAATCTGAAATAAATATTTATTATAATACAACAATATTTATTACCCACAACAGAAAGGTTTTCACGTACAATAGCAACATAAAAAAAATACCAATATAAAAATAATAATTAAACTTGGACTGTTGTTGTAATATTGGAATAATTAAAGCTACATTTGTATGGGCGTCAAGTCAACTACAGAGCCCTTAAGTGGCATCATATTCGTAAGTTTTCCTTCAATAAAAATAAATAACCTGTCAGAAGTCTGTGCTCGAAAAAACCAGCTCATCCTTTTTATTATTTATCTAGCTATAATACCTATTACTCGTTTAAAGTTTACAACCGGAAGTTATAAAAAGTTCAGGATAATTAACGAAACTATACAGTCATGGCGGAAACACTACTCGTTTTTAATAGTTAGGTGGGAAGCTATTAGAATACCGCTACTAATAAAAAAAATAGTCAAAATTGCCTGAGTGTATCATTGGCGTATCTAGGGCTATTTTCCAGGGCATGCACCCCCGCTAATTTTAATATTTTTTTAAATTTTAACGAGATTTAAAAATTGCTGACAATAAATATCATGTAAATTTAAAATTATCTATACATGTATATTGTCTTTGGAGGGATCGAGGGCTCGATTCCCACCTATGGCAAAAACATATAGCTACGTTTTTCTCTACAGTGTGTTGTGTTTAGTCATAAAATGTATTAGTATAAGTAGTTGTTTCTGGTAAACATAGTAGCTAAGTTTATAGTAGATAAGTTTATATGTGTGTAGGTAATGTCATATTAATATCATAATAATTAATTAAATATAATTGGAACCTGGTTGCCTCAGCGGTTGGGTACCTTGCCGCGAAAGCGAGTAATGAAAATAATGTTTAAATGTTTTTTATTGGAGCACGACATGTGACTTGTATCTATCTGGTGGTGAGCGGACCTACAAAGTCCATGAATGGGGTCAATCAATAATTGTTCTTAAACAATATTGATAGCAACTATACTTTTTTATTATGGTTTTTTAAAAATATATTGATAATAGAAAACACAAGCGAGCATAATGCGATTTAACTTTTAATACCAAAACTTAGTCCCAATTGTAAAAACAAATCAAATTCGAACATCTTAACTTTCAATCGTTCTATTCCAAATGTAGGTTCTACGAATGAACACGACCAATTCTCTATAGCTACCAAACTTACTATAGCATCAGTGTTACTAGGCCGCGTTTTTAATTATCTGCATTAAGATTAGATACAATAAAAGAAAGCTGAACCAATAATCTAATTGTTATTACTATTATTAATACGTACATGTACGTAGACTGTGTATGTATGTACCTACGTGGTGGCCGATTTGGTTACCCCTTGGGTTTTTAGATCTCCTGTGTTATTATTAATGATCGGAAATTCGGGTGAAATTATACCTAAACTTATATTTTTTCCGAAATAATGAATGAAGTTTAGGTATATAAAATGATAATATTAAAGTATAACAAAATTATGAAAATATTTGGAAAGGCATTTAATTATCGGGAAAAGGTTACTTTATTTTTGGAACAAAACTCTTTTTTTTTAAGCACGTCAAAATGTATAAGAAGACTTTGTTATTTAACAGTATGGGTAATCATGCGCGACAGCAAAGACGAATTTGAAATCCGATTCTACTTTAATTTCTGCGCCGCTTTATCGTTCAATAATTTGCCCGCTTCTTAACCGCATTCTGAAGGAGACAACCATCTTGAATAGAAATGGATGCATAGTATATAGACTCCTGAAAACAGTTAAATCCACAGACTACTCTGTAAATGTGATTTAGACTGGGTTTTCATACCATTCTGTAATTCTACATCGAACACACAACCTTGAATTTATGAATATAGACTCTTACAATTTTTAATATTATTACAAGAAGTTAAAGCTATACAAATGATATAACGGACCAAGTCGGGCCAAAAGTTAGTCTACTATAGATATAAATATTTCTCATTAACTTTGGGTTCAGACTATTAGTATTGAAGTAGTTAATCATAAAATACAGTTAGGTGCATCTAGTCCACAAGCTCATGTCAAAAGCTTACTGAATCCTACAGTTAGGTATAGACACTTAATCACCATTCAATAAAACCCGTCAATGAGCTAAGGAGTATTTAACGGTTCATAGATAAAGAAAAAATATAAAAACAACACTAAAACTTTAGAAAAACGAATATAAGTATAAGAAGACAACTGCATTTATAAGTTTACATTTAAAATATTTAAAATAAGACGATGGGTCCTTGGTCCAAGGCAGCAATAACTTTTGTTATTTTATTTAAAAGACTTAAAGGTTATATTGATTATAGTGATTGACTGTGGATTAATAGTTATGATGGTGGGACAAAAAGTATTTAAATATTTCTTTGTCATTTCTTTCATTATTTTGCCAATAATCATATGAGGATATTTATTTTTATACGTAATGCCCTGGGCACAAATCCAGCTAGAATATAAGCTAATAGAAACAACGTTATTAATACTTATTATGTTTTATAAACACCCAGACCTCCTTATATAAGTCCTCCGTATAACAAAATACATACCTAACTACAAAATATATATAAAAATATTCTATTATTAAAAAAAAGATCTCCTTAAAATGTTATTAACACATACAAAATACACCTAACGCAGTATAACAAAAACTAACAAAAGCTTGTCAAATGCATCGTCATGCAAGAAAAGCTCCGAACGGAAATTGTCGCCTACGGCAAACCATGCTCCGGATACGTCAATATAATGAAATATTATTCCGAACCGAGATATATAAACATATTGAATCCAATGTATACAAAAGTTTAAGATCATTGCACTTTAACTAGCTTGTTTAATTATATAGTTTTTTAAACTTATTTTAAAAACTTATTGAGTCTTTGAAGAATATCTACTTTAGTTAAAATAGGTTTGGTCTTTATTAAAAAGTGACAATATCTTATTATTATAATTATTTCTAACTATACTAAATGGACTCTTCGCATTACGCGAATTTTTGCCAGTATTTTGGGTAAAAGAATACAATTATTATTATTGTAAGTAAAAAGGGATAACAGGATAGAAAGGAATCGGAAAAGAACAAGGGTAGAAAAAGGAACGGTGACATGACCGTATGAAAGCATACAGTATAGTATTTCCAATATCAAGTGAATGAGAAAAGTATCATGGAGGAAAAAACAGTAAAATGGGTACCGTCATTTTACTGAAGAAAGGGATTCGTTGAGATGGCACAAACACTAAGATCACCGTGTAAATGCTATACTTCCCACACTTAAGATCACTTTGAATGCTTTTTCTACAACATTGGTACACTTTTAGACAATAATATCCCATAATAAGTATACTATGAAAAATATAACAGAAACACACGTCTACAGTCTTCGGGCTACCCTCAAGGAATCCGACAAAATCTTCTATAACTAAAGTGTTTTTCAAGGACTCAAAGTTTTATGAATGATCTTTGACCTGTATGTAACAATTTACTTTTTTCTTCGCTTTTATATTATGTGTGTGGCAAACATGTTGATAACTAAAAGCTTAATTAAACAAGATCTATATCTCTATAATAATATATTAATTTTAAGTAAATCGTACTGTTAATTTAGACGGATAGATAACCTGCCCCATAACTATCGTAATATATTATTTTTTTTAGATTTCATTTATCAATCGAAATAAATAGTTATTAAAAACTGAGGAATTGTATGAAAGTGCTCATTGCTCACTCATCCACAAAAAGAATTATTTTTCTTTGATAATTAAGTATCGATTTGTATAAAAATGTTAATCCTATAATGCTATAAATTATGTTGCATTTTTAATATAAATTTTAATAATTTTGATACTAGTGTCAGCTTTCACATGTCTAGATAACTTTTGCATCTAAGTAAATAAAAAAATAGTATAACGGTATAGCTTTTTTAAAAATGACAGGTTCTCCTTTATCTTGTGGTCATTGTCATCTGCATTTACTCACCTATTGTCATATTTAAAGTGCTAATTAAAACTTTATTATTAAAGAAACCGATAAAATATATTATTTTCTAAAATAAGAAGTGGGTGTTGATTTAAGAATAACTGTTTTGGCTTTTTCTTTATTTAGTCATTGAAGCATTTAATTTTATTAGACATTATGTAAATAAACGACACAAATTTTACGTACATATTTAGAGTTACAGTTATACTTTATGAATAGTAGCAGATTCTATTTTATAAGATTGTTTATAAAATATAAACTAGCAACCATATATTTATTTTTTATTTATGTTAACCATATATTTTAGAGATTTATCCCGTAGTTATTGTTTTGCTATAAATATTTTTTCCCCATAAGATCATTGTAAACTCCTGGCCCGATTTATTTAGAAAACTTAGTTATAGATCTTGTTGAGCGAGATGGCAATCAAAATTTTCTAAAAGGTTCAGGTAAAAATGTGTCGAAAGACAATTTGGTTTATTTCAAAATTATTTAGAACCGAATTATATAAATTCGGTTCTTAGTTGTATATACCAAAGTTATAAAATACAATTTTTTTATACCTTTATATTTATTTATTTAAAATAAATAATAATAATATGTCAGCCGCACCTGTTGGGTTTTTCAAGATATAAGAAATAATTAAGTTTTCCATATTAGCAAAATTTATATATATTATAGACATCAATAAATTTAATTTGCATATGAATAAATGGTCTAAAATCGATCATTTTATTTAAAAGTAATTTTAAATAATTAATTGGAGCTATACCTCTGCCATATTTTTGAAAGATGACTGACCGTTGAACAAAATAAAAATAATTATCCAAAATTTGTCTAATGAATGCCTCTGGACACAAAAGCGACTGCATACTCATTGGATAATAGAGCAACGGTTATTGCACTTACTCCAAATTACGAATCATTCACCACCCGCTGTTTCAACCAGAACAACAACCTTCTTTCGCCAAAACTCCTCAACGCGACGTCTCTCATTAATCTACCGTAACACATCAAATTACATATTTTATTGGCACCCGTCAACATAACGACTTATGTAGGTGAAGTTCGCCGCGACTGGGTCACTTCACGCGTCAAGGAGTGGTGGCAATCCTCTTGCTATATATACACTAGAGAAATGCTCTCACATCAAGCAGTCGAGGAGTCTCATCGAACCACAAATACATTGTAGAGCAATGGCTACCAAATTCGTAGTAGCGTTAACCGCTGTGCTCGCCGTGAGCCATGCTACTCCATACTTAGTGAACGGTGAGGAATCCTATTCATATTTTGTAAAGTTTATTTCCTTGTTATCAGCAATCCTTCAACTTCTTATTCTGTACTGAATATAACGATTTTAAAAGCTGGAATGTTACTGAAATTGCATTATAATGTGTCCATGAAAGAAAGGAATAGCAGTTTTTAATAAAAAATGTGTTTATTATATTAAAAGTAAGGTTATTACTTTTAGTAACATAAGCCCATTTATGTATTTTTTTACCAATGCATGACAATGTTATCCAATCAGCGTAGCGTGCTACAGCGGATGAATCATTCGGCCACCATGTATTTCATTATAAATTAAAAAATATATTGATATTGTTTACAGGAGCTTTCATAAGAAGCGGAAGAGGATTCAGCAAAGCGCATGGTTTCAGTAGCAATATTGGAGGAGTCAATCAAGCAGAGGGTACAGCATACAGTGACGGTGGTGTAGCGAAGGCATATGGCAGCAGTTCTTCAGGAGGTCAGCAGTACTTCCGACATGACGGCGTGCACTCCGTGTATCCCGGTCAGCAAGCTGTAGCACAGGCCGAAACTTACGATGCTCTTGCAGCACCAGCTTACGGATCTGCTAAAGCTACCGCTCAGTCTCAAATCCCTGTCGTAGAATACTACGAAGTACGAACCCCCGAAGAACAAAACATTGTATATGAACAGAACTTTGGTGGATATCAGGCCATCCCCGCACAGTCTGCGGAATCGTCCGCAAATGTAAATGGCGATTACTCTGAATCTGCTATTTCTTCCGCAAGAACACAAGGCTCCGGTGCTGCCTCTTCATCAGCACAAGCTAACCAAGGAAGTTACGGATCAGCCTCCACTTTAGCTAAAACTCAAGGATACGGTTCAGCCGCTTCCAGCGCCAGCAACCAAGGATATGGAGCCGCAGTGACTGCTACCAAAACTTATGAGCCGGTAAACCATGAACCTTCTGTTCTAACCACAAAGAGAATTCACTGGCGTTTTGGAACCGCTTACACAGACGGAAATACTTATGGAGGAGCTTACGCCCAACCCCAAGCTAACAGATACGTCGCTGGATCTGACAATCAAAACTCAGTCTACGGTAGCGCTGTGTCTTCCGCTAACGTTCAAGAATCTGGTTATGGTGTAGCAAAATCTACCGCCAATACGCAAGGATCTGGTTACGGCTCTGCCTCTTCTACAGCTAACACCCAAGGCTTAAACTATGGTTTCGCTAAGTCCGACGCAAACACTCAAGGAGCTGGTTACGGCAGCGCTATCTCTTCCGCCAACACACAAGGTGCTGGATTCGGTTCTGCTAAGTCTACGGCTAACACTCAAGGATCTGGATTCGGATCTGCTATTTCCTCCGCTGACACTCAAGGATCTGGATTCGGTTCAGCTAAATCCACTGCCAATACGCAAGGTTCCGGATATGGATCTGCTAAGTCCGCCGCTAATACTAACAGCGGTTACGGTGCTGCCAAATCTGCTGCTAACACTCACGGATACGGTTCTGCCGAATCCAACGCCCACACCCACGGAGCAGGTTTTGGATCTGCCAAGTCTACCGCTAACACCCACGGACACGGTTCTGCCGATTCGTCTGCAAATGTACATGGTTATGGAAACACTCTTTCGGCTGCCAGAACCCAAGGATCCGGTTACGGCTACGGTTCTGTGAAGTCCGACGCTCATACTTCAGGCTTCGGTTCCGCTCAAGGTTCCGCCAACTCCGGTCTGAACTCCGGCTACGCAAAGTCTACTGCCAACAGCTCGGGTCATGGATCCGCTAATGCCAATGCCCTAGTCAACTAAACGTGGCGTTATAAAGCGTTCACGACCATGTAATAACATCAAGACGACTTCCGGTCCAAGATCAAAACTTGTCTTGATGTATTTGCAAGTCTGATATAGTTTAAGTATTTATTTATTTATTTATTAAAAAAGGTTTTACATTATTTGTTATGCTTTTATTAAATTTTCTTAATACTTCAATAATGACTTACACTAGAAATACCTAGTGGTGTTTATTCCCAATGACCGCCTCTGCCAACTCTAGTGGCAGAGGCGGTGTAAAACTGTAGAATATCAGATAGGGGGATGAAAGCTTGATCATATTCTTTGTCTAGGGCTAATATTTTTAGCATTCCGAGAAAGCAACCCGTGTGGTAAGACTCGGATGATCGTTCGTCTATTACTTGAAATTTAGAATAAGTAGTTATAGATCAACCCTCAACATCGAAAAGGATATATAAGCAAAATTAATTTATAGGTTTAGGCACAGAATAAATAATAGTGCTTAAGTGAAAAAGGGTCAAGTATTTTTTTCAGTGACTTGCCGGAGTGGTCATTTAAAAAAAACTATAACTTTGATAATTTCAAGTTTAAGATGATTTAATGAAATAGGTACCCATATATATGATGATTTATCTTAAATATACCTATTTAAAATCATTTTCGAAATTGCTGACAAAATCGAAAAAATATTTTTTACCAAAAAACTAAACCGACTCTTTGACTAAGACAATAGTACACTTGAAGAGTCGGTTATAAATGTATAAAATAAAGATTTTTTCGGAGTTTGTATTATTCAATTTTGTATTCGGGTATCATACATCTAATACATATAGCACATAGGCATCTAATAACTATAAAACCTTTTTTTTTAATAAGTATAAGTAATTTACATATTTGATATACATATAATGTACCTATATATATTTTATTATCAGGAATCCATATCCTTTTTTTATAACATAAAACAATAAGTAGGTATACTTTACAATTACTTCGTAGACATACGTAGATTCGGAATCCCGTAGAGTTGTATATGATTAATTATAAAAAAGGACTCTACGTAGTACTCGCGCCTGATAACCAATTTTATTTTTAAAATCCGACTGATATAATACCATGACCAGTGCCTTTCCAAACATGCCTGCCATAAAAACCAAAACATGTACATCCACTTACTTTTAAATCATATTATTTTTATACTATTACTTTTTTTTATATCGCTCTGCAAAGTTTATAGATAATAGACATATTTTTTTATTTAATTTGATTATTATAACTTAAAAAATTATTACCGGGTTGGTATCTATAACGCAAAAGCACTATTATTTGTTTTACAATAAAAATAATGAAAAACGTATTTTTATTATTCTTCGGACATAAAAAAATACTAAGAATAAAAAATGTCTCAAATACACACGTCCTAGGCGCCACTGGTTTTTTTTTTTTGCATAATACGAATGTAATAAAATGAGTTCAATTAAACAATAATGTTTTCGATAAGTGATTTTATTTATCTACTTACACTTTTTTTTTTCAAAAATAAGTTCTGTTACTGATACTGAATACTTAAAAAAAATGGCATCAAGTATAAGTGTTTTCATTAAGCACTATTTCTAAATGAAATAAGTGTCTAGATAAGATAGCAGCAAATAACTAGATCAAAGTCTAGTGTAGTGGAATAAATTATTGGAAATAAATTATTAAAAAAATCGATTCTGCTAGGACATCTGCATTCAAGTCAAGTACCTAGCTTAGACCGGGTCTAAATAAAGTTTTTTTACTGTTTTTAGATGCATGTAGACCAACAAATCATTTTTTTTTTCTTCTAAATTTCAAGTAAATCGACCATTGGTTTACACGCGCATGGCCAGGCCAAGCCAGGTCAAGGTCTCAAAAAAAAAAATTTCACTGCCTAGACTTAAATTTTTTTAAACACTTTCGATTATTCGAAAAAAAACTTATCTCACTTTTTCAATCTCTGGCTCAGTAACACAAAGTAGGCTTATTTATCAACGCACGTGTTGCACGGCGTCTAATTGAAAGTTGTACCGATCGGATAAAAGGAATATAAACTACAACTTAAGTTGTACATTATTATATTTTTTAATCAATTTTGAAGTAAATATAGTTTATAAAATAGGTTTCTAATCAGAAATAATAAACAATTAGGTAAGTGGAATTTTGAAGTCGTTGAGTTTCCGCATAACAAGTACGTAAATAGGTAGCACAATATAATAAAATGCAGAACGAAAAAGTGTACATTTTATTTGCTTCAAGCAAGCGCGGATCCACCGTAGTGGGCACGATGGGCATGCCCACAACCCTAATAGACTTGTGACGTTACACTTTCACGGTCTATTGAGGTCGATAGGCTCATGATATTATACCCAATGACTTAAATAATAATTAGAGAATTACCTGGTAAATAAACCGTCCTCGTCGTCTAGACATGAAATATCATAATTTGAAGTTGTTAAATTTTTATTAAAATCAGTTCAATAGTTTAGAGTATAAAAGTGACACTGTGATGTGCAAACAAACTCACACTTTTGTGATTTTCGTGAGCTAACTAATCAACATTCTACACTGTACAAAATCTTAGTTAGGGCATCATATATTTTGTAAACATCTCCTTTGTAGGACTGCACTATATCAATAATGAGCGAGTTATATACCTACTCCGACTCGCACTTGGCTGATTTTCGGTAGGCTGTGACCACAACCATATTGAGCGCTGGATCCGCGCCTGGCTTCAAGTTCAATGTTTTCTTCAAATTAATACTCAACAATTTTAAGGAACGATAAAAAACATATTTACTTAAAAAAAAAATTTTGGTATAAATAAAAATCTGAATTCATGATTGTTGTTTGGAACCAGTAAGCTTACGATCTAGGCGGCTATACATACAGTGGAGGAATTTGATTACTAGGATATCACGATTTATCAAAAGTCGTATTTTTGAAAGTCATATGCGCGGCATTATTTATTATAGAAAAGAGCTACTTGCGTTTCGTTATACGAAGAAAATATTTATGTCGTTACTGTTTCTTATAATAAACTAGCTGACACGCGCAACTTTGTCTGCGCGTTTAAATTTAACCGTTTACGCAGCGTACGCTCTTAAAAGGAATAATTTTTCCCCGTTTTTGCAACATTTTTCTTTGTTACTCCGCTCCTATTAGTCGTAGCGTGATGTTATATAGCCTATAGCCTTTCTCGATAAATGGATTATCCAACACGAAAATATTTTTTCAATTCGAATCAGTAGTTCCTGAGATTAGCGCGTTCAAACAAACAACCAAACAAACAAACAAACAAACTCTTCAGCTAATATTATAAATTAGTATCTATACTAATAACTATCTATACTAATATTATAAATTAGTATAGATACATTTCAGACAAACAAACAGCTGTCATCGGTCATTGGTGACTTTATGATATTCAAAAATCGAACCCTAACTTTTTCAAAGTTATTAATCGCTTTAAATGCCTATGTCCCTTATTGGTAGTATGAAAAAAAATCTGGACACACTAAAATTGTCCTACATATTAATGTTATGACAAATATTTTAATAATATTGGTGCATGCTAAAAATAAAACACAAAACATTATAAAGATAAATTAATATTTCCTTTGTTTTTTTTTACTGGAGCACGGCATGTGACTTCGGCCTATAAAATCCGTAAATGGGGTCGATCAATACATTGTTGTTTAAATTTATTTGCATTGATCGCTCCCACTATGTCAGCTAAATGATGCGGTTACAAAACGGGCGGCGACAAAGACGAATTTGCAATACGAGTATCCCCGTTGCTTTATCATTAAATCCACCGCCCTTTCCATAACTAAGAGGGACTACATCCTAAAAAGGAGATTACCGCCTCGATAAGAAATGCAAATTAATAAAAAAAATGTTTTACGTAAAAAAACTGTCAAACTTGGCATGGAATTAAAATTTTAACTATAAGGTCATTTTATTCCTAGTAAATAAATATTTTAATTAGAGATATTATATATAAAATATTATTTAGGATTACCGTTATTGATCCTGAAAACAAAACAATGATAGATTACAGTAATTTATTAGCTTTTAATTTGACAGTAATCCATTAACCACCCGACTGGGTCAACGCAAAGAGGGGCGAACACACTCACTATAAATACTTGGAGAAATGCTCTCACTTCCATCAGTCGAATAGTTCGCAGTCGCATGTTAAATTCAGCTTATTATGGCTTTTAGAGTTTCTGTAGTTACAACCTTTCTTTTAATTAGCCACAATGTCAACGGTGAGTTATAAACCGTTTAATATAAATTTATTTTAATTTATGAATACTTACCTAATTAACCAACATTTTTATTAATATTAATTCACATTTTACAGGATTATTTTTAAGAAATGGACGCAACTACAGCAAAGCTCATGGTTTTAGTAGCAACAATGGCGGTATTAGTCAAGCCGAAGGATTTTCCTCTACAAACGGAGGCAGTGCATACGGACATGGATCCGTAGGAAATCAGTTCCTGAAAAATGAAGGTTTTGGTGCTTTTTCCCCCGCTCAGCAAGCTCTTGCTCAAGCTGAAACTTACAATGCACCAGCTGTTATACGACACACAAATACAGTTCCTGATTTCATTATTATCCCAGCACCTGGAGAACATATCGGCACAATCGTATCTGATGATACAAATCCGTTAGCTAGACCTGTGGGAATATTCCCCAGCTCATCTTTTTCAGGTAATTCTAATGAACAAGGTATTAGATACCTATCAAATTTACAAGGCTTAGAATATGGTTCAGCAATTCGATCACAAGAATTTGGATATATTCCGGAGAAATTTGTAACCACTCCAGGTGCTGAATATGGTTCTGCAATTTCATCTACTGACACTCAAGTATTTGGAATCGGTTCAGCAAATTCTGCAGCGAACTCTCAAGGATTAGGATATGGTTCTTCTGTAGCTTCTGTTAACACTCAAGATTCTGGATTTGGTTCTGCAAAATCGACTGCAAATGCAAACGATGCCGGATATGGAGCTGTTACTTCTGCTAACACTCAAAGTTCTGGATTGGGATCAGCAAATTCTGCAGCGAATACTCAAGGATTAGTGTATGGGGCTACTATTACTCCTGCCAATGCTCAACGTTCTGAATTCGGTTCAGCAAGTTCGACAGCCAATACTCACGGATTAGGATATGGCTCAGCTATTACTTCGGCTACCACTCAAACTAAAAACCAAGAATCTGGATTTGGTTCTGCAAAATTAACTACAAATACAAACGGTGCTGGATATGGCTCTGCTATTTCTTCTGCTAATACACAAGGACCTGTATTGGGATTAGCAAGTTCGGCAGTAAATGCACAAGGGTTAGTACACGACTCTGCAATTACTCAAGCTAACACTCATGGTTCTGAGTTCGGTTCAGCAAGTTCCGCAGCCAATACTCAAGGATTAGGATATGGCTCAGCTATTACTTTTGCTAGCAATGAAGTTTCTGGATTGGGATTAGCAAATTCTGCAGCAAATACTGAAAGATTAGGGTATGGCGGCTCACATATAGCTTCTACTACCAGCCAATCTTCTGGATTGGGTTCTGCAAAATCAACTGCAAATACAAACGGTGCCGGATATGGCTCTGCTATTTCTTCTGCTAATACACAAGGACCTGTATTGCGATTAGCAAGTTCGGCAGCAAATGCACAAGGGTTAGTACACGATTCTGCAATTACTCAAGCTAACACTGGTTCTGAGTTTGGCTCAGCAAATTCTGCAGCCAATACTCAAGGATTAGGATATGACTCAGCTATAACTTTTGCTAGCAATCAAGGTTCTGGATTGAGATCAGCAAATTCTGCAGCGAATACTCAAAGATTAGGGTATGGCGGCTCACCTATGGCTTCCAGCCAATCTTCTGGTTTGGGTTCTGCAAAATCAACTGCAAATACAAACGGTGCCGGATATGGCTCTGCTATTTCTTCTGCTAATACACAAGGACCTGTATTGGGATTAGCAAGTTCGGCAGCAAATGCACAAGGGTTAGTATACGACTCTGCAATAACTCAAGCTAACACTCATGGTTCTGATTTCGGTTCAGCAAGTTCCGCAGCCAATACTCAAGGATTAGAATATGGCTCAGCTATTACTTTGGCTGGCAATCAAGGTTCTGGATTGGGAACAGCAAATTCTGCAGCGAATACTCAAGGATTAGGATATGACAGCTCAGCTATTGCTTCTACTTCCAGCCAATCTTCTGGATTGGGTTCAGCAAAATCAACTGCAAATACAAACGGTGCCGGATATGGCTCTGCTATTTCTTCTGCTAATACACAAGGACCTGTATTGGGATTAGCAAATTCGGCAGTAAATACACAACGGTTAGTACACGACTCTGCAATTACTCAAGCTAACACTCAAGGTTCTGATTTCGGTTCAGCAAGTTCCGCAGCCAATACTCAAGGATTAGAATATGGCTCAGCTATTACTTTGGCTGGCAATCAAGGTTTTGGATTGGGATCAGCAAATTCTGCAGCGAATACTCAAGGATTAGGATATGGCGGCTCAGCTATTGCTTCTACTGCCAGCCAATCTTCTGGATTGAGTTCTGCAAAATCAACTGCAAATACAAACGGTGCCGGATATGGCTCTGCTATTTCTTCTGCCAATACACAAGTACCTGTATTAGGATTGGCAAATTCGGCAGCAAATACACAAGGGTTAGTACACGACTCTGCAATTACTCAAGGTTCTGAGTTTAGTTCAACAAGTTCCGCAACCAATACTCAAGGATTAGTATATGGCTCTACAATTACTCCTGCTAACTCTCAAGGGTTTACCTTCGATTTAGCTAAATCTACCGCCAATCATGGTGCTGGATACAGTTCATCTATTTCATCTGTGGATACTCAGGGATCTGGATTTGGTTCAGCTAATTCCGCAGCGAATACTCAAGGATACGGCTCAGCTATTACTTCTGCTACCACTCAAGATTCTAGTTCCGGTTTAGCAAAATCTACTGCCAATACTAATGGTGCTGGTGGATATGGTTCATCTATTTCATCTGTGGATACTCAAGGATCTGGATTCGGTTCAGCAAGTTCCGCAGCCAATACTCAAGGATTAGGATATGGCTCAGCTATTACTTCCGCTACCACTCAAAATTCTGGGTTTGGTTCTGCAAAATCAACTGCAAATTCCAACGGGGGCGAATATGGCTCTGCTATTTCATCTGTTAATACCCAAGGATCGGGATCGGGATCAGCTAATTCTGCAGCGAATACACAAGGATTAGTATACGGCTCTACTATTACTCCTCCTAACACTGAAGGCTTTGGTTTCGGTTTATCAAAAGCTACAGCCAACACTCATGGTTCATCGATTTCAAATGTGGATACCCAAGGATCAGGATTCGGTTCAGCAAGTTCCACAGCCAATACTCAAGGATTAGGATATGGCTCAACTATTACTTCGGCTACCACTCAAAATTCTGGATTTGGTTCTGCAAAATCAACTGCAAATTCAAACGGAGCCGGATATGGCTCTACTATTTCATCTGCTAATATACAAGGATCTGGATTGGGATCAGCTGATTCTGCAGCGAATACACAAGGATTAGAATACGGCTCTACAATTACTGCTCCTAACATCCAAGGTTTTGGTTTTGGTTCAGCAAAATCTACAGCCAACACTCATGGTGCGGGTGGATACGGTTCATCCGTTTCATCTGTAAATACTCAAGGATCTGGATTCGGTTCAGCAAATTCCGCAGCTAATACTCAAAGATTAGGATATGGCTCAGCGATTACTTCGGCTACCACTCAAAATTCTGGACATGGCTCTGCAAAATCAACTGCAAATTTACACAGTACCGGATATGGCTCTGCTAATACACAAAGATTGGGATCAGATAATTCTGCAATAAATACACAAGTATTAGGATATAGTGGTATTATTCCTTCTGCTAACACTAAAGATTTTGAATTCGGTTTAGCACAAAATCAAATTTATGGTGGGGTTACTTCTTCCTCTAATACACGAGGATTAGGATCAGCATCATCTTTTGCTCAAAATAATGGTTATAATACTGCTGAATCTTTTGCCAAGAGCCAAGGGTACGGGCATTCTCAATCTTCCGCTAATACCAAACATTACGGTATCGGTTTAGCCAATTCTTCTGCCAATTCCCAAGGTTTTGGTTCCGCTTTATCATCAGCAAAAAATCAGGATTTTGGAATTGGATCAGTAAGATCTGATGCTCAGTCTTCAGGATTTGGCTCTGCAGTTAGTTCAGCTAATAATGCTGGATTCGCGAAATCCTCTGTAAATAGTTCCGGATTCGGATCCGCACATGCCAACGCAATAGTCATTTAAAATAAGTATTTTAAAAAATAGCAATCACACTAAGACGACACGGTGGTCTTGTCTTGGTGTATTTGCAAGGCTGATTAGTTATAAATTATTTATTTCTAAATATTTTAATAAATAGTGTAATATTATATTGATTTTTATTGAAATCTGATACTTTTCATATCTTTTACTGTTGTAATAAGTAATAACATTATAACCGATATAACGTAAAACCCCTAACCATATTTATTTTTATTGGACAGTGATTTTGTATCTACCAGATGATAAGCAGACCTCAATATCGGGCGAATTTATCGAATATTCATAAATAAGCATATAAATTTTAATAATATAACAAGAGGCTCTACCTATAGATACCAATCTATGGTATGGCCTCAGTTCTATTAGAATTCCGATAACTGGGGTTTTCGATAACACATACACAATCATGTTATTTTAAATATTATGTACTACCTATACCTACTAGTGTTCTTATTTCATAATGGCAAACATTTATTTCAAATAACAAAAAATATAAATGCAAAGTATGATGGTACCGTGCAAATAAATAAAATAATATAAAGGTTGTATCAATTGCAAGACCTTGTTGGTACTTTAAGTCATCAATCTTAAAATATGCGGCACTAAAAGGAAAAAATCATTTTGAAGATGGCCAAGTGGTTGAGTACCTTGGCGCGAAAGCAAGGATCGTGGGTTCGAGACCCACTAGGGAAGTTTTAATATAAGTATCCTGATGATAAGTAAGGGCCATCCATAAATTACGTCACACGTTAAGGGGGAGGGAGGGGGTCGAAGAAGTGTGACATTTTGTGACAAGGGGGTGGGAGGCATCCTAAATTTCGTGACGTCACATTTTAAAACTTATTATATCTAACGGCCGGTCCCAATATACAATTTATGCTTCGTTTTTAACCATTGTTGACAAAAGAACTAACTGCCGTTGGCTTTTATGTCCCAATAATCTATTTAAGCTTTTGTTTTAAACTACAGATGGGAGTGTTTAACGTCAACCAGAGTTTACATATCGTATTGATTTTTTTGTAAAATTACAAAATATGTGATGTCAAACTAGGAAGAGGGGAGTCTCATAAATATGACCAGCTGTGACAAGGACTGACAAGAAATCACGAAATTCGTGTGACGTAATTTATGGATTAAAAAGTTATTTTATTCAGAAACGTTTCAATAAACCAAGGCTAGGTAAACCTTCCCCGTCACATCTATGTTGAACAAAAGTGACAATACATTTATTACCAGGTTTAGGCTAATAGCACATTACTGCCGCGGTCTATAATGACTACTTTGCTGGTCGCGCTAATGATGGCCGACAGCGCAGCGTAGCGTAGCTCCAGGCCAACACAGCGCGGGCAGCGTGCAGCACTTGATGGACGAGCTGAGATAAAGGCCGAGACCGTAGGTCGAGGCCTTTACAGCCAGGACAGCACGGGCTGCAATGATGGCCAAGCTGGAAAGCCTAGAGCGTAGCTAGGCTAGCTCGAGGCAATCATAGCGTGGTTGCAATCATAACAAGGTTGTCAAAATAATGACCACATTACATGCTTTTTTGAGTAAAACCGATTTATTGAAAAGTTTCTAAATAGATCAGTAGGTACATTTGTATAATGGCAAGTTATTTATAATAATAGATATAAAGTACTGTTCCGGCGGAAAAAATATTTGTTATAATAATAAAAGCACCTTATTAGGTCATAATATTTTTACATGCTGATCAAAATTACAGCTGGGCAAATTATTATCGGTCCCTGGATGGGGTTTAAAATATTTTAACTAACATTTGGACCCATATTTAAGTATAAACTAATTGACAAATATTTACATGACAAATATTTCATTCACTTTTTAGTTTGTGACTTAGTGGAAATGAAGATTCACATAAATGAAGTGTAGTTTGACCTATATATAAAAACAGGTCATAATGTGCGTTTGATTTGGTTGAATTTTTTTTTGTTTTTAATTCCACTAAACATATCTAGAGTTAAAAACACTTAGGCTCGAATTCAGGTGTGTACGAATGGGTTTTTAATTTAAAAAAAAATGTACATTTGTTTGACAACACCACTACAGTGCCTCGGAGAGCACGTTAAGCTGTCGGTCCCGGTTTCACTATACCAACTTGTGAAACTGTTTATAAATGGGTTATTGAGTCTATTCAAAACATCGCGACGAGCAATCCACTTGTTCGGTGTAGACTCATACCATCGGCTACGACGAGGGGGGATAAAACCCCCTCCGCTGGGTACCCTGAGGCCGTCTAGGCGGTGTCGGGCGCCGTAAGGCACCCGTGATGATATGTATGTATGTATAAAAGGAAAAAAATACGTGATCATTTACCTTTTGGCACTGTGAACTAAAACAACAACCTGTTTTTCAAAGTATGCAGGATGGGAAAAAAGCCCGTGGTTGGAGTAATAAGTAAAACTGCATTCAAAGAGCCATGGCCATTTTTCCCATCCTACATACTTAACCCTCAAAAGCTCAGATATGAAAATATCAAGGTAAATTTTAAGTGAAAAAATAAAATTAGAGCATATTTAACTAAAACAATGCCATTAATTGTTTTACTTAAAGTGTAAAATGCATGAAGCTAAAAAAACGAGCGGCGCGCGGACGGGCACTATTTTTACCTTCATGGTAAAATGGTATTTAATAAAATAAAATATACATTTGAAAACATTATAATAAGTTTATTTATATAAAAAAAAGTATAAAATTATGATTATTAAATATTACCAACACAATACATTATATACACCTATATTAATTATTATTTGGTTATTTTTATTGTAAATAAACTTATAGTTTTCCCTGCATAAAAGGTTTAAGATGTGTATGGAAACTCCGGTTAACAGGTTCTTTGTTCAGAGGACTCTTCATGGCTTCTTCCATCAGACGCTCGTACACGCGGCCGTCGTACGAGCCCAGGGTAGACTGCAAAACCTAATAACCATTTCACGTATATAAAGCTATATTTTTTTTTTTTTTTATTATGACAGGAAAATATAAGTAGGCTTTTAAATTTTGGATTTTATACATAGTTAAAGTTTTCTATTATTTTTACGAAAAATCAAATTTTTTGTACTCCCAATATAATTTTTGATTGCCGTAGACACCTGGGGGCCTATTAATATTCCAATAATAATGACTCTATTGTATCTAACCACGTCATTGAAAGAACAACATAATTATATTGTTCTTTCAATGACGTAAAGTCGGTATATTTTTAATTATAAGTGTTAGTAACAATTGATTTTATTTAACTTAGTAGTACTAATAAGTTTACAAATCATTAGTTTACTGTACTTTTTAATGGCTAAGTATATTGAATCAGGTGAGTTTGTCGTAAATGTCGTCATCAATGTATGAAAAACGATTTAAACAAAACCTTTCATATAGGTATTATTTAAAGAAATTCTTGAAATAATAATAATTATTATATGTAGGACAATTTTCACATATCTCTGGTCAAAAACTAAGCTCTAGGCTTGTACTATGTGTACCAGAAACAACGATATAATACATATTATATGTTATAAACTAAAGCTTCAATTCTATATCTACTTAAATGGATTTTAAATAATTTAATAATGGTTCGCTTAATAATAATAGGTTTTTATGTAGGTAGATATTTACAGGGTCACAGCAACTTTATTATTAAATACCTATAACTTCCAGGCTGTTATCTTCATTATTATCAACACCCTACTGCAGTCCACTGCTGGATATAGGCCTCTCCCAAGGACATAAAATTACTAATATCATTTATTTTTTGTTATCAAGATTATATTACTTTGCCGTTTTTGGCAGGTCGTCACTCCAATAAGTAAGTAATTAATATACTAGTAGGTAGGTGCTTATTTTTGATTAGATAAATAATATTATATATATATATATATATATAATTTAGTTAGTTCCTCAGAGAGCACGTTAAGCTGTCGGTCCCGGTTTCACTATACCAACTTGTGAAACTGTTTATAGATGGGTTATTGAGTCTATTCAAAACATCGCGACGAGCTAGCCACTTGTTCGGTGTAGACTGATACCATCGGCTACGACGAAGTGGGATTAAAACCCCTCAGCTGGGTACCCTGGGGCCGTCTAGGCGGTCTCGGGCGCCGTAAGGCACCTGTGATGATATGTATGTATATATATATAATAATATAAAAATAATATCCATAATACGTACCTCATCAGGATAGTCAAAAGCATCAACTAGACCTACAGCATTTGGTCTGATCTTCAGTAAAAGCTGTTCATATCGAGTGTTCAAGTTTTCTACATCAGACTTATTAATGGATGTATACTGTAAAGTAACAAAAATACTAATAACAACTACTTAGGTACATAGTTCAGCATTACCTAATGATGAACGCCGGAATTATATTTTCCTTAATCGATTACAGAAGGCCATGAAAAATCGTGTAATGTATAAATGCATAATGATCTCTGTTAAGGCTATACCATCATAAACGCCGCAACATGTTCGCCACTTGTTAGGTGTTGACTCTGAAATACCATCGGCGAAATAAGAATGGTGTAATCCTTCCGCTGGGTACCCTGAGGCCGTTTAAACGGTTCTCGGGAGCCAAAAAGGCACCCGTGATGATATTTAATTTTATCTCTGTTGCTTTAGAACAAATTTTAAATAAATAATGACAATTTATTCTAGTAAAACTACATAAATTGTTTATTGCATGTATATACAATATATAATTCAATAAAAAATAATATATATATGTAATTAAAATAATATATTTAAAAAAAATAAAAAATATTTAGTTTCTTTATTCGCATTTTTTTTTATGTATACTAGAAACAACGATAGTAATTGATATTATATTTTATAAACAGACAGACCATGGCAAACCGTACAGAAAAATATACCTACTAAATATACCACGTGGGGATCGAACCCACGACCTCCGGATTAGTCCGCTTACAATGCCAATAGCGGAATGACCACAGTGGCTACAGTAAATATGTAGATACTTAGGTGGAATTAAATTATAGGTAAGATTTAAGTCTTTATATATTGTTCTACTTAAATAAAATTGTATTCTGCAAAACATTTATGTTCTATGCAAATAAAATTATGATATATTTTATGTCCATATTAAATCTCATAAAAGCCTTTTTATTTAATTAATACATAATCAATGCTAACGGTAGCAACAATAAATCAAAGTAAATGTCCAAACATGCCCCAAACCTACTTATTCGACAAAAGTACCTAATGAACTAAAGCTTCAATTCTATCCACAGAGAATAACAACTCTGTGATTCTATCACATATGACTTTCAACAACACATTGTTATCGCGATGGCAACAAAAAATTAAGTGATCCAATCACCTTACTGACACCTTGATAGGATGGGCCATTAGTTTTTGCCGTCTTTTTATCGCAAATCATTCCCTGACCGAGAATATTGACCTCGATAGAGAAGGTTCCGGTAACTGTGTTTTAAAAGTTTTTTGATAAAACGTTAGAATCCTAATAAGATAAATTGAACCGTAGAACTGGATCAGTTTTATTATATCCTTTAAAGTTAATATTTACGACTAGAATATTCAAAGTATCTTCAAGCTTATAACTAAAGTTGTCCAATAAAATTTAAATAACCGATTTATTATACGTATCAATCTCCAAAACAAAATTTGGTTTTGGTGAGTGTACGTTTTGGAATCTGATATTTATTAAGAAATATTCTAAAAACACAAAATCTGTAAATGGGTTTTCTATAATTTATCTGTTTAGGAAATTGAAAATTAATAAAAATATAAATTAAATAATATTTGTTGTTTGATCATTATTTATGCAACTTAACGTGACTAAAAAAAATTTACATAAGTTTGTTAAAGATCAATAATTTAAAATCGGAGATAAATAATATACTTAGAATTGAATGAACATTAAATAAACTATTCTTTTGAAGAAAATTATTTATAATACCCGTAAAACTAGTAGCGACTTACCAATAGTAAGTCACCAAGTTTCTCCAAAGCCCAATAAATTATATACAACTCCATTAAATTTTCTAAAACTGAACGTACTGGCGACGATAAATGTGTGGCTTTTACTACTTGCTGTTTGTATATTGACAATATGGTTGTTCTAGTATATATCTAAAATGAAATATAGACAATAAATTATACGGTTATGAAAACACGTTAAACATTAATGTAATTGAATAACAAATTATGGTACCTCTGCAGCAGCAACAAGTTGAACCGATGTTAAATTCCAAGCATCTTCATAAGATAGTCCTGATTTTGTTAATTTCTTAATGTTATTATCACAAAACGCTATTTTACTAAAAATAAACTTAGATAGTTTAGTATTCATGTCAAAAACTACAAGACATTATTAAATAACTTATTATGAATTTACCCGTTAGTCACTTGCTGAAATCCTTTAATAATTCCATCAATAGAGTTATTCCATTGGATTTTAGTATTACTGTGGTCTTTTAAATACGCCAATGTAGATCCATTACCAATAGGATGCTGCCAAGCTTTTATCAAAGATCTAAAATCAAATCGCATATTTAAACTGTTGCTAAAATATAATTAAATAAAAAAGTAATAAAAAATGCTGTTACCTGGCAGTCTGAAGCATCATAACAGTATTTTCTCCCTCATATGTGCAAGCAGCTATTGCCAATCCGTAAGTGAAAGGTAAGTTGGAAGAATGCATATACCCATGTCCTCCACAAGCTAATCTACATCTTTCTACAAGATTGGCTCCATCTGATGATGTTACTGCTTTCAAACCACAAGCTAACATATGAAGCTACAACAGTAATTAAATTATAATCCTCTCTTAGATACGTACGTTATAATATTACAATTGAACTATTTCTTACTTCTGGTAAACTGCCTAATTGTCCAGATTCCAAATCTGTTGTAACTGCAACATATTTATCCCACAACCAATCAGCTACAAGAGTAAAGGAATGAACCGTGGCTATCGATATGTACAACTTATGTTGTTGTGTCAAATAATCCATTATTTGACATTCGGGTTCACTAAAATATACTTTATTATATTAACACGAATATGATATAGTACAAATATTAAGTAATAATGAAATTTAGTTTGTGTCATACTTAGATTTTAATTGTGACTGTCTTCGCACAGCAGAATATCTCACAGAAATTGTAGCAGCCTTTGCTAAAACGTTAGCAGATGAGATTACAATTGCAACGCGAATAAATACCATTGTTCCATAAGTTAATTTACTATTTGGAGAAGCAACGAATGTACCATCCTGTTAAACAAAAAAAAAAGGAATCTTATTTGCAAAAAGTAACTTCAAAGAAATATATATATATTTATTTGTATACGCCTAAACATATGTTAATCTTATTTACCTTCAATACTTGAGCATTTTTCATCAACATTCTATCCCGAGCTATTTTATGATTATCAAACCCAAGGAATCCATTATTTACGTTATTGAATCCTAATTTGGCTCCTATCTCACCTATTTTTATGCCAGGAAGTGGCATATGAGTCTCTTCATCTCGTAGTTGTACAATAAATGGCTGAATACCACATTGTTTACCATTTGTATATAATTGAGCCATAACTATGCAATAGTTTGCAGTGTGTCCAACTGTAAATGTATGATTAATTTATAATTCTGTCAAATCCTAATATATAAATAATAATGGGAGTTAGGTACTTACGATTACCAGGCCACCATTTATAAGACGATAAAGTAGGACTATGTAATATAAACTCTTCAGACTTCTCATCGTATGTAGCGGTAGTTTCTAAACCTCTAATAAAGGTACCGTGGCCTAATTCTGTCTAAATAACAATAATATATTTATTTGATAAAGTAATCCCGTAATATTAAATCTACTAATTACTGCAATTTCAAATAGCTAACCTGTGCATAAGTGCCCAAAATTTCCATGTTCATGGCTCGTTTCATCCAATAGGCTTGTTGTTCTTTAGATCCCTGTCCTATTATTGCTGGTATGAACATAGAAAAATGTAAGGAAAGAGGAGAATTATCCTTAAAAACAATATTACTAGATAAATTTCTAAACCCTGCCCTGAAATCAAAATATAAACCAATCAATGCATATCTTTCACACTTAATTGATGTATAAAATATTTAGTTAGATCTAGAAAACTTTAGAAAGTTATTATTCAGGATAAGAGAAAGTTAGTCATGCTTCACAATTCAAAAGTAATATATCTAGATTGATCTAGAAATAAATCTAAAATTCTAAAAATAAAAAAGCTACGAGACGTGATGAGTTAATTTATTTTGTGTATCTAGATTTTTTCGTAAAGTTTTTTTTTATTATTTTTAGTTTAATACTTATTTATTAAAATAATTAGATAGCGGTTACGTTCATGAAAAATCGTTCATTTCCCCACAATACATTTAGGAAAAAAGTTTGTTTATTGTACCTAATTGATTCATTGTCAAAGCTTTTTTCTTCATTTTTCTGTATAATTCGGTGAAAATAGACTGCTTTTCTTATAGCATTTTCATATTTTTCAGTGTGACTCAAATATTCTTCAGGAATATCATCTCTTAATTCCTTACAATTTATGACAATATTATCTACAAAAAAGCATTCATTAAAATAAATGTATGGGAATAACTATTACAGTAGTTTGAATATGTCAGCCAATACATTCAAACTACGCTGATTAATGCTAGATGGGTGTAGAGTATTTGCAACATTTATAATCATAGTTGCTCCAGCTATAATTTTATGAGGATAACACTGAGTAAATTACTTTATAAATTTAATAAAGCTGTATATTTCTCTTTAACACGTTAATGATTTATCGCTATTTTAGCGTAAAACTAAAATAAATAAATAAATATTTAAAAATATACCAATAGTTCTTTATTTTAAAAAAATGGCCAGCTATGCACATTAAACGCAACACGACATCATGCGGCTTATCTCATAGTTAAATAAGGTCAAGTCTTAGCACAAGATAACTACATCAAAAGCAAGCAGTTCAATTAAAAAATCATTTGTCATAAACCAGTTCTCTCTTCAAACCACTATCAACAAAATTTAACAAATGGTACCACTGACACACTCACCGATTCTCCTCCTTTCTTTTGTATTCTTTTCACCTCCATCAAGAAAGTTAGTTAGCTCTTCAATGTTAAAATTACATTTATTTCTTTCTTTTTGTAAATCTTTATTTACCTCAGTGGACGTCATGTTAAACGCTATTAAATGGAAACTGATGATTGCACAACACTTGCTCGAGTAATATACTCAGGTAATAAAATTAATGTTTTATCACTATCAGTTATTTAATCACACCTCACTTTTACACTTAGGTACAAAGATCGTCTTATTTTAAAAACAACTAGATACAGTAATCGCTTATCAATCATTCAGCTATTATTTACTAACGTTTTTATCTACACACTGAAGTTGCTAACAAGAACTATGTTGAACGTGTTTATAAACAGACTTGAAAGTAGCAATGTTTGAGCCGTTGAACTCGGTTTTACGTAAATAGGTGCTGGAACATTATTATCTATGAAGGTCGCAGTTGTTCGTTGTGGTTTATCTTTTTCTACACATGAATCGACGTCTAATTTTAATAAAATAATATTTGTGCTGGCTCATTTCTTTCACAAAAAAAGAGCATAACAGTCATAAAGAACAATGGCAGAATATTATTTGAAACCTCTATATATATCCTAAACTCAGCTGTTTGAATTTTTATTTTATTTTTATATGATATAGGTAAGCTAAACACACAACCAAATATAGTAATATATAAAAGTGGCCACAAACTATGTAAATTAAAAATAAGTAATATTAATTTGTCTTGCTCTCACTCATTCAAATCTAAAAAATTTTAAGTATTAAAAACCTATAGTAGGCTATATATAGTACTTACGGCTGAATTTAATAGACACATTTGACATCTGTCAGTCTTCATCCGTTCTTTCCTATTATACAATTTGATCCATATAGCCCAGATAATAACATATATTTATTTATTCATTGATGAGTTCCAACTACGCTCATGCTTTAACCGCTCTCGTTTTAAATAAAATAAAAATTATACCACATATACTGAAACCAGTGGCAGATCCAGGAGAATGGACCAGCTGTTTTTTTATTTTTTATTTTAATTTATAAGGCAAAACTTTACGTCGTTAAAACCATTAGCATAAATATGAAATCTTAAAAATAGTAAAATATAGTATAAACGCTATATTTAATAACGTGAAAATGACAAAATTATATATAAAGGTTAAATAATAATCCAGGGTCTTAAATAAATATTTTTATTAATAAACTCAAAATATAACACAAAATTTATTATGTGCAAAATTTTGTAGATATTGTTTATACATGTAACAATATGACCCTAACTAAATTGATGTATGGAACACTACCATTGTTCTTTAAAATGAATGGTCAACCACAAAGCTCTAGTTTCGTTACTTTTTCTATTTAAGTACCAACTACTACCTACAGCTTGACGCCGCCTTATATAACAAAGAATGCGCCTCAAAATATTTTTGCCCCAATACAAATTTTACAAATTTACCTTTGTATACTTCAGTATTTCCTATCTGTATTATCTCATAATTTTTACTGGTATACCCAGTTGAATATTTAAAATATTTAATTAGTAGTAAGATTAGTTTATTATGTACTTGTATATTTTGTAAGCATAAAACTTGCTGGAGCTCTAACGAATGCAGTGAAATATTTATTAGGAGCTTTAATAAAACTACATTTATTTTAATAATATTTATTACTTACTTTTATTTTAATAATAATGTTAAAACGTTAATAAAAACTAAATAAATTATGCTTCAATTAAATGGAGTAATTAATTAAACTGATATTAACTAATATGGAAAACAATAATTTTATGAAAACCATGTTAATCACATGATGATCACATGGGGATAGGATATATGTTTACTTTTTTAATAAATTAAAACGCAAAGTTGTGAGCTTTATACAAGGAAAAGTTTTTACAGTATTCACAATCATCATCATCATCATCATGCCAGCCTTTCTTTGCGCGTCCACTGCTGGACATAGGCCTCCCCCAAGGATCGCCACAACGACCGGTTCTGCGCTGCCTGTATCCATCGGCTTCCCGCGACCTTTTTCAGGTCGTCGGTCCATCTTGTGGGGGGCCTGCCTCTGCTGCGTCCTCCAGCACGCGGTCGCCACTCGAGAACCTTAATACCCCAACGGCCGTCCGTTCTGCGAGCTATGTGGCCTGCCCACTGCCACTTAAGTTTGGCGATTCTGGAGGCTATGTCGGTTACTTTGGTCCTTTTGCGGATCTCATCGTTTCGAATACGATCCCGCAAGGAAACGCCGAGCATAGCGCGCTCCATCGCCCTTTGTGTATATATTATTTGTATTCACAATATTAGCAAACAAAACAATTCTATTTTTAATAAGTTAATGTATTTTTTTAATAAGTTATAAATTATGTTTCGATATCCATCACGATTCACGGAAGACAATTTATTATTTATAATAATAATATGTAGGGCAATTCTTATATGTTGCTCTGGTCACAGAGTAAGCTCTAGGCTTGTACTATGTGTACCATAAATAACTAAGTATGTAATACATAATATATTTTATAAACACCCAGACTATGACAAACTGATACAGAAAAACGTACTAATATAAAACCGTAAAAAAAAAACAAGGAGATTAGGCTTATTTTACTATTATTTTGATTAAAAAAATTGGAGCTATTAAAATAAAATATAATTCCAAAATTTTGTAAAAGATATTTTTTTTTGGCGTATTCTTATTTTGAAAAAAACTAATAGGTATTAATTACATTTTGAGCCCCACGCAAATACCTACTAATAAAATTGTATGACATATAAATTGTTCGCTATATAAAAAAAAACAATTTAACAGTTTATTTAAACTTAATTTAAAAATCAGTAAAACTGAAATACCTCCCGTTAAATTATTGGGATTACTAAAACAACTATTCATCATTTTTTTACAATTTTCCCTTCATGAAGGGTTTTAGATATTGATGGAAGCTCTGGTTTACAGGTTCAGCATTCAAAGGACTCTTCATGGCTCCATCCATCAGACGCTCGTAGACCCGACCGTCGTATGATCCCAGGGTTGAGCATAGCATCTAAAAAATATTTTTAGTAAATTAATGATTGAAATATTTCCAAATGTCGGGGCAATGATGATGACACAAAATTGCGATGGAGGAAATCCTGGAGTAGGACGTGGGTTCGGTTACTTAAATTGTCATTCTTTTTTTCCATTGTGATAGGCATAGACAAGGGAGCGCTACTTAAAATATACTGGCAAAGCTTCCCTCACATCCACAATCGTGAGGGTGTGTAAAAATAGATAAGTAATAAAAAATCGTTAAGGGTGATGGTTCAGCGCTAAGTTCCTTGCCGTGAGAGCGAGGATATAGGAACGAGTCCTCCAGATTTATTTTTGTCGCATGAAAGTTTGGGCATGACCTACAGTTTCTAAACTCTTGTTTATTATGTAAGAAAATACTCACCTCATCTCGTAAATCAAAAGCATCTACAATTCCTACAGCGTTCGGTCGAATCAATCTTAATAACTCCTCGTACCGTGTTTGAAGAATTGTAATGTCTTTTCCGGAAATTGATGAATACTGAAATTACATTCATAAGTTTTATATTATTCTTAAAGTAAGTAAAACAGATTTGTATGACGCCCATAATTACGAAATTTGTACCTATTACCTTTATCATAAGGTAGTTAGACATTACAAAGTCTACTTATAATAAAATCTGCATTAAATATTTTGAAGTTAAAGTATTATGCTCACAATAGAATTATATCTTAATTAAGTATTTCTTTTAGGAATCATCCTTATATAACCTTATAATATAACAGATGATTCCTATAATAAAATAAATAAAAGTAGAGGTGGCAAAAAATTATATTATTTATATTATTATTCTATATAATTTTTCTATGAACAATTATATATTTTTAAGTACACTTTTTTTATTTAATTAAAGATTTTTTTAAAATCTAATAACAAACCATAAATAAGTCTCCAGCTTTCTCAATAGTCCAGTAGATAAGATAGAGCTCAGCTAGCTGATCCACGACAATCCGAAGATTGGGAGACACTTTGGCTGCTTGACGTTGGTTATTCAACCAGGAGCTTTCCACCAATACCGCCCTGCAGTGAGCCTAAACATTTCAAAATAAATAATAAAGTGGATTCAAATATAATTAGAAACAAGCACAACATTTTTCTGAATGAAAAGATTCAATATGTAGAGGATTTAAATGATTTAATAAAGTAAAGTATAAGATTACTCTAGTATGTGGTGTGTAAAATGCCTTTTAAATACTTATTTATAAAGCAAGTAGTATTTAATTTAATAATAACCTTACCTCGGCAGCAGATACCAATTGAACGGTTGTTAATGCCCACGCTTCCTCAAGTGACTTTCCTGATGCAACATGATTCTTCATGCTTGCGACACAGGCAGAGATTTTCCTAAAAAATATATTTATTAGGCTTTTGTTACCCTGGCTTCGACCATAATATTAATTGTACAAATAACACATACACATATACATACATATCATCACGGGTGCCTTACGGCGCCCGAGACCGCCTAGACGGCCTCAGGGTACCCAGCGGAGGGGTTTTTAATCCCACCTCGTCGTAGCCGATGGTATGTATACACCGAACAAGTGGCTAGCTCGTCGCGATGTTTTGAATAGACTCAATAACACAACTATGTTTCAGTTTCAAAAATTGGTATAGTGAAGCCGGGACCGACAGCTTAACATGCTCTCCGAGGCACTATAGTGGTGTTGTCAAACAAATGTACATACATTTAAATTAAAAACTCATTGGTACACACCGGGATTCGAACCAGGGACCTAAGTGTTTTTGGACCTAAGTCCAAGGTCTAACCAACTCGGCCAACACGTATATGGACAAATAACACATCCCACATGAAATATATGTCTATTGATTTTCTGTGATAAAATTCCACATGTTATATATATCGACATATTATAAACCTTTCCCTATTTTTTTAATCTGAAATACTTATCTATTAGTTTTATAAGAAGAGTCTTATAGCACAGTATGAAAACCCTTCTTTCCCAAATCCCCCCTTTTCTTGTTGAACATTTGGAATTATTAATAATTATTATTATTCCTGAGCGTTCATTAATATATTATAATTATTATATTAATTACTGTCCAGAATCAAGTAGTATCTGAGTGATGGTGAGTTAATTCAAAGACAGGCAGATATGTGATAATTCGCTTATATGTTATTGCAATAACATATATGCATTTTCAAACTTCAATTTCAAGCTTGTAAGAAACAATTGTTTTTAGTACTTACCCTGCTGAAACTGCTTTAAATCCTCTGATGATTCCATCTGGCGTGTTTTCCCATTTTTTACTTGCGTTGGTTAGTGCATCGGCAAAATATTGTACTGTTGGTGTCAAACGAGACAATTCGTTTGATTCCACTATATTCCAAACTTTAACTAAAAATCTGAAAATATAAAATACAAAGTTTGATTTTATGATGTAACAACTTCCTAAGGTTGCTTGATTTCCATACTAAAATCCAAATAGTGAAAGATTAACAACAAACCTAGCAGTCTGCAGAAGCAGCACAGTATTTTCACCTTCATAAGTTCTCATAGCAGTAGCAATGCCGTAAGTAGTTGGTAGGTTAGAAGACAGTATGTATCCATGACCACCACATGATAGCCGACATTGTTCTACCCCCATAGCTGCGTCAGTCGTGCATACTGCTTTTAGACAACATGAGAGGGCATGCAACTGTGGATAATTGACATGATTGTATTACATTCATTGTTATTGTATAAAATACTTGATAAAGTGAAACTACAGTTTAAATGCCAACTATCTCTACCTCTATGTAAAATAACATAAAAACAAAAAACTTCTAACCTCCGGAAGTTGCTCAGTGATTCCTTTATTTATAGCTTTTTCTACTTCCTTGTATGTATTGGCAATCCAGCCTCCTACAGCTTTATAAGCTAAAGTGGTGGAAATGCTAATGAAGAGCTTATGTTGTTGAGTCATATAATCTAATACTGGAAGTTCAGGACCACTGAAAACCGAATAAAAATTATATTTGATGAACAACCTTAAATAATCACGTTCTAAACAAATTTAAATGATAATTCAACTTCGAGACATAGTATGAGTTTTTTTTATCAGTTATTTTTTTAATTTCTTTATTAACATTAATCTTTCATGACTCAATTATAATATAATATATTTAACATAACAATTTAAACTTATATATTTTTAAGCAGGTAACGGGGAATAGATATATGTGCGTTTCCGCGTTGTATGACCTTCGATATTGGCCAATAAGAAATCCTGAACGTGGATTGGTGTTTCCTCTTAAGCTTTTTAACTAATAAAAATATATAAGTTTTTGCAGACGTTGACCAAGGAAGGTCTCAACTATGAATGGGACGAAAAATTTATAATTTGAAGCGGTGTATTTTTTTTTACCTCATAGGCTTCGTTAGCGAATTCGGCTTTTTAGTAGAAATTTTAATTCATAAAATTTAATTTAGTGAATATTATTTATTGTCACCATAATTGTAAATAACTATTGAAGTGTAGAAGAACTAGTTTCACATACTTAGCTTCAGCTTGACATTGGTGTCTAACCGCAGAATATCTCGTAGCAATAGTTACAGCCTTTGAAAGAAGATGAGCACAGTCCCTTACGAGACCCACTCTAACCACCACCATGGCCATATATACTAGTTTATCATTGGTAGCCTTTTTAACATAGGTACCATCCTGAAAATTAAAAAAAAATACAGTTATACCTAATTGATATGAATTGCTTATTATAAATTAGTTTGATTTTTGCATAATCATTACTTAAGAATTAAGCTAATCTATGTTTTATATCGTATTAGGATAAAATAAATAGAATAATATTTTACGGAAGTAAAAAGTGCCAATCATTTGAAGGTAATATTTATATAAATCGGTTTAACACACTTACTTAATAATAACAATGTGTAGGGCATTTCCCATATATTGTTCTAGCTACAGAGTAGGCGCTATTGAAATAGGCCTGAGTTATATGTAGCAGAAGCAACAATACTAATACATATAATATGATAAACACTCAAACCTAACAATTGTATAGAAAGACATACTTATTCTACCGTACTTATACCGAGTGGGAATCGAACCCACGATCTCGGGATACAACGCCAATGACATAACCACTAGAACACGGGGGTAGTATCTTTCTACTGATAGTAGATTCGTATAACTTAAAGTAGCAGAGTATGATGGTTTTATTTTCGAAGTCGAAAGGTAATGTAAGTTTGAAATACAATATTTACGATTAATTAAACTTACTTTTAAAACCTGAGCATGTTTCATTAACATTGCATTTCTAGGTATGCGAAAATTATCAAAACCCATAAAACCGTTGTTCGTAGTGTTGAATCCCATTTTAGGTCCGATGTCCCCAAGTTTGATTCCTGGCAGAGGCATGTGAGTTTCTTCATCACGTATTTTAATGATGAAGAACTGTAATCCGTGACATTCGTCGTTAATGTAGAGCTGGGCTAAGACTACACAGTGATTTGCCGTTTGTCCCACTAAAATTTAAATTTTATTTTAATGATTTTTATAGTGTACTTTAATCAAGTCTATTATTTTTGTCTAAAATGTGTCTTACATGCTCCAGGCCACCATTTAAAAGAAGTCAGCGTGGGACTATGTAATACGAACTCTTCTGTTTTAGCATCGTAAGTGGCTTTTGTTTCTAGTCCACGGAGAAAAGTACCATGACCCATTTCTGTCTGAATATAAAGAAGATTTGTGATTAATGAAGCTTAATATAAAAGTCAGTTTACTTTAGAAAAAAGATCTGTTAAACTGCACAATGCATACCTGGGCATATGTTCCAAAAATGCTTAAATTCAAAGTTCTAGGAAGCCAATAATCTTTTTGCTCTTCTGTTCCTTGGCTCTTTATAGCTTCAAGAAATAGTTTGTGTAGCAAAAACGGAGACATATCTTTAACGACGGCTAATGACGCTGGATCGATATATTTTGATCTAAAAGTTTCGGATAAAAAATAAATAACATTTAGCTTTTGGTTTACAAATTACAATCAAGGATATCTATAACAGGACAAATGACGACGTATTTGCAGTTTACAGCAACGCTTAATTTATATACTCCTAGGGTAAGGATAAATGCATGATGCTACATCATACCTAGATTTTCTTACCCTTACGTATATTTCGTTAATTAACTTACCGATCTTCGTCGTAGGTGTTATCCAGTTTATCTCGAATAACATTTGCAAGCAAACACGATTTTCTAATTCCATTTTCATATTTCTCTTTATGGCTTAAATATTCTTCAGGTACTTTATCAAATAGTTCTGTGTTACTTAAAATAATGTTTTCTGAAAAACATTATTTTGGTATTTAAAACAAATATGTAAATAGATTAATTTTTTAAACATATTAAAAAGTGTTTAACATAAATTTTAACATTAAAATTACCTATTCTTTTTCTATTAGCAGTTTCTTCTTTTCCACCGTCAATAAAATTTGTCATTTCTTCAATATTAAAACTACATTTTGCTCTTTCTTTAACAAGATCTGGATTCACTTCAGGCGCCATTTCAAAAAAAAAATTACACTTTGTATTCTCAGATTTAATTTCAACCTATTTATTTCAAACCGCAATTATGAATGAATGAGTTTATTTCCAATTTAGCTATCGCTTGTATTGAGATTTATGTTGATATCGTTAATCTGTGATAAAGCTACTACGTCATTTTTAATATAATTAGATACCATCCGGTATGCATTTGCATTATTTGTTAATAGAGACTAATATTAATTAATACCTGTAATATTGCTTAATTTCAACATTGTGCATCAGCAAATAATTAAGTCAATAGACAATATACCTATGGTCGGCAACAAATCTTATTTCTTATCATTTACATTCTTAGATATATTTACATTCTTTGTTTTATTATAATAAGACGTTTTTTTTAGTCTATTTTATACAAAATTTTAACTGAACCGTAACATGTCATATTCAAACTCATGATGATATATAACCGAAACATCATATTAATTGTGAATTGCAGATGCCCAGGGTTTGTCGATAATCCGCGATCGATCACACAAAATTTGATCTGTTAAATATAGGCCTATTCTAAAGCTAGTGTATCTAGTGTAAACAAGCCCGCTGATAAATTTACAGGTTCACGAGTATGTGGGTCTTATTTTGGTAGGTACCTACCCCGTTACTTATTTTTGTTTATCTTTATTCTGAGAGCAGCTTTTGTGTTTTTTTTTAAACGCATTTACTAGAAAAGTTAGTAGTAATAAAGTAAGTTAGAATTCATTTAAAATGTTGTGTAAGCGAGCCTATACTCGTATATTGTATGAACTTTAGAATTATTGTTAAAATGACATTCATCGTGTTGTTATTAAAATTGTTTTGTTTTCACAATTTTATTATCCATTTTCTTTATACCAATCTCATTTAATTTGACTTTGACTGATGTGCAATTTATCACAGAGATTTGACTACTGATCTATATTGATAAGCACATTAATTTAATTAACTATTTAATATCAAATTGGTAGGAAGTTGTTATTAGTTGTGACGTGGAATTCCAGGCAGCTGTGGATTATAAAGGTTATCTAAGTATATCCGTGTACACTGATTTTATATTTTGTTATCTAAATCCAAATGCCTAAAATAACATTGTCAAAATGTATATTAAAGTTTTAAATACTTGAGTAATTGAACATTAAATAGCCCACTAGTGTGGCTTTTTAAAATGTATTTACCTAGCAAAATATATTTGTGACTTGGAAAGTATTAAAATATTTAGGTGAGAATTGATTTAAAGAGTTGTGTAAGCGAGTCTATAGATTGTGTGAACTTTCCAAATAATTAATGTTAAAAAATAATAAATGTTATCATCTTGTTATTAAAATAATGAACTTACTAAAATTAAGAATAAAATAAGGTCTTGGAGTAGAGGGTACGACTATGTGATACAGTTGGAAAATTGTAATTATTATTTGTGTTGAAAAGATTTCGAGGTTTTTTACTAGGAAAATATATTCTAAGCCATCTTATTAGGATATTAGGGATGATAAATTTATAGTAAATCTAATTCCTAATAATACTTACTGAATATTAGGAATAATGCCATTTTTTATTAAATATAGATATAAATGATAGTTTTGTTCTTTTGAAATTGAAAAGAAAAACATATATTTTTTAATTATATATATTTTTAATAATAATTCTTATAACCTAATTTATTAAATAGGAATATTAATTTACATACTTTTTCATTAAAAATAATCTTAAAGAAAAATCTCGCAATATTCAGTCTGCCTGAATAAATTAATCTAAATAATTTACACCAAGGTATATATACTATTCTTAGCTGTCTTCGTTTTAACACGGCATATAATTTTGTATCGACCTATAATGTAAGTAATATCAATATCACATTGTTGTTTAACCGCATTGGTGGCTTTCACTATGCCGGCTAAATGATGGAAAACCAGGTTGCGGTCACAAAACGGTCGACGACAAAGAATTTGCATTGTTACGAGTCTACTTTAATATCCTTGCTGCTTTATCGTGCGATAAACTGCCCGTTTCGTAACCGCAGCCTGAAAAGAGAGCCTAGACATCAGCAGTAAACCAACAGAGTAAAACCGAAACATGACTAGGCTAGTTTTTGCATTTATATGGATGATAATAATTTAAAAGGTATAATACCGTCCATTTTCTAATGCCATCAATTAATATAACATATTTATGATAAAAATTGTGAATAGTCAGTATTTTTTTCCGTCAACCATGTGAATAATTTGATCATCATTTTAAGTCTCTTCTAGTCATTTAAAAGATGGACCCCTAATTATAAGTCTTATAATAAACATCTTAAAAAATATAAAAATTATAGTTTTCCTTGCATCAAAGGTTTGAGATGTGTATGGAAGCTCTGATTGACAGGTTCTTTGTTCAGAGGACTCTTCATGGCTTCTTCCATCAGACGCTCATACACACGGCCATCGTATGCTCCAAGGGTAGAGCTTAGCATCTGTTAAAATTTTAATAAAATATGAAAAGAGAAGATTAACAAACTTTTCTTAGACTTGGAGTGGGCGTTCATTTCCAATGTTATTAATTTCACTATCAATAATTAGTAATTACCTAAGTATAAATAAAAATATTGTTAGACGTGAAAATTTGTCGAAGCTGGATTCGAAATAAAAGATTAGCTTTATATACTACTACACTAGTGTGGATTTTTTTAACGTTTACTTATACTACTGCGTTAGCATTTTCACCAAACACACGCTTGCATTATTAGTTCTCAAAATGCCCGCTTGGGGCGCTGAACTATTTTCCATACTAGTTAAGAAAACTCACATTAGAGCTACAGTAGATACTTTGCGTTGATTGGCGAAAATGTTAACGCAGTAGTAGGTATAGTTAACTCGATAGTAAAGGTTAAAAAACTCACACTACTGCCTAATGGACTAATGGAATACATCTATGGACCAAACTAAATTTATATTGTAAATTTTTGTTCAATACTGAGTTACCTACCTCATCCCTAAAGTCAAATCCATCTACGACAGCCACAGCATTGGGTCTTATCAGACTCAACAGCTCTTCATATCTTTTCTGTAGAAGAGCTACGTCAGATCCTGATATTGAAGAAAACTGAAACAAATAATTTAATTTTCTTATTCTAATTATTTCGAAATGTTAAAAAAATGGGAAGGTATCTAACTGGGAATATATGAGCAAATATTTATTTATTTAAAACCTTCATTGCGAAAATAGAGTAATAGGGTAGATGCAATAACAAAGCTGTCTATACCTATATACGAAATGAAATGATAATGCTGATAGATGAAACGTTGTAGTTCAAATAGATTTTAACACTTCATGTTTTTGTTTTATTTTTATTGGAGTACGACATGTGTCTTTTAGGTAGATATACCTGGTGGTGAGCAGACCTACAAAGTCCATGAACGGGGTCAATCAATTATTGTTCTTAAACAATATTGATCGCTCCACTATGCCGGCTAAATGATACGATTACGAAATGGGCGGCGACAAAGACGAATGGCATTGAGTAAATTTTGATATACTTGCTGCCTTAACGTCAGTTCAACTACCCATTTCGTAACCGCACCCTGAAAGGAGACTACTCAAAAAGAAATCTATGCAGTAATTTCATGTAAACCAGAATGTTCTGTTAGATTATATTTTATGGATATCATTTATATCTTACCAACAACAAATCACCGGTCTTCTCAATGGCCCAATAAATAAGATATAACTCGGCCAACTGGTTTAGAGTAGTGCGAAGATTTAAAGTCAGGTTGGATGTCATGCGTTGTGTTTCTGACCAATAAAGATCCACTATGAATGCTCGACAATGTGCCTGAGAAATTAATTAAGTAGTTGTAAGCCAATATACTTTAATGCAATAACCCAATATATATATTACAGGATTATAGAGTCGATAATTTTCATCCTCGCTGATTTAGCTGTAAGGAAACTACCACCTCAACAAGAAATCGTTTCAATTGTCTCCCTGAAATACGGTGAACCCACAGACGAAATATACCAATAGGCCACCGTTTTTGCATTTGTATTTTGTTTTTTTGACTGACTAATAAAGAGAGCCTAAGGAGCATTATCTGTTTCCGACGGTGGCGTGGCTGCATGAGTCGCTAGCCGAAAAAGTTTTAAACACTCGGTTTATCTAAGCTTTCCCTGAGGGGGTGCGCTCCGACTTGGGTCACCGAGGTGGTAATGGGGTCAGATCGGGCCTTCCACCATTTGGGAGTGACTTGGGTCGCTGAGGAGGTGTAATGGTTTTGCATCTGCATAATGTCATATGTATGTGGTATGGTATAAAAAATCTAATGTAATCATATGGCTGCTTCCTTGGTCTATTGGTAAAGTTAAATTTCTTTGTATCCATAGTTTATGGGTTCGATTTCCACATTTTTTTCTGACCATGTTGCCACGATTAAATTTTATATGAATCCTTATGAACATCGTTGATTGTAGTTTAAATTATATACGTAATGAACTAACCTCTGCTGCACCAACTAGTTGTACAGTAGTGAGTGACCATGCATCGTCATATGATTTACCAGATTTAACAAGATCTCTAATAGCAGCTGAACATACAGCCAATTTACTGTTAACAAAATGATCAATACATTATTAGCTACCAAGTATCTTATAAACCAAAATAACATGATTGTTGCTTACCCAGCAGAAACTTGTTGAAAGCCTCTGATAATTTCGGTAGGCGTATTATTCCATTTGGTCTTTCCGTTTCTGTGGATATCAGCTAAATAAGCCACAGTTGGTGTAAGTGCTTTCCAATTCCTTAATTCAACGTGATCCCAAACTTTTATTAAATACCTGAGTGCAAATATTTTAAAATTAAGATTTTTTTTTATGTTATTCTCCTTTATCGACTTATTAACGAGTAAGATCCAGTCCCTCACAGTGGCACAGCGGCAAGGCAAATGTAATTAAAACTTTTTGACAACCAAAATTCAATTGTTTTCAAGAGGTTTAAATACAAAATTTGGAAATTTTGTCGGTACATACAATTTTATCACATATTATCTTGGGCGCCATGACGGCTGCTGTACAGTTTATTGTTTTGTTTGTCCGCTAATGAATGCTATCAAAATTGCATTTAATTATTTTTAATAAATATATTAAATTAAAAAAAGTCCCCGAATTCCTGAAAATGGTATTTTTACAAAAAAAATACATTTTATATAGTATGTATTATCATGTAACTTTTAAACTATAGTTCTATATCTCCACCATGAATTTTTGTTAAACAATCTTTTACTTACTGGATCCAACAAATAGGATGGCTTCACTTTTTTTCGACAGTACTAATAAATCCTTCCTATTATGTAATATTCTATATTCTTCCATAGTGTAAACTATACAGTAAGTACAACACTACACAGTTATCTTTAGTTTTGTAACTTGTCATTTTCTTTTATAAGTATTAGTAGGTAACATTTCAGTTAATGTTTTATTGTAACATTATACACAGGGTAACCTAAAGTGATTTTTTTTTATGAGATAAAGAAATTTAGTAATTAGTAAAACATTGTTTAATAAAAACTCAGGGTAAAGCTATAAAGTCACATCGTTTTACCAACCTAGCTGTCTGAAGTAGCATTACAGTATTTTCTCCCTCGTAAGTGGTCATTGCAGTAGAAAGACCATAAATTAAGGGTAGATTAGATGACAGCATAAAGCCATGTCCGCCACAAGCTAACCTGCACTTCTCTACCCCAGCTGCCACGTCAGATGTACAAACTGCTTTAAGACAACTAGCTAAAGCATGTAACTGCAATAACAAACATAACATTAGAACTAACAATACTTAATTTTATAATAACAGAGCGAATCCGCAATATCGTATTTTTTTGCATAATAATACTGGTCTCAATGTAATTGCTTAGTTAAGCCTGTAGTTTGTGTACAAGAAATAACGATACTATACATATTATATATTTTTGAACACCTTATTAAGGCAAATTGTACAGAAAAACATACTAATATTATTTTGCCATGATTGGGACTCGAACCCACAAACTCCGAATATAACGCCAAAGGTAACCAATAGATCACGAAGGCATAAAAATATAATATATAGATAAAAGTATTGAAGGGCAACCTCAAAAGTCAAGTGTAATGTCCTTCTATTATTATAAAAGAAAGAATATGTATAAAAACGAATAAGGGTTTGCTCAAATATGTATTGTTTCAGCATGATAATGAATGATGAAAAATCTTAATTAAAAATTATAGCACCTAATAAAAATCTAAAATATTTCTAAAATAAAATCAATTTTATAAACATTGTTAATTATCCACAAGAGCGTTCCTGTGGACAAACAACGTTTTTTATGGTTTTCTTTTTTGACTAATATAGTCACGGGCGGCGGCAGACAAAAAACCCTACCGCTCAGGGCACCCAGAGGGGTTATAGGTACCTCACCATAGCCAATGTTATCTTGAGTCTACACTGTATAAGTTCATCTCGTCGCAGTGTTTGTGGTTCACTGATGATAATGTGATGTGATAACTTCTTTTGAAAGTCTTTTTACCTCAGGTAGCTTATCAGTGTTTCCGTTTTTTATATCGTTTTCAACTTCTTTATGTTTGTTGGTTAACCAGTCTCCGACAAATGTCAGGGCGAAGCATGTTGATATGTTAATGAACAGTTTGTGCTGCTGTGTCATGTAATCCAGAACTTGGGGCTCCGGTTCACTGAAATTAATAAAAAATGACTTTATATGAATATATTCTAGCAAATCATAAGTTTTGTTCTGGAGATCCTCTAAGCGAGGAGTACCTACCTTCACTACCTTGTTCAGAGGATCAGCATTGCAATCCAGCGTGGTAATGCAGTTAGTGTCCTTGGTACACTGAACCCATTGTCTAATATTTATAATTCTCGTTAATTTTTATTAATTTGTAGGTAAGGTATTATATATTTTTTTCTTTTTAATTATTAGATAATTATTATGTATTTTTTTTCTTGAAAATAAATGTTTAATGTTCTACTATAATTTATTATTTGATGATATTGAAGATTGTACTTACTCAGGTCTGGGCTTTGACTGATGTCTAACAGCGGAGTATCTGGTGGCTATGGTGACAGCTCTTGCCAAATTAAAGCATGAATCGCTGACAAGCTTCACTCTGATCAATACCATCGTACCGTACGTCAGTTTTTCATTAGCTGCTTTTACGTAAGTCCCATCCTAGAAAGGTATTTCAAGTTTAATAATACTTATGTATGTACTTATGTAAGCTAATCAAATCAGTGTTGGTCAAGGTATGTCTAAAAATAATGTTTGTTTTGTATTTATTTTATAATATCAGCCAAAAACAATCTGTAATGGCTGATTATATATCTAACCAGACGAACGTATGGAAAAACTTTACAAAAATATTCAATATTGGTTAATTCTTGAACTACAAATTGTATGTAAACACAATTATAATAATATTTACAGTAACAGGTTAGTCTTGGTTTGCCCAAATGGAAATTGGAAAAAAAATGGATGGAACGTCATACAAAAAACATTGGGACATTCCTCTCGTTCAAGCCACCCATATCAGTTTGTTGCAAAATAGTATAACAATATTGTATAACATAAAACGCCCCGGTGTTTTAACCAAAGAATATGAACAAAGGCTTCAAGCAATACCAAACTCAAATCGTGGTTTGGTACTAGCTCGTTAAACTTTTCGAATCGCCCTAGCACTGAGATTGGGAGTCGCATTTTGTGCACCTCACAGATGTCATTCGGATGTTACAAGAGCTCTGGGCGTTTATGCAACACAGCCTCATCAAACATACATATCCTATAAAATTTAAAATCACAATATTTTTCGTGACGTTTTTAGTTCTTATTTTAATAGTGTTGCGATACTAAATTTCATATATTGTTTAACACATTTTTATTTTAGTTTTTTAGTGTAAGCTTTATGTGTAAATTCTGATCCGACTGGTGGTGGTCGCCAGCTTACCCAACAACCCCATTTAACCATCAGTATCTACGGGTTATCATAATTAAAATAACATTTCTTAGATTTTTAGTGTCAAAAACCTCTGAATACTTACGGGCAATACTTGTGAGTTTTTCATCAACATAGCGTCTCTAGGAATCCTGTATTTATCAAAGCCTAGGAATCCGTTGTTAACAGTGTTAAAACCCATTTTTGGTCCGATATCACCAACTTTAATACCTGGGAGAGGCATATGCGTTTCTTCATCACGGATTTTAATGACGAAAGGGTGTATGCCCTGGCATTTTCCTTGAGTATAGAGTTGGGCTAATACCACGCAATGATTCGCCGTATGTCCTACTGAAAAGTTATTATTTTGTTACAATCACACCGTCTTTATAGAATAGACAGTGATAGGCAAGAGCCATGTTACTACGAGTATATATAGCGTACCATCACGGGTGCCTTAGGCCTCGAGGCCACCTAGACTGCCTCAGGGTACCCAGCTGTATAAGGGTTTATTCCCACCTGTTCGTAGCTGATGGTTATTTGTTATAGTAAAACTGGAACCCATACCTTAAGCAGGCATAATGGATTTACATAACTTGGAACTTTATACCTTCTGCTTTCCATCAGAAATATATGGGGTAATTTATTATAAAATTTCGCATAAATATTTTAAATATTGGTGATGATTAGATAGGTATTTGTATACTTACATCCTCCGGGCCACCATTTATAGGAAGTTAAGGTAGAACTGTTATACCTTCTGCTTTCCATCAGAAATATATGGGGTAATTTATTATAAAATTTCGAATAAATTTTCTAAATATTGGTGATGATTAGATAGGTATTTGTATACTTACATCCTCCGGGCCACCATTTATAGGAAGTTAAGGTAGGACTGTGTAAGACAAACTCCTGGCTCTCACCGTCGTAGGTAGCAGTAGTCTCCAGCCCCCTTAGAAATGTCCCGTGGCCCAGTTCAGTCTGAAAACAACATTAACAATTATTTTATATTATTATTAATTTCAATTGGCAATTATTTGCGTCAGCGAATTACCCCTAGTTTCTAGAAATTTGATCAAATCATTCTATAATTAAAATTAAGTAACAAGGCATATGATTGGTGAAAATATGATGTGACGTGACATGCTAACAAAGTCTTGTAACTAATTTGTTCATAGAATAATCATTGTTCTAGAAACTGGCCGTCACGTCGTCAGTGCTACAATTCAAATGGGAAAATTCGCCAGCCCTCTTACCTATTAGAAGATATTTTGCATTTGTAATTTGTATTTAGCTATATTAGATCATATTTTCTTTAGTTTTTAAATATAAATTTTATAATTAGGTAATTAAAAAAAAAACAAATGAATAACATATTCTATAGTGATGCCAATGCATAGGTATTATTAAAATTGTGATACATACAATTGTGATATATACGCGTAACTACAACAGGGTATAATTTTACCTCCTTGACAAAAAATAATACAATATGTTGGAAGCGAAAGTATATTTTTAATAGGATTCAAGTCGCTGTATCACACTGACTTCATTCCTATATGGTGATTTGGAAAGGTTGTATTTGGGTTTAATATGAGGTTCTACTGATCAAATCGAACTAATATTTTTTTCCTTTAAAAAAACCGAAGCCAACATTTTTGTTTGCAATGGAAAAAAATGTTCTATTTGATCAGTAGGACATCATATTAGCCCAAAGTACATCCTTTCAAATTAACCATGTATGTATATAATCTAATATATCGATAAGTATTACTTAGCCTTGCTGCACTTTCCTTACTGCTTATTAAGTATATTTGCATTCTGATAGAACTCGCATCTTTATAAAATCTTTGCAGTAGTCTCCTGCGAGTTGTTTCATCTTTTGTAGTCTATTATATTCGCAAGAGCATTCTGATAGAAGCCAATTCACATCAATATAAAATCGCGCGTGTAAATGATACATACAATTGTGATATATACGCGTAACTACAACAGGGTATAATTTTACCTCCTTGACAAAAAATAATACAATATGTTGGAAGCGAAAGTATATTTTTAATAGGATTCAAGTCGCTGTATCACACTGACTTCATTCCTATATGGTGATTTGGAAAGGTTGTATTTGGGTTTAATATGAGGTTCTACTGATCAAATCGAACTAATATTTTTTTCCTTTAAAAAAACCGAAGCCAACATTTTTGTTTGCAATGGAAAAAAATGTTCTATTTGATCAGTAGGACATCATATTAGCCCAAAGTACATCCTTTCAAATTAACCATGTATGTATATAATCTAATATATCGATAAGTATTACTTAGCCTTGCTGCACTTTCCTTACTGCTTATTAAGTATATTTGCATTCTGATAGAACTCGCATCTTTATAAAATCTTTGCAGTAGTCTCCTGCGAGTTGTTTCATCTTTTGTAGTCTATTATATTCGCAAGAGCATTCTGATAGAAGCCAATTCACATCAATATAAAATCGCGCCGGAGTCTCCTGTGTTGTTATATCTTTTGTATAATAAACTCGTTTGAGTTTAGATGTTGACGATACGTACCTGAGCATATGTACCAATAATATTCATGGTCAGTATCTTCGGCAACCATTTTTCTTGCTGTTCAGCTGTACCCTGACTCATAATTGTAGGTATGAACATGCCGACATGCAGCATGAAAGGAGACATGTCCTTCATGTAGGCATGCGCTGCTTGGGTTATATATCTGGAACTAAAGATAATAATAATTTATAAAGTTATTTTTCTAAAATTGTATAGTATTATAAAAACTTGTTTTACGCATATTCATTTTTGTTGCTAAAAGAAGAGAGAAAATCTACTATAACTAAAGTCTTCTTAAAGGGCCTTAATAAGTTTTTATGAATACCGGTACCTCTAGACTAAAAATTGCCTTTTTGCAAATATTAAAAGTTTAAATAAAAATAATTAGGTAATAAATGAAGTGACCCTTTTTATTTGAATATTTTTGAGATACAGAAACTATCATTTATTATACTGTTTTTCAATTCTATCACTATGCGAGCACCGCCTAGACTCCTAGAGTCTAGGTGCTTCATCCTGAAATCTGTAATGAAAATAGAGAACGAACACAATTTATCTTTTTTTTTATAAACATGTATAGATAGATAACCATATACTTACTATAATCTAGTATAGTAAGGTATGGTAGTGGAACTAGAGTAACCATGACTTTATAATCCGTTTCAATTAACTGATTATAATTTCTTTCTATCACTACACACATATTAGACGGCCTTATTGGCATGTACTGAAAAGATAACACATTCATCTATGATTGGATGGCGTAAATCAGCCGATGACAGGCGACTGTCTGTATTTTAATTTACTATGTTAGATATTTACACCGATATTTATGAAAACTTATTGAATCCTTGAAAAACACTTTATTTATAGGTTTTGTCTAGTTTATTTAGCAACAAAAATATTAAGTCGTGGATGGTATTTTGAATCAATAAATGAATGATAGAAACCTTTCAGAATATGGTTATAAATTAAGGACATGGTGTTATTGTGACTTTTTGTCCGCATGTTCGACCATCGTCGGCATGCGATTTTTTTAAGTAGGTACCCGTAGGTACAATGTCGAATAAGTGGCGAACACGTCGTGTTTATCGTATAATATGTAATATAGATCCGGAAAGTGTTTGACAGACGAAGTCTTCTAAACCCCTAATTTCTTCTTGTGCTTTTTATTTATTATTGGAGCACGGCATTTGACTTTTGGCTTTGTAGGTCTGGTAAGCCATACTTATAATTTCTTTCTATCACTACACACATATTAGACGGCCTTATTGGCATGTACTGAAAAGATAACACATTCATAACGATATGGTAGTGGAACTAGAGTAACCATGACTTTATAATCCGTTTCAATTACCTGATTTTAATTTCTTTCTATCACTACACACATATTAGACGGCCTTATTGGCATGTACTGAAAAGATAACACATTCATCTATGATTGGATGGCGTAAATCAGCCGATGACAGGCGACTGGCTGTATTTTATTTTACTATGTTAGCGATTTACACCGATATTTATAAAAACTTATTGAGTCCTTGAATAACATTTAGTTACAGGTTTTGTCTAATATATTTAGCAAAAGTATATCTCCGTGAAAACTCTTGCTACTTTCGTTCCTCATCGATTTCTTGTCGATGTGGTAGTCTGCTTACCACCACGTAGATATAAAATCGCATATATAAAAAAGTATCAAATATGGTAGCATGTTCAATAATGCTCATTGCTCATGCTTTAAAATATAAAGCAAATCAAAAATGGACATCTCCGATTATGTGAATTTCTCAAACCCAATAAATATAAAAAAAACTTAGTAGTATTACAAGATATTTAGAAGTTAAAAAAAGCGGCCCCAGCCTAGTGGTTAAGTCACTGCGCAACTGATAACAAGGTTAAGCAGATGACAACAATACCGGCCTGGGATGGGTGACCGCTTTATACAACGGGGCTATTTCATCATAAACACCGCAACAAGCTCGCCACTTGTTAGGTGTTGCTTTCGAATACCATCGGCGAAATGAGGATGGGTTAATCCCTCCGCTGGGACCCTGGAGCCGTTTAAACGGTTCTCGGGAGCCAAATTGGCACCCGTGATGGTATTTATTTTATTTATTAGAAGTTATCTCCATTTTTATCGATAGTTCCCATAGATAGAAATATATTTCCTATTACTTCAATATGGACCATGTTTTTTATAAGTTATGTATACTGTATTATATATTAATTATACTCTATTCCTATATATAATATCCTAATACATGGTTTAGCGTTTTTGTAAAATTCAAACTATTTTGAAAGTTATAGCAAAAAAACGCTTTGTTTCTAACTGCTACAGGCATCTTAGTTAAAATTACTTACTCTTCTCCAAAGAAGTCTGCAGAAAATCTGTCAACAATAAACTTGGTCAGTATGCACGACTTCCTGATTGCACTCTCATATTTCTCTTTCGGACTAAGAAATTCTTCTGGTACTTCATCCTTTAATTCCTTTATATCCAGTATGATGTCCTCTGAAATATTAAGTGTATTAGATTTTAAATAGGTACACAAATAAAAACCAGGGGAGTTCTTGTTCCGCGATGGTTTTCTGAATTGACACCGGACTGTTTTCTGAATAGAAGTGGCGAGCATGTCGTGGTGTTTATAGACCCAATAAAATTTAAAATACAACATTCTGAAAGTTATTTTAATAAATGTTCAACTTATTTATTCTACGTCAATTTTATTTTTTATATTTATATACATACATTCGTGGATGAGTTGGTTAGACCTAAGACTTAAAAGCACTACAGTTTTTTTTTGGTCCCGCTTCAAACCCCGGTAGTACAAATGAGTTTTAAATAAAAAAAGGGCTTACATTTGTTTGACAAAAATATATACCACATTTGTTTGTAAAACTGTAGTGTTTATAAGTGTGACAGTACGTTAACCTGTCGTCACAGTTTCACTGTACCAACTTGTGAAACTGTTTTTAGGTGGGTTATTGAGTCTATCCAAACACTACGATGAGCTGGCCACTTATTCTGTGTAGACTAAGTACCATCGCCTATGATGAGATGGGAATAAAACCCATTACTCACCGCTACCCGCGCTGGGTACCCTAAAACCGTCTGGGCGGTTAATACCAATTTTATTTTGGTTGTTTAAAAGCCTAAAGAACTATATGAAAACTAAGAGTAAGTCCTTTAACCTGAGATACAAAATAGAACTAGAAATATATAAAATCCTTACCGATTTTTCGCCGTTTTGCAGTTTTTTCCTTTCCTCCATCAAGAAAATTTGTTAGTTCTTTTACGTCGAAATTACAATTTTCTCTTTCCTTAATTAGATCGGAATTAATTTCAATCGGTGCCATTTTTATAAATTACAAATCTGTAAGAAATTTAAAAAAAAAAGTTTAATTTGTAATGCCTATGTTTAATTTAATGAAATCACTGACAAAAGAAGATACCAACTTCAAGTGTTTAACAAAGAAATGGATTATTATTAAAATAAAATTAATAATATCTAATGTCAGTATTTATCTCCCTAATCTTTTGATAACAAAATTATGCGACATCCTAAAATAATCGTAAACTTATACATATAAAACATTCAATTTTTTTATTATTTTGATTTATTTGCATTTTCCTTCATTCGTTTTGTTTTTATATTCATATAAAATGCTGATCATTTCGGGCGTGAAATCGTTAAGGTACGATTCCAGGCTAATGAGTTGCTTTTTCTTTTGTTGAATTTTGCAGATTCTATTTTTGATCGGGTGCAATAATCCTTGTGCCATAGGCCCGTGGACGTGCTATGATTTGGGATGCCACATACGCAGAAACTTTGGCTCCGACTCTCCGAGTCATATTTCAATTTCTTCCAACTCTGCTTGGTGCCGTCGTTTCTATGGCGGAAATCAATAAAATTCTAAAATATTACTCGCTGCTTAACTCCTTTGTATTCTCCTCAAAGGAGTTAAGCAGCGAGTAATATTTTATTATCCTCCGGAGGCCAATTGAAAAAAGAAAAGAAAATTGCCAATTGACAGTCAATCGGCAAACTACTTTATCAAAAATCCGGTGATCGTCGAGCTAAGTCATTTTTTCTATAGAAGATTAGATTGGATATACAAAGGGGTAACGCAGAGCATACTCGTTGGAAGAAATTTATTGCTTATATTTATATTTTTTTAAATTTTGTCTTGTATTAATAAGTGAAAATATCACCCTAAAATATAAAATTGTAAGTTTAATTTATATAAATTTAACTTAGTATAAATTATTCTATCCATAATTTTAATTGAGAAATAATTGGATTCCTTTAGGGCTAATTTAAGTCATGTGACTTAAATTAGCCCTAAAGGAATTTTGACTGAATAAAGGTAAAAAAAATTAGCAGCCCAGACTGAACTTGATTTTATTTACTTGTCCTATACTTAACGTTCCATTCTTTATTTTATTTTCATTTTAAAATGTAAACCTTAAAAACAACATTCCGTTTATAATAATATAAAAAAAAACATAAGGTATATAATAATAATAACAACAATAATAATGGTTATAAAAATAATAATATGTTGAACAATTTACACATATTGTCACAAACTAAGCTTTAGGGTTGTACTATGTGTACTTACCTGTCAGAGTCGAGACACAAGTGATACTATAGGCATTGCAATAATGATATTTGGCCATCAGTGTTATCATAGTGAACTTTGTAATTCCGTCTGCGAATATTTTGCTACTTTCGAAAACATATTTGTATTAAAGTACAAAGTACAGTTGCCTGATTGTAAACTAGATAGAGAGCGCAAACTACGCTATTAAAAAAAATACAGCATGGCATTACCTCGCCCACTGTACGTAAGTTTATGCTTCGTATTAAAGGCATCACTATTAGGATCGCTTTATTTTTGTAATAAAGCGATCCTATTGTGGCTCTCATTATGTTAATACGAATCAAAAACTTATGGTAGAGCCTCTGGGGTGCGATTTTTAATCTCACCGATGACATATCAACAGTGAGAAAAATATCACCGATGGCTAGGAAATCACGATTTATCAAAAGTTTTGAAAGTTATATGGGCGGTACCAACTTACGTATTTGACTTAGAAAAGAGCCATTTGCGTTTCGTTACACGAAGAAAATATTGTTGGCCGTTGTTGTTCTTATAATAAATACATTTCATTACAAACAAACAGCTGCCTGTCATCGGCATAGAGTATGGCATTGGTGACTTGACATGAGTGGTGTGGTACCCCTACCATTGGTATGATATTTTAGTTACCCGATGAAATTCAAAAACATACGAACTTCAGAAACCGATGACATATTTGTCATTTTAGTGATATTTAGTCAGTCATCCGCTGATATTCAAAATCGCACCCCAGATTAGTCAATAGAAACGTGTACCTTTAATCATCAACAGCAGTGACACCGTGAGTGAACTTTTTTTTTGTCATTTTTGTCACCGTTAGTTAAACGGTAAACAGATTTACAAAGTCCGTGAATGGGGTTGATAATAATAATATTCTACATAGTAGTCTTAGGTGGGAGGAAGGTCTCTATAACTTCGTTAGGCTGACCGACCGGTCTCGTTACCACCACCCATACAGATGCAAAAACCGTCAAGTGACCTAGTCATGTTTCGGTTTTAGTCTGTGGGTTCACCGGTTTTCTGGAGACTACTGCATCGATTTCTTGTCGAGGTGGTAGTCTCCTTTCAGGGTGCGGTTACGAAATGGGTGGTTGAATTGACGATAAGGCAGCGATATACTCGTAATGCAATTCTTCATTGTCGCCCCCCATTTCGTAATCGCATCATTTAGCCGGCATAGTGGGAGCGATCAATACTGTTTAAGAACAATTATTGATTGACCCCATTCATGGACTTTGTAGGTCTGCTCACCACCAGGTAGATACAAAGTCACATGTCGTGCTCCAATAAAAATTCAAAAAAAATAAAAAAGTATTTTTTGACTGCCTACGGGGTCTAGTATGTCGGAGTCCATCTTTGGCGATAAATCCGGATGTCGTGCATTCGATTCTCACTCATGTCAATATTAGTACAAAACAATATTAGTACATTTTTCTGCATTATTTTTTTATGTTTTAATTATTATTATATATTTAAGTATTCATTGTTTGCCAATGTCTGAGTGTTTATAAACAAAGTATGGATTAGAATTAGTTGGTGACCAGTGCAATATGTGTAAAACTCTCTAAATATTATTGTTATTATATTGCATTGCTGTGGGTCGCAGTATGACTATATCAAATTGTGAAACTGTTTATAGATCGGTTGTTGAGTTTGTCCAAACATCACGACGAGCTAGACACTTGTTCGATGTGGACTCAGAAATCCTGAGTCCACATCACATTACAATCATCACAACTGATGATTCTGAGTCAGAATCATCAGTTACGACGAGGTAAAACCTCACCGCGCCGACGGTAGCGCCGTAAGGCACCCATAGTACTTTTGGTATACCTACCTATTGATAGTTTTTTAATAGTAAAGTTGCAATGTCCTAGGTATGCGTACTGCTAATAATACATTAAATACTTACATAACTAATAAATATTACGCTCTCTATGTTATATTATTTATATACCTATCAATAAAACATAAAATGTAGGTACATGTTAAAAACAATGAATGCAAAATCTTTTTGTTTTTATCAAGGTTCAAGTTCCGTGATCACCAGTTTGATTAATTAATTAAATTATAATACGTTAATCTTATAACTTCGATTAGATTATAGCTCTCTACATCAATAATAAATAGGAACGCACTAAATAACTGGTTTTTAGGGTTCTGCAATGATTTTTATAGTTCACATTTTTCACTGTTTACACATTTTTTAGTTATTTTTCCACGAGCTGTTACACAAGTGTCCGTGAACTCTATTAGGCGCTAACTAAAACAATCACGCACCGCACATGTTACCGTTACGTTATTTAGGTATTTTGTTATTATTGAAACCGTTAAAAATAAATAAGGTATTTATTATTTCATTATTATAACATATGACGTTGTCTAAATGGCTTTGTACCCAACCTGAGGTAAGCAGTGCTGGCTGTCTCTACATAGGTAATATAAAATACACACGCTTATAGAGTGTGTTCGGAAAGAGAACTAAAACTATTTTTAACTGTAAAATACGGAATTAATTTAGGCAAAAACATTTATATTTAATGATATTACAATTATTATTAAATCAAAAGTTTTCACTTATTAATACAATACAAAATATATACATGGTGACTTTGAAAGGATGTACTTTGGGCTAATATGAGGCTCTACTGATCAATACACACAACTTTTCCCATGGAACCATGTACCGCAAATGAAAAAAAAAATTCTCTTCTCCATACAAACTAGCAATGTTAAAATGACCAATTTGTATTGGGAAGGCAAATTTTTTTGTCATTTGCGACACATGGTTTTATGGGAAAAGTTGTTCGATTTGATCAGCAGAACCTCACATTAGCCCAAACTACATCCTTTCAAATTCACCCTGACCTACGAGTATATATATAAATAATAAATTTATTTCAACCCAGTAGTGTTACCGAATAGTACCGAGTATGCTCGCTGCGTTATCCCTTTGTATTTCCAAGCTACAATATTCTGTAGAAAAGATGACTTAACTCTACGGTCACTAGATTTTTGATAAAGTAGTTTGTCAAATGACTTGGCAAACTTCTTAGCCTCCGGATACCACGATTCTAAGGTTTCAACAGCAAAAGGAAGAAATACAAAGGAATCACGCAAATATATTTTATAAACACCCAATACATAGAGGCTACCATAGGGTGAATGGAGCGGCCTCTCCAGGTACCATGTCCCAGAGGGCGCCTCAGTGGACAACAAAAAAATCCTCGCTTACAAATATTTTGGTTACCAATGTGTGATTCTGACCTTATTATTTGTTGAGAAGAGCGCGGGCGGAGCATTAACTCCGTTACAATTTGCAAATACAAAAGTGCGTGAGCAGCTATTTTCTGAAAAAATGTTCTCCAGCTGATTTAAATAGTTTATTATTATGATGACGTATGATGTTGTCGAGATCTTGCTAGTTCCATGCTTGCACGAACAGCTGTAGCTCTATCTACCACAAGTAGGGTTGTCGGTCATTTGGGCCCGGAAAATTTGGACCCGCGGGCCGCCTTGTCGACTAATGTGCAAACAATAATAATTATTCTTTAGTCACTTGGGCCCAAATCATCTACACATATTTTTTTCATTTTAGATTTAAAAAGTAGTTTATCTAATTTAGGTACTTAAAAGTTTTTTTTAGTAGGTACATAAATAACACTTAAATTACCGGTACTGAAGCAAAACTTGCAAGAACTTATTACTTATTCTGTATCAAGAATTTGTTTAAAGTTTGTGTTCAAGTAAAATACAATAAAGTGTTAGAGCTATGTTCCTTATATTTCATATTTTAGTTTTTTTACATGAATTTAATTTAGACACGCTGGCCCCTGTGATAGGATAGGACATAGGGATATGTTATAGGGTCAGTATTTCAGCGTAACAACAGTGAAACAATGTATATCTTGAGTGTGTATATATATGTGTGCACGACGTGCACACACAGATAATAAGACATACATTGTTTCACTATTGTTACCCTGAAATACTGACCCTATAGCAGTATAAAATGTAGTGATATGTGACTAGTCAAAGGTAATAAAATAAAACATCAAAATTGAAAACAATAAATAATTTAGTTTAATTTAATAAAAACACCTATTCCAATTAACAACATAATAAGTAATAATATATAAACTAAGGTAGGTATAGATTTTTTAATGTTTAATTATTATTAAAAAAAACTAGAAATATATGTATCACAGTTTTCCCTGCATGAATGGTTTGAGATATGTATAGTAGCTCTCGTTGACAGGTTCCTTGTTCATAGGACTCTTGATGGCTTCTTCCATCAAACGCTCGTACACACGGCCGTCGTACGAGCCCAGGGTCGAACACATTATCTGTAACCAAGAATAGAATTAAGAGATGCGAAATACCAGAAAATTATTACCACTGTTCTCTAAAAAGAAAATAATCACTGGCCTTTAGCTAGATGTGCATCAAATTAAAATTTTGCAAAATGTAAGGCGGCGATATAAACTGCCCAATGCAATTACAAACAAGCGACATCATCGAGCGATCCAAAATTCTTATTCTTCTTTTTTGTAGAATTCAACGTTTGCGCAAACTTGTTAATCAAGGTATGTATATATTATTATATCTACGAGTATGGTATATTTGATATTTTACAAATGCGATGCGATCATCAATTGTTCGTAAAAACGATTGCCAATACATTCCCTAAAAGCTGACTGATCGTGCATGTCTGCATTCTAAAACTAGTAGGTACACTCTTTTTTCTTTATACCATTTCGTAACCGCTTCATTTAGCTAGCATAATGGGACCGATCAATGTATTTAAACAACAATGTATTGATTGACACTATTAGGACGTTGTAGGTGTGCCAATCATCAGGTAGCCAAGTAGCGTTAGGAGTCAGAGCATTAACTAAATGTTTATTTCCTTCTACCCTGAATTTAACACTTTCTAAATTCACCTTTATCAGTCACAATAACTTAGAATGACGTGGACATATTTTTACCCGACGACATAATGAGGCATATAGTTGTATCAATAGTTTCTCGTACCAACTCTGAAGGAGCAGGCTTAGCAGAAAGGATGACTGATGCTTTAAGCAAAGTAACCTACCTCATCTCTAATGTCGAAGGCATCGACCAGCCCCACCGCATTGGGCCGTAGCTGTATCAACAGTTCCTCGTACCAACTCTGAAGGTACTCCAGGTCGCTTGAACTTATGTTCGTATACTGAAATCAAATACATGTATAAGTATACATATCTTCAAATAAAAATTGTAATTGTGTAAATGCGTAAGTAATCTTGACGCGTATAAGGAAGGTTAACGCTTAGTATTACATCAGTTCAGTCCATCAGTTTTGCCAGAATGACCAGAGAATGAACGTGCAACTCACGGACTAACGACTGTTGAAAATTGTATTATATTGTAATGACAATTCATTCATCATTCTGGCATCAGTCAAAGTTGGACCAGACTGGCGGACTGAACTGATGTTAACAAATATTGAGCATTTAACCTCCCTCTAAGTGATGATGCGTTACCTAACGTAATTTAGTTAGCTGCCAGTCTTTTTGGTAGCCGCTTTAATTTAGCCAGCACACTATGTGAATGACTATTTATGTAGTTAAACAAAATGTATTATTTGTCCCATTTATGAGGTTTGTAGGCCTGCCTGACTGATTACTATCAGGTACATCGTAGTTCCTGGTACACATAGTACAAACCTAGCCTGTAACCAGTGGGCAATATTTTATTTAGGTACAATACAGTCGCAAACAAACATAGACAAATGGAAAGAGAGTAACAAACCGACATTAGTGTACCCTTAAACAAAACCAGTATACTTAAGAAATAAGGCAGTTTGAAATAAAGATCTAGGTAACATATAAGGTAAATTAGCAAGAAACAATAATAATAAGTTAAATAATAGAAATAGCTAATTATGAAAATAATATGTTGCTCTCTTATATTTTGCAAAGGATACGGAAAATATATCAATACTGTACGCTTTATGTCGTAGTATCACAACTGAGTCTAAAAAACGTATTTTTGGCGTAGTTAGTGTGACAATGATTTATGTAGAAATGATTTATGTAGTTTTGAGAACAGAACATGTCTGAAATGTTCTATCTACTAATAATATATTATTATAATATTTGACTTATTTATATATATATATTGTATATATAAGGTACCGTCAGCAAGTCCCCCCGTTTTTCTAACGCCCAGTAAACGGCATAAAGTTCGTCCAACATCCGAAGAACTTCGGCTACTTCCAATGAAACTCGTTTACAAAGCTGCAGCCGCTCTTCATGAAAACTTGATATTATTATTACACGACAATGCGCCTGAAATTATATTTAAAATATTATTATATTCAATAGTACCTAAGTAACTACCTATAGGAAATTTATAAGATTTCCATTAAAATTAAAAACAAGTTTTGCACCCTCTGATATTTTTTAATTTAGAAATATAGCAATGTAGACTTAAAAACTGAAGAGGAATTAAAATTCCCATTTATTATTATTTTGAGACCGTTGACAAATTTGTCAAAAAAAGCACGTTTGTATAATAACATTTTCTTCCATGCAAGTTTCTCCATCATCAAAAATAAAAATGATGATCTGCTGGAGATCCCTGTCTGTGTTAATGAAAATATGACAAGTCGTATTGAGCGTTTAATTAAGAAAGACGTAGTTGTACGATGGGTCAGCAATATACCTATTACTTCCACTAGTTTACCTCTGCTGCCGCTACCAGCTGCACCGACGTCAAGTTCCAGGCGTTCTCCTGCGGTAACCCCAGCTGAACGCGTTTACTAATGTTATACACGCATGATGATATTTTTCTACAAAACAACAACACATATTTAGGTATTCCTCATTCATATCCATTTATTTTAATTTTACGTTAAAGTAATTGTAACGATTATTAAAGTTAAAAATGGCGTCGTGTGTAGCAAGCTGGCATTCGAGTTTCAAAATAAAACTGGTACATTCGACGCCATTTTTAACTTTGTTCGTTACATTTACAAAGAGTTTATTTTGGATCAACAAAGTGTCTACTCTGTGGTATCTACCCGGTGGTAAGTACAAGTAGTAAACCTACAAAGTCCATGAATGACGTCAATCAATACATTGTTATTGATCGCTCCTACCATGCCGGTTAAGGGACGAGCTACGAAGACGAATTTACATTTAGATCGAGTTGCTCCAAAGTGTCCGTTAAAGTAATTGTCGAATGTACCAGTCATTTGACTTTCAAAATAAAACATTATTTTATAAGGATTATTTTATAATTAAATGCTGCTCATTTGATATAGGTATACTGTCCTATGTACTATTCGACTCAAGCACAGAACTACGATTCCCTGTTCTGTGGACTCAGGTAAATATTGGATAATTGAATCTTTAGCTAAAAATATTTTAAATGTAATTACCTCGCTGCAACGATTTTAAACCCGTTGATGATACCGCCCATTGTATTTTCCCATTTAGGAGCATTATTGTTCAGGCTAAAGTTTTTTAAATATGACAAAGTTGAAGTCGCTTTTCCGTCGTGCTTGATCTGTTGCCATGCTTTAGTAAGATACCTAAAAGGCAAATCAGAATATTATCGCAATAGGTAAATATAATTAAAAAAAAAGTTTAATGAAAAAGCTCCATCAGCCCGTTTAGACGGTCTCGAGTGCTGTAAGGCAAACGGCCTTAGGGTACGATGATATTCTGAGTGTAGGTACACCATACAAGTCGATCTTGTTGCAATAAACATATTGCTCTCTGAGGCATTATAGTGGTGCATTAAATTATATGTATTATAATCAAAATAATTCATATATAGGACATTTCACACACATAGCCCTGACCACAAACTACGCTCTAGGCTTATACTATGTGTACTAGGAACAACGATACTAAGACATATTACATTTTACCAACACCCAGATCGTGACAAACGCTACAGAAAAACGTAGATAGGTATTAATATTTTTTTGCCCTGACTGGAAACGGACGCGCTACCACTAGACCACGGAGGCAGTCTTATCGAAAAAGGCAATGCTAGTTTCTTCTATTCAATATTTGAAGCAGCATTTAATTGATAAAAATGATTACCTAGCAGTCTGCAGTAATAAAACAGTATTTTCTCCCTCATAGGTGCAGGCGGCTGTAACCTGCGTGTACACAGTGGGTAGGTTAGAAGACATCATATATCCGTGGCCTCCGCATGATAACCTACATAGTTCCACGAAATTCGCCGTGTCTGAAGTCACAACTGCTTTTAGGCAACATGCTAGAGCGTGGAGCTGAAAATAAAAGTTTATTATATCATCGATTTCCTTAAATGCCTAACCCCCATATTCTAAATAGTGTTTCCACTCCACTTTCACTCAAGGAACGTCTGTCTCTTTCCACCAAATATCAAATCAAGAAAGAACGAGGTAGAGTTTCCTTAAGTGAAAAGTGCCGTTAAGGATACAACTTAAAATACAGGGGTAAATACTGTTGACTTCATAATTTATAAACGAACATCTAGCTTGTTCTACTACTTCAGCTCAATCACAGAATTATATTTGGATCCATCGCATAAAAGTTCTTTCTTTGGAATGAACTAGAATAACGCTAATATTTTGCTGAGCTGATGGTTATTGGGAGGTTTTTGGTGGCACCTACTCAGTTCCTAAGTTCACCTAACTTAGGAACCGAGTACCACCAAAAAACTCCCAATAACCATCAGGCTTCTCAAAATATTAGCGTTACTCTAGTAGTCTAGTTCATTCCAAGGTAAGAACTTTTATGCGATGGATCCAAATATAATTCTGTGATTGGGCTGATGGTTATTGGGAGGTTTCTGGTGGTACCTACTCGGTTCCTAAGTTCACCTAACTTAGGAACCGAGTACCACCAGAAACCTCCCAATAACCATCAGGCTTCTCAAAATCTTCTCCTCTCCAGCCATCCTGAATGACATAAATCTACTATTATATTGCAAAAAGTACAGATATTTTGGACATGACTAAGAAATAAGTAATGGTGATTGAAACATAAACCTGTGACATGAGCATTATAAATAAAAAGCAATTATGTGGGCCTCCAGATATTTTATCTGTCACCACTGCCGTATTGTGAGGAGGCTTCGCTACCTCGATAACTTTATTCATTATTAATTAGTATGGACATATTGTCTGTAGGTAAGTTTTAATTTGAACATGATCACAAAAGAAACATAGTATATATTACTTTAAATAGGGCCTGATTTGGAGGTCAGGATGCCTTGCGGCAACGAAGCCGAAAGAGCAAAAGCTCCTTGCTATTTATTAAAATTCTTGTATTTATTGTTTTTGTATTTATTTTTTCTTTATTGTACAAAATTGTACATAAAAAGGATTTTTTTTTCCGGCAAGTCTTTCAAAAATTTATTGGCAATAAATAAAAATATTTCAACAAAGAATGTAGATAGTAATTGTAATTAGTTAACGTCAATTAGTAACCTACCCTCCCCCAAATCCGGCTCTAAGTTTAAAGCTAGGTTAGGATCGAGCTTACAGAAACTAAAATAGCTCATACCTCGGGTAAAGTATCCAAATCCCCACCTTCCAACTGATGAGTGACATTATTGTACAACGTCCACAGTTTTATTGCCGTTATGCGATGGGCATGACTGGCAGCTATGCAGATAAACAGTTTGTGTTGCTGCGTCAGGTAGTCTAGAATTTGAACTTCCGCTTCACTGTAAATCAATATTTCTACCTTTATTATAATGATATGGTCTTATGTATTATTTATTATTTATTATGGTGATATTTAGGTGGGAGAAGGTATCTATAACTTCGTTAGGCCGACCGACCGGTCTCGTAAGTTAGACTCTAATTTTAAAGTTATTCGCCTCTCTTTAATCTGACATTGTCTTCTTACAGCAGAGTATCGGACGGCAATATAGATGCATAAACCGTCCAGTTTTGAGGAGACTACTGCATCGATTTCTTGTCGAGGTGGTAGTCTCCTTTCAGAGTGCGGTTACGAAATGGGTAGTTGAATTGACGATAAGGCAGCGAGTATATTAAAATATCTTGTAATGCAATTCGTAATTGCATCATATAGCATAATGGGAGCGATCAATATTGTTTAAGAACAATTATTGATTAACCCCATTGACTTTGTAGGTCTGCTCACCACCACCATAGTCACATGCCGTGCTCCAATAAAATATAAAATAAAAATATTTATGCATGGTACGAGTATGACACGATAGGATAAAAGCAAAAACCTGTACTTTGTCCTGAATTAATAACAATAATAAATTTGTTAGAGATAGTCGATCTAAAGTCATCAGTATGAGACCTAGGCTGATATCAATTGGACAAACTAAAATGACAATAAGCTTTAGGAAAATCGCACGCAAAACTGATTGGACCAGACCAGTTTTTGAGAGGAAATCCCAATTGACTAATTACATTCGGAAAGTGGTGGCTACAAACTAGCTTAAAGGGCAAATTCCATAGGAAAGGCTAGTAGAGAACGGATTTTTAATTTGAGATGATGATGATAATAATGACACAAATTAGACTCTAATTTTAAAGTTATTCACCTCTCTTTAATTTGACATTGTCTTCTTACAGCAGAGTATCGGACGGCAATGGTAGCGGCTTTGGCGAGCTGGTTGCACATATCGGTCACAATTACTACCCTCACGAACACCATAGTGCCGTACGTTAGTTTAGAGCTTGGTGACTTTACATATGATCCATCCTGAAACAATGACAATTATAATTAACCAGGTTACTTATTTAACTTTTCCAAGATTTGGAAGTTTCTCTGTGGTTTTAAGTTTAAGGTAGGTACCATAATAAAAAATCTAAGCATATATGTTTATAACAGTTCTTTTGAGGTTATTTGGAGCTTTCGCGATAGTTACAGTGCGCGATTAAAGCTTTGTGGCTTTAGGTTTAAGGTAGGTACCGTAATAATTTTAATTAATAATATGTAGGTAATATACATGGTGACTTTGAAAGGATGTACTTTGGGCTAATATGGGGTTCTACTGATCAATACGAATAACTTTTCCCATGGAACCATGTGCCGCAAATGAAAAAAAAATTGCCTTTTGCATACAAACTAGTAATGTTAAAATGACCAATTTGTATGGGGAAGCCAAAAATTTTTTTCATTTGCGACACATGGTTCTATGGGAAAAGTTGTTCGATTTGATCAGCAGAACCTCATATTAGCCCAAAGTACATCCTTTCAAATTCACCCTGTATATAGGACATGTAGGACAATTATTATTTACACATATTGTCAGGTAACAAACTAAGCTCTAGACATGTACCATGTGTACCAGTAACAACGATATAATACATATTATATTTTGTAAACATCCAAACCATGACAAACTGTACAGAAAAACGAACAATTCAGTTTTGCCATGGGTGGGAATCGAACCCCCGGGTACAAGTCCAAAGGCGCAAACCCTAGTCTACGGAGGCGGTCGAATTAGGTACTTACTTCCAAAACCTGAGCATGTTTCATCAGCATATGGGTCCTAGGTATCCGAACGTTGTCCAGACCCAGGAATCCATTATTAACCGAAGTATAACCAAACTTAGACCCTATGTCGCCAATCTTAATGCCAGGTAGAAGTTGATGGGTTTCCTCATCTCTCAACTGCACCATGAAAGGGTGGACGCCGTGACACTTCCCTTGAGTGTAAAGTTGAGCTACTACAATGCAATAGTTTGCAGTATGACCCACTGAAAATTAAATGAAAGATTTGTGTAGTTAAAACCCTGCAAACATCTTGTTAAAAAACAATAAATTTTCAAATTTTACCCACATCCTCCAGCCCACCACTTGTATGAAGTTAATGTAGGTGTGTTAAGAATAAACTCCTTGGAATAAGGATCATAAGTAGCCGTGGTCTCCAATCCCCGGATAAATGTGCCATGGCCTAGTTCTGTCTGAAATATTATAATATTTACAATACAACTGTCTAGGTGTATATATGTAGGTACGGTGAACTATCCTGAGGGACACCAAAACATGACTAGGCCACTTGACCGTTTTTTCATGTGTAAGTGATCGGTCGTTATTGCAAAAATATTGGGAGATTTGCTAATTTACACAATATCAGTAACTATAATCATAACTAGGTATTACTGATAATAAAAATCTTAACAAAAGGCCCTGGCCTTTTCTAAATTCAGCAATTCCTAGCATATAGAAGTTAATACCTGAGCATAAGTCCCGATAATGCTGCAATTCCAAGCTCTGGGCAACCACTCAGCCTGTTGTTCCGGAGAACTTTGGCCCAGTATAGCCGGAACAAACATGATATAATGCACTCCTATCGCAGACCCATCTTGGGAGAGGATGGACCGGTATAACAAGAATAACACTTCCCTGAAAAAAAAAAATTAAAATTAAAATATAAGGGGTCTCCATGCATCATACAAAGATTTAAGCATAACACAAAGTTACGAAAGATCAATGTAGGTACGGTGGACTATAAACTGACGTAGAATTTTGCCTCATTATAAAAATATTTCACTGGTCCAAAAGGTTACGGTTACAGGGCAAATTCATGAGCAACTCGTTACCTACGATTGTTGGTTAAGACAAATACTTTTATCTCTCACATCCCCACATCTTTCTGATCTTTCCTCGTCCCCATGTTATATTTGTTACTACGCAACGAACTTTATTCCGCAGTCTTATCATAATCGATCTGTACCTGTCGATAATGCAGGTATATCGTCAAATAAACTACGAATGTGATAGTCATACCTACATTGTTATACGGAGTATTGATCTATTTGGTAGTTTATCATATTGGTATGAACAAGCTCACCTATAATCAGTCAAGTCTTCAGGTCGTTCACGAAGCATAATGTTCAACAATTTTGTCGTCTTCTTGATCCCGTACTCATATGACCCTTTGTGACCGAGATGGGATTCGGGAAACCCCTCGTATACATTGTCAGTGAGCAGCAATTCCTCTAAAAAAATATAATCATTATTAGCCTGATCCAGTCTACTGAAATAATTCTCCATGCATGTGGCATTAATTTCAGAAATTTAAAATTTAGATGAACGCACTTATCTAACTCTTACTTCTGAGGAACTCTGCACTCTAGAATTCACCTTCGACGTTTGTCTATTTTATGGCAACCAAGTAAGCCGACCATATTTTAAATCTTTATTACAGACTAGCTGTGCCCCGCGGTTTCACTCGTAGTTTTATTTATTTATTCTTATTGGAGCACAGCATGTGACTTAATTGAATCTACCTGGTGGCAAGCATACGCCCAAAGTTCATAAATGGGGTTTGTTGTTGGATAATATTGAACGCTTCCACTATGCCAGCTACGAAATGGGCGGCGAAAAAAACGATTTTGCATTGGGAGTCAACTTTAATATCCTCGCCTCGCTGCTTTAGTCGTTAATTCAAATGTTTTAGAACCGCACTTGGTAGTCTTCGAGAACAAAAAATCAATCCAATAGTTTTCTTAAAATCGGTGAAACCAAAGACTAAACACATTGTCGGTGTTTTCTTAGATAGAATTTACAATACAACTTTCTATTCTAACAACTCTACCTTACCGTATAGAAATGTTGAGTTCGTTAGCCGATTCATGCTCATTACCATGCGAGGTTATATTATATAACCTTTCTGTGCAGGAATAAACATTTGTTCCTAACCTACTTGCACCAGGCAAAGCTCACATTATAAAATACTATCACGCCTATACTTCCGTTTAGGGGAGGATAGTGAGCAAGAGTACCTAATCTAATTCTTGAGATATTCGTGCTAATAAACTGACAGGAGCTATTGCTATCGTGTTAACGTAGCGTTACTGATTTCAACAGTAAAGCGCTCTTCACCTTTTGTTAATAAATAAATGTGTACAGTGAATAGGATTACCTGTAGCATAAACTACTGTAAATATCTACTTAAATTATTTCATGAAAAAAAAACACAGAAATTACTTTATCTAGTAGGTACATACTTTGTTTATTTTAGGTGTACATATAGTACAATCCATTTATACTTACCTAGATAGTGTTATCAGCATGATTGCGACCACAATATTTATGTGCAACAATCTTTTATATTCTTTATGGCTGTCTCAGTTGTTGTACCTGTTCATAAACAAGCTTCTACTATAAGAAATTACCTACCTATACATGGTGACTTTGAAAGGTTGTACTTTGGGCTGATATATTATGAGGTTCTACTGATCAAATCAACCAATTTTTCTCATAGAAAAAAAATCGGTCAAATAAAAAAAATGGATTCTCCATACAAATGTATACCTATAGTAGGGATAAATCGAACCTGCCCCTTCTCTGCATGATATTCAATTCATTTCATTGGCCACTAGCGTTATAAGTACACCAGCTGAATACAAACATGGGAGCACGCAACAGCAACACATAACACAAACCCTCATATTTGCCTAGTGGCACGCAGTTTAAGGTTAGATTATCACTACATGAATAAAGTGTCATTATGATAATAATTTATAACTTGGCTATAGGCCGGGGCTTAGATCACGAGGGTAACCAGTGCTAGGTTTACAGTTTAGTGCTGCCAGAAGGCTATTCAAATTTTGCCGCCAGTAAACTATTAGAATTTTTCCATCCCCACCCACTAACGCTAACGGTCATGTCACCCTCGCAACCAGTTTGTTTGTGAACCTAATAACATTTTCCTATAAAAACTGGCCCCAAATTTACCGCCCCTAAAATCTACCTTAAAATCCGCCACTGGGTAGTCCTGTGATGATAAATTGATAATGATTGGTCGTGGCCCAGATGGAAAAGCCGTCAAGTAACTTATGTTTCGGTATCAGTCTTTGCCGGTGGTTCCAAAAGACCACTGCATCATGTCATCAACCCTGTCCATATAATGGTTAAATCATTGAAGAAGTATATACTTAGGCTGCGTTCAATGTGCGGTACAAAACAGGATGATAAACAAGGACTCGTAATGAAAATTTGTCTTTATCTTCGCTTGTCTGTAAAATCATCATTTAGCCGGCAAAGTGGTAGTAATCCCCATTCATGGATATTGTAGGTCGGTTTACCAGACAGCGAATATACCGTTTGCCCATAAAATATAGCGGTGAGGCAAATTTATATTACGACGTATGTTTATTATTATCTATATGTCCGCTGCTTCACCGCTCGTTTTGTAAATAACTCTTATCTATCCTGATAGTAGAAACAATACAAACACCTACCTTTTTTTCTCCTGTCCAAAGTTTTAGCCTCTCCCCCATCAATTAAATTAGTCAACTCAGTAATATTAAAAGTGCATTTCTTTCGTTCTTTACATAAATCTTCATTCATGATTTTTGAAGTTATTTTATTTTCACTACAAAACAACTGTTTAGACTCGTACACTTGTATGCGATCACATTATTGTAATGAAGTGATTGACCCATCAACTTAAATTTAATCTTTACAAAGAAATTTATCTAATCGATTTTAGGCCGTATAACAAACACATTGAGTTGCAAATCAACTGTAAAATATTTTATAACTTGCTTTCATAGATTAAACAATGACATTAGTAGATGAGCCTATTAAACATATTGGTACCTAACATAAAAATAGCCCCAGCCTAGTGGTTAAGTCACTGTGCAACTGATAACAAGGTTAAGCAGATGACAACAAGGTAGGATCTGGGATGGGTGACCGCTTTATACAACGAGGCTATTTCATCATAAACACCGCAACAAGCTCGCCACTTGTTAGGTGTTGCCTCCGAATACCATCGGCAAAATGAGGACGGGTCAAACCGTCCACTGGGTACCCTGAGGCCGTTTAAACGATTCTCGGGAGCCAAATAGGCACCCGTGATGGTTCCTAACATAACATGGTTAATTTAGCCAGTGGTGTAGTAAATTGAGCAGGTGTGCGTGAAACACCTAGATACAGCCAAGGCGTATTTAGGTTCAGTCTCTCCCGGGTCACATATATCTGGCCGCCCCCCCCTCCGACCGCCATAGTACCTACTTATTTTATCATATCATATCCCACTTATTTTATCATATCCTATATAATATTATAAAATAAAACTTTACTTTTAACTTAATTACTCTTTTTTTTTTTTTATTGAACGCAAAATTTTGGTAACGGCCGGGGCCGTCCTTACAATCGGCCGTGCCTATAATCGGCCGCCCTGGGCAATTGCCCATTTGGCCCATACGTAAATACGCCACTGGATATAGCTAGTCCTCCAAGAGTGGGAAGCAACCAAAAAAGTAGGGTTTTTTGTACAGTTGTATCATGGTCCTTCCAATCGGATATCAATAGGTATATTGAAAGTCTGTGAAAATAAAGCGATCCTATTGGTAGTAAGTTACCGATGGACGAGATAGTAGGTACCGTTAAACTCACACTTATTCAATTCATTTGATTTATTTCGTGTAAATCTTTACAGATATGTACCTACTACCGTAGTATACAGAATAAAATTTTAATGCTGTTAATCAATGTATTTGATCGACTCAATTTATGGACGACGCCGCGCTCCAATAAAAAATAAAAATAAAACACCTCTAGTCCAAGTATTGGTTTTAATTCTAAGTTTTGATTTTAACTCTTCTCCTTTATATTCTTAGGTTTTAATCTTTGTCAGATCAAGTTTGAAACTTCGAACGGGTACACTGTTCTTTGGTCGACCGCGCGATAGTAAGATGTGGGTATAAGTAGGTAGGTATATTTATGATACGAATAAACTGCAAGCCCTAATAGCCCTATCTTGCACTCAATTCGCATTATAAATATATTAGTTCCCTCGGTAGACTAGTGGTCGCACCTTTGGCGTTGTATCCGTAGATCATGGGTTAGATTCCCACCCAGGCCAAAATGATATTAGTATGTTGTTTCTGGTACACAAATTACAAGCCTAAAGCTTAGTTTGTAACCAGACAATAGGTATATGTGTAATGCCCTTTTATTATTATTATGATTATGAGTTACCTACTTCTTATGGATTGTTCGCAGTAAATCCATAATAATATATAATCCTAGTTGCATGATGGTACTTTTGGATTTATTTTATTTTATTTATTATATTTCAGGTAAACTTACGGCTAACAAATTTATAGTTTAATATAAGGTTATTTTAATATAAGGCTATTAATAAGTTTACACTAAAAATGTAACGTGATGCATAATAATAGTAGGTATTATACCAAACAAAAATATAAAAGAAAAAAATACAAAGAAAATAACAATAAAGAAGTGCAAACAAAATTACCAATTATACCTAAAACTAAATTCTCTCACAGAATGATCTGGCTAGCCATCTGGTTAAATTTTTTCCAATAGTTTTGTAATTTCTGTAATGTTACTAATGGCACTACTGTGAATAATAAAATTAAATTCGTTGTTGTATTGACGATTAGGCTTTTAAAACAAATATTCCGCAATGCACTCAAGGAACGGATCCAGGAACTCTTTGCCATTTTGAGGGAAAAATCCTGGATCCTTGAAACCAGGAACAATACATAGACAAAAAAAGTGGCCCCTCGTATACGTATACGTGAGCAACAACCAATAGGATCGTTTTATTCAATCCTGTTACCAAAAATAAAGCGGCCTTATTGGTTGTTGCTCACGTATACGTATAAAACAAATACGTTACGTTGCTACAATGCGCAAACCCATGGTAGAGCCTCTTTAACTGAAAATGTCCTTAATTGTAACGTTACGAATTCATTCGACGCGCAGCAGGTTGCAGTAAATCCATCGTGGAACAAGGCAATGTAAAACTACTGCGAACAAGAGCAACTTTTTTATCGCTGCGGTCGAACCAGTCTATATTATTAAGAGCGGAGTCTGATCAAACATTCCCCATACATTCACGACCTTTTGGTGCTAACTGTTAAACCCCTTCACTAAACATTCATAGATTTTTATGAGTTTTGGAGGAGTTATAAATAAGACCTATATCTAGGCTCGTACGTTTTCCATTTTTTAAAGTTTAGTGTAGGAAAAATAATATCAACCCCTGAAATTCGAAAAAAATCCCTCACATTAAAATAATTCCTATAAAATATCAAGGCAGGAAATTAAAAAAAGGAAAACGTACAGTCATCGTTTATTTTCTCTCTAATAAAATGAGACCATTTCTTTTTCAATCCATTAAAGTTTAAAAACAGTTTTGTCCCGAAAGTCGTTTCGCTGCCTAAATTTTAGGTATAATTTCATACGTGCTCTTTCTCTTATTAAGGGTCGGGGGGAAGGTTTACATAAATGTATAGTAGCGTTACCGACTCACCGTCATGCGCGGCATGCACCGTCAGAAGTATTACTTTGCAGTTGAATCAGCATGAGCATCGAAGAGCCTCATCAGACACTCCTCTTAACTTTAGCAGCTCTCAGGCCGAGTTCACACCACACCTAGGCTACTACTCTATCTAGCCTTCTGTTTTCTCCCTGTCACATTCATAAGGAACAAAAGTTACAAAATACATTATTACTAGTTTTAGGTAGGTACTTAAGCTAGTGAAACGATTCTGATTCAATGGCCGACTTACGCTAATGCATTATTTTTCATATAATGTTACGCTCAACTACTTGTACTATTATTTCTTCTGTGGCTCAAAGCACAAAAGGGACGTATTGTCAAACGAATCTCAAAAAAACACCCTCCGCCAGTCTTCGGTGTCGTTTCTTGTTTTGTTCGCGAATTCACGAGGTGTTTAGCTACAAAAAGGCCCAAATTTTTTTTTTTGTCTATGTATTGTCGAAATATTAGACTTTCTAATAGCTGTTAATTGGGTTAATAGATAAACAGATTTAAATCGTTTGCTCTCGGGACCCGCTGACACCAGGAAGGGGGCAGTGTATGTACCTACCTAATATCGCAAATTAGTATACCCAACACTTTTGAAGCAGCTTTTTCCGGCACTACCGCAAATATGATAAAAGACAAATCTACCGTTCGTATTTCATTTAATTAGTACCATTGATTTGAATAAATTCTTTATTTATGGGTAAAAACTAACGAGCCAATATAAGTTGCCATAAAATGTAGGTGGTAGATACGTCAAACCAAAGTTCATATTTGGTTGTGAATGTTGTGATACCTACATAGATGAAAATGTGTTCAAAACAAACTACCTATTTGTTTTTTCATTGGTATAGGCTCTCAGGGAAAAGAAAGAGATTTCCCCAAGCGTCAGAAGGCTTTTCGTAGAGTTGTACGCCTCTAATCGGCAAATGATTATGTCTCCCAACAAAACCTTCACCAGGTTTTGTTAAGAGACATAATTAAAATAACCTATTTTATTAAATTATTATATAATTATAATTACAAAATATAAATATTTTTTATGTCTCACTGTCTTTGATTCTCAATAATAAAAAAACAAGAATTGGGTTTTATCTATTTATTTATAGTTCACTTTTTAGCGGTGACAGCTGCTTCGTCTTCCCGAGCAAAGCTTTGCAGTAACTCCTCCTTCTTGGCGGCGATTCGCTCTTCGCGGCGTTTACGCGCTTCCTTAGTTTTGTTACGGCGGGCTTCTGCTTGATCGCTGCAAACAATTAAATGAACATTTTAAAACTACCTGCTGTATTAATATCAAATTTACTAAAGAGTCTCACACCTCTTTAGGATTGTAAATGACATAATCAGATTAAATTTTTACAAAGGATTTAGATGTTTTAGAAAGGATGCATTAAAAAATATTCGGTTTATACCAAATATTTTTTAATGTCATATTTTTTTTCTAAAATAACTTTAATCAAAAATAATAATATCCCGGATAATAAATCTTTCAGATTTATTATCCGGGATATTATTATTTTTCTTGTATTTCATTTATCTTGTATTTCATTGCCCATTTAAGCATTTGTCCCTTACTAGTCTGAAACAAAATCTGGAGTCACTAGGTCCACAGGACATACTATTGGTGCTTAAGATGTTTATGGGTGTTAGTCCGCTTTTAAATATATTGTCAAAAATAAAACAAAATAAGTTTTTTGGTGACAATAAATGTAAATAAAAGCAAATTTTTTAAACAAAATGTAAGTAAAATATGTTGAGAGAGAGAATATTTGATAAATGAATGGTGATGACCATGGCATTAACAGAGTAAAAGCATATTATATACCTTAACATCTTAGCCCTAGCCTTCTCTGCCTTCTTCCTGTGGATGTACTCCATGAGGACACGCTTGTTCTTGAACACATTACCCTTAGCCTTCATGTACAGCAAATGGTACAGATGTCTGTCAATCTTCTTGGCTGTTCTGTACTTGAGAAGCAGCTTACGTAATACCCTTTGCCTTTGAACCCATAGTTCCTAGAATTATAATTTAGTCTTTAATAAAAATCTTTAATGTCAATAACAGAGACAAAAAATAATAATGGAAAAATAACTAACTAAATAAGGGCCTTGAACCCAAAAATATTTGGCTGGATTAAATATACAAAGCATTTAGATGATAGTATGTAAATATTTTAATGGGTAATAATTAATTCTTTCAATTTGATTTTAGTAATTATACATACATTTTATAAATATTTGTTTATAAATAAAAATATTGCTTTTTTAAATAGTATTTAGTTTATATTATAAGTAGATCATCATTGGCATTTAATACAGCTGAGGTTTTCTTTTTCAAGGCCCTGCAGTAATGTTTTAAAATATTCAAATTCCAGTACAAGTTATGTGCGTTAAGGTAATAAACTGATATAACCAACTATCACAATTTAATCACAAATTTCTATCCAATATTTTAAACAATGTTGAAAGCTATCTTTTTAATGTGGTAGATGCAAATCTGTGCTTTCAATTTCACTGCATTCAAATTCTTTGAATCCAACCTATAAATTTATATCAGTGCTGCATTAATAACTAATATTATAAATACAAGTCCACAAAGTAATGTCTAAACCACTGAACTGATCCCAATGAGATATAAGAATAGATATCTTATTATGATGTGAACAAAACTAAAGTGCCAGCACAATCTAATTGTGATTAAAATTAACTAACCTTCTGTGGCATTCGAGCATTAGCAGTACCTCTTCTTTTACCAAAGCCACAGTGACGCCCCTTTCTCCTGGCCTCTGTATTCTTGCGGACTCGTGCACGTGAGTGTACAGCTACAGGCTTCTTTATGACAAGACCATCTTTGATCATCTTACGGATGTTCTGTCCTGCAATCATTAAAATAGGTAGAACTGTTTTATATGACTTTATTAATAAATGCACCTTAAAAATTACACAATTTCTTAAGAATTGCATACAATGACGGCTAACATACATTTCCGTTATATGTATATATATCTGTACCTCAAAGGTATACAATAGTAAGTTCATTTTTTCCAGTTTTCGTTTTTTTGCATTTTTTAATCGTAATTTCCTGCTCTACGCAATGGTATAAGGCATTATCTTCTAGCTGCTTTATAAAAAAAATATAGCCAATGGTATAGGATATTAACTACATTAAACATTTAGAGGTAAAAAATATTAAGCGATTATACTATCCTCTACCTCAACAGCGAGGCGTAATTAATACTTTAATATTGCTCGCAATACTTTATAACTCTAAATTCATTTATCCGTGAGCCGTTAGAGTTCCCGCGAACCTGTCATTACGTGTATATTTTTATTCAATCAAGACCTATTTTACTTGTGTTCCTGCTTTTTAATAATGTTTTCGCGAGGGAGGATGCTGTGTGACTTAGTGACTAATAAAACTATTAATGTAGTAGAAGGTAAGTCTTCAATTATATTTTTTATTAGTTTGATTGAGTTAATACGTATTTACCTAAACAAACTTCGTCGATAAAAATCTGTAGGTATACAGAGGTAAATTATGTATAAAATATTTATTATATAGTTATATTTACTTTAAAAGTTATAAATGTGTTTATTGTTAGATATTAGCAGCAGAAATTTAAGACTACTAAATATGTGTAAATCAGAGTGTTGTGAACTGTTCGGCGAAAAAAAAAATCAAACTGACAAATTACACTTCCAGGGTTTACATAATTATAATTTTATTTGCATAGGTACGTCTTACCCCGTATTTTATTCTTAATTTCACTTTTTACTTAAGGAATTTCTGTCTCTTCACTAAATGTCAAACCAAGAAAGTTATAGAATAAAAGACATTCTTGAGTGAAAAGCGGAGTTGAGGATAAGACTTGCAATACGGAGTTAAACGTCTCCAAATAAAATTCTCAATTACTTTTTTTGTAAAGTTTGTTATAGAGGCAGGTAAAACCCTGCAAGGTAAGCTAGGAAAAGCCAGAAATTTCGTCAGTTTCAAGTTTTATTGGCGAATAACAGTCACCCCATTCCTATATTTCACGAAGCGTTGTCGGTTTGATAACCCATTCGTTTTTTTTTAAATACAAATACGTTACTTTTGACAGAACCGTCGGTTAACGGTCTGACGTAAGTGTTTAAAAAACAAACAGCTATTAAAACCGATTGTTAAAGACCTTAGAGACCAGCCTTAAGTCCCTATACCAAAAACTACTACACTAACGATATCTCCGATTAGTTTTATAATGAATTATATGGCTTTTCCTGGTTTCGCCCGAAACAAGTCTTTCATATAACATTTTATATTTATTAACAACATACGTTGTAGGTACAAAATTACCTCAACATCTCATTCTTTCATACATATATGTATATTTCATACACCTATGTACTACTATGTGTATGAAAAAATTAGATGTTGAGGGTTATTAGGGCGAAACCAGGAAAAGCCATATAATTCATTATATAACTAATCGGAGATATCGTTTGAGCTTTATAAAATACTTTTAGACTTACAAACTTTTGTCTATTATAGGTAAAAGTTTGTCCAAGCTATTTGCCTACATTGATTAATAAACATTTTTAGGAGAGCCAAATTCACCGGAAAGAAGACAGAATTTGAGAAATCTTTGTCGGCCATTACTCATGAAGAATATGTAAATCAAAACAATTTTACTTTAGAGCCGCATTGCACAAATGAACTATCACTCGTTGACCTTTGGGAACCTTTCTAAATTATTACTATCCAGATTCGCAAACAGTCGAGTATTCAACCCTTCTTGACATATCCACAAACACAGTGAATGTACATTCACTGTATACATTTACTTCAAATTATTGTTTTGAGAATACTGAAAACGAAATACCAAATCGTGATATATCTCCGCAAAATGTTTTTTTTTTCTGATAATGATGATGATTACATACCCAATACTGACGAGGAGTCCATAATTTCTGGGTATTATATAAATAAAAAACAAAAGAATACAAGAAAATAAGTTCTGATATTATCTACAAGTTCTTCAGGTAATGATGATTCAGTTAATTCGTCTAACTCCACAGTCCCAATCATTCACATTCCTGAAATTATTTCTAACCCTGCACAGCAAACTACAACAAAAGGTAGAAAGCGGGTAAAAAATGCCTCTCAATGGAAATGTAATAAAAGAAAACAAAGAGCTGTAACAGGTAACTCGTACATATACAAAAAAGGAAAATATGTACCTTCCAGAACTATTAAGGAAGGATGCGGTCCTTGCAGAATAAACTGCAATCAAAAAGTACCCGACGTCATAAGAAATTTAATATTTGAAAATTACTGGTGCAAAACTAATACATGGGACTTAAAAAGGCAATTTATTCTTGGACGGGTCCTGGAAACGTCAGTGGAACGTTACAGACGACGTAATGATCCACAAAAGCAACCCAAAAGATCATTCACTTTGCATTATTCTTTTCTCGTTGATGCTGAACCTGTAAAAGTATGTAAAAATATTTTTCTCAATACTCTTGCTATATCCGAAACAGTAGTTCGAAATGCTATAAAAAAATCTAAAGATGGATTTGTTGTGCGAGATAATAGAGGCAGACATGCACCACCTAACAAAATTACTAATAGTACAAAAGATACAGCTCGTAAACATATCAATTCATTGCCCAAATACGAAAGCCATTACAGCAGAAAGAGATCCGAAAGACAATATTTGGGTAATCATCTGAATGTTGATAGAATGTATTCTTTATACCAGGATTATTGCACACAAGAAAACGTTCCGAAGGAGAATATTGCTAAGGAATGGCTTTATCGGCAAATATTTAATACAGAATTTAATCTAGGTTTTAATCCGCCGGCAAATGATACTTAAGATGATTGTGAGGCTTTTATAATTAAATGTAAAAATTTGGAAAATGACGCCGAAAAACATGATTTAAAAATACAACACGATTAACACGTCGAAGAGGTAAATCGTCGATATAAATTGAAAAGCTTCGATAAGGTAAATGCTTCAGAAGGTAACGGGACTAAGATGACAATCACTGTTGATTTGCAAAAGTGTTTGCCCACTCCTTCATTGACAAATGCCCAAAACTTTTACTTAAGAAAGCTATGGACGTTTAATTATACGGTAATGGACTCCGTAACTAAGAAAAGTCTATGTGTAATGTGGAATGAGACCTTCGCAGGTCGCGGTGGTAATGAGTTGGCTTCTGGGCTTTTGAAATACTTTGAAGATAATGTTTCTTCTAATGTAATCACTGTTGTAGAAATCACTGTTTGGAGTGATAATTGTTGCGGTCAAAATAAAAACATAAGTCTCATAATGGCTTATATGTGGATTATAAAGCAATTCCCGAATTTGAGTGTGATAAACCAATAATAGTAACCAATATTTATTTTTTAAATAGTGACAGCTGCTTTTATAAAATTATTTCATTTTTACAATATTTAAATAAAAAAACATTTTCCAACGCTGAAAAGATTTTATTATTTATTTTTTACAATTTTATACATATACCAGCGGCCACATTCTGTTTCTTATAACGCGAACGTCAGATTGTCAAAATTCCGCTATTAGCGCGTTCTCCTCCAATCAGAGTAGTTGTTAACCTTTTCTGATTGGAGGAGAGCGCGCTAATAACAGAAATTGTTATTTTGACAATCTAACGGTCATGTTACAAGAAACAGAATAAGTAATTAAAGTTTATAAGAATTATTGATAAAAGTGAATGTGTATGGGTGTAATATGTGTAGTGCACGTCTGTGTGTGTAATGTATGAAGAGTATATTTTTGTAGGCTATGGTGTAACAGTAAGGTCAATTTTATGATAATATATTATGTTATGTCAAAAAAACGATAGACTAATTATTGAGAATGGACATATCTAGGTATAATATCTAGGTGATCAAAACCGGTAAACCGAAGATATTTTGTAAAATGAAAGAATGTGATACTTAACTTGCATAATTTAGTACGTGCAGATTTTAAATGTCAATTTTTGTTTCATATTTTCCTACGCATCTTTCTATATTTACGCCTTATGAGTGTTAATTAGAGACAAGTTCAAAACAAACGGACAGATAATTGATATATATAATATAGAGATTATGATTGCTTCGAATACCCTGAGTCTGGTACCCTGAGGCCCTGTAGAAGTTATGTATATAAATTTAAATGTATGTGTATCTAAGTTATTTTACTATAAAAAACTAATTTATTTAAAATAAAATATTTTACATAAAATTATTCCAATTAGGTAACTCCGGAATATTTTTAATGTAGATAAGATGGGTAAGTAGATTAAAGTGACACAGACCCCAATCCTTAGTGATGTCAATTCATGACAGCATTTTTTAAACAAATACTTAGACTGGCTGAATTAGTCCAAAATAAAAAAAAAGTTTTGTTTAATATAAATTCTTAGTTTATTACAAAGCGAAGTCTAGTAATAGTCACTCTTACCAATGCCTTATAATAAATTTAAAATGTTAAAATTAATATATATTAATAAAATGTACCGGTAATATCACATTTTGTATGCATGTCTGGAAATTATAGTAATACATCAATTTTATTGAAACAATAAATCCCCGCATATAAAATTACATTTCTTGACTATTTCGACAATACATTACTTAAAATAAATTAGTAAGATTTCTAAAAATAGATATCTATAATAATAAACTGTTTCACTCCATACAATGAAATTTCAACAGAGTGACTTTTGGGCTCAACTGTCCACAGTTAGAATAAATTGAAGAAATAATCTCAAACATTTTTGAGTGAAATCTGACAGAAATTAAAAGTACATGAAAAAACCTAGAAACAGGTACTTTAAATCATTAAAATCACTTAATTATCTTTTGAATAAGAAAGGTTTAAACTTTTATTTCACATTTTGAGCGCGTTTTTAGGCTTTGGTGTAAAATTTTGTTTTTGGCGCTCAATATCCTATACCTCTGAGGTACCGATATATATTAATTCAATCTTCTTTTATATAATAACCTCTATGCCTTATGCATAATTGTGGGTACATAAAAAATTTGAGACTAAAGTAAAAGAGGGATAATAGGATGGAAAGGACTAGGGTAAGAGTTATGAATGTCAACATGACAGTATGCAAACATATGGTATGGTTCTGACAGTGTCAAGTGAACAAGGAAAAGATAATCATCAGTAAAATTGGTACTGCCATTTTACCGAATATTACAGGATTCATTAAGATAGCAACACTGGAGTTCAGTATGTTAAAGTTAAGATAAAATTGTACCTGTGTTTGCGACTGTTGTTATTGTGCTTTATCCTATATTATATATATGCCAAGAACACGCACCTGCTAAGCACTGTATTATTTAACAAAATTCCCCTAGATTTTTTTTTTACGTTATCTATTCTTCCAGAGATAAACACCAGTATCCATTGAAATTTATTGAGTCCTTGGAAAAAACTAGTAATTTTTGTCTCTTTTTAGCAACTAAAATGAATATGCGTAAAAGAGACAAAACCTATTAACAACAAAACACAAGTCAAGTAAAAGAGACAAAACTAAAGTCGTTGCTTAAAATTTTTCTTTACTTTTATTATTGTAAATATACATACGAAAGTTGTTTCATTTGTACAAAACTACTAGGTAAGTAGGTAGTAACTTTAGAAACAAAACTACTTACGGGAGTTGGTGTTAGCGATGTCATTGATTTCATTGGGATCCAACCACACCTTTTTTTTACCACATCTCATAACAGAGGCTGCAAGCCTCTTCTGCAGTTTTAACGAACTGGAATAAAATATCACATTATAGTAAGCCACATGGTGTACATCGGCTAAACAAACGGGTGAATTTTACACTATAACACGCCGGTTTCAAAATAAAATTATATGCCATTGTAAGTAATAATTATATCTTCAATTTTCATATAAGAAATATTTATTATTATTGGTATTTGTTAAAAATAATATATAAAAACTAACCTCATCCTGACACGATGAGATCAACGCACACGAAAGAAAGAAAATGGCGGTGGTAGCAGTGTGACCAGATTATATTTTACAAAAATACCGTGGCTATGTCAAAATAATACTGAAATATACTGGGGCCTGACCAAAGAACACGATCGCCAATCGAATCGCCGCATCGATCTATAAAAATGTATAGGAATTTTACTCTATGGGTAGAGCTTGATCGCCGAGAAACGTCAAATCCCATACATTTGGCTTTCGATGGGTATTTCGATTCGATTATCGATTGGCTCTTTGACCAATAAAAATAACTTTTTTTTTTGCTGAAAACTAAACTTTGTGTTCGGATGGAAGTATAAAATGAAATAGGTAAATTCAAAAAAAGTAAAAAAACGCATTAGATATTACGAAAAAAAAATGAGTTTTTTTTTTTATTATTAACAGAGTCTGCGTTTCACTGAGGTCAAACCTTCCTAGAACTCTGTGGGTCAAATGCACTCTTGCTTGATGGACTATGTAAAAAGTAGACTACATTTGGCTTTCGATGGGTATTTCGATTCGATTATCGATACCAGAGAGCCAATCGACAAATGTGTGGGATTTGACGTTTCTCGTCGATCAGGCTCTACCCATAGAGTAAATTTCCTATACATTTTTATCGATCGATGCGGCGATTAGATTGGCGATCGTGTTCTTTGGTCCTAGGTCATTTGAAGGTTTTTACATCTATATGGGCAGTAGTAACGAGAACGGACAGTCGATCTATTGAAGTTATAGAGACCTTCCTCTCACCTAAAAATAATTGTAACTTATCGTAAAAACAAGAAGAAAGAAGAAAATAAAATTAACTTACTTATAAGCAATAATTATATTAGTCTATTCGATACTATATTAAGTAACTCATACAAAACAAGTAGTACCTACTTAAATATTATGTGTATGCGGACAAGTAAAACAAGCGTTCGTATCACATTTGGAAACGAATTTTAGTCTTCAAATAACAGGAGTAACCATGAAGATTAAAATTGGCCCTTTACTTATTTATTTAACTGAAATCATTAAAACCAGTCCCTGTTTATTATAAAATTTTATTTATTATGTACCTAGTTCAATCACTTTTCAATTTGAAGGGAAAATGGCTAGTTTTCTATCGGTAGAGGAAGCTCGCCTCCGAGAAGTTCTATCGGCGTAGGCCTGCCACTCGGTGGCCGTACAAGCAGTGGAGCAATGCCGCGAAGGTGCTTGAACGGTCTATTTTACGCCCTATCGAGTCATTCGATCTTCACGTCATCGCTGATCGTTTTATTGCGCACGAACCACGGGGCCATACGCAGAGAGATGTTCTGCTGACGCTGGAGCCGAGTTTTGTTCGTGGCCGACAGTAACTGGTGCCACGCTGGGGCCGCATAGCTGAGTTGAGGACGGATGAAGGTTTTGTAGACCGACATTTTTACCCGGAGTGGGAGTTTAGATTTGAGAACCGGACGGAGCATCGAACACGCAGCCTTGGCTCTGTTAACAGCTTCAGTTGCCATAGGGCCTATGCTCAACGATCGGTCAATTATGCACTCCAGGTACTTGACAGAGCCGGTCCATTGTACCTCCTGTCCCCTGAGTTTCAGTTTGGGTGGAATGTGACGGACACGACCAATAGGGCGGACGTTTTTCCAACATTAACAGACATCCGCCTCCTGTCGAGCCAGGAAGGGAGGACATCCAGCATCCTCTGCATCTTCTCGGCGGCTACTCTCTCCTGCCAAGGTGTTCGGAGAGAGTCGGGATGTCATTGGTGAATATTGCGTACAGTGTTGGTGATAGGCAGCTCCCCTGCGGACGCCTGCATGGATAGAGTGCTCCGCGGAGACTTTTCCCTCCACGGCCACGTGAAAGTGGCGGTTGCACAGAAACGATGAAAGCAACCACGAGGCCAGAGGGGCATAGGCGAGTTGAGTAATTTGAAAACCAGGCCGGAGTACCAAACGCGGTCGAAGGCCTTGTCGATATCGAGAAAGACCGCGACCGTAGACCGGCCTTCATTCAACTCACTCGCCATTTGATGCAGCACTCGGACCAGTTGGAGCGTGGTACTATATCCCTCACGGAAGCCGAATTGCTCAGTTCGAATCTTGACGTAGCTTTTCAGTCTCCGGAGGAACATCCGCTCGAACAGCTTGGCCGGGTGCGGAAGCAGGGTTATAGGCCAGTAGTTGCTTGGCTGACGTTTGTCCTTGCCGGGCTTCGGCAGCATGATGACTTTTCCCTGCTTCCAAGCGCTGGGAAAGTGTCCGGTTCGGAGTACCCCGTTGCAGAGCCGTGTAAAGGCCACGATTGCCTTGCGTGGGAGCTGCGATAGCATTACATTGGTAATCCCGTCCGGTCCCGGGGCCTTTTTAGGCTTTAGACCGAGCGCTGTATGCTCCACCTCCGCTGGTGATACGAAAAAGTGTCCCGGGGTGATTTCGGCTCTGGTTTGGGACCATTCAAAAATTGTCGCACTGTACGCTCTATTCGACCATCCCATTCCGGGTCGCCGATGGGGTAAGACTTGAATTGAGTTCTTAAGTGATTCCCCAGGATATTAGCTCTATCCTGGGGGGAATAGTGTTTCTTACCGTCTCTGCCGACCAACGGGTAGATCGGTTGGGGCAATCGGGTCAGAATCTGGGTGAGGCGGTACAATACAAGGCATATTTATTTAGGTATATTTTTTCCATTATCTCCCCCGGAAGGCGGCGATATCGGCGGAGAGCTCTTCAGCGATTCTGTTGAGCGCATTCTGTTCCGGCTTGACGTTGGGGTCGCCTTGCGGTCCGATTCACTACAAAATCGATGTCAGCGCTGTCAGCACCGGTCCGTATGAGCGTAAGCGCGCTAACGATAGATGATTTGACAAGTTTTGTATCGATCCGCCAAAAAATTGTATGGTCCAGATCCGATCCAAAAATCGTCGGATCGCTCTCTTTTAAATCTTTTAGAAAATCGGATCGGAACATCCCTAATTTCATTTACCTCACGGTCCGAATGGAGATTACACCGCTGTCAGCGCTGACGTTCATAATCACCGGTCCGATTCAAAAAGCGCGATGTAATCACTCACGGTGCTGTTAGCGTGCTAATGAATCGGACCAGTGTTTAAGCGCGCTCACAAGAACCTCTCTTGTATCTCCCTCTATCTTACAGCTAAAACATACGCTCTTCTCACTCTGTTTTAATGTCAAATAAAATGCCGTAACAAATTAATGAATTTTAATGTATTTTGTTTAATTGTTTACATAAATACCAAAATAAATTAGAACATAACACTTTTAACTATCTACTTAATAATTATTTTAGGAATTTTATTACTTTCCTCAAAATCATGTTTCTAGATAAATGTCATTCTGACAGCGCTCACAGCGATTTCACCCAGAAGCAAAATCACTGTAAGTCCAATATGGCGTCTGTAATGACGTCACTATCTATGTCAGCTATCGTTAGCGCGCTTACGCCCAATCGGACCGGTGATGACAGCGCTGACATCGATTTTGGCGTGAATCAGACCGCAAGGTTAATAATATAATAAGTCCGTCAGTCGTGCTAGTCGTGGGTCGTTACGTGTTTTCATCGTAACATAACTGCTACGTTATTTTTTGTTAATAACCCGTTATGTAACTATTTATTTTTGTAAACAGTTACATAACGGGTTTTTTTTTTGTATTAAGATTTTATATTTTTTTTTTGTATTTTTAAAATATAAAAAAATGAATTCACTACAACAGCAGTGAGAACTATAAAACTTATCTACTTGTACTATTATTTCTTCTAAAAGACACGTAAAAAGCATAATAAAAATATGAAAAAAAAAGTTCAGAAGCGGGGAATGAACTGGCGCTCTGTAGTTTTGAAGTTATGTAGATAGAATCATGCGATTCAATCTTTATTTAAAAACAATATCATAATTTAAAATTTTCAAACTTATGTGCCAGTTCATTCCCCGTATTCTGCACTTTTTTTTTTATATTTTAATTATGCTTTTTACCTGTCTTTTTATTTTAATCAATTTTTAACTTTAACGTCCAAAAGACAAATAAAGTTTTATTAACCACAACATACTTATATTCTGCAGTATTTAATTTATTAGCGCCATCTCTCAGTAGTAGTTGTTATAAATTGGTTTACTTAGTTCATTATTTCACCGCTTTGCGCTATGTCGCTGCTCGCTTCTCTACGACATTCCACAACGTTGTGGTTGAAACGGAACGAATGTACTATCTATATGGATACCACTTTGAAACGGATTGTAACGATCAAAACTCTTGTAACGAGGTGGTTATTGGTATTTCACGTGATTGTGATATTTAGTGATTTATTTTATAGTAGTTTTTTCGTGATTGGTTCCATATTCGTTCTAAGGTTTTTGTCGTTGTGTTTTTTTTGAGATTTTGTTGTTATCCAAGTTTTATCTTATTTTTTTGTATCGGTTTTTAAAATGATGTCGTTGCTCCCCGACGATGTGATTATTGGTGTTCACGTTATTGCGGTGATGGATATACATCTGCCTCGTTCATTTTAAATAAATAAAAAATATTATACTATTTGTTTATTATTATTTTGATTTTGGACTCATAGTTATGGTATTAATGTAATATTGCGAAATGTCATGTTAAAACGTTATTTTATTATAACTTAATAAACCCTGGCCCTAGACCCACAGTGTTTACTATGTACTTAAACGATAGGTATCGATGATATCTAGCCAATAAAATTTTTTGCTTTATTAAAGGATTTTTGACCTTATTGACAATTGCATTTTTTGGTAGAATTGCAAAAAAAAACACTTTTATTTTCCATAAGCGTGAGACTTGACGAGCAATGTTTAACGTTTAATTTGTTTGTTTGAATTTTATAGTAAGGTCGCGAACGTACGAATTATTTGCCGTGGAGTTCTTTACTCTCAAACAACTCTCAAAAAAACATTGTTTTATTTATTATTCACTATATCAGCAGTCAGAACTATAAAACTTATCTACATTGTACAATTATTTCTTCTGGGACTTATCTAACAAGTTTTCTATCTAATTGAGATTTTTTTATGGCGACATGATTTTATTCTATCTAAATAACTTAAAAGCCACAGAACGCCAGTTCCACCTTCTGCACTTTATTTTTTTTATTTTGATCTTTTTATTTTAATCAATTTTTAACTTTAACATCCAACAGACAAATAAAGTTTTATTGACCACAACCTACTTATATTCTGCATTATCAAATATTAATAAATTTTTATTAGCGCCATCTCTCTGTAGTAGTTGTTTTAAATTGGTTTTTTCATCGCTTTGCGCTATGTCGCTGCTTGCTTCTATTCCCGCCGACATTACCTATCTATATGGATATTACTGTTGAAACGCTTGAAACGGTTGTAACTTGTAACGATGGAAACTCTTGTAAACTGTATTTAGTGATTTTTGTTAAAGTAGTTTTTTGGTGATTGGTTGCACATTCGTTCTAAGGTTTTTGTCGTTGTTTTTTTCGAGTTTTTGTTGTTATCCTCATTTTAGTTTCTTTTTTTTTGTATCGGTTTTTAAAATATCGTCGTTGCACTCCGACGAGGTGGTTATTGATGTTCACGCTATTGCGGTGATTAGTTGCCCTACGTTCCGCGACGCATACTAGCGCATTTTTTCTAGGATTTTTGTAGTTGTATTTAAAAAAAAAAGTTATCTTGTTTTAGTTTTTTTATTTATTTTGTTTTTGAACTCATAGTTATGGTATTGATGTAATCTGGCGAAATGTCATGTCAAAACGTTTTTGTACTATAACTTATTAACCCCTGGTCCTAGACCCAAAGTGTGTGTGTACTTAAATTTCAGCTTTGTTAAAGGATTTTCGACCTAATTGACAATCGCATTTTTTTTGGTAGAATTCGATGGTATGCTATCTAATAAGTCGAATGAAATAAAAAAAAGGTACTCGATAAATGTCATTATGGTCGAAAATGTTTTTTCAATATATATCGTCAACCGTCGGTAGTAAGCCTATCGTGTTTGTACTCTAATAAAAGGAAATAATGAGATCTAACCCTTTTAATACTCAAAAATCAATATTATGTGTTTTTTTCTTAATTACGTTTTTTAATTAAATGTTTATTACAAATATAATAACCGTTATTAGTTATTTAATAAATAACGACTTTATTGTAACTATCTACGTTACGTAATGCTCACCTCTAGGAGGTAGTGTTTATATTTCAGTTTCGTGGTTTTTGGACTTTTTTTTTTTTTTACTCTACACTCACTTTTATTTTACAAAAATAATGAAACTTGATTAGTTTATTTAATTTGATTTGCTTAAGTAGGTATTAGGTCTACTATTGATCAGTGTAATGATATAATTTACTGCCTTGTGTTTGGATTAATTATTAAATAAAATCACTCATTTTAGTAAAGAATTTTTCATTTATCAAGCAAGATCTTGTTCACTGGCACGCAGTAATATATATATTATTAATCTATGCAGTAATTAATAACAGCAGCAAGCAGTTGACCTCGTTTCTAAAACTATAATTATTAACAAGGAATAATGTATAACAACGCAACAGTGAAAGTAAACCCTGATCTTCAGAAAGAAAGAAATACTTGCACCTTCAATATTACAGAATTAACAAATTTAAATGATGGTGGTAAAGATAAAACTTTGGAACGTCACAAAAGAGGTATATTCTCATACCTATAGGTATTTTTTCTAAAAACAATCAGGTTAAAGGTTAAATTTTGCAAGTTATAAAGAGCCTTCATGTCAGAAATTTAATATTAGTTGTTATTTATTTGCAGTTACTTGTTTGCTTTAAAATGGATTAAAACTATGTTTTTATATTATTAAAGTTGTCAAAATATTTTAGTATAATAAAAACAGATATAATGCCATTAGGCTTTGTGTATCAGTAATCCAATAGGTATCCAATCCAATAATTAATATTCATAAACATAATATTATGTTCATAACAGCCGCGCATTGCATAGAAATGCAAGTGCAGCGCTGTTTGTGGAGGTGCACTCTGTTCATCCAGCATGTTCTTGTTTTTAGTACATTTGTTGGAATAGTCCTAACTACAGTGTGCAGAATTATTTTCTAAACATTCCGCGTGTTCCTGCTTAGACACATCTTTACAATCTCAGTTTCTTTTGGTAAAAAAATGCATAAAGCCTCAAAACAACTTATACTTTAAAACAGCGGAATTAAAACTAGAACATGAATTGAGACGATGTTTGCATTTCTTCATTAAGTAATATATTTGTTTACAGAGGATTCAGTACTGAGTGTAGGATTGCACAAAGTCAATGTCCCCATAGACTACTTGAGCCACAAAGAGAAGTATGAGCTGGCTATTGAAAAAGCTTGCAAGCTGTTTCAACTTATTAGGACCATGCAGGAGGAAGAAAACACTGGCATGGAAAACTATAGGTTTGTATGTCAGATTATCTATACTAATATTATAAAGCTGAAGAGTTTGTTTGATTGGTTAAACGCACTAATCTCAGGAAGTACTGGTTTGAATTTAATAAATCTTTTAGTGTTGGATAGTCTATTTATATAGGAAGGCTATAGGCATAACATCACGCTACAACATCTACATCAATAGGAGCGGAGTAACAATGAAAAATGTTGCAGACATACGGAAAAAAAAATCTTTTTCCATTTGTCTTGTGTATTTACTATAATTGTATATTTGTAAGCCAAACGGCGGAACATAGCGAACTGTAAATAACAATAACAACTACTTTATATATTTCCTTTGTTCACAAATAAAGATCATTTCACTGCGTAAATGGAAGTTCAGCGATCAGTGAAGTGAAGGATAGTTTTTAAATAAAAAACCAGTTAGTTTAGTATGATCATAAGCAAAACTTCTGTCTGACTTTATCCATGATGTAAATAAAATTTGATCAACTATGTTTAGCCTTTTGAACAATGCAGTAACTTAAAGCCATTTTTATCAATATTCTATTATTACTAGTAAATTTACTTCAAAACATACTTGTATCTATTAGATATAATCTAACCATTATAATTAGTATTTTATGATACAGTTTGCCAAGTGCTTGCTGCTTGTGGCAACAAAGTAGAGTTATAGGATCAACACGCCTTTTAACTGTTTTCAGTCTAACCAAATACAATATCACCTGTATATTGAGACATTTCCTCAACTCTAAATGAATTTTTGTCAAAAAGTCACTATCTATGGAACATGGGTTAGGTCTCAAGGTACTTTAACTTGATAAGTTACTTATATAAGAAAATCCTTAAATAGAAAGCATTTTGAACTGATTGATATGCCATCATAAAGGAAATTTTGAGTTAAAAAGTGGTCTAAAGGAATGTGGTATAAGAATGTGTCAGTGCCGCATCACCTGTCTTAGAAAAGCCTTTTACAGCTAAAAGATTTTTAAAGTTATACCTACAGAAAAGAAAAAATCAACTAACAACAAGTATGTTTGTATGGGGTGTCAATATACCATTCTTCTTATAGGATTTAGTGATAAAATAATTCTGTCTCCATATTTACTTTAATGAATGTATTTTAGAGAGGTGCTTGGAGGTTACCTAGGCTCAGCTATCTTAAGAGATGGGTCGCCACTGACTTTGCACTATGTTATGTTTATACCAACCATTATGGGGCAAGGAACAGTAGAACAACAAGCTTATTGGATTGGCCGAGCATGGACTTGCAGCATCATTGGAACTTATGCACAGGTTATAAACAATTTATCCTTCTAAAATGTCAAATCCCATACCTATTTTTATAAACCCCTCTGTGGTTTAGTGGTTACACCGTTGGTAATGTATATATAGGTTGTGGGTTTGATTTCCACTCATGAAAATAAGATTAGTATTTTTTATTTTATAGTTTTTCATGGTCTGTGTATGTTAATTTTATATAAAAATAATTTATTTTGTATATAATTTGTGTGTATGTCACTGAACTTGTTCTAAATAGTTGGAGCAATTTTTTTGTGATTTTATGTGGATTCTAAGAATATGTTCACAATAGAACCAGGTAGGTGGCGTTGCAATTGAGTTTTTTGTTTTATTTTTTGCTTTGCTTTGGGTAACTGCAAATCAATGACGAAACAAAATGATGACTGAAAATGTAAACTTAATTTCAAATGTCCCTGCTAATAGCAAGCAAGTTAAAGTTCAGGCAGGACAATGTCTGTCAGGTCTGCTAGTAAAATACAATAATGTGTATTAGTATAGTTCCTGGTAAACATAGTACTAGTGACTATTTTGGTGAGGTGGCGTATGAAAGTAGCGTCCCCGACTACTGGGACTTCACCTCCAGAGATACCTGAACTAACGTCTGGAGCATGGGTTGAAATTAATGTGTCAGAGATTGTAAGAGTGATTAGAAGCTTGAAATGCGGTAAGGCAACGGGAATTGATAAGGTACTTCCCGAAATGATCAAATATTGAGGGCACAAACTCTGCAGCGTTTTCCATTTGTTGTGCAACTCATGCTGGCATATGGGTAAGAGTGCCAGAGGACTGGAGGGGCGCGGTAATCGTCCCCTTGTATAAAGGCAAGGGGTCCAGATTAGACTGCGCCAACTACAGAGCCAGTGGACGGCATGCTATCTCCCTGCTTCAATGTCAATATTGGCGTCAAACAGGGATGTGTGATGGCCACCAGACTGTTCATCATATACCAAGACAAATCCCTGCAGAGACTGAAAGAAACCACATGTGGGATCAAAATGATAAGTTAATAATACACTATTGTATGCAGATGTTGCTATACTTATTGCATCATCTCAGCAAGAGCTTCAATCACTTGTCACAGATATGAAAGATGGATGAGCTGAAAGTGGTCTCCGAATAAATGCGGGAAAATCTAAGGTGTTAATATTAAAGAAATGAGATAACGAATGCGACAAATTATGGTTGATAATGTGAATCTAGAACAAGTGTCAGAATTTATATATCTGGGTAGTGTATTCACTAGGGAAGGCAAAAATGAAAAATACATTGAAAGGAGAGCGTATGCAGGCAATTGTGTCAATGGCGTACTGCGTTCTTTGGTGGGTTTAGTTCAAATATTACTAGCTATTCAAAATGGAGTGCTTGTCCCAACACTATTGTATGGGAGTCAGACTTGGGTATGTCAGGAGAAGAACGAAAGTAGAATTAATTCTGTAGAAATGCGCTCATTGCGACGAATATTCGTTGTTAAAATAACAGACCGGATCCGCAATGACGTAATTCGAGAACGAGTGGGACTAAATGAGTATAGGCATAAAACAGAGGTAGGGCATGCTCAAAGAATGAGTGATGAAAAAATGACGAACCAGATATATAAAAGTAAGGTGAAGGAACGTAGCCGTGGGAGACCAAGACACACTTACCATGATCAGATTGAAAAAAAAAAAAATACGGTGATTTGTGATACGGTGACGGCAATTAAAAGACTTGGAAATAGTCTTCGCGCATATACTCGTATGCGAATAGTTATGACTGTGGACGAGAAAAAAGAATAATATAGAAACAAGTGCTGCTCGGTTATCTCTGCCTACCACGTAAGGGGCCTGGCGTGAAGATAAATAATAATAATAAAGATATAGATGATGTATCATCACGGATGTCTTCGCTCGACGCTCGAGACCGTCTAGACGCTTCATGGTATCCAGCAATGCGGTTCATCCATTAGTCCTATCTCGTCATAGCTGATGGTATTTTGAATTTATTGTGATCTTTTATAATGCAATTCTACTACTAAATTACAATTTTTAAAATGTTCAATTGATAAATTATTCACCCCGATAACACATAATTAAGTATTTGATCATCAATCCAAGTACCATAATATCTTCACCCATATATTTGAAAACAGTAATAATATTAGTACAAAGTTCAGTAAGTTTATCATAATTTTGATAATGCACTTATAGTTGTATTTATAAAACCTACTCAAACTCAATATTCACTTAGTAGGTATATCTCAACTCTGTTCACCAGATATTAAAAAAAGAAAGGATGAGAGACTTTAGTGGATATAGTATTTGATTTAGATCCATAAATGAATACTTATTGTCACCTATTATTATGACTTAAAAAACTGTCAAGTGACCAGTTTTAGTCTGTGGGTTCACCGGTTTTCGGGAAACTACTGCATCGATTTCTTGTCGAGGTGGTAGTATTTTTTTCAGGGTGGGCGTTCGAAATGGGTGGTTAAATTGATGATAAGCAACGAGTATGTTAAAATATACTCGTAATGCAATTCCTCTCTGTCGCCGCCCATTTCGTAATCGCATCATTTAGGCGGTATAGTGGGAGCAATCCATGCTGTTTAACGACGTTATTGATCGAGCTCATTCATGGATTTTGTACGTCTACTCCCAACCAGGAAGATACAAAGTAACATGCCGTGCTCCAATAAAAAATAAATAAAGAACATTATAACTAATGTTTATAATAACTATAAATTAACATTTAATATGGATTATTTTAACTGTGGTAGAAATACAATGGGGTAGATAATAAGGAGTGCGTTAAACCTAAGCATCTGAGAGTTCATTATAAGGTCTTCTTTAGCGAAGTATAAGAATGCCTGTTTTATTGCGATGATGAGAAAGTTTTTATTAGATTGGATATAAAAAATGTGCCTTTTTAATACACAATTTCTTGCGTTTGAACATTTTGAAAATATTGGAATGTCAATTATATAATAGTATCAACTTCTAAAGAATAAATTTAACTTTCAACTAAAAGCTTATAATGTCCCCTTTATATCTTTAACCTGTGCTAAAACTATTTTAAAATATTTAAAATTCTTTAAATAGAGAGAATTATTTGCTTTGATATTTTTTCAGACTGAACTAGGACATGGTACCTTTATAAGAGGACTTGAGACTACTGCTACTTACGACCCGTCTACCAAAGAGTTTATTCTTAATAGTCCTACACTGACGTCATACAAATGGTGGCCTGGTGGATGTGAGTATTGAGATACATACAAATATCTTTTTTTACCCGTAATCGTCAAATATAGTAACTTCATTACTTACACATTATAGTATTTTTAACATTTATTAAGAATAATAATTAACTGAATAGTAAACGTTAAAAAAACTCACACTAAGACCTCTGATTCTCAATACACAAAACTGAGATGCGGCTTCGCCTCGCCCAATAGCAATCTCGGGACCTGATTTTCATTGACCATACCTGCCCCCGTACCATAGTGCCCAAGATAGTGTTATAAAATAGTAGGATACGAGTATTACGTCAAAATGTAACAACTTTGTCTTGAAAACAATTGAATTTTCACTGTCAAAGGTTTTTTAACAGTCATCTTGCTCCCAATGTATTCATATATATACCTATATATATAGAAACAACATTCAATCAGTATCTACCCGACCACCAATGACCTTTGGTGTCCGCTCTTTTAAAATTAAAATTAGATGACAAAGCACATAATTGGTGCAATAGGTATCGTCACTTAAAGTTTACAGTAATCACGTTCCTTAAGCTAATTATGATCATAGATTAACTTGATTTATGTTCTAGAAAGTGGAAGGTATACATATTTGAACCTTTTTAACTGAACCTAAAAATATTTTTTACATTATATCTTTTTGGATGTATGTGGGTTAACATGGTCTAACTACCTATACCGACCATTTCAATATCAGACATGGACCGTGCAGAGTCTATCCATGCCTCTGCTCTAATTAGATTGTTGGTTGTCGGAGAAAATTTTCTCCGTATTACAATTCAACACAACAAAATTAACAGTTGGGTATACTAATCTGTTTTGTTGTTATGAAATTATACTTAGATTAGATAAATGGAATTTGATTAATTAATTCCAAAATAACTTCGTGATAATTTAAATATTTTATACTTAAGTAATAACAAACAAGACAAATTAAGACAGGTATAATCATAACTTCACCTCCACCTTCGTTAAGTTAAGGTCATATTTAAATAGTTATTTTTTGCTACTCAGACAAGGTTATTTGAGGACATCATTATCATCATTGTGCAGTTCACTGCTGGTCATATGCAAGTTATTTTTGAGTTGTCGTAGGAAACATGGTATTCTTCCACATCTTCACTCAGTCGACTTTGTAGGTCGTCATGTCGTTACTATATCTAGCTTGGTAAAAGCACTACACTATCATTAGATTTTTTAAAGAATTTACTTGCTTTGCCTGTCTGATCTGCAGCAAACTGCCACCCTTTACTATGTTTACATATATCTTTAGTTACCTGTAAAGTGTAAGTGCCTCTGTTGTCTAGTAGTTGCGCATTTGCCGTTGTATGCTGAGGTCGTGGGTCCTATTCCCACTCATGGCAAAACAATTTTAGTATGTTTTTCTGTACAGTTCGCCATGGTCTGATTGTTTATAAAATATAATATGTATTAGAATTGTTGATACCCATAGTGCATGCCTAGAGCTTCGTTTGTGACAATACGTGTAAAAATGTTTTACATATTGTTATTATGTAGGTATACCGTATGAATACCAAGCATAGCCTGGGATCATTAATGTAATTAATATAAGTATATACTTAATATTAAAAAAAATACTGTACAAAATTAAAAGTGGTTGTAATTTCGCCTCTGTGTATAAATTTTGTAATTCACCAATTTAACCACTATTATAATAGGCATGGGACATGGAAATATAACACAATATCAGAATTCTGTCAATATCTGCAGATATTATTTTTAACGGTAGCCGTTAACAATGAGGTGGGATTAAAACCCCTCCGCTGGTTAATAAAAAAAATATTGGAACAGGGCATGTGACTTATCTACCTTATGACAAAATCCATAGATCGCAACGATCACTACATTGTTGTTTAACAAATATTGATCACTCCCACTGTGCCGCCTAAATAATGAGGTTACAAAAGGGCGACGAAAAAGCCGTATTTGCATTACGAGTCTATTTTAATATCCTCGCTGCTCTATTGTCGAATTAACCGCCCGTTTCGTAGCCGCACCAAGAAAGTAAACGACCACTCCGACAAGAATTCGATGCAGTAAACTAAATTATAATATCATAATTTTAGTGGCCCACACCGCTAACTATAGCGTAGTAGTCGCCCAGCTGTACACCAAGGGACAATGCCACGGTATCCACCCCTTCATAGTTCAATTGAGAGACGAAGAAACCCATATGCCCTTGCCAGGCATCAAGATCGGGGAAATTGGGGCTAAGTTAGGCATGAACGGCACTAACAACGGATTCTTGGGCTTCGATCAAGTGAGAATACCAAGAGACTATATGCTGATGAAGAATTCTAAGGTTTTAGAGGTGAGTTTGGATTTTGTTACTGTGTGTTTCGTACTTGAAATTTTTCGTACCTTTTTTATTGAAGAAGATGCAAGGTTGTATGTTGACTTTGTATCTATCTAAAGATACGCATAACTGTACAAAGTTCATGAACGGTTTCATTCAATATACTGCTTAACGTATTTCGTCTCTGGTCCAATTTGCTTTCAGTCGAATACGGGCGCATATACGCGTTTATTTCTATATAATATAATTTGAACCGATTGGTATACATACAGCCGAATACAGTGCTCTTCAAAATACTAATATACATAAGACGCTCCTCTTAATTACCTAACGACAAGCTTTAAAATTGCTATTTTGGCAATAATTTATGTATTGAAAATATAAATATAGTTTTTTTTTTTTTTGCCTTTAGGATGGAACCTATGTAAGGTCGCCGAGCTCTAAGCTGACGTATGGCACCATGATGTTTGTCCGCGTGGTCATAGTTCAGGACATGTGCAGCTACATGGCAAAAGCTGTTACTATCGCTGCGAGATATTCTGCCGTTAGAAGACAATCTCAACCTAAACCTAAGTGAGTACATCCATACTAATATTATAAATGCGAAAGTAACTCTGTCCGTCTGTTACCTTTTAGGTAGGAAAAGTTAAAAAGACACCAAATACAAATAAATCGTCTATGAAGCAATATTGGTGTATTAAAATGACATAAAACTGATTACTACTATTTATATTTACTTTTTGAGGATTTTTTCTTTATCATTTGGGTAGGTAAGAAACTTACTAAAATGTCTTATGTGGGACCTAAATATTACATTCGAATTCAGTTCGTGCAGAATAGGTGTTATATGAGAAAGTCTTATTACAGAATTAATTAATTATCTCAGCAACCATTTTAGATAGAAACTTGATATTTGAAATATTAAAGCAACACAAAAATATGTTTTTAAACTTATTAATGTGTGCAAATCCGCGAGCAAAAGTTGAAGGATAACAGAATTCTATGGCAATGAACATGTTTTAATATTTCGCGATTTTATACCATAAGGCAATTTCGTATATTATTCATACTTTCGTGGCCTAAACCTATATTACATTTTATCACCAAAAAAAAAAATTAAAATACAGGGCATTTGTTTGCCTTATAGAAGAATGGTTTAATTTATTTTTATGCTTACTATTACGGGTGCCTTACGGCGTCCGAGACCACCTAGACCTAGGCCTTTGGACCCAGCAACAGGGTTTATTTCCCACCTAGTCGTAGCCGACAGCTTAACGTGCTCTCCAAAGCACTATAGTGGTGTTGTCAAACAAATGTACATATTTTTTAAATTAATAACTCAATGGTTCATATCGGGATTCGAACTCTGGACCTATAAACTGTAGTGTTTTTAAGTCTGAGGTCTAACCAACTCGGCCGCCACGTATATGTAAATTGTTTATTATTGTCAATTTATAATAATACAATAATCCTAATACCTACCATCGGCGATGAATGCGGGCTGAATGAGGACGGGTTAATGCTAAGGCCCTCTGCTGGGCACCCTGAGGCCGTTTAAATGGTTCTTGGGGGCATAAAAAGGCACCCGTGATGGTATTTTTTATAATAATAAAAATAATGATTGTGTTGCACGATGTAAGACCATCGGTAATCTAGCCAAGATCAAAAATATACCTATTAGACATAAATTGGTTTCAGTGAGCCGGAACCTCAGATCATGGACTACCTGACTCAGCAGCACAAGTTGTTCATCGGCATAGCGTCGGTGTACGCTTTCCGACTCAATGCCAACTGGATCTGGGACATGTACAACAATGTCACGGCCGAGCTGGAGGCGGGGGATATGGATAGATTGCCGGAGGTATGATATAATTAAAATCTCTCATTATCTATAGCAGTTATAATAATAATAATATGTAGGACAATTTACACAAATTCACAAACTAAGCTCTAGGCTTGTACTATGTGTACCAGAAACAATGATATAATACATATTATATTTTTATAAACACCCAGACCATAACAAACTGTACAGAAAAATGTACTAATATTTATTTGCCATGGGTGGGAATAGAACCCACGACCTCCGGATTTAACGTCAAAGGCGCAACCACTAGTCTACGGAGACTGGACTTATGGCCTACAGTTTCATTTCTGTTAAATTTTAACCGAACAATGTAGGCACTTTATAAGTTTCACGTTATTTGTGCACATACCTCTGGGTGTGATTACAAAGTCACAAGAGAGAGACGCTGTAGGTAGAGCACGAATGTCTGATACTTAATAAATAAGATCCGAAATGGATCGGTTTTTATTTTAAATATAAAACATTTATGTATTACAGAGATTAAATTTGGCCCGCACTTATATCCTGGCAAAATGTGTGGCACTTCACTGGTGGAATATTTTTAACCACAAGCCACTTGATTGATTTTCAATGATGGCATTGTTCTATTAACTAATGTCAAAAGTAAACAGCCTTCATTGTACAATGTCCTACCAGTTAACTTATAACATCAAAAGATTTCCCTAACACAGGTATAACTTTTGACCCCCCGGTGTTATAATTTAGACTTCTTTGTTTGTATGTCTCACGTAGCTTCGGTCGAAATATTTGTCAGATTTGTTAAAGCGTTATATTTATTGTTTTGTTAGCTGCACGCGCTGTCATGCTGCTTGAAAGCGGTGAGCACGGCGGACGCGGCGGGCTGTGTGGAGCGGTGCCGCCTGTCGTGCGGCGGGCACGGCTACATGCAGAGCTCCGGCCTGCCGCTCACCTACGGCCACGTGACCGCCGCCTGCACCTACGAGGGAGAGAACACCGTGCTGCTGCTGCAGACCGCCAGGTATGCCATGCTGCCTAAAACTGTGATACAGCGGACCCAGCATTCCATTAACCTGTACGATCTCTCAGGAAAAAGAAAGAGACTGAAATATGTAATTTGTTTATATTTCATCTCTTTCATTTCCCCGAATGATGGCATGGGTAATAATTTTAGAATTTTGCAACAGCCCCTAAAAATCGACACAACTGATGACTTAGCACTTTTATTCGTTTTTTAACGGGCTTTGTTTCATTTATACATTAACCATAATTAAGTTCATTTTAATTTTGGCAAAAATATATTTTAAATAAAAAAGTATATAAGTTTACAAATTAATTTTAATATAGATCTCTACTTTCTATATAGATGTTTATAAAATTGTATAGTATTCTAGCCGAACCAGTCTCTGCTTCGGCTAGAATACTATTAAACGTCAGAATACTATTAAACGTCCCAACATCCCACACATTGATTTCTAGCCTCTAACATGATTTGCCTCTCTCACTGTCCTACAAAATTATTGGATATTGAGACTTTTTTTCTGGATTTATCTTTACTATTCTTTCATTATTATTAATACTCATTTTCCTTACCTATTCAGATACCTAGTAAAAGCATGGCAACAAGCAGTTGCGGGGAATGCCCTGACCCCGACCGTGGCGTACCTGTCGCAAGCCCTGAGCGCCCGCCGGCACCCGTGGGACAACTCTGTGCCCGCCATCCTCAGAGCCTTCCAACAAGTAGCAACTGGGTAATTTATGTTATTATTATTATTTATTAATATCAAGTGAAGGATGAAAATTGGAATTCTACGATAAAATGAGTACCGCCATTTTATCGAAGGGTAATGGATTGTTTGAGATAATACAAACACCGAGATCACTGCGTTAATGCTACACTTCTCACACTTAATATCATTATATGAATGCATATTCTAAAAAATTAGTACACTTTTGCACAATAATTAATATAAATAATATTCAATATAAATAAATTTCAAAAATGTAACTAAAACACGCGTCTACAGTCTTCGGGCTATGCTCAAAGAATTCCACATTATGTTATATGTACACAATTATTTATAATAATAACAGCCTCCGTAGACTAGTGGTTGCGCCTTTGGCGTTGTATCCGGAGGTCGTGGGTTCGATTCCCACCGATGCAAAAGAATATTAGTATGTTTTTTCTGTACAGTTTGTCTGGATGTTTATAAAAATATAATATGTATTATATCGTTGCTTCTGGTACACATAGTACAAGCCTAAGCTTAGTTTTTGAGCAGAGCAATATATTATTATTATATGTAGGACAATTTACACATTTTGCTCTGGTAATATTATATTTTATAAACAGCCAAACCATAACAAAAAAACCTACTAATATTTTTTGCCATGGGAATCGAACCCACGACCTCCGGATACAACGCCAAAGGCGCAACCACTAGTCTACGAAGGCTGTCATTTATAATTATTACCCACTTCCAAACGAGGAGGTATTCAATACGACCCGTATATATATTTCTTGAAGTTGCTTATCTAACATTTTTTTTATATTTTATTATTCATTTTATATTTCTATTATTTTTGTATTTGTCTTGTGTAAGATATTTTTGTTTTTGTGTCATAATTTGTGGATGCTATTTTGGTTTTTATTATTCTAATATGATTGTTAATTTGATTGTATTCTGTATGTATCCCTACTAACAATTAAATAAATAAAATATTTGTTTTCTTTGCTTAAGATTTCACTTTTAACCATGTAGGCAAAAAGTTAAATTGTACAACTTTCTTATTAAAAAAAAAGTGTATTGATTGAGCTTTATCTTTTATTTTTACGTGCTGTATGCTTAAAATCCTAACATAATATTAATTACTCTTTGACAGAATACACAATCTTTATTATTGTTTAGTATGTTTACTATTTTAATATTTAATTTAATTTTAGTGTATTTTTTGTAGTTTATCTATAGCTTGTTAATAAACTTTATGTGTATAACATTGTTGTAATAATAATTATTTAATGTTTTATTAAACAGTAAAATCGGCGCGTGCGTGAGCACCATAGACAAGCGTGTTCAGAGCGGACTGTGCTATGAAGACGCTTGGAACATGACGTCAGTACAACTCACGGCCGCTGCAGAGGTAATATCTACTACATATTGAAAACTATTTGATTTTCAACAATAATGGAAGATAGGAGACTTTTCTATCCCGAAATGTGGATCCTAGGTTATATTATTCCTAAAAAACTAGGAATAATAAAACCACCGTAAGTCCTAAAATCATCTATAAAACGAACTGTTAAACATGTTCATTGCCTCCATATTGTGTTCTATGGAAGATATGAGACTTTTCTATCCCGAAATGTGGATCCTAGGTTATATTATTCCTAAAAAACTAGGAATAATAAAACCACCGTAAGTCCTAAAATCATCTATAAAACGAACTGTTAAACATGTTCATTGCCTCCATATTGTGTTCTATGGAAGATATGAGACTTTTCTATCCCGAAATGTGGATCCTAGGTTATATTATTCCTAAAAAACTAGGAATAATAAAACCACCGTAAGTCCTAAAATCATCTATAAAACGAACTGTTAAACATGTTCATTGCCTCCATATTGTGTTCTATGGAAGATATGAGACTTTTCTATCCCGAAATGTGGATCCTAGGTTATATTATTCCTAAAAAACTAGGAATAATAAAACCACCGTAAGTCCTAAAATCATCTATAAAACGAACTGTTAAACATGTTCATTGCCTCCATATTGTGTTCTATGGAAGATATGAGACTTTTCTATCCCGAAATGTGGATCCTAGGTTATATTATTCCTAAAAAACTAGGAATAATAAAACCACCGTAAGTCCTAAAATCATCTATAAAACGAACTGTTAAACATGTTCATTGCCTCCATATTGTGTTCTATGGAAGATATGAGACTTTTCTATCCCGAAATGTGGATCCTAGGTTATATTATTCCTAAAAAACTAGGAATAATAAAACCACCGTAAGTCCTAAAATCATCTATAAAACGAACTGTTAAACATGTTCATTGCCTCCATATTGTGTTCTCACTTCAACCAATCAACACTCATGTCCGGATTAATAATCGTTGCTAAGCCAGTGCTTAGTAAAGTGACAGTTGTTTCTATAATAGTCGGTGCTCCGAGCGGTGGCTCAGCGTAAAGCTTGAGCCGTTGCTCGGCTAAGCATTAGTCACGATATTCCTTTACTTAAGTCATGCTCAGCGTTAGATTCTTCATGTTAGTTTGTTATTTCTTTAGTTTCTGTTGATTACATAATTATGAAATTTCTTGTATTTAAAAAAATATTATTCCCTAGTTTTCTTTTATTTCTTGTGTATTTTATAATTTAATCATACAAAATCTATGATTTCTTCTGTGCCAGTGCAAATTATAGATTTAATATTATAAAACTTCAACAGTAGAGGGTTACCTAACACTTGGAAATGCAACTTCTCAATACTTTGAGGTTTTTTACACCAGGATTCCAAGTAATATACATATTTCAGCGAGCATTGGCTCGAGGCGTTGCTTGGCTTAGCTGCGTCAATTTACTCGACTATTATAGTGCGAAGTGGTTGCTCGGCTAAGCATCGCTTGAGTATTACTTTCGTGAGCACGACTTGAGTCAGTGCTTAGCCATGACTATTAATCCGGCAATCAATGATTGGTTATACAATATTTTTGTTCTCTCTTTTTTTTGTATAGCGGGGGCCATCATATAAATGTATTCTTTCACAGGCGCATTGTCGGGCTCAACTACTGGACACGTATCACTCGGAGACCATGAAGCAGATACAGAACGCGTCTCCCCAACTCCGGGAGGTGCTCACTCAGCTTATGGAGCTGTACGTGGTCTACTGGACCCTGGAGAGGGTCGGCGATCTGTTACGGGTTAGTATTTACTACTATCTAACTGTGGGCAGATCAGACCCATCATTTTTATCAGTATTAAATGTGTAAATTATCTATATGATAAATAACCCTTGCAACAGTATCAGATTGCTTTTTGATTTGATATATGGACTTGCTAAGGTGCACTGAAATTGTTCAATTCTAAGCAACTATGACATCACAATCACATCGAGCAATTTTCTGCGATACGAAATAACAGCCATCTTGCTCCATACAGCGCCAATTGAGGAACATTGAGTAACACAAATAAATAAGAGCAACTTGGCAACATATTGGCACTAGCAATTCAGTTTAACGGTAATAGGGATAGAAATAAAATTAACTAAAATATCAAACTGACTAGATGTTTGGAAATTTATATCAGCAACTTTGAGCAAAATTGCTCCAGGTCCCTCTATTAATTGATCCATATTTTTCAAATATTGCTTATAAATTGCCTGTGTAAGAACACCTTTTGTCAACTTGTTTTGGTAGACCTATCAGGAAAATGTTTATTATTAAATTCTAAATTGTATATCAACGCCATATCTAAGACAAAATTTGGCACATTTCTCAAATATGTAAAATGTTTAGTTTGCCTTATATTTATTTTATTACTTAAAATTATAATACTTAATAATTTATTAATTACCCATAATAATTGTAATGTAATTTTCTTTATTTCATTGGGGCTCCAAAAAAATATTTCCAGCACGCCCTAAGACGTTCTTTGAGTATTTTAGTATTTTATAAACACCCAGACCATGACCAACTAAAATATATGTATAATATTATTGTTTCTGATACATATAGTACAAGCCTAGAACTTAGTTTGTGAGCAATATGTGTGTCCTACATAAAAAAAAACATATTAATGAGTTTAAATATTTATTTGAAAAGATTTTACTTAATTATCTTTCATTTGCGACACATAGTTCCATGGGAAAAGTTGTTCGAAAGTAGAACCTTTCAAATGTATAATGAAATGTTTTAATAATATATATTTATTCAGTACACATTGATATCTGAGCGCGACATCGAGCATCTGCAGCAGTGGTATGAGGAACTGCTGACACTGCTGCGACCCAACGCCATCGGCCTCGTGGACGCCTTCGATATTAAGGATGAGGTACACTTTTTATTATGTTTGTAGTGAAAACTTATTTAGGCACATTGGGCCAAAACTTTGCGTGGAAAAGCACTGAACTCGCGTGACCGTCACGCTCGATACATACTGTGTATTTTATTTTATTGCCTTAAGGACGCGTTTACGTTTAACTGCGCTGCAAGTTTAGATTTTGAGTTCACTACTACAACCGCACGGCGCACTCACACAGAAACGCCTGCAGTTAGAGGGAAACGGTGACAAGACCAACACTACTTGATACTTTAAATATTACTATAATTTATTTTCTATTCCACCGGGTGTTTATGTTTTGCAACGTTTATCTCTCTTTATCACATGCGTTTTATTGGAGCACGACATGTGACTCTGTTTCGACCTAATGGTAAGCAAAACTACAGAGTCCATAAAGGGACAGCCAATACACTGTTGTTAAACAATAATGTTGGTCGCTCCAACTATACCGGTTTTTAAGGATGAGGTTACGGAACGTGTGGTGAATAATAAAATTACCTAAATTTATTTTAACAAAGCATGTGACAGAATACAGGTGGGATAAAATAAAAACTGTGAAATACGAAACAGATATTATTGTTAAAATATTTTTATTGTCTTAAAATGTTGGATTTAGGTAATGTGCCTTCCATTAAGCACGGAAGAAATTATGAACATACCGCTATACGAGAGATTGAGATAGTATTAAAAACAGAAATATCAAAATGTGGACTATCAATTGACAATCAATTTTCTTTTTTGGGAGCTGGTCCAGATGGTAAGTATCAATATGGAATCGTAGAAGTTAAATGTCCATCGTCTGCGTATGGAATGGACCCAGAAGAAGCAATAAAGCAGAAAAAAGTAGATTTTTGGTTATGCACATCAAACAAATATGTTGTAAACAAAAAACATAAGTGGTATTATCAAATTCAAGGACAGTTACGGATCACCGGACAAAACAAATGCATCTTTGCTATCTGGACAGGCCCTGGAAAAATAAAATTTGAATTTGTTACAAAAGATGATCAATTTTGGAAAGAGGATATGGAGACACATTTAATACAATTTTATAAAAATTGCCTCCTTCCAGAGATAATTGATTCACGATTTAACCGACACATGGATTTGAGAGCACACTCATCGCATAATCATAAAAATGTTTAAAAATAAAAAATTGACTTTGACAAAAGTTACAGCGATGTATTTGTGGGCCTGCCATAGTCACGTTACTTCGGCAGGACCACCATAAAATATTGCACTTACCATGTTAGTTCTTTCGCAGAATTTAGTTTTTGATTTTGTTAGAATTTGTTAGCTAATTTTCATTTTGCTATACCGCTTGGTTCAAAAGTTACAGCGGTGGTCCTGTTGATAAAACGTGACATCGGCAGGACCACCCTAGAAATAATGTAGTTAGGAGGTTAATTCTTTCGCAGAAATTAGTTCGATTTTGTTAACATATTTTCAATTCGGTAGACCGCTTGCTTCAAAAGTTACAGTGGTGGTCCTGCTGATGAAACGTTACTTTTAAACCAAACGGTCTAGCAAAATGAAAATAGGCTTTCAATATCTAACAAAATCGAAAACTATTTTCTGCGAAAGAATTAACCTCCTAACTACATTATTTCTAGTGTGGTCCTGCCGATGTCACGTTTTATCAACAGGATCACAGCTGTAACTTTTGAACCAAGCGGTATAGCAAAATGAAAATTAGCTAACAAATTCTAACAAAATCAAAAACTAATTTAGGCGAAAGAACTAACATGGTAAGTGCATTATTTTATGGTGGTCCTGCCGAAGTAACGTGCGTGACTATGGCAGGACCACTAATACATCGCTGTAACTTTTATCAAAGTCAATTTTTTATTTTTAAAACATTTTTATGATTATGCCATGAGTGTGCTCTCAAATCCATGTGTCGATTAAATCTTGGATCAATTATCTCTGGAAGGAGGCAATTTTTATAAAATTGTATTAAATGTGTCTCCATATCCTCTTTCCAAAATTGATCATCTTTTGTAATAAATTCAAATTTTATTTTTCCAGGGCCTGTCCAGATAGCAAAGATGCATTTGTTTTGTCCGGTGATCCGTAACTGTCCTTGAATTTGATAATACCACTTATGTTTTTTGTTTACAACATATTTGTTTGATGTGTATAACCAAAAATCTACTTTTTTCTGCTTTATTGCTTCTTCTAGGTCTGATCCATATGCAGACGATGGACAATTAACTTCTACGATTCCATATTGACACTTACCATCTGGACTAGCTCCCAAAAAAGAAAATTCTTTGTCAATTGATAGTCCACATTTTGATATTTCTGTTTTTAATACTATCTCAAGCTCTCGTATAGCGGTATGTTCATTATTTCTTCCGTGCTTAATGGAAGGCACATTACCTAAATCCTTTCCATATAGTATTTGTTTTACTAATGGGGCGCAATTAGTAGACTGTCGCCGTTTACAGACTACGGAAAACCAGGAAGCTGTAAGTAATTTTCTTCTAATTTCCAACCATAGAGGACTCGCACTTTGCAGAATCGTGTCTTGCTCGATCTTTTCCTTTTCTTTTAAAGAAATTTCATTTTTTTGCAAAAAGCCTTTTTTTGCAATTTCATATTCATTTTCTGCTGTTTTTTCCCACCATTGACAAATTCTGTCATGGGTGTGTTGGTACAGTCTTAAAGACATGGGCGGTATATTTATATGACAAAGTAGTGAGTTCAGTTGTGTATATCCTCCGCCCGTAGACATAATACCAGCAACAACTTCTTCATTCGGATCCATAGTATTATCTAAGATATTTGAAGATTTTAGAACAAATTTTTTGCCACACATGTCACACTGTAAATTAAATGTCAAGTCTAGACCATTTCTTTTTTCATGTTTTATTTGAACATTTTTTAAATTACAATCAAAAATTGAATTATGGTTCCCAATATCTTGTAGTTGTTCAAAAACGTATTTCATTTCTATAACCCTTCGGCCGTGAAGTTGATCTTTCTTTTCGCGATCCTAAAAATAAATAGGATTATTTTTAAAAACACAACATTTTAAAGTTTAAAGTGATAATAATAAAATGTTAAATTTACATTAAGGATTTCATGACAGTCCCTGTCAGATATTGTCATCTCCTTGACATTGATGTCGTCCGAATGATCACGCCTTTTTCTGAAATAAAATAGGAAAATACATATGTTGTGAGTACAAACATATTATATTCTTAGATTTGTTAATTAAAGCAATTTCATCACGAAGAGCTCTTCTTATATAATCGCTTCGTATTTTATTCTCAAAACGGTATAATGGGACCCATCAAAATAGTGATGCTTAATATTTTTTTTACCAAAAATAGTTTTTGTGTATAAATAATATAAAAAAGAAAATTAAAAAAAAAAACGTACTGTCTTGCTTTTTCTGCACTTTTAATAAATGCATGACGCCTTTTGCGAGAAATCTTTCCAAAGACCCGTGGGTGTGGCATGATTAATGAGTAATCTACAATTTAAACATTAATTAAATTTAAATAAAAGGTGGCTAGTGTACCGTTGATGTTGTTAAGAATTTAGTTAAAAACAGGTTTCGATATCAAAATTATATTTACAGCATTAGTCAGTTAAAAACGAGTATATAGTCCATTTTGACACATTTTCAAAATTGAATTTACAGCCCTAAAGTTGATCGAAAACGAGTATAATGTCAATTTGACACATTTACCAGAGCCGCCATCTTGTATTTCAAAATTGATATGAAAACTGAATTTACAGCCCTAAAATTAGTCGAAAACGAGTATAATGTCAATTTGACACATTTACCAGAGCCGCCATCTTGTATTTCAAAATTGATATGAAAACTGAATTTACAGCCCTAAAGTTAGTCGAAAACGAGTATAATGTTAATTTTTGACACATTGACCAGGGCCGCCATCTTGAATTTCAGAATTGATATGAAAATTGAATTTACAGCCCTAAAGTTAGTCGAAAACGAGTATAATGTCGATTTTTGACACATTGACCAGGGCCGCCATCTTGAATTTCAAAGTTGACATGATAATTGAATTTACAGCCCTAAAGTTAGTCGAAAACGAGTATAATGTAGATTTTTGACACATTGACCAGGGCCGCCATCTTGAATTTCAAAGTTGATATGAAAATTAACTTTACAGCCCTACAGTTAGTCGAAAACGAGTATAATGTCGATTTTTTACACATTGACCAGAGCCGCCATCTTGTATTTCAAAATTGATATGAAAACTGAATTTACAGCCCTAAAGTTAGTCGAAAACGAGTATAATGTTCATTTTTGACACATTGACCAGGGCCGCCATCTTGAATTTCAAAGTTAATATAAAAATTGAATTTACAGCCCTAAAGTTAGTCGAAAACCAGTATATGATGTCGATTTTTTACACATTGACCAGGGCCGCCATCTTGAAATTCAAAATAAATATGAAAATTTAATTTGCAGCCAAGCACGCGATTTTACTAGTTGAAACAATGTTAAAACTTGCACATATACGGTGATTCTCAATTGTTTCTAAATCCCCCACCCCGCGTGCAAAGAAATGGTAAGAATGACGATTTACATCGGCCAATGTTGCGCCATCTCGAATTTTATATTGAACTAGCGGCCCGTCCCGGCTTCGCACGGGGGGGACTTAACTTAAGATCAGCGCACGCCACGGAAGGCCTCAGAAACGATACTTTTCCCCCGTTTTTAAAACATTTTTGGTTACTGCTCCACAACTATAGGACCTAGCGTGATATTATATAGCCTATGTTACTTCTGAATAATGCAGCTTTCTAATGGTGAAAAAATTATTGCAATCGGTCCAGTAGTTTTTGAGTTTATTCATTACAAACATACAAAAATACAAATCTTTCCTCTTTATAATATTAGTATAGATAAAATAAACGTATTATGTACCTATTTATTTATTACATTTTAGGTAAACTTACGGCTAACAAATTTATAGTTAGTTATAGTATTTTAATATATTTCTTACCTTTAAAAATATGAAGATCAGTTGCGTCAAATATTTTATATAATTACACAAAATTCTTATTTGATAAACAGCGACACAGCGTCCTTCCACAACAGCGTCTCAACGCGGACTGAGATATTTTTTGTAGAGGTGAGCGTTACGTAACGTAGATAGTTACAGTAAAGTCGATATTTCTTAAATAACTAATAACGGTTATTATATTTGTAATAACTATTTAATTAAAAAAACGTAATTAAGAAAAAAAAACATAATATTGATTTTTGAGTATTAAAAGGGTTAGATCTCATTATTTCCTTTTATTAGAGTACAAACACGATAGGCTTACGACCGACGGTTGACGAGATAAATTGAAAAAACATTTTCGACCTTAATGACATTGATCGAGTACCTTTTTTTTAAATTTCATTCGACTTATTAGATGGCATACCATCGAATTCTACCAATAAAATGCAATTGTCAATAAGGTCGAAAATACTTTAACAAAGCTAAAATTACTTTCATTGGCTAGATATCATCGATACCTATCGTTTAAGTACAAACACTTTGGGTCTAGGGCCAGGGGTTAATAAGTTATAATAAAAAAACGTTTTGACATGACATATCGTCAGATTACACCAATACCATAACTATGAGTCCAAAATCAAAATATAAGCCATGTGGATATAAGACTTATTATCAAAACAAAAATTTTATACTTTTATTTAAAAAAAAAAACAAAATAAAAACTAAAACAAGATAATTTTTAAATACAACTACAAAAAACCTAGAAAGAATGCGCCACGGAACGTACCGCAACCAATCAATAGCGTGAACATCATTAACCACCTCGTCGGAGTGCAACGACGATATTTTAAAAACCGATACAAGAAAAAGAAACTAAAACGAGGATAGCAACAATAACTCAAAAAAAAACCAACGTCCAAAAACATTAGAACGAATGTGCAACCAATCACGAAAAAACTACTATAACAAAAATCACTAAATATCACAATCACGTGAAGTAACAATAACCACCACGTTACAAGAGTTTCATTCGTTACAAGTTACAACCGTTACAAGCGTTTCAAAGTGATATCCATATAGATAGGTACATTTGTTCCGTCCGTTTAAATCACAAGTTGTGGAATGTCGGCGAGCAGCGACATAGCGCAAAGCGGTGATATAATGAACTAAGTAAACCAATTTATAACAACTACTACAGAGAGATGGCGCTAATAAATTAAATAATGCAGAATATAAGTGTTTTGTGGTCAATAAAACTTTAGCTGTCTATTGGATGTTAAAGATAAAAATTGATTAAAATAAAAACACATGTAAAAATCATAATAAAAATATGCAATTAAAAAAATGAAGTGCAGAAGCGGGAATGGAACTGGCGTTCTGTGGTTGTTAAGTTATTTAGATAGAATAGAATCATGTCGCCATTAAAAAATTAAAATAGATAGAAAATTTTAAATAAAGAAAATGTGTTAAAGAAATAATTGTACAATGTAGATAAGTTTTCTGACTGCTGTTATAGTGAATAAGTTTTTATATTAAAAAAATATTGGTACACGGGGTAATTATTTTCGAGGCACTACGCTTCTTGATTTTTTTTTTTTTTTTTTTGCTTATAATTAGATTTTTTAATAACTATAAATAGTTACATAACGGGTGATTAACAAAAAGAAACGTAGCCGTTACGTTACAATGAAATCACGTAACGACCCACCTCTAATTTTTTGAAATGCTTGCTAATAGTACAAGGCTTACCTAATACCATGATTATAAAGTCGAAATTGACTTGGCAAATTGGCTGGTTTTGAAGGAAAAATAATTATTTTTTATTGGATAGGTAAATAACATTTTTTTAATTTTTTTTTATTGGGTTTGAAATTGACTATATATGCCATCATGCACTATTTTTAAACTAATTATAACTCCTCAAATCATTGTGGAAATTTTACCCAAACTCAACCATTTTCAACCATTTCGCATAAGGAATGCGATTAAAATTGGTTTTACTTCATAAAAAAATATAATTTTTTATATTTTTTTTTATCAGAATCGTAGATTAAGGTTTAAACCATTGATCGGTATCAAAAACATTAAAAAAAGTTTTCTTAGACTTCTTAGAATTATACCAGAAATCATGCCATTTTAAAACTTTTTGAATATACGTCCTTAAATATGAATTACAGAGGACCTATTAAAAAAAAATGTTAGATAGTTATTAACGGCTATATGGTTAAAATTACTCCAACAAAAACATATAGTCTTCGTATCAAACAACAAAAAAAAACTTTACACAAGTGGTGGGGTCTCAATAGTGAGTTTAGTATAAAAGTTGAAGTGATTTGTAGTCTTTTTTTGTACTTTTAAGTCCTTTATCTTATTGTTTTTGTATGGACGACATTAAAAAAAGAAGTGTTTCATTATAGAACACAATATAAAACTGTGAAAACTCCCGTTTTATCTCTTTTACGCATATTTATTTTTGTTGCTAAAATAAGAGACGATACCTACTTTAACAAAAGTTCTTCAAGCAACAGATATCTCGAAAACTAATGGTCCGTTTTACTTGAAATTTGGAATACTTGTATCTCAAAAACCTGTGAAAAATAATAATAAAAATGTTTCAAAACTTGTGTAGTAGTAAAAGTATACTTATGTACTTCCAGATACTTCATTCTACGCTGGGTTCGTACGACGGCCGCGTGTACGAGCGTCTGATGGACGAAGCCATGAAGAGTCCTCTCAACGCGGAACCCGTCAACCAGAGCTTCCATAAACACCTCAAGCCGTTCATGCAGGGGAAATTGTAACGTGATACTAAGACAACTGTCTCTCTTTATATACCCATGACGCTATGATATACGAGTATATTTAAGAACACTCCCATTGCGATCGCTAATACTGCGTTCCCCATACAAGATGACCTATCACAGTTCCAGTGTTTCTCCACTGTTGTAGAATTAAAATATTTTTTTTGTCGGTCATTGTATTTATAACTGACATTTTTTTTTATTAATATATATTTTAAATATTAGGTACATATTATAATACAAAATAATTAAGTGCAATTGAAAGACTTTTACATACAATAAACAAAATAATAATAATTAAACTAAGGCCAACAGCCAGGGGCCTTAACAAAGAGCCAATCGATAATCGAATCGAAATACGCATCGAATTTATGGGATTTAACGTTTCTCGTCGATAAGGCACTACCCAAAAAAAAATCCTATATATTTTTATCGATCGATGCGGAGGTTTGATTGGCGATCGTGTTCTTTGGTCAGGCCCCAGGTTATAACACTAGAACTAGTTTGTATTGGCTTTAACACGACTGGCGGAACCTTAATATACGACGATCGCTTTCAAACATATTTAATAGTTTTTAGGTTTTTTTTTTGTGGTGTATGTAATATAAAATTATAATACAGGCTAGGCTGTTTGGTAGAGTACCTTTGCCTTTCCTATATTGACAAACAAAACTTACATTTTAACGTGGGCTCTCTATGCATGTACTTTATAATTATGTCATGTGTTAACTTTGGCTTCAGAAACGTTTTACAAAATGTGATATATAGGTCGAGAGATAACCTATGTTAGGTATTATTAGATCACACTCAAATCTAACATGACAAGTACTTATTAATTACACAATTAAAAACTCTTAGAACGCTCCAAAAGGAATGATCTACATTACCCCAGTAATTAATCGCTTTCGGTTTTACTCAAAAAATTCAATGACAAATTTATTAGAATTAATTTGGGTAAACTTAAGTTGTTTATTAATTAAGGAGATGCTGTAAAGTATCAAAATTATATCTTATTATTTGTACAATGTAACAGCTAAATATATAAAGTAAAAGTGAAAGAAAATGAAACAATTAACAACTAATCAATAAATGATAATTATTATAAATAATTAATTATATTTTTATTATTAATAAATGATATTTTATTACATTTTAATGAGGTCAATCGAAAAATCGTTGACAATAATATTACAATATTTTTTAATAACAGTAGATATTAATTAACTTTGCTCAATTTTAACAAGTCATATAAGACTTAAATATGCAATTTTTTTTATAGCCATTTTGTGGAATATTATAATTAATTTTGTTTCCAGAAATAGCAACAAAAATACTGGCTATTGAAGTCAGTTACACTACACTAGTAGTAATTATATTTTTATATTTGTATTTAATTTCATATTCATATTTAAGCAAAACAACAAATAATAAAAAATTACACATATTTAGCATGTGCATAAAATGAGATTTTAGTAAGTCTGCTGGTGTGAAATTTGCGAGAAGGCCGCGGCCTCGTTATCACAGTCCAATTTCTAAATAAAACAGACTTGCGAACTCTTTTTTAAACGCTAATATAATATACGTGGTGATTTTGGAAAGTTATACTTTTTAGAGAAAGTATTTTGGCTATTTATAGAGGCCCTCCTGCGGTCATATTTTGTTTCTTTTAAAGGCAACGTTAGATAGTCAATATAACGAAATATACACCACCTCACGGAATGCTAAAAACTGTCAAAGTAATAGTACCTTTAATAAAAGGGAATAAAGTGCATGTTTTTTTAGTTATTGTTGATTTCGTTATTTTCACAATGTGACGTTACCGTTTTAAGAAACAGAATGTGGCCGCTGATCAAATTGAAAACCTTTTCCGATGGGACCATATGTCGTAAATGAAAACAAACTTTGGTTTATTCATACAATTTGGTTATTTTAACATTACTAGTAGGGCTGACTTGGTCATATAAATGACAAAGACCCTTTAAAAATAAGAAAAAAAAATTTACTAGTAACAAAAAATAGTACGCTGAGTAAGTTTTTATTAAATAATATGTAGGACAATTTACACATATTGCTCTGGTCACAATAGTTTGCGTTGAACCAAAATAGGTTCAACCAATCGCAAGCGTCTTCTCGCGCTACCATCATATTTCATAAGTTAATAAATCCACCCGTAGCTTACTCAGTCGCAGACTTATAATAATCTCATTGTACATGCAGTAAGGGTGCACAGATTTAGATTAAATTATTATATTTTTTATACAGGGTGAATTTGAAAGGATGTACTTTGGGCTAATATAAGGTTCTGTTGATCAAGACAAATTGAACAACTTTTCCCATGGAACCATATGTCGCATATGAAATAAAATTTGGCTTCCTCATACAAATTAGTCATTTTACCATTACTAGTTTGTATGGAGAACAGTGGGCAATTTTTTTTTTCGTTTGCGGCACATGGAAAAAGTTGTTCGATTTGATATACAGAACCTCATATTAGCCCAAAGTACATCCTTTCAATGTCACCGTTTATATGTAAATGAACAAATACATTATTGTGATATATTTTCTATTGTACTTTGTGTAGGTCAAGGTAAAGTGCTATAGTGGTATAAGGGTTTTGTTTTGGTGATAGTTTATATTTATATTGTATTGTTGGTGGTGGAAACTATGCATTCCATTTATTACTTGATATTTTATACAAATATTAATTCTAATTTTAAGGAGATTCTGTGCTGAGATTTTATATTTATGTTGAACAAAATAAAGTGAACAATTTTCTTTAAATATTATTTTATTTTATTTATATACATATATGCCGTATATTGTAGTTTGATTCTTTTGGCAACTGTCATTGAGATCAGGGCTGCGTCCATTAGGATTATGTCGTATGGTGGTAGCAAAGGAGAACGGTCATTATGGACCCAACCGTGAAAGTTTAGCGTTCACTAACAACGATATGCTTGCTTAATAATAGATAATTTAAGTATTATTTTCCAGTATTCAAAATAATTTTAGAAGTTAAGAAAAAAAAGTTCTGACAACTTTTGTTACGTGCTGATTCTTCTGCCTTTTCTGTATATTTGTCCATATTATGCAGACAAGAAAAATGCTTTATACATTAAAAAATATTATTTTGCTTATAAATATAATAAAATAAAAATATAGCGACGATAGGCCGATGGACTTGCATCCATTGCTATGTTAAAATAAATAATAACAAAAAAGAGCGACGATATATATTCCACAGATTATATAATATTATTCTGCCAGTGCAGCACATGGAAACACTACTAATAATTTTGCGGATAAATAATTCGCGGACCAAAATTGTTCGCTATACTTAATAACTAGTCATAACATAACCTCAAATTCAAATGAGAATAACTTTTTTCTCCCAACTTCTCGAACTTCGATGTAATTAACAATTTTATTTATATGTATTTTCCACTATCAAACTGGATTGGTTTCATTTTTGACCGCTGCTTCTAAGCCTGGTCTGAAAATACATGGGCTATGACCGTTCTTTGCGTACGTTTTTCTCTGCCTTTGAATATTATAACCACACCGTGTAATACTGATAAGAAAAAATAACTCACATCGCCGGCAAATTGTGTGACGGTGAACGTTGTACAGCTCTGTTGAATCTATAACTGTATCGTCCTTATTGGTTACAAAAATACACAGTAACTTTAAACCTTATGGCTATGTAATTAGATTAAAATTAATATATCAAAAAATCATGACATCTAACGGCTAGTAGAAATAAACTGTCTAGAAACTCTGCTAAAAAGGATTATTTTCAGCTATTAAACCACAGGTGGCGTGATTTAATCAATATCCGATTAATTATTTTATTCAGTCGGCATAAGGCATAATAAGTCTAAGTCTGTTTGACTATTCTAGCACTTTCTCTGCACAAAATATAATAATTCAAGGCCCTATATTGATATCGATGCTTTTTTTAAAAAAAATATGTGTGTAGTAAATTATATTTTATTAAATGTACGAGTAAGTTTAGGTGGGAGGAAGGCTTTTGAAACTTCCCCATGCCGACCGTCGGTCTCGTTTCCACCGGCCATACAGATGTAAAAACTACAGGGACTAGTCATGATTCGGTTTTAGTCGGTTTATCGGTTTTTACAACGATTTATTGCCAAGGTCGTAGTTTCCTCTCAGAGTGCGGTTACAAAACGGGCGGCTATTTTTTTTATATAAAAAGGTACAAGTGGTCTTTACCGAGAAGCCATATCGACCAACCGATCGACGCGTCGATGGATAAAATTGTATTGGAAATATTGTCTATCGGTAGAACTCGATCGCCGAGAAACGTCAAATCACATACATTTTATTTTTGCTTTCGATCGATCAACGTGGTGATCGGAATTTCATGTGGCTTCCCGGTAAGGCCCCAGGTTATTAAAATAGACACGTAATAAAAAATTCTCTTCGTCATCGCTTATTTCGTAATCGCATCATTTAGTCGGCATAGTGTAAGCCCATTCATGGACTATGGACGTATGCTTACCACCAGGTGTCTGTAGTACGCTTACTAAAAGGTAGGTAGAGTCACATGGCACGCTATTATAATGAAGCGGCGGTAGCAGACCACCTACATAGTCCATGAATGGAGACGACTGATAATATTTGAGCAGGTCAACAGGGTCCATAAATGGGGACGATTGATATTATATGAGCAGGGCATGTGACTCTGTGCCTACTTGTTGGTAAGCTAATCAACTGAGTCCATGAATGGAGACGACTGGACTGATATTATGAGAGCAGCTTATGGACTGCATCTGGTGGTAAGCAGACCTACAAAGTCCATGAATAGGGTGGATCAATACATTGTTGTTTAATAACATTACTCGCTCCCATTATGCCAGCTAATTGATGCGGTTACAAAACAGATTAATATACAATTCCGATTTAAATAAAACTATTAAAATTTGCACAAATTCGGAAATATCGAAAAATGAAATGAATAGATGTTATATTTTTAATTACCGTTTATTGTTTATTAAACATTTAATTATACTGGGTGATATTTTCACCGATGTTAATAATATTTTTAGGCATTGAAATTGTACACGATTCCTCGTTGATGGTATGACCTCGGGTCGCGAAACCATTAACGCAGAGGTACCCCAAGGATCTGTGCTATCCTCTACTCTGTTCTTGCTGCATATCAATGATTTGTTATCTCTCGGTAACATACTTTGTAATGCAGACGATAGCACTGTCCACGATCAATACTTGACGCGTCAGCCCCCCAGTCGCGTCAAAACAGAGGAGTACAGGAGTTCTTTGGTAAATGAATTGGACCAACCCCTGAAAACAATTTCAAACTGGGGTTCTCTTAATCTTGTCCAATTTCATGCCAAAAAACCCAGGCTTGCGATTTAACAGCAAAAAAGACCCCTTTTCTCGCTTACCTTCCCTTCAGAGCACACAATTACCATTGTCTCCAACTCTCGATATCCTGGGATTAGAAATACGCTCCGACCTAAGCCCCGCATTTATTTTGAGAGCATTACATAGACAGCAAGTAGGAAGTTCGGCGTCCTTATTAAGGTGCGAGGGTATTTCACTTCTCGACTAAGGCGATTCTTGATTTATAAAGCTTCGATACGGCCATGTGTGGATAATTGTTTGCATCTTTGGGGTGGATCTGCCAAATGCTTGCTTGGCAACTTGCTTTAAGCTCTCGATAGTCTGCAGAAGCGTGCATCGAGAGTTATCAAGAGCAAAGACCTCACGGACAATAGAGCACTGCAGCTTCGCAGAGATGTAGCGTCGTTGAGCGGGTTTTATCGCCTTTATCATGGAGAGTGCTGTGAAGAACTTTTTCATCTCATTCCTCCTTCAATCAATACGGTGCAATCAACAACGGTTACGTAGATCCTAATTGTTGGTTGCATTTGTTCTTGGACCTTCATACTGATTTCGATCAGGTAGATGTGAGGTCACATACCGAGCTCTCATAAAAAAAAACTTACCATTAAAAAAAGTAGGTATTTAAAAAAGAAAGAATGAAGTAAAGTTGCCATAACACTCTGTTCCATAACATTATATTAAATATTTTTCACTTTCCAATTTTTTCCCGCTGCGTTAATTTACTTTTCCTTAGTGATAGGATCAAAAGATTGCCTTAAAAACAATACTTACTTATTCATATTTTCGCTGAAAAAAAAATTATTTGATTAAATAAAAGAAATAAAAAGTCAGAAATTTATATTTAATACCTTAATTATTGCGGTGAAACAAGAAATATTCTCGAAATTAAAAAATGCAAATTAATATAATGAGTAAAAAAAATATAGAGTCGTAGTACATATTACTATATAATCTGTGACCAGAGTATTATGTTCCTTGAAGTAAACACTGTTTTTAAAAGTATTGTAAACAGAAGTAAAATATGTAATGAAAACAGTTTATTTTACAACTGTAACTGAGTAACGTTATTTACTTTTTTTTAATAAAGATGTGTGTGATTATAATTTATAATAACACAACTTGATCATGTTAAGTAAAGAAAGGAAAAAATCCAATTATACAAGTTCTACTAGTTCCTATATTCAGCAAGCCTATGGTCTTGCAGCCAGAAGTCTTCTAGGAAATCGTCAAGCAAGAACAATATGGAAATTGGAAATGAAGTGTGTCGTACCTGTTTAAAAACCGATGGCACATTTACATACAAATTCTTCGAAAATGTAGATCCTGTACTACTCTCTTTTTGCACATCCCTTGAGGTAAGATTTGCTGATTAATAAATTATTAAAAAAAACTTGGGTATGCAACCTCTAAAAATAAATTAAATTGTCTCCCAAGGATAAACTCTACATGAGACCAAGGTCATAATCATAGATTTAGAGGTTTCAGCACAGTTTAATGATCATAAAATGTTATTTAGTTAAGTAACAGGGATCTAGGATTTCATTTTATGGTTTCAAGTCTTGGAAGGGCCTTTCAAGATTTTGAGACTTATTACTAATAGAGCTCTAAATTATAATGTTTTGTATTTCATTGATATGCAGTAGGTTAAACACATACCATTATAAAAACATATAAATTAATTAATAAGATTGAGGATAAATTTCCAGACTCTCAAGAAGAGTTAGGTACCTTTTTGCCATGCCTGAAAAACTAATACTATTGCAAAACAACATGGTGTTAATTGACTTTATAGGTCTGCTTACCACCGCTATACAATCACAAGTCATTCTCTTATATTAAAAAAAGTTTCATATTATTATTATTGGATACAACACTTACATTTTTAAGGTAACTAGAAAGAAGATAGTATTTTTTTTTCCCGTAATATTAACTTAAAAATTTTTAGGTTTGGCAAGAAGATATATTCCCCAAATCTCTATGCACAGTATGTTTTGACTTATTGATAAAATTTTCCAAATTTAAGTATGATTGTATACAATCTAGAAATAGACTTATGGCTGTTGCTTTTGAGAAAAAGAATGAAATAATATTAGATAAAACTGTGCCAACAGTTGAAAGAAATAATAATGCAGAGGATCATGAACATTTATATGTTTTATTAAATTCTACCAATATTATAAATCCAGACCCAGTGAATAAAATAAATAAATATAAAGAGCACAACAAATATCAAACTCAAAATTTTTTGGAAGTTCCTGTAAAGACCGAGAATGAGGAAATTATTATATATGACTCTACTGATGAAAGAAATGAATGGGTAGATCATGATGAATATAACAACCTATTAGAAACCCCTGTAAAAAAGGAAAATGTAGAAATCATGTTTGATCCAACTGTTAAAAGAAGTGATGAAGATTCTGATGAAACAGAAAATGAAAATACTATTAAATTTGATGTTACTTTAAAAAGCGAGTATGTAATTTCTGATACAACAAAATTAAATAAAACAAATATTCCTAAAGTGGCTGAAAATCAAAATGTTAGCATTTTAGCACAAGCTCTACAAAACAAAAAAATATCTGTGCCAACCCCAGAAATAATTAACAATGGACAAGATTTTGAAAATGTATTGCTGGACAAATGTAGACTGGAGTGTTGTGAAGATGGTGAGATATCATAACTTAAATAACATATATTTTGCATTTAAAAGACTTTATTTTATATTATCTTTAACCCCAAGTGTTATGTTAATTGACAAAGTATTACTTAAACAAAATAAAAACAAAAATTATTGTAAGTACTAAAAAGTTGATTGTGTACCGTTTAAGCGTAATTTTTTGTACATAATACATCTGGCATTTCCAGATGTCGTCGGTTAAATAGAAAAGTGGCATTATTCAAAATGAACAAAGCTTACAATATGGGCATTTTAATTTTTTACTGTAGAGTACCAAAATGACACTTGTGACACAGCTAGAGTAATAATTTTATAAAGTGTCTTTTATCTATATAAAATTTGATTAATAATCCTCCATTCTACCTAATAATCTTTTTTATAATTTATTTTGGAAAATATCACTTTTCCATTTAACCGACGATGTGTTTATTACCTATAAAAATTAAACAATAATGTTATTATTCCAGGTGACTTTAATTGTGATTTGTATAATGCAGGCTCAACGTCTGTTCCAGCTATTAAGAGGTAAGTTATTATGAAATAAAACCTACTCCATAGACTTTGGCCTTGTACCCTGAGGTATTGGATTTCATTGATACCCATGGCAAAAAATATTAGTATGTTTTTCTGTACAGTTTCTCATGATCTAGGTGTTTATAAAATATAATATGGATTCATATTTATTAGAGACAAGCTGTTGACCGTAACTTCGTGTGTGTACAACCTTAACACTAAAGAAACAATCTACCAATAACTACAGTTGCCAAAAAGGTTAGGTACATAAAATATCAAATTCGATATAAAATATATTTCACAAAAAGTAAATACGTATAGGTACTATCAAAAATATTTTATATTTTAATGCAATCTTATGTCATTTTAAAATACCCTACTTCATACAACTCTATTTTATAGCTGGTGTATTTTTAAAACCTTTTCCCAAGAGATTCTTAAAACACAAACATATATCGAAATATAATATACTCGTACTATTTTAAATGCCGACGGGTAGTCGAAAATGCCGACGGGTAATCGGATGGCCACTTCTTAGTCGGTAGAATCGCACACTAGTAGCCACTAGTAATTTGTTAAAATTTAGAATATTATTTACTTTACTGTCTAAATTCTATTCACCCTCTTCTCCGCTCCGTCAAGAAAAGTAAACCCGCGTAATTTACTTTGTTGTTACCGATACAATCCAATTCCTCTGATTGATTTAGTTGGTATATTTCATTAATAAAATATAATGTAGCAAATGTACAACAAATAACTTTAGGAAATATAAACAGAACTCGTCACGTATATGACTGCGTCACCGACGTCACCAAACCAAATGCAAATATGTGGGACAATTTTCACATATTGCTCTGGTCACAAACTGAACTCTAGGCTTGTACTATAGTGTAGGTACCAGAAACAACGATCAAATATACAATGTATTTATACGTAGGGGCCTTACCTGGCTGTGCTCGGAAACTTAACACTGGGTAGTGGCACAGAGTGCGATAAAAATATTGAAAAATGCTTAGAGAACAAGAGAGATGCATATAGTGTAGTGACATTACCCAGTGTTAAAGTGTTAGTTTCCGAACACGGCCCCGGGAAGCCACATCCACAAACCTATCGACGCGTCGATGGCAAAAACGTATAGGAAATATTGTCTATGGGTAGAACTCGATCGCTGAGAAACGTCAAATCCATTAATTTTATTTTTGAATTCGATTGATCGACGTGTTGATCGGTATTTCATGTGGCTTCCCGTTTGGGCCCCAGAAAACATACCTACTAGTATTTTTTTGCCATAGATGGGAATCGTACCCACGACCTCCGGACAGAACGCCAAAGGCACACCACTAGTCTACGGGCGCGTTCAATTATCGGCAAGTAAAACTCAGCTCACTAGTCGGCCATAACCATAATCAGTCTATTTCTAATATATATCAATTAATAACAATCACTTGTCTAATAGCCAAACCAACTTATGTTGAATGAATTCCCCGCTAGGTACCGACTAGTACCGACGGGCGTTGGGGCCAAGGGTTGCTTTCAACGAGGAATCCGAATACATATCAATAAAATGTCGCATTTAGGTATATTAAGAACACTTCAGTTGCGATCGCGAAATTGCTGTTCCCATACAAAATGAGCTATTAATTGCACTTTCAGAATGGAAGTCGACGAAGACAAACAGTAGGTAGTAGAGAAACACTGGAAGACTACTGTTTGTCTTAGAATTAAAATAATATCTTTGTCAGTTATTGTATTTATTAATTTTTTACTTGAGGACTGTATTTTTTTTAAATCTGAAAATAAAACTTAAATTATAAATAACACTAATAGTATTAAATGCAATTTTGCTGAAAACATTTTACGTATATCCAACATAAAATAATAATTGAACCACGACCAGCAGCCAAGTTCTAATAATGGAAATCAACGCGACTGGCAAAACCTTAACATTTAAAATTATATTAATGTTACGTATAAATTAATTATGTATAAAGTAATTATGTAAATTAATTATATATAAAAAGGTCATTATTCGCACCGACATGGTAAAGTTCTAGAAATTATTCGTGAAGCTGTAAGTCTCAGTATTGCTAGAGCCAGAAAAGGATTAACAACAAATGAAAGAGACTGACTACTTTTGTAAAGGAGGGACAACTCAAGAAAAGTCAAAGTAAACCTTTCTCAATCCTGGACAAAGCACAAGACTGGAAAATATTCATGGATACATTCAAAATACATTACAAGATTCCAGACGAACTAGCAATTATAGCCTATAGACAAGACATACTGTTGTACTCTCGGTGCTTGAAGAAAGTAATACTTATAGAACTCACCGTTCCGTGGGAAACAAACATACCTAAGGACCACAACATCAAGTCGAACAAATATTTTGATCTCACAAACGAAATTACTAGAAACGGATTTAAAACTCAACTTTATGCAGTGGAAGTTGGTGCAAGAGGAATTCCAGCATAAAGTCTTTGCACCGTCTATTGAAGGATCTTGGCCTTCCGAGAACAGCCGTCGGAACTTTTATGGAGCGTGTTTCCAGGATGGCGCTAACAGGATCATATAGTATTTGGTTGAGTAGAGAGGGTAGTGAACACAGTGCAGATGAGAGTTCAAAAGGCCTTTAAACCTTCTTCGCGGTCACAAGTCCGGGAACGCTGCAGTTCATTCCCCTGCCTTTCAACCACGCGATGGACCCGGCACCGCACGGTGAATCCATGGTTTGCTAAGAACATTGTCTCTCATTAAAACTAACGGCTACATTAGGAGTTTGGTGATAGGATCACTTTATTTTTTGTAAACAGTACTTAGGTACTTACATATTCGTACCGTTTACAAAAATAAAGTCATCCTATTGGTGGGAACCTAACTGTAGACACTAGCGACTATTGTAGGCAAAAAAAGTGCAGAAAGCAGGTTCCTGCTCACTGAACATGTTTCTATTATATATAACTGCTATTATGATATTAATAATCTTTAATATTTAAATATTAAAAAAATAACCGCCTTCGTAAACTAGTGGTTGCGCCAATTCCCACCCATGTGAAAAAATAAATATTAGTAGGTATGTTTTTCTGTACATTTTGCATGGTCTGGATGTTTATAATATATAGTGAGGTAGGAGGAAGTTTTATATAACTTGCTAGTCCGACCGGGTTTATTACCACCGCCCATACAAATAAAAAAACTGTCAAGTGACCTAGGCATGTTTCGGTTTTACTCTGTGGGTTCACCGGTTTTCAAGAGACTATTGCATCGAGTTCTTGTCGAGGTGTTAGTCTACTTTTAAGGTGCGGTAGCCAGTTAATTTGACGATAAAGCACCGAGGCTCGTGCTACGTAGACTCGTAATGCAAATAATTCGTCTTTGCCACCACCCATTTCGTAACCGCATCAATAAGCCAGCTTAGTCAGAGTGACCATCGCTGTTGAACAACAATGTATTGATCGACTCCATACATGGAGAAAATGCCTAAGGCCTTAAATGCTATAAGCTCGCCTATGTACAATTTTGTGCAATAAAGAATTTTAAATAAAATAATATATATGGATTTTGTAGGTATGCTTATCACCAGGTAGATACAAAGTCACATGCTGTGCTACATTAAAAAAAAAGTATTGTCATCTATCGTTGTTTCTAGTACCTACACATAGTACAAGTCTAGAAGTTTAAGTTGCGACCAGGAAAAATTTGTTTAATATCCTTGATACAAAAAAAAATCTAGCTAAAATGTTTTTTTTTTCAGTAAAAACAACGATCATTCTTATGCATTTTATAAATCTAAGAATAAAGTTAAAGGAAATTATTTCAAGTGTTCTCTTTGTACTAAAAAATTCAACCATCTGGAAAGGCTTGAAATACATAAACTAACTCATAAAGGACAAAAAGTAAGTAGCCTATAATTCTGACCCAATAAACTATGTTCATAGGTATACTTATATATGGTGGCCGAGTTGGTTAGGTTGGTTTAGACTTAAAAACAAGGCGGACTAGTGGTATCGGCCGCCCTAGGCCATTTAGGCGGCCGCTCATTCTGATTTTTTTGCAGCGTAATAATGTGAAATTGTCCTGTGAAAAACAACATTGAGTTCAGTTCTTTTGTTTAATATTACAAGATCACCCCAGTTTGTATCTGGGGTGATCTTGTAATATTTTTTTTTCATCACCAGGATATAATTTAGGTTTGGAAGCATATTGGCCGCCCAGGTGAACCTTAAGTGGCCGCCACTGACCACTATAGTGCCTCGGAGAGCACGTTAAGCTGTCGGTCCCAGTTTCACTATACCAACTAATATGTAGTAGTAACCATTAAATAAAATAAATAAATATGTGAAAAAAAAAACTTGTGAAACCGTTTATAGATGGGTTATTGAGTCTATTCAAACACTGCGACAAACTGACCACTTGTTCGGTTACTACATGGTGGGAATAAAAACACACAGCTGGGTACCGTGAGGACGTCTAGGCAGTCTCAGGCGCCGTAAGGCACCCGTGATGATACATATACTTATTTAAAAAAAAACTTATTGTGTACATACCGGGGTTTGATCTTATTAGCTTTTAGTATCAAAGTCGACGGATTAACTAACTGGCCTCGTAATACTTGTGTGTGACCTAAACGAACGCCATTTTCAATGTTTCAGGAATCATATGAATGCAAGCCATGCAACAAGACCTTTAAGACATGGAATGCCCTGAAGAGGCACAATGATATAACGCACATGACCTCACCCCTGGTGCAGTGTACAATGTGTCAGAAGGTGTTCAACAACCCTGCTAGTCTGAGGATGCACATGTACTACCATGCCCAGAGAGATGTCATGGAAGTGTGTGACATTTGTGGAAGGGAAATGAAAAGGAAATCGATTATGGTAACATGGTTTAATGATCTACTGTACATTAACTTAGCGCACTCAACTTGTATTATAATAACTTTGTTTAAATAAATACCTTGAGGGGTTGTCCATCAATGGAACTGTGTTTCGCAAATGATAGACTTTTAATGTTAGTAATGTTAAAATAACCAAATTGTATGAATCTGACATTTTTTATTATATTTCGGATCATTTGCATAAGCACATTTCACTCTCTCATAGGTTAGCTGGTAGAAAATGCCCAAGGCATTATGCCCGCCTATGTACAATTATGTACAATAAAGAATTTTAAATAAATTTGATCATTAGAGCCTCATATTAATTCCTCATTAAATGCTAAATTATGATTTATTGACTTCAAAAAAGCAAAAAACGTATTTTTAATGTTCATGCAAACAAAAGCCATGGGTGGTTAATACTGTTTTTAACCTATTTATAAACTTTGTAGGGATGCTTACCACCCAGACTCTGACTACTAAATAAATTAGATATCAAAAGAAAAATTAATATATTTTGTATGGGAAAAATGACAATTGAAGACTATGTTATCCAGTTGCAGTAGAATTATGTCCTAGTTATATAAATTGTGAGTTGCCATTAGGTACTAATGGCAACCCAAAATTATCTGCAAACCTATACCTGGGCCTCGATTCTCTTAAATGATGTTAGATAAATCGTGTCATAATCGCATCTTAATAGAATCAGTAGTTTAAGTTGTAACATTTCGTATTTCGCTATATAACCAATCGCCGATAGAAAACTGTCAAAAAATTAAAACTTGCAGGCGCATCGTGAGACTCACAAACTAAACCGTAAACGCGAATGGGAGTGCGAACACTGCGGGAAAAAGTTCTTCAACAAAACTATTCTGGGAACCCACGTGCAGAGGCGGCACATGGGGCGGCAGTACATCTGCCACATCTGCAGCCTGGCCATGACGGACAAGGGCTCCCTCGTCAGACATCTGCGGAGGCACCAGGGAATCAAACCCTACTCGTGCGGTATTTGCAACAAGTCCTTTTTTACATCAGGGGGTAAGATTCACCATCAGCGAACGCATTCTGGGGAAAAACCTTTTGTGTGTAGTGTTTGTGATAAAGCGTTTATATCTAAGAACATATTGCGGGACCACCACCGCATCCACACGGGCGAGCGTCCGCACGCGTGCTCGGTGTGTGCGGCTTCCTTCACGCAGAGGGGGACTTTGATCAGACACATGAAGACCCACAAATTTGTAGCGGAAGCCTGAGGGTAATGTCGGCATCACTATGAGCGTCGCCCGTACGAACTCTCCGAAACGTCATTTTGTATCATAATGGGAAATTTGGCAATATATAACTTGGTCATTATGGGACAGTGTTATTTTTTTCCAGTTTCCCATAATGACAATAATGACTATTTTTTATTTGGTAATTCTCATCTTACAATGCGGTCCAATTTGCGCTTACGTAGAATACGTATTGTGTATACGCTGTAAACACCGCCCGGTTTAAGATATTCAAATATATTTCGTAAAGTGACGCCGCTCGCGTCGTGAATATTATTATCTTTGGGTCGAATACGACTGCACACAGAAAACAGGTGTCGCGACATACGATATAGGTACAACTACAACATATAACGGTCCTAGAAAAACTTTATTAGCATTTTGGCGGTTGTGGAGTAATTAATAAAACCTCTAGACATATTCTGTGATTATGCAACACTTGGCAGCCGATTGAATTTTTTTTTGCTCAGATGGTTGCATACCGCTTTTACCTGTTTTGTTTGATCCGAATTAGTTGCCAGTAGAAAGTAGTACCTAATATACCTCCGCGACTTGAATCTTGAGATGTAGTTTGTCTACCTTTTCTTCTAAATATTACATTATTGAGAACACATACTTTACTTTGTTGCCAATTCATTTAATCCAAAATTATTGAAATATCTGCTTCCTGTCCTTACTAAAGCACTTTATAGAAATTGGAACGACATCTTTGTCCAAGAACTCTTTGACTTTTTATTTTGAACTTTCTTTGCTTGAACTCTTTGGTCTTGTATAACCTAAATACTCTTTGCCTCTTGGTAATATTTTTCCATTTCTCAGGTTAAGCTTTCCGCTGTATCCTTCGACTCTCGTTCTTGTTACCGTAATAAACATCTGAGTCGTTTTGTGCCAACCAACGTCCCTGAATTTTGTCCTATGCTTGTATTATTCTCGTCTACTTCTGATTCAGTACTTTCAGGGTGGTTTGGTGGTTCATATTCGCTGTCAGTATTTTGAGAAAAATCACTACAAAATGTAACAATAGTCTTGACTAGCCGGAGATAATGGACGTAATACTGGGGAAGAAAGTAAAAATGGCAGCGGAGGTGAATTGATCTTAATTAGATCTTCTGACTGTATAAGGTTTAGGTTTTCAGCCTCTGGAAGAGGTGGCGGCGTATGTAGTGATAATTGTAAGGAATCTATTGTCAAGAAGCGAGTAGTATCACCTGCGGTGTTATTTCCATAATATTATTTCTTCTTGGCCTCTGAAGAATTTTATATGCCCTGCTATTCAGCCGTCATAAGCAAGAAGGGCGCATCCAACATTTTTTTTTATTTGAGAGTTAATTGAAGTTTTGGAATCTGCGAAAAAAGGCGCATCTAACAATATTTTTATAATTTTTACTGCAGCACAATATCCTGAGATAACAATGATAAAAAATGCGCATTTAAAGAAAGAAGAACTGAAAAGTACATAACAAAGCAGCGTCTACTAAGTACTAGAAAAAGAAGTTATTTATGATCATATGCGCCTAATTTTTAGGGATTAAATAATATTTTTAAATAAAAAGGCGTTTTTACATTACAATTTGACAAACATACGCAACTACATATTATACTGTGTTGGCACTAAGGAAAAAGGGCGTTATTATGAAGACATGACTTTTGCCCGGGCCTCAGACGTTATCCCATTTACAAAAAAAATACTTACGGGAAACTTCCAATTTTTATTTAAACATACAAGCATCATTACAAAGGCTTGAGATGCGACCTTATCCGTACCGACAAAACTAGTCCCGTGGTCGACTAGTCCTAAAGTTGGACCATTCCAAATAGTCTGTCGCCGTATTGCTATTTCATCTACTATAAGTGTACATAAAATTCTTGTACCGGAAACTCGATGCTTTTCCTTTGATACGTCGAAAGCTTGAGCAGTAAGTCTTGGCGATGCGTTAGTATTTTCTGGATGTGGGAGACTATAGTTAAATCACCACATACTTGTAACCCGCTGAAGAATAAAAATTTAGGGTGAGTGCAAGTTTTCTGCACTCACCATATTTCTTTTCTATTTGGTGTAAATTTTATTCTAGAGTTTTTATTATATTTCATTTTTTTCAGCACGTTTACCACTTCTGCTTGAAGTTCACTAAATTGATCTTTGGAGACATTCAATTTCCTTTTTATTTTTTTAAGTATCTTTTGTAATGACCCTGTTATTTTATATGGACAGCTTTTTTTTGGGCAGTAACATTATCAATTTTTCTTTTTAAGAAAGACTTTCTTGGCGTGTTGTCATGTTGTGCTCTCGACTTTACCTACAATTCATACTCATCCTCCATATAACTTGCCCCCCCCTGGGCCATCGGCTGGCGACGCCCTTGAATAGAAATGTGATAGGCCTTTCATTGACGAGTTTAAAAAAAAATACCTGAATAAATGGATTACCTCACTTTTTAATTTTTCTTAAACCTTTCTTTGTCGTATAAATATCTTTAAATTTGAAATGAATAGAACACACTCGACTATGATTCGATGAAACCCAGTCAAGTTCTTGTCTTTGTTTTCAAAAAATTAGTAGCCACGCATTTCCTCATAATAGGGAATATGCATGTTTTTTTTTATTTCATTACTTGATAGAGTAACTACATTAGACCCTAAAAACAAATATTTAACATTTTTTAAAGGGTAATAACACCAAAATAAAAGGGTTTAAACTTTATCTGCTACTACCGAAGTGAAAAACGGTACATCACTAGCCGCCATTCTGTAACGTCATTCGTGCTCAAAAAGCATATTAGTTTAATGTTATTGCACTTCAAAAGTTAGTCAAAAGGTTTGTTTATCACAAATTATCGTAATAAAGGACAATAAATGCCCGAGAAAACAAGAAACTGTAGATTACAGAACACACGTTGACATTTATTTGTGATCGAATGACGTCACATGTAGTGTTTGCTAATGTCGGAACGTTTAGAAATGCGTTCCGTTTCTACAAAAAAATGGATTAAAAAAATCGTATTTATAAAAAAATTAGCTAATCAAAATAAAATAGATTACTGTAAATATGTTCAAAGACATAAAAGGAACATTATATATTTAAATAATAAAAATTGGCGTTACATGCACATTCCCTATTCATCTTTAGGAAAACTGCAAACATTAAATACAATTTAATTAAAATGTTTATTTGTTTAAGGGTTACCGTGTAGTAGGTACTTGTGGCGTAAACCTACATGTAAAATAAATTTAAAAAAAACTAAAAGATTTATAAAAAGTTTTGCTGACGATACCAACGCAGTAGTAGCTAACGTTGGTATCGCTCGCTCGCGCATGATCCTACATAGGTCTTCTCGCTTTTACAAAAGCCCGATAATAACTTACGCATGTAATGTTATTCCAGAAGACTTATTTTCTTTTCCTAAATGATTTGGGCACTTATTAAACAATCAGGAAAGTATTTTGATCACTTTAAAACTATAAATGTAAAACGGCGTACGTAGAGGGCGCGCATGTGACGTACTTACAGCTCGATAGCAGGCTTACGAAGTTACGACTGATTTAAGTGTGTTCGACGTAGTTGGCGAGATCCACGCGTAATGGCTCCGTATCCACGTTTGTTTTAATCAAAGGTATTTACAATATTTAAATTATTTTTAAATAAACATTAAATTTTCACAGTTATCTTATATAAATGTAATAACAAAACATAAAGATGCTCAGTCAGAGAGCGTAGGGGTAATTTGGATGTTCGATTATATGCTACCACAATAATTACTACTAAAATGTTGTTAAACTAATTATATTTTCACTCTTTCCCTAAGGAACAGCATTGAATTTAGTCTAACTTTACTCCAGCTCCGCCATGATGCATAACCCGAACTAGAAAGATTACTTTTACCTTGTTCCGTGAGTATAGTTTGTTATCCAGTTTGGGTGGTGAATATGTTGATTTAAGTCACGTCTACAATATCGTTTTGAAAACTTCTTAAAAAACGCCATCGTCAATTATATGTACATATAAATCTTCGTATCGATTTTTGACACCTTATTTTGCATTACCAAAACACCACATCGCCAAGACCCTCCCCTACGAAAACAACAACAATTTCGTTCAGGGGGGGGGTATAACCTCACAGTAGATGGCATTATTAATGCCATCTACTTTTTCTTTTATACATCGCAGTGACCCTCCCCTACGCAAACAACAATTTCGTTTTTGGTTATAACCTCACATTACTTTTTCTTTTATGTGTTATTCAATGTATACGATATTCTCAAATATGTAAAAATTCTGGATAACACATATATCGTCGCAGTCGTAGAACAACGACGGTTCTGCTTTTAAGCAACTTTACAGGACAGCGCTTTGAAGTTTTGAGAATAGTTTTTTTATCATAACTTGGAAACCGTTGATCCCATCTGTTTCAAATTTTCACATTGTTTATTATTACTGATCTTTTATACTGCCACGTATGATAAACTAGGTAAATATACCTGGATTGTATAGAAAATCACATGCGACAGTTTACTATGGACAACTTTGGGGCGGATGAAATGAACCGACGATATTCGACGGAATTTATCCAGATATTTATTGACGTATTTAACTTAACGACGTTATTCTACGTAATATTGAATGAATAGGATGGCGGATTTGATTTGTAAATTTAAATAAAATTTCATTGTAATAAAACAATACTTATATTATTAAGAACATATAACTAACATCGTGGCAATCAATTTTGCGTATTTTTATACTAAAACTTTACTTATTTTAATAACAGAATGATAACTTTTTACTGTACTTAAGTTAATAATTAAGTACTTACTGAAAAAATACAAATTTTCTTAACAAAACATATATTATAAAAACTTAAAAAAATCATAAAAACTATATAACTAGCTTAATAAACTACTTTCTTTACTAAACATTCAACAAAAACATATAAAAGTTATAAACCTGTCACAGTTATTTTATAAATATTGGTTCTCATAGTATTATAAATAAAAATTACTCCTAATCACAGCTTAACTTTTGAACACATTTCAGAGATCCAACGTATAAAAATAATAAATTCAAAATAGTAACAAAATTAACTAGAATCATTATCAGACACGTAAGACTCGATCAAAGTAGATCGTGCATGAGGCAAAGAATTAAAGTAGTTATGATATTTATTAGGTATTATACCTGTAGCACAAAGATTCTGGAGGTCTTTAAACTTGTCATTACCAATGGGTATGAGACCACAAAATGCATGTTTTAGTGAGATTGAGCTGCCATGTCTAGTTTCTTTACGAGTAACTAAAGTCATGACCGTCCAAGTCATATTTATAATATTCAGTATAATTCGTATGTAGGACTTATAACTTTGACACTTAATTAGGTGTCATACTACCTCTATATCAAAATCTAAAAATATTTATGTATAAAAATAACAACAGTCTTTTATCTTAAGAAACAGCCTCAAGCTTAGCTTAAAAACATATTATCACTATTTTTAGAGCATATAAAGTATTTTAATATGGAACAAATCAGTTTTTAAGTTTCACTTAAAAAAAATTTTTTTTTCACTAAAGTTGTATTTTAAAAGGTAACAATTAATATCTAAAAGTTTGATTTATATTTATAGTGTTATTCCAATCATAAGAAGAAAGAACCTCAAATTTCAAAAGTACTTATTACAAAATATTTATTATTCTACACTTGGCAAGATACCTGTGTAAAATAGCTACATATAAATAACACACTATTCATCAGAATCTGATTCTATTTCTTCAACGCGACCATGTGGCAACCCTTGGAAAAAGCTGTGATATCTGCTAGGTATGATTCCCGATACAACAAGGCTTTCCAGATCTTTAAACTTATCAGTCGAAAGGGGAATTGGTTGTGAATACGCCTTTTTCAAAATTATATTATCATTGCCACGGTTTCTTGTTTTCTTGCAAATGACCAGACTCATAGAATCATCATCCAAACCATACTTATATAGTAGATTTTTGTTATCTTCCATTACTACCTCCCTGATTTTGGTCCATGCCACTTTTTGGCCAGCGGTATTTTTTGTCCAGTTTTTATTCGATAATAGCATTTTGAAATCGAAAACATTCTCTTGAGTAACATCTCTTACCTGGTAAGGTTTATCAGTAGTCTTGGCCCATCTTATCAATAACTTCCATTCTTCAGGTGTGTATATGACTTTGTGTTCCCCAGCCCTTTCAATGACGGAATGTACGCTATCTCCCTCATTTTGCGTATGCCCCCTTTCAAGGAAACGATGTGTTATCTCACAGAGCACAGAATCGCCGCGCGCTGCCTACTCCTAGAGACGGTAGTAATAATAATAGTCGTGGCAAAGAAATGCGCTGCGCGCACATATGAGCGCAATCGGCCGCCAGTTGCTCTTCGTACGTTGCGGAATAAACATTAATATTAAATCGATAAAAATGCCTCATTGCGCTGTGATTTGGTGTAAGAACCAAAGTAAAAACATTAACAAACAAAATTCTGGAGTATCATATCACAAGTAAGTAAATAATGTTAATTTTTAGCTTTTTTAAAAATGTGCGTCGATGCAGCAGTGCGAAAGCCGCGAGTCATTAGTGAATGCAATAGTGAGGGGACGCACGCGTGATTGGCATCATGTCGATAATGCAAGTTAGCGTACCCATAGAGTACCAATATATTTTAATTGCCATTGTAAAGTTGTTATTTCTATAGTATCTTGTGTATTATTACAAACTTCGAAAAAAAACATTTAATGACTGGCCAATAATCAAATTGTATTTAAGATTATGTACAAGATTTACTATAAACCAGTTTCAATCACTAATTTTGCCAAATTGAAAAATTATTAGTGTCACTTAACTTCGTCTACCTAAAAATCCGTGTGTTTTAATTATGACTTATTGTATATGACTTAATATATATTTCTGCCCATAAAAAATAATGTCGATAAAAAAAATATCGACCCAGCCACAGCACTCCAAGACGTCACCGGAGTGAGTTAAAGGTAACGCCCACCCCCACGCTTGGTTTGTATGAAATATGTTGAACATGCCGTCTCTAGTAGCGGCGGCCGGCGCGCGTGGATTCCGTGCTCTGTGTGTTATCTTCACTCCGAATTTTCCAGCGGCAAAAGCATACATTGCAAACATAATCCGATTTTTGTTTTGGCCAGTACAGTTGTCTGACCAAAACCTAAATTCTTTAGTCCCTTTTATAGCAAATGACTCTATGAAGTCGTACAGACAGCTAGAGACTTCATTAGAGCCACGTTTGGCAACACTCTCGTCCCAAACATAGCAAAAACCTTCTTTACTACCCGCATCAAACACAGTCAAATTATAGCAAGATAACTTCCGTTTGTAGTATAAAACGCTCATTTGACCATGTGGACATGATAAAACTTTTTGCAGATCAAATGTTGCACACACAATCATTCCGTTAGATTGAGCTGCATCTTCCTTGTCTTTATTTTTTAACTGACGGGAAATGTTTTTGTTATGTTGGTGGCTAGCATATTCAACTTTTAATTCGTCGGAGGGATTTTCAGTATTCCTGAAAACATGGCATTGATCGCACGTATCTTTTTTTGGAATATGGAACGATAACTTAAAATGAGAATTGACTATATCGCGGTATTGGCGTAGAGTTTTGGCTGGATGTTCATGCCCTTTCTCATTGAGCCAGTCTTTGTACAGATTAAACATTCGTGCAATACTCAAACAACCATCCAAATACAACCTTGTTGATGACTGACGACAATAGTGTGACTCAACTGGCACTAAGGACTTAACATGATCGCATACGGACGTTATCATATGTTCATCTACTACTTTTTTGTGATTGTTATGGAATCCTCGCATGTCTTTTTCGACAGATGTAGTGCCATCATACTTTTGCCACGCGGTCCTAGTCATTCTCTCAGTGATGCCCAAAGTATTTAAAAACATTATTTTACACACTTCAATTGTAATGTGAGATTGGTTTTCCATTTTTGGCAGATAATATTTGTATGTATAGATTCTATTATGCTTCCCAGTTGTTGCAAAATAAGTTCTCTTTTTGTGCTCTTTTTTTGTATATTTGGCTATATGGAGCCATTGTTTCGTCCTGTCGCCAAGGGCCCAAAACTTTTCAAAAATATCTTTCCGTGTATCTTCTGAAATTTTATCCTTACATTTTGATCTGCAGCGGCATACTTCACGCATAGCTTTCTCTGGAACAGTATGACCTCTTTTTGAACAATATGCTTTACCTTCATTAGTAAGTCTCTTCCTTTTAACTTCTTCCCAATCTTTATGGTTTCGGATACGTTTTTTCCCTCTGCTCCTTACCAAGGGTGCTGGAGACGATTGGTTGGAGTTTATTTCAGTGTTCTGTATGAGTTGGGTAATTGTATTTTCGTGTTGCCAGCAAAATGATTCCTGACAATTTTTATGTATGTTTAGTGGAGATGGCATTGGTGTCAGATCTTCTGGCATCTCGCGAGGAGGCGATGGTTCAGGAATGGCATCAAAAATTGGTGTCAGGACCGGTGTATCTACATTCTGATAATTAACAGATGGAGGACAGTTAACAATCGTATCCGGTGTAAAGGGTTCTGTAGGCAAAAAGTGATCATGCAATACTATTGACTCAGGTTGATCAATTTCAGCTGACCATCCGTTATTTTGAGTGGGTTTATTTGAGGATTGCGGTGAAGTAGTTGTACAAAGCGTAGCTGGGTTTGAAACACAATTTTGGGTGAATTCGTTAACGTCAGGCACAGCAGCAGCCTTCACAAGCTGATCTCCTTGATGATTGCTTTCTATGTCTGAGAATACACTGTCACCTATAAGGTCTTGCATTTTCTGAATTATATCAGGATCTGCTCCAAAGGGTAAAGGAGACGATTGATTTGACCTTGTCAGTTCTTCTTCATCTGTGAAAATGAAAGCGGTCAATAGTAGTAATAAAATAAATTAGGTACTATGTAAAAAGTACGAAAAGATTTATAAATAAATAATATTGGACACAATTCACAGTTCACAGGCCTAGTCCCAAAATAAGCATATGTAAGCAGTTTGTACTATGGGGTACTAGACAACGGATAAATAAATAAACATACTTTTCATTTGTAATATGTAGTGACGCAATTACGAGACCAAAGATTTCGTTACATTCAACACAGGTATATTTTTATTTACAAATCGTTAAAAACAAACAAATTTAAATGAAATTAATATATCCTTATTTTTTTATTTTATTATCTAAAAAAAAAAAAATGAACAAAGACGCAAAAATAGCACCCATCCTCAGTACAAAGTCGGTTGTGTACATCCGATGTAAACGTGTCCTAAGTACAACGCTGGTTCTAATCAAACGTCAAACAAAAGTCCCTAGAACAATGCAAGATCAGTAAATCCGACACCAAAAACAACAATCACACCAAACATTCTCATTGTTCATACTCAAAAGCAACCCAAAAATAATAAAAAATATTATTTAATATGGACATTACTTTTTTACCTGCAAACTCCCTAGTACAACGACGAGTGTGTAATATCCGCCTTAGATTTTATCTCTGGACTCCCTAGTAAAGAGACGGTTGTGATTTTCAGTCATTTTAAAGTGTAAAAACGATTAAACGTCAAGTGTTATAAATATTAACAAGAAATTTTAGAGCTAAAAAAATATAGTTAATGCTTACATAAAGTGAAACTCGGGTATTTTTGATCAGTTGAAACATTACTTTGAATGTGGTCTTTGGCGTGAATAATATTCCCAATATCCTTATTTTTTACTAAATCCAGTATTTGTTTTGACCTTTTTGAAACCATTTTAACTTGATACTATTACAGTAAATTAAATAAATCTACATCACATTCAATGTCTAAAAGAAATCAATTATAAACTCTTTCAAACGAACGACGTGCGATCTTACGTAGAACACGGGCGAGACTAAACATCCGTCACGCGAAGAAAGGTGGCGGGGGGTGGAAGAGGCCGAAGTATAAAGACTCTTGCGTAAACACGCCCTTGTACTACGTTAAAATATCACATCCGCCGATGTTCGATTCTGTGGCTTGGTTATTTTTATGAATTTTGGAAAAAAAAAGAAACTGTTGTGTAGAGGAGCTATTTTAGATTACTTTAGTGCATAAAAACAGATTTTGACGGATGGTCACATACTACGTTGTTCTACGACTGCGACGATATATGGTTTTAATCCCACCTCGTCGTGCCGATGATAGCGTCGGGATATTTTTAATTCGGAGTTGGGTCGTTACAGAATTGTACAAATAAAACTTATATTGTACATGTAAATATTATCGGCTTGAGTTAGCAGAATAGGATTGCTTTTTCAATTTTATTATAATTATTTAACTTATTGTGAAGTAAATAAAAAAAAAGAACTAAAAAGTGCAACATTACAGTAGAGCACTGTATTCGGCTGTCAGTGTATACCAATCGAATTGAATATAAAAATTAACGCGTATTAAACTAAATCCAATTTGAAGCAGAGATGAAATATATTCGTGACGTATTCGATGTAAGCGCAATTTCGACCTCAGAGTTAAAAAGTTAAGGATATACACAATCAATCAAATGATTAATGTAAACAACTCCTATTTCACTTTTTAAGTACCTACCTCTTATAATAAACTTTCTATCATTACAAATCTTTTCAAAATGAATGAATTATATCCAATATAGTATTTTTGTACCATTTGGTTCAAAAGTACCTAAAATATTTTTGAGATTTTTATTTAAAAAAAAACTATATTCCTATCCACATCTGTTGTCAATGAAAAATCACTTCCTGTAGTTATAAATAAAATTTAACAGTACCTATATAATAATTAGGTATAAAACCAGAGCCTGCGATGAGTTTCTACTTCTACTATTGGTTCATATTTTCTATCTACAAATGATTACTTTCAATCCATGGCCAAACTCGTGGAACTTATATGTAAATATTTTTATTTATTTATTAATAGTACCTAGTAATAAGAGATTTAAAATAAAATTTATTAACTATTATTTTTTTTGTATTATTTGCCTATATAATACCATTAAGCCTAGGTAATGTTGGTATTAATATTGCAAGACATTAAAAATTTAAGCTATGAAAAACCAGCTTGATAATACAAATTATTATATATATATATATATTACAATAAATATAACCACACCCGTGATGATGATATATATATATATACGGACGGCCCCAGGGTACCCAGCGGAGGGGTTTCATAATCCTACCAATGGTACGAGTCTACGCCGAACAAGTGGCTAGCTCGTCGCGATGTTATGAATAGACACAATAACCCACCTATAAACAGTTTCACAAGTTGGTATAGTGAAACCGAGACCGACAGCTTAACGTGCTCTCCAAGGCACTATAGTGGTGTTGTCAAACAGATGTACACATTTAAACTCATTGGTACACACCGGGATTCGAACCAGGGACCTAAATGCTTTTAAGTCCAAGGTCTAACCAACTCGGCCACCACGTAGGTATATAAAACGAAAACTAAAGTTAATAATCATATAAAGTAACATTTGTTATTTAGACAAAACAAGACTTCACAGAGGCCAATATAATAAAACAGATCTGAAAAAGAAACATTTATTATAAGGGATTTTAATTGAAATCTTATCATATATTTGGAATAAACATATATAGGCCCATTATATTAAAATATATAATTATATTAAGAGCCCGTGGTTTAAAATTTTACTTAAATTCTTTTAATGTTTTGCTAAATCCCCGAGTCCAGAGAAGCTGGGCAGGGTTAGCAAAGTATTTATGTTAGCAGGACGGGGAGTATCCGGAGGAAGTATATCATAAAGGGGGCAAGATTAATTAGGGGAGCTAATAAATATATGAGCCGGGGTTCCCAGTTCAGCACCACAGTCGCACAGAGCAGTTCCTCTTTAAATTTAAACAGGTGTACTATTATGTCCCAATCTAGGTAGGCAACCTGTGTAGAGAATTTTTTAAAGAGGAAAGACCAAGACTGGTCCACTTTACCTAATGGGGATAAATCCTTTGGGTATAAAGTAAAACTATCCATTGAACCATTAATGTAATTTTAATCAAATAAATAAATAGAGTATTTTTCCAATTTCAAATAATAATGATAATAATATCTAGGACAATTTACACATATTTCTCTGGTTACAAACTAACCTCTGGGCTTGTACTATGTGCATAACAACAATATAATAAATATTATATTTTATAAACCCCCAGACCATGACAAATTGTACAGAAAAAACGTACTTTTTTTGCCATGGGTGGGAATCGAACCCACGACCTCCGGATACAACTCCAAAGGCGCAACCACTAGTCTACGGAGGCGGTAAATGTTAAGTAGTATACACAAATAATAAAATTCAATAACATTATTTTCATAAATTGTCCATATGATTAAATTTTATTTATTTAATTCTAAGTCACACCAACAGATTACAGTCAAATTTTTCATTCGAGACTATACTCTAAAGCAGTGTGCACAACACAGCAAGCTAAAATTAAAAGAAACCATCATAGCTCAAATAACAACTCAAACCTAAATAAATATCACAGTCTCTTTACACAACTATTTCAGCTTAAGAATATACTGAATTTATTACCAGTCAAACCTTTGGGAGAAATTAAGCAGTAAGTAAAATATGTACAGTAAAATATACTCAAAAATAGAGTATACAAATATTATACATACACACTAGTACTCACTAAGGTGTCCGGTGAGAAATTTTGTTTTGAAACGCGCATAGAAAGAAATGTATGGGGGAATTAGAATCACCGAGAGCGTGGATTTGTTAGTCACAAATCAAAATGCCGCTTGGTCAGATGAGCACCGTGTGAACGCGATTGGAGAGTTAAGAGCGGTGATTCTCAAGTTACGGCGCGTGGTCAATTTTGTTCTCACTACAATATCAGACCTTTGAGTGATGCACCGAGTGTAAATTTGATTCGGCCGTGTGGGTGGAAAAGTTCCGTGCAAATGCTTCAGCAATAAATAACCCTATACCAGGACCTAGCAGAATAAGAAGTAATCGTCATTGGAACAAGAAACATCCAAGCCGTTCAATAAAGTTTAGTTTGATCTAAAGGCTATAAATAAACAGATTTATTAGTAATTACATCTTCAAAAATAAAAAAGTTATAATAATTTATTTATACAAAATAATATATTTTCTTGTGCGAAATAGTAAATAAGTATTAAAAATAAATAAAAAACATAAATGTAATAATAATAATAATAAAAAACATTCAAATATAACAAATTAGCTAATGCAGTATGAATATATATTATACAGTCCCTGGCCATATTATTAGACGCACTGCTTTTTTTATATTATTTCTAATAATTATGCTTTGAATATTATTATTGCGATTAATAATAAAATTTATATAGTTTATTTAGTACACAAATTATATAATTGAATTTTATATATATTTTTGCTTATATAAAGTTATTATCTTAGTCTACTGGAGTTTTTTTTTTACGTTACTATCTCCTTAATCGATAAATCTCCACCAATAGGATATTTTTATTGTTGGACTATCAAAATATGTGTATAATTTATCTGATTGGTGGAAAAATTAACGCAGTAGTATAGTTTAACTGGATAGTAAACGTTACAAAATTCACACTAGGGCCTCTGATATTTTCGAATACACTAAGTGTTAAGGCTATATTCTATCGAATTTTTATGTGATATTAAATTGTTACTTATACTATTTAATATCACATAGAAAAATTCGATTTTGAATTCAATAATACAAAAAAAAACATCCTAAATAAATGTTATAAATTTTACGAATAATCGCAATAATAATATTCAAAGCATAATTATTAGAAATAATATAAAAAATGCACAGCGCGTCTAATAATATGGCCAGGGACTGTATATAATAAATGTTTCTAGACGCCTGTCATTAACTATGAACCTAATACGCTTTAGCTATTAAAGTTTTTTTATTATTATTTACTTCTATAATTGATTTTGATCTTTTATTAAAATGACATTTATTAGTTTATTTGTAGTCTAATTTTGTTATGTCAATTTTGATTTATATTTGTTATGAAAGCCTATCTGTATTGTTATTAAATAAGTTATAAATGTTCTTAACTTAACGTTCCATGGTATAGCGAACTTTAAAATTGTTGAGATTCATATCAAATTTGACCAGCAGAACATAATATAGCCCAAAGTACATCTTTAATATTTATGCATTTTTATAAATTCATTATTAGGATAGTCTTATATAAAATTTTAAAAGATAAAAATGCAATAAAAAAAATCCTGGTGGGCGGGACTCGAACCCACGGACCTCGCTATCGCAGCAAGGCGCTCAACCGTTGAGCCAACCAGGTTCCAGTCACCCCTCACGAATTTTGTCATTGCTTGTTATCTAGATCTAGACAAAATACTATTTTAATTAAAACACTTAATAAAGTATTTATGAATGAGAGGCTTTAAAATAAATAATTAAATTTTAATAATACTCTTACAATCATCAAAGAATCTTACAATTACCTACCTAATTTAATCTGTAATTATATAATGGTTTTAATAGAATGTGTAAATATAAATAATAAATTAAATAGAATAATATGTAGTTAAATAATAATTACCTATTTGTTATAATATAAGGTGTATGACTGTAGTAGAAAAATTAGAAAAATAATGTTATCGAATATAATTTAAAAAAAAAAGTGAATAATAAAATATCACAAATCAATTTGCACACCAGCTTGGTAGATAGGCAATACAATACAAACCAAAATTGTGAACGCCTTTGTAACTTTATTAGCAAATAAACAATTTATTTATTATTTCAAAATTGTTCTAAAATGAGATTTACGATGCCTGTTCAGGGCACCTTTTTGTATGAAAGCCACGTTACACAAATTACACTTATTTGGCTTTTCTCCGGTGTGCGTCATACGATGCTCCTTGGAGTCTTTAAGAGTCTTGAACTTCTGTGTACAGATATCGCAGCTGTATGGACGGACATCTGAAACATTTTTTCTCATTTTTTATGAAGAACATTACAAACATCTAGCCACAAACTAAGCTCTAGGCATGTACTTACTTTTTTAGCTCCCTCCGCTATTAATATCGTGTTTTTCTGGTACACAAAAGTACAAATTTAGAGCTTAGTTTGTGACCTAAACAATATGTATAAAATGTCCTACACATTTTTTTATATTATCTGTTATTGACCTATTTATATTATTGTTCATTAGATTGTGAATATTATTAAAATAAAATCCAATGGGTTGGATTAGAAAATGAATTGAATATTGGTGTAATAAATTAAAAACTAGCTGTACCATTGAATCGAAATAAACTTAAGTCCATGGTTCTAGCTTTACTGAGCTTTCTATTGGCAAAATGGGATTAGTAGTTTTTAAATTTATCCAGAATAAACAATTAATTTTTTTATTTAGAATAATAATGATCAACATACCTAAATGACTCTTCAGATGCACTGTGAGATGGTTTTTCGTTTTATATGTTTTTAAGCATTTAATACACGAGAAAGGCTTATCCGAAAGGTGTGATGTCATATGTTTTTTCAAGTCACCCTGCAACAAAACAGCAATTAAACATCAAATACCTTGTTTTAATGAATACTCCGATCATCATCTCATCCATGTTCCGCGATTGTTACCACGTGTTGACATTGGAGCACGGCACGTGGCTTTGTATCTACCTGATGAAGCAGACCTCAAAGACTATCAATGGGGTTGTTCAAGCCAACTCGTCTGGACTTCGCCGACATTAGCTTTGCCTCATAATTATTTATAACATAGTTTTTTTTATATCTACCTAAGAATGTACATTAATTTAATAAGTAATTACAGTCCACTCATCACACAAGCAGAAGTTTCATTTTTTACCACAAAACTGCACCCACAGCCTGACTTGCAGAGAAACTTTCCAATAGTGGATTCTATGAAGGATTCACCGGCGATACACGCCAACAGGGTTGATACATTGTTGTTCATCAGCAGGCTACAGGGTATTTGACTCTTTTTTGAAACTCGTTTTATATAATTCTTCATTACATAATAAGCACACTTCATTGATATTTACGGGATGTCTACTCTATTATTAATAAAAATCAAAGTTAAAGTTTGAAATTCCACAATGGCGCTAAAAACGCTGTGTCGCAGTCTATGTCAAGTGTGACGTCACACGCAAGTAAACAAACAAGCACAGATTAAATAATCTCCTATATTATACTCTATTCTATTTTATCCACATGATTTATAATCTGTGTATTGTTTTGTTTACTTGCGTGTGACGTCATCAGTCATCAACCAATCAAAGATGTTTTTGTTATAAATAAAATTGTAAAAAAATAAACAATTTTATTTCGTGTAATCTACAAAAGATATAGGTACATAATTTAGTTTAATATATATATATATATCTTCACGGGTGCCTTACGGCGCCCGAGACCGTCTAGACGGCCCCAGGGTACCCAGCGGAGGGGTTTTAATCCCACCTCGTCGTAGCCGATGGTATGAGTCTACACCGAACAAGTGGCTAGCTCGTCGCGATGTTTTTGAATAGACTCAATAACCCATCTATAAACAGATTCACAAGTTGGTATAGTGAAACCGGGACTGACAGCTTAACGTGCTCTCCGAGGCACTATAGTGGTGTTGTCAAACACATGTACATACATTTTTAAATTAAAAACTCATCGGTACACACCGGGATTCGAACCAGGGACCTTTAGTTTAAAATAAAGTGAAATATGTTTTTTACGCCATTGTCTGTTAGGATGACCATAATTTATAGTATATTTTTAATGTAGTCAAATAGCCTATGATGGCTTTACACGCTATCAGGTGAAAGAAACACGCAAGATAGAGAGTTCCATATTTAAAGTGAACAGGATATGTAATGAAATTTTAATGTTAAAAAACATCTAAATGTTGTTTTCAGAGATAATAAAGTTCTTCATGAAAAAAATAATAACAGAGATAAAAACATAATTAATTAGCATAAAAACTGTTAATTTTTGAAATGTCTAAACTAATATTTTTAGAATCATAAATTAAACATTGGTTGTCTTTTCAAAAGTTAATGGATTTTTTATATAGAGACGAATTAGGATCGAGTAATATACCTAAGTAATATTTTACACCTCCACATTTTTTTTTTTTAATAACTCTTAATATCACTGAAAACAACATTCAGACGTTCAAGTTCGCGAATTCATTTTCTGGCTTCTTAACAGTGCGATATATATAACGAATAACCAAAGTTTTTGGTGCGGGAAAGTATAGACAAACTTAGCGATTGAAAGATACTTCTTTATACAATATTTCGGTACCCTAAGAATAAGCTATCTTAAATACCAATGAAAAATACCTTGATAAAGAACTTCATGTCACAGAGTTTGCACGGCACATTCTTGACACCGCTGTGCCGGATCAGATGGGTCTTCAGATTGCTTAGCTGAATGAATGTCTTGCCACATGTGTTACAAGTAAACTTTTTCTCTTTTTTATGCATCATTATATGTGTCTGAAAAATTAAATAATAATATATATAGGTGGCGTGGGGGTCGATTTGGTTAGACCTCATACTCATACTTACAGTTTTTAGGTCCACAATGTGTACCAATGAGTATTTTTTTTTAAGTACATATTTTTGGCTTTTCGAATCTATTTAAGCATCGCAAAGAGTATATATACAGAACCACTGCAGTGGTTCGTTATATTCCGTTTCTCAAACTGTTGGCGCAGGACAAAAACGTCTTTTTTTTATTTACCTTTAAATTCCCAGACTGCACGAATTTGGCATCACAAAGATGACAGAAATATTTCTTAATCCCCATGTGAACAGACTCATGGTTTTTGAGGACATTTAAGTAAGCAAACTTCTTCCCGCAGATACCGCACTGGTACTTTTTGAATGAACTGTGGATTCGCATGTGACTGCGCATATTTCGAAGAGATGTGAACTGTTTCAGACATTTCGGACACTTTATATCTGGCTGAAAATAGTGTTTATCTAGTTATATAATATTTTATTAATATATACGAATATTATAAAGCTGAACAGTTTGTTTGGTTGAACGCGCGAATCTTAGGAACTATAGTTCGAATTGAAAAAATATTTTAGTGTTGGATAGCCAATTTGTCGAGGAAGGCTACTAACAACACGCTACAACCAATAGGAGTGGAGTAAGAATGAAAAACGCAAAAACGGGGAAAAAATATTCATTTTGAGAGCTTACGCTGACTAAACGGTTAAAATTACGCAGACGAAGTTGCGCGTATCAGCTAGTACTTATTATAAAGCTAAAGAGTTTATATGATTTAAAATAATCTCAGGACCTACAAGTCCGATAATAACTAAATCTGCGTTAGATAATGTTATAGAGATAGTTTTGAGGGTATATATATATATAAAGTTAGGACTCATAGGAGCGGACCAGCAAACAAAATGTTCGCATTTTCATATATTACTACGGTCTTGCGTATCTTAGACCCGTAGCAGTGCTAAACAGACGTCTGACGCGGACGTCCTCGTCGGATCACAAAATGCACAGAGCTCATACTAACGTTTCAATGCAACGCAGACACAGCTCCGCGCGCGGTTAATATGAGCTCTGTGGATTTTAAGATCAGACGCGGACGTCCGCTTGGTACTGCAACGGGCATGAAGGTAAAAACCGTGCCCGTCCGCGCGCCGCTACTGGAGTAAGCATCATTCAATTTGCAGGGAGCCGCGCGAGTGACAAATTTGTCACTCACACACACTTACACAATTTTTACATCCTCAGTCTGATTTGTGCGTTCGGCGGAAAAAGAGCTCCGCTTTTATTGTCGGAAAAATAGTTAATTGTGCATTAAAGCTGTGTAGAAACTATTCTTAAAAAAAAGTACCTGGTATCACGTTTTTCAAGTATGTATTTAACATGTTTTTCTTATATTAAACCTTGATAAAAAATAATAATAAAACCCATAATTAAAATATCAAAATCTGACGGTAACTGTCAAACTATGTTAGAAGTTGAAGAACTAGTGATGTGTTTTTATTTTTAATGATAATTTCGATACTTTATAATCATTTTAATTTAATTTAATCAAAAGGTATGGCGACAACAGAACCGTCCAACGAGGTTTGTCATCACGTCCACTCGATATTTCTAAATACTTTTATGGTTATGAGATATTATACAATTATTGTTTTTTTTTATATAATACTAATTATATTTTCTATACATACAGTTTCCCGAAAGACCCGGCATGAAAACGTAAATGGGTAGAGGAAATTAAAAGAGAAGAAAATTGGTTACCAACAAGCATACCACAAAAGGCGAAAAACAATTAAATCGTAACTTGATTCCTCAAAATGTACTGAACATACACGATGTTCAGTATATTTTGAGGAATCAAGTTACGATTTAATTATTTTTCGCCTTTTGTAGTTTGCATCAACTTTTATATCTTCCTCTTGGAGGTCGGTCAAAAATTTTGAGATTGCGTTTAGTAGGTAACATGTAGTTGTGCATGTATTTTAATTTAATAAATAATTTAATTTAATAAAGTAGGTATTTTAAATTATTGTTATATATACCTACATATTTTAAATCCACTAGTATTATAAATGCGAAAGTGTCTATCAGGGTGAATTTTAAAGGATGTACTTTGGGCTAGTATGAGGCTCTGCTGATAAAATCTAACAACTTTTCCTATGATGGAACCATATGTCGCAAATGAAATGAAAAATAAAATATTTATTTATTAGGTAACAAATGCTTATAACTAGATACAAAGTTGCTTTGGGATCTCCTTTTAGGTATATTATGTGGAACACGTGTGCCAGTAGACCTCTTTTTTTTTTTTTGAATTTTTTATTAATACCTAATAACAAAAGTGCATGCGCATGCGAACTAAAATAAGTATACATATGTGAAGTAGTATTGTGTAGGTATATAAATTATGTTTTTCTGATGTGTGTATCTATTAGGACAAATGTGTGTATACTACAAGCTGTTTGTGTTGAATTTAAATGACAAAGGCAACATTATAAAGTAAGTAGTGTATACATCCCCGAACCACACCCACAGCTATATATATATATATACAAGTGCATGCATATAGTTGCATATAGCAAGGTAAATAATACATTTACATAAACTAATATAAGGAGAAATTAATAATTTGTAAGTAAATCCAAGTACATAGTTTAATTATGAAATAACATTCAACAAAGCATTGATCATATTAGCCCAAAGTATATCCTTTCAAAGTTATTGATACTATTAAAAACATCGCGACGAGCTAGCCATTTGTTCGGTGTAGACTCATACCATCGGTTACGACGATTATTAAAACCCCTCCGCTGGTTACCTTGGGGCCGTCTAGGCGGTCTCGGGCGCCGTAAGGCAACAACCGTCATGATATGTGTGTGTATTCCAATATCCCTATTGGAATACACACACATATCATGAAAAAAACATGCATATTCCCATATGCATGTTTTATTATTATTTCATTACTTGATAGAGTAACTACATTAGACCCTAAAAACAAATATTTTTCTTTTTAAAGGATAATAACACCAAAATAAAAGGGTTTAAACTTTATCTGCCACTACCGCAGTAAAAAACGGTACATCAGTAGCCGCCATTCTGTGACGTCATTCGTGCTCAAAAAGCATATTAGTTTGATGTTATTGCACCTCAAAAGTTAGTCAAAAGGTTCGTTTCTAAAGAATTATCGTAATATAAAGGTCAAGAAATACCCGAGAAAACAAGAAACTAGACTATAGAACACACGTTGACATTTGTTTATGCGCGAATGACGTCACATGAAGTGTTTGCTAATGTCGGAGCGTTTAGAATTTTTTTCCGTTGCTACAAAAAAATTGTTAATCAAAATAAAATAGATTACTGTAAATATAACCAATGACATAAAAGGAACATTATATATTAAAATAATAATAATTGGCGTTCCATGTATATGCCCCATTGTATGTCGATAATTAATTATAAATCTTTGATGATCTCTATAAATATTTGGTTTATATCGATAAGTAATAATATTTGTTGTCGGTGGCAACACTATCGAAACTATTAAGTATGCAATTTAATATTTAACTTTTTATAATAAAAAAACAATATACTTCATAGACACGCGCACACATTCATGTTTGACAATAGCTAACTAACATCTCTTTCTTTCTCAAGCAGTTTTTTAAGTGTCAGACGCGTTGAGCTGCCATTTGAAGCCACACCTTTTTTCCCGTTCTTCATTTGTTCGCCTTGGAAATAGGCGACACCGGTATCGTACTATTATGAATCAATTTATGTATCATGCTTACTCCATTGGCGCGGGGCGCGTTTTTTTAGCTTCATGGCAACGGGCCATAAAGATCTACAAAAAAGTCCGCGGCGCTAGGGGTGTTCCACTCCGCGCTTTAAGTATGTAGCTACAAGTACCCGGTCGTACCCATGGATGGGTTTTATTTTTGAGGGCTAACGCAGTGGGCTGCCGCGAACCGGCCGAGTCGCACGTCTGTATGATACTCACAAACGCGCCGTGCCCCATTATTAAAATTAACTAAAATGAGTTCTAAAGCTTATTGTGCCGCATTCGGTTGCTGGTGGTTAAAAACTATTCCTTTCACTTTAAATCCTATCGTGAAAATCCAATGAAATATAATATTTTTAATCCCTGCTGATAATGTAGGTTTCTAAAGGTGGACTATTTTTTTTAATCAGTTCATTAGTTTTTAAGTTTATTCAAACAAACAATTAAATATTTTCTCAATTCAATATTTAGTTTCATAGAAAATGTAGTTATGGCTTCCGTATATTCTTAGGTTAAAATACCTATCCTAGACATCCTAAAATAAAATTGTTTTATGATCTACATACTTACTACTAAGTACCCAACCTAGGTTTCTTTAAAAGAAGACAACTCTAACGTCGTTAGAAAAGTAAAGAATTACGCGATAGAAAGAGAGGCAACTTTAGATGAATATAAATGTAGGCCACTAGCGCTGTGCGATCTGAACTGAGCTTTATTGTGTCAGTGCAAGTGTCACTATTTATTTCATTGATCTTTCGGAGTGAAGCTTCTGTACTTGTACTATTATTACTTCTGTGGCGGCGCGGCGTTAGTTCTTAACATTACCACCGGTGCACCGACCGGTGAGAGACCACGCAGGGCAATAAAAAGTGCAAGTATATTGCGCGCTCACTCTCACATATGGGTTTTATGGCAACGCGTAAAAAATACGCAATACAATATAATAAAGCAATACGCGGGTTTAGATGTTTTATCGGTAAATATTTACAAAATTTAAATCAAACAACAACACCACGATTTATGACCACGAGTGCAGCGAGATATTTCGATATAGTAGTTAATTATAAAACGACATCCAGTAAATGTGTTATTGGGCAAGCTATCTCTCGTCGTATATAGGGTGAATTTTTCAAGTGTTCTTTCAAGGCCCAATCCTAAACTACAAGGAACATCGAAAAATGCTCAAAGGAGTCTTGGGCCGAATTTGATAAATACTAAAACTGCATTAATAGATTTTTGAAAATATCCTAAACGGGAATCGAACTTGTTGATTTTGAAAAAGAAACTCATCTTGTATTATTGTACCGACTGATAAATAGGGCTCAATTCATTATGTGGAACACCTTTTCGTATTTTAAAGTATTGGACTAATACATTTGTTGTTTTCGAAAGTTAATGGAATATAAGCTGTATGACTATTACAATAAATAATTTAGGCAAATTTTACTTAAATTTAAATTTGAAAATGTAGGTAACATTAAGAGATTATGACCTTAACACCCACTCTGATTACTGGATGTTTGTCCGTCAATATTCACGAAAATTTGATTTTTTTGTTCATTCACTCCACATATTGATTCAGCATTTATAATTTTTTTTAAAGTTATATACTATGGGTTGGAGCAGAATCATAGTTCTTGTGAAAAGGAAGACAAAGATGAAACTTACCTCTATACCAAAATGTTTTCTAATATGCGCTTCAAGATTTTCATATTTATTAAATTTTTTATCACATTTAATGCATTTTAAGCTGTCTTTTATTATTTTTTTGGTTCCATTATCTTTTCTGAAAAAGGACTTTATAATTGAAATTGTGGTAGACAGAAGGGTATGTTACTTATATTTCAAATAATATTAACAAGGAATAATTTTAATATATTTTTCATTTTAAAGTCTACATCTATTTAAAACAAAAAATCAGCATTAACATATAAAGAGGTAATGCTGCTAGCGTATTAGGTACCCTACCAAGTGGCAGCTCATACAGTAATTTTTTAGTACAGTAAAAATAAATAAATTTTGTAGTTTTATATTTTGTGTTAATTTGTTCAATAAGATACAATTAAGACAAATTTGGTAAACAATTTGTTGGCAAAGCAAATAGAGTTCTATTAAAAAAGTTAACTTACATGTTTTTTTGTTCCTGTAATAAGCTCTTAACATTTTCTAAAACATGATTTTGATTGTGTGATTTACTGACTATTTCTTTTTTAATCTGAAATTATAATTTGTTAATAGGTGATAATGTAAATAAATTGATAAAAAAAACAATAATGCATTTAAAATGTAAAAAAAAACATAGTTTCATTTCTTCTTATATCTCCATGAGTGTTTTATCAGATTTAATAAGTTGTTTTTGTCTTTAAACAATCTTTCTATTGTATTTAAATCATAATTTATATAAATAAATATTGCTAAATAGTTGAATAGATATTACATCATCTATTAATGGTATAGTGTACCATACTAATAATAACATACTAATATTGTAGGACCTTAGGTGGAATGTGTATATCAAATCCACAACCTCTGGATAGAACACTCAACAGTGTAACAACTTTACCATGGAGGAAATTAAAATAAACTTCTGCACTTTTTACACCTCTGAGCTGTGGGAACACTAATATATGCCACTATAACTTTCTGAATTAAAAATGATAAATGTATAATATTTGGTAAGTTGAAAAAATGCTAAAATTGCGTAATGAAAATGTTTGCACTGTTTATTAATTTTTAAGTATAACAAAATAAAGATGTATTACTTGCCTCATTTTCCAAGAAATATGTGTTATTAACTTTGTCTTTTCCAGAGTTTTCTTTTACACATTCTGTTATATTTTCAGATGTATTTTCTGATAGGTTTTCAGTAGTTTGTATATTACTGACTATTTGTATATTTTTTTCATTACTGAAATGTATTAATTTACTATATTTTTTTTTTATTATATATGATTTTTTTTACATTATCACTTCATTTTTACAACTTACATGTATATTTCATTGCTTTCAGCATTCTCCACCACTTCTATACCACTATTGTAAACATCATCATGAATGTCTAGTTCAATCTTCAACTATAAAGTATAATAAATCAAATTGTATTAAAATTAAATATTTTTTGATGGAAATAATAGAGGGACCACAGATTAGAGTAATTAAGAAAAAAAACATTGAATAGATACCTAATACCCATAAAAGGCTTTCCATATTGGATGTTTCCCATTATTTAATACTAGCTGTCTATTATTTAATACTAGCTGTTGCCTGCAGCTTAGTGTTGACATAAAATTTCAACTTTAAACAAAAAAATCAAATCTCAAATGGTCATGCATAACATACTTGGGTTCTGCCTGTTAAAGAATGGTGAAGTAGGAGAAAGAACCTGTCAATGACCTGACACTCTAATTTGCTACCAACTCCATTGCACAGACTTTGGCGGTCTAGAGGAATGCAAGTGAGGTGAAACCTAGTGTTCTCTCAGTCGAAAATTAAAGGATGGTTATCAGTATGAACTATAGGAGTGATGAAAAAAATTGATACTGTTTTTACCGAGTTGTTATGCAACTCTTTGCCTCATGTGCATTTTCTCTCTAAAGGTCCTTAGTGTGTACATAATACATACATAATAGGTTATTTATTGGAAAGAGACTTAGATAAGCAAAGTTGGGTTTCTTTTTGAAATTCTTTCTTCGTATATATATTTTGGTTAAATACTGTAATAATTTAGTGCAATTACCTGATTCTCAGCATATTTCCTTAGTGTCAAATTTGATTGGATAACTAGTTGCTTGAAGGAATACAATTTTTGTAGCAGTTCTATACATTGTAGGCATAGTTTTTTTGGAAATATATCAAGTTCTGACACCTAAAATATCATTTTATTTTAGTTTTACTTGTTTAGCAGATCAGCATTAATGTAGCTTTTTAAATGACATCCACCTGACGAGAAGTGGTAAGCTTTTAGCTTATTCGCATGGTCTCAATAACTTTGCTTTATATTTTTTCAGAGTACTACAAGGCGATTATACCCACAAATGTAAGCTAAACTTTAAACAATATGATGAAATGTTGATGTAATGCAAACCTGGTGACATTGAAAATTGACAGACACCTACACCATTTTGGTAAAAGTTTAGTTTAATGTCGTACAGCATAAAGGTCTACTGTAACGAAAGAGGTCTAGCCGGAAAACTTTTGTTTTGAAGATCTTGTCATTCTCCTTATGTAGGTATAATAAATAATATGCATTTGACACATAGATAAATAGGGATACTAATTTGACACCAGTGGGTGTATCTTCATTTTATAAGCAGGATGTAAAAAATAATAGGCATGCACTAAGTAATACCCTATTAATTAAATGTGGTTCATTCATAACATTGGCATACAATACATACCTCAACTGATGTACAATTTTCAAATACTGAAGAAGTATAATGGTCGAATAAATTTTCCAACTGATTATCCCTGGATAAACAAGCCCTACATATACTCGAAAAATCCATAGTAAATTGATAATATTTTATTTAAGTTCTGCCATTATACACAAGGTTCTCTTTCATAGGACGTTGATGGACTAGGATGTCTAGAATTTTTATGATGATGATACTTCTAGACCATTCGTTTATCCTCACAAAGTTTCATTTAATTCACAGACATAGAGCGAGTACTAAAATACCATATTAATAAATAAATTTGAAAATCACAACAACATTACAAATTTACAACACCCACCATAGAGTATAATTAATACACCCACTGAACCACAGACTATTTTTCTTTCTATTTATTATGGCAACTCGAGCATGTGCGCTTAGGACTCTAGTATGCAAGTGCAAACGCCAGTGATATCTTTCTTTTGTTTCACTTTTATAATTTAGCTATCTCTCTTACATATATCGATACTTTGGGACTCAATTGGCGTAAAGGAAAAAACCACAATTTTCACAATAAAGGAAAAACTAAAAAAAAAATATTCAAGGACGTAAATCTATTTTAGGTAAAAAAGTATGTAAAATAATGGTAGTATCTTACAGGTGGGTGTATTTTAAGGTCGTAAAGCTTTTTCTTCAGTAGACATAATAATAAAAGTAGGTACCTACTTTTTTAGTATTTGAATGCAGAGAGAGAGACAATGTTCTTAGCTATCCATGGCTTCACCGTGCGGGTGCCGGCTCCATCGCGTGGTTGGAAGGCAGGGAAATGAACTGCAGCGGACTTGAGACCGCAAAGTAGGTTTAAAGGCCTTTTGGACTCTCACCTGCACTGTGTTCACTACCCTCTCTACTCAACCAAATACTATATGATCTTGTTAGCGCCATCTTGGCAACACGATCCATAAAAGACGGCTGATCTTGGAAGGCCAAGATCCTTCAATAGACGATGCAAAGACTTTGCTGGAATTCCTCTTGCACCAACTTCTAGTGCATAAAGTTGAGAAATCCGTTTCTAGTAATTTCGTTTGTGAGATCAAAATACTATAAATTTGTTCGACTTGATGTTGTGGGCCTTAGGAATGTTTGTTTCCCACGGAACGGTGAGTTTTATAAGTATTACTTTCTTCAAGTACCGAGAGTACACCAGTATGTCTGGTCTATTGGCTAAAACTGCTAGTTCGTCTGGTATTTTGTAAGGTTTTTTGAATGTATTCATGAATATTTTCCAGTCTTGTGCTTTGTCCAGGATTGAGAAAGGTTTACTTTGAGTTTTCTTGACTTGTCCCTCCTTTACAAAAGTAGTTAGACTTACAGCTTCACGAATAATTTCTAAAACTTTATCATGTCGGTGCGAATAATGGCCTTTTTCAAGTAGTCTTCTACCCAGCAAGTATATGTATGGCAGTCCCGACAGCAACACCGCACAATGTACATGTCTTATCTCTTGCTTTCCCCCATCTTACCAGATTACTTCAGGTAGGGACATTTAAAAGGCATTGAGATAGAACTTAATATGCCGGAGGCCAATCGTACATGGGTGTGCCATTTCAGGGCTGGAGGAATACAAACTCCCCCCATAGTAAGTCATTAATTCTGGTCTTCTAGGGTTATCGCGTGAACTCTGTAGCCATGCTCTTCATCGTCCCTAAGGAAAGATTTAATAACATCTTTATCACATTCCTTTTCTTCCAAACTTCCTTCTGCAGATCTGTGCACCGCATGAATTATGGAACTGAACAGAGGCTAATGAGTATTTTGGGAGAGATGCAATAAGATTATCCCGAGAGTTACTCAGGATTTGTTGCTTGCTTACACGTAGACGTTTATACAACTCAGATGGCTTTTTAAAATTTATCCCAAATTGTTGCTGTCCCCTGAACAGCATGGAGGAGTCAGCGCCCTGTATTAATCCAAGCCAAGACTTAAGTTTTCTTATGAAAGTTGCATCCAGATTACCAAAAGAGTTTTGTTGAAGTCGTATACAAGAAAGGGCCATGTTAGACGAGATATTAGGTAGTTGTCATAAATCCAAGCTTTCCTGACTTTACTATGACATTAGATGTGGTTGTGGAACGCTTTATTGATGTCATTAATAAAGCGTTCCACAACCACATCTAAGGATGGTGTTCTTCCTTTAAAATCGATCCTTCTGGCCAGAAAGTGGCTTCCTCTACTGTTGCTACTTTCTGCCCTGCTATGAATAGTTCTGGGTCGTATGACGTATACTTAGTATATCGTCTGCCCAGACACAGACAGAAGCTGATGGTTTTGTTCTCATGCCGTTAGACCATACCTACACATAACTCGTCTACCAGAGTAAGCGGATTCTGGCATTGTATTGGATTGCGTGTTAGCACCGCTAGGTCGTCCGCAAATGTTAAGATGGACTCCAAATATACATTATTTAACTTAAATCTATATCCCCACTTCTTTTCACTAGTTTTAAGTTTGTCAATTAAGATGTTAATAATAAAATTGAAAGCTATTGGTGAACTTACTTAACAGCATTATAAAATAAATAAGATATAGGTTGGAATTAACAAAATCTTAATATTGCTTAGGTAGTAAAGATCATTTTATATTGCTTCATTGAGTCGTAAAGGACATTTTGTAAAAATTATACCCTTTATGCCTTAAAATATTTGTAATATTGAGATTTACAGCTTAGGCGATTTATAGTAAAAAGTCTAATGTTGTGTACAGCCACATTTTACATTAAAACTATGTTTAGCGGCGCAAGAATTTTGTACGCAAAGGACATTTTTTACCGAATCCCGCTACATGGAGTATACAGATCGAAGAGCGTAAAAAGTTCACTAAGATGGTGTTAACAGTGCCTTTACGACCTAATGTCCTTTACGCCAATTGAGCCCAGAGGTTTCGATATATCATCACGGGTGCCTTACGGCGCCCGAGACCGCCTAGACGGCCCCAGGGTACCCAGCGGAGGGGTTTTAATCCCACTTCGTCGTAGCCGATGGTATGAGTCTACACCGAACAAGTGGCTAGCTCGTCGCGATGTTTTGAATAGACTCAATAACCCATCTATAAACAGTTTCACAAGTTGGTACGTGCTCTCGGAGGCATTATAGTGGTGTTGTCAACAAATGTACATAATTTATTTAATTAAAAACTCATTGGTACACACCGGGATTCGAACCGATAGGGACCTTAGTGTTTTTAAGTCCAAGGTCTAACCAACTAGGCCACCACGTATTTAAAATCATCGTATCCAAAAAAATCCTTATAATAAAATAATTCCTATAAAATATTAAGACAGACATTTTACAAAAGAAGTACGTTTTTCTTTATATAACGCTAACGTTATATAGGTAAAATAAATAACTATATAAGGTACTACCAATAAAAAAATAGTTCAAAATTACACATAATACCAAAAATATTAAAAAATAAAATAGTTCAAAACCGTCCAATTGCCAATCACTAATTAATACCAAAATAAATAATACGTGGAGACGAAGTTGTTTGAGTAAAATAAGTTTTAAAAATGAGCTCAAAGTACTACACTCAACGATTCCTCTGCTCGGTATTTCATAAAAAATATACCAAAAAATGTCGCGGCGGGCGCGTAATATGTTCCTTGGGACTGTGCGTAAATGATAACGTTACTGACTGACTAATCGTCATGCGCGGGGAGAGGTAATAGGCACTTCAAAGTTGAATCAGCATACATATTCCTAAATAATTATCACAGAAAAAGAGCCTCATCAGACACTTCTCATAATTTTTATTTGAATATGTTTTTTCCTAATTTTTTAAGAATGGAGTAAATTTTGCCAATAGCCTTATTTGAGGTCTGTTAAATTTCCAGATCTTGTCCAGCGGCCACATTCTGTTTCTTATAACGTGTTACGTGAGCGTTAGATTGTCAGAATAACGAATTTCGTTTTCCTCCAATCGGCAAGGGTTAAAAAACTACTCTGATTGGAGGAGAGCGCGCTAATAACGGAAATCGTTATTTTGACAATCTAACGATCACGTTATTAGAAACAGAATGTGACCGCAGGCCTTCGTACTATACATCGACGAATTTCTTAGAATTAAAAAGTCTTTTCTTCGTTAACCACCATCTTGTGTGTTTGTCTTCAGCAAACTCCTTTAATGCAGATAAATGGTTCAGGTCCAATTAAAGTAGTTTCTGATGATCCCTTTTTGGCCAGCTGATCTGCCCTTTCATTCGATCGATACCCATATGCCCCGGAACCCAGGCTACTCTTACCCTCCTCCGAATACAACGCCAAAAGCGCAATGCACTAGCCTACGGACGGAGGCTAGTGGTCAAAGAGTACTTTGTTATACTAGAAATAAAGATAACTCAAGGGTTTTAAGTAACGAAACAGCAGCGACATGTTTTATTTTTAGCCCGAACAACAGAAAAAAAATCTAAATGTTTAGACCAATCTATTGAAGCATAGATGGCGCTGGTGGTCAACTATTTATATTCGTATATACGTATATATATATATATATATATATATATTATGAAACTTACAAATATAAGTTTCTTAAAAAAAACATTTAAGCTGATTTGTACTCAGCCTTAAGATATATATATATATATATATATATATATATATATATATATATATATACATCCCGATACATTTTTGGCGTCCTTTCCAACTGCATTATTATGACGTCCACCATTTCTAGTGGATTTATTTTGATTTTGTTAATGAATATTGGCGTATATTTAAAGTACTAATTCAGTGATATTAATATTATTTCGCAATATTGTGTTTTTTATTATATACATTTTTATCTAACATACATACAATTTTTAAGCCTTTTAAACCCCATTTCATTTCATGGTCATTTTGGCTTCCACGTATATTACATGTATATTTGAATATATTTTTACATTTTAGTGGCGTCTATCATAAAATCAGTTTAAGCGAGGTCCCATGTATATTGTTTATTCGCCAAATATTTTAAACACATTCACATTAGAGCTCCATTTAGTTTGAATACAATTTGAATTCACTGAATATTATAGCAGGTATATTTTGTGTTTGGGCGTCTAGCTAGACGCATAAAATATAAAAATATCAGTTCTATTCCGATAGACCTATAGTTTTATTTGGTTGGCTTTAATAATGCCGCCATCTTGAATAAACAAATTCTTCATATTTGATTATGTGTGAGTATTGGAATTTAAACTCTATATTCAAGGGAATAAAACTGATATTTCCATTTGGGGGTAAATTACAAGCTATGATCGTCTTGATAGTTCGTAATTTACCCCCTGGTAAGTCAAACTACTGACATACGAGTAATGCCACAGAAGAAATAATAGTTAATGCGAACATCAGTGTAATGTATAGTCAGCAATTCGACGACAAGTGTGGGAGTTGGTAAAGTTTTGATAATAGTTTATTTTGCATATAAACTTCCATAATGTGAGTAATAAAAATAAAGAAAAAATAATCATTTATTAAAATCAATTTAATATAATGCAAAACAGTCACACAATACTAGGACACTTTATAAATTTATTTATTTAATAGAAAAATTGTACATTACAGAATTATCTAACTAATACCTCAGCAAACAGTGTATGGCCGCGCACGCGCAGGTACCTATCTGGTACAAACAGATAATTGTTGTAATATAGTAGGTATGTAACTTTTCCCCCTTAATATATCTAAAATATATAACACTAAAGCCTTATTACGATGAACTGCTAACGAATTAAAGTTGAGCATACCCAATAGAAACAAAGTAGGATACATAAATGGATAGTACCCATAAGTCTTATTATACAAACATCTTAAGAACATTTTCTGCGCCTTTTCTACCATAAGGGTGTATGTACCTACCCTCGGATTCCATTAAATGGAGTTGAACTCCAATATGCTCCGGACATTTGAGTTGTAGAACACTACCAGGGTTCCAGGATCAGAAAAGTCTCGTGTTTGCCTCATTACCCATCCTAAGTTCTTTCTAGCTCTTGCACACATTTTGATGTGGTTGATTATATGAGTGTGGAATGTTAAATCACTGCTGAACAGAACTCCGAGATCCCGGACCGTATACAAAATGCGCGTAAGCTGGGCTTTCTCAAGCGTATAAAGGTAACCGATACGACTTTGGGATCGAGAAAAAGTCATAATTGAACATTTTTCTATGTTCAGATCAAGACAGTTCTCGATACTCCATTGGTGTATCTGAAGTATACACTGCTGGAACCGCTCACAATCCTGCTGAGTTTATACGGAAGTGCCAGCTTCACATCATCAGCAAAAAGAAGGACGAGACATTCCTTGGGTATCACCTGTACAATATCATTAATGAAAATAAGGAACTCCAATATCTAAGTAGGTACATTATATAAAAAAATATTCAATAATAAAAAGTAAAATAAAAAACTATCCAGTATAATTAAACAAAAAAATACTTTAAAAAGTATCACAATAAAAAACGCTTAAAAAATAAAGACTTCTTGTTATAAAAAAAGTTACGTATGAAACGTAAATACAATTAAAATTGTTCAATAATAAAAAAAAAATGTTCACAATTAAAAAGCAAAGATAAAAACGCTTATAATACTAGGGATTCTTTGACTCAGGAAATATAAAGAACAAAATAGGTAGAAGATACTACCTATCTTTATTCTATCTTTTTATGATTCAGATGAATCAGCATAGGCAAATTGTAATTTGTTAAAACCCCAATCACGGCCAGGTTTATGAATGTGGAGGAAGTGATAGTATCTTGTCAGAGCCGTAGAAAATGGCGTTTTAACTATCTCTGCCTACCTTCCAAAGGTTAAAAGAAAAAAGTTTAAAGGTTAGAAGAAGTTGTTGTAGTAATTATTTTATGAACTAAAAATGGTATGGAAGCTCTTCCGAAGGATGAACCTAAAATTATATGTGGCTTGGAAATCAAGAATTTAATATTTAAATAGTTGTTTTAAAAGAATTACAAATTTAAGAGATGGTAGGAAATTGAACAACATTATTATTAAGTACTTTGCTGGTGATGCTATTTTATTGTAGAATTCATCAAGAACACTGAAGAAACTTTGTCGGTAATGAATGAAATAGGTAGGAAGAAAGGATTACAAATAAATATACAGAAGGCTAAATTAATGGTATTTGAAATTTGCGAGAATGCAACTGAATGTAAAATTTATGTGGAATGAATGTTGAACAAATGAGTTTTTATATCTGGGAAGTATTGTACAAGACACAGTAAGATAGAGATGTATGGATGGAGATAGTGAATGCGAGAAATAAGGTAAATGGTCCATTTAATGATATTATGCGCAATAGCATTATTTCCCTAACAGCCAGGAAAATTGTGCAAAATATAACGAGACTTAAGTATGGATGTGAAACATGCAATGAAAGTTGTGTATTGAGAGAAAGAAGTAGAACGGAAATCTTTCAATATTTGATGTTGTATCAAATATTGAAAGAAGTATGTCATGGTGGTTCGGTAATGTTGAACGTATAAATGACGAACTAAACAAATATAAAATGTTAAAATACAGAATAATAGTTAATATAAGCGGTAAATAAATTTTAGTCCACAAAAATATTCATAAAACCAACTAACTTGCCTTCTTAATTAGAACTAACATACTGTTTACAATTAATTACCTTTAAGCATCATACATACATACTATCATTTTAATTAATTCTAAAACAGTTTATTAGTTTTAATTAAGAAGGCAAGTTCCTGCGATGATCACTGCAGTAGAACTGAAATTTACTTACTGCTTAAATTATTGGTATAATTTTACTTTATGACATCGGAAGATTTATTAAGTAATTATTTTGACTTTATTATACCTATTGATACATCTTTTAGAATGAAGTCGAAAGATTTATTAAGTAATTATTTTGACTTTATTATACCTATTGATACATTATTTAGAATGAAGTCGGAAGATGTATTAAGTAATTATTTCGACTTTATTATACCTATTGATACATCTTTTAGAATGAAGTCGAATAATCAATAAATATTCTGATGTCATATTGTAAATATTTACCAAATTAAGAAATCATTGTTGTGCTGTGTGAAGTCAATTAATTAGTATTTCAGTTATTTAAATCGGATAGGTAAGTATTTTTTATATTCATACAGCCACACTAAAACATAAAAAAATCAAATATTTTTACTTTTTAATATTAGTTTAGATAGTTCAGACCCGTGGTCGTCAAACTGCGGTCATACAACTCACTATAAGGGCCGGTTGCATCCAAGTGTCTGTTAACGTAATGTAACGATTAAAATAAAAAATGGCATCGAATGTACCAGCTGTCATTCGAACTGCACAATAAATTTGATACATTCGTCGCCATTTTTTAATTTAATCATTACATTAACAAAGAGTTCATTTTGATGCGACATAGGCTAAGCCTTTAAATCGTATTACTACTTACGAATGCAAGTAAAGAAATAATAATTCTACCCAGGTACCTACCTATCTATGCAAGCGTTTGATTAAGTTATTAATTTGGCTTAAAATCCCACCAAATGTTTGTTTGGCATATTTATTTATTTTATTTATTTATTACATTTCAGGTAAACTTACGGCTAACAAATTTATATTTAGTTATAGTATTTTAATATAAGGCCTTTAATAAGTTTACACATATAAATATAACGTAATGCATAATAATAGTCTTATACCAAACAAAAATATAAACAAAAACAAAAATAATACAAAGAAAATAACAAATAACAATAATGAAGTTCAAACAAAATTACCAATTATACCTAAAACTAAAAAATTCTCTCACAAAATGATCCGGCTAGGGTTTTTCGCGCAAAAGACGGCTTCGTACAGAATAGGCCTAAATCAGAACTATTACTATTAAAGAAACTGCACGTCCTGCAAATATATGCATTTTGCCTAAAATTTGTATAAGCAATAGGCAGATGGAAGATGGCAGAACTCCTAGTTCTCAAGCCAGTGGTCCTTAAGTTTAATTGACTAATAAATTCAGGGGAATCCACCTTACCGCGGAATACATCAATAAGGTAGGTTACATCTGCAATATTTCGCCTAATTGTCAAAGGCAGAAAGTGATGTTTAATACACTTTTGCTCATAAGTTAAGTTCCTTTGACCAGTTCTAAAACATAAATATCGCATGAATCTTTTTTAAATATTCTCTACACGTGTTCTGTGTACCTCATATCTGGGATTCCATATTTGTGATGCGTACTCCAAGAGGCTACGAACATACGAACAATATAAAATTTGATGGTATTGACGTTTTTAAAATTTGAAGACATTCTTAAAACAAAGCCCAGAGCCTTTGATGCTTTGGTTACAACGCTTAATGGATTAAAGGTGTCTATATCAGCTGTTATTGGTTTTAAAATTTTCATGTCATCAGCAAATAATAACACCTTAGAATAGCGGAAACATGAATCAATATCCTGAATATTATAAATAATAGGGGGCCCAGTATAGATCCCTGCGGTACTCCAGAGGGAATATGCGTCCAAGATGACATGTATCCGCCAAGAGCCACGGCTTGAGATCGATTCTCAACGTAAGACGTAAACCATCGATAAAGACTACCATGGATACCAGAATTACTTAATTTCCAAAGGAGGATATTGTGGTCTATGCGATCAAATGCCTTACTATAATCTGTATATATAGCATCCACCTGACCACCCCTTTCCATGTGATTAACAATATATTCATTGGAAAGAATAAGATTCGAAACCGTGGATCTGCCATTCAGAAATCCATGTTGGTTCGGACTAAAAGATGATTTTAATGCAGCGTAAGTTTGAACATATACAATTCTTTCCAATACCTTTGCAAATATGCAGAGTTTAGAGATAGGCCGATAGATTGAAACATCATTCTTTTGACCTTTTTTAAATATGGGTGTTACGAAAGCAGATTTCCATATATTAGGTACAATTCCTTCATTGATGGTTCTATGAAATAACAGGGCTAATGGAAATTGCAAACTCCGGGCACAGGCTATAACAAATACTGGAGAGATAGGATCAGGACCCGCAGACTTATATATTATTTCATAATAAAATTAAACAGGCCACGGGCGAAGCCATGATTTAGTATAAAAATAAAGTCATCGTCAATATCACCTATTATATCTAAACAATCATATCGACACCAATATTTTTTTTCAAACTCCAACACCACCCCTGCCTACTCCCACGACAAATTTATTCTTATTCTATACATTCCACAATAAAAATTCTACGCAGTTGTTTTATCCAATTTGCTTGGCCGGCAAACAAAAATAAAATATATATTAATTTTACAAAAAAAAATATATAATCACCCTAACTATTATTGATAAATTACTAAATTAAAATCGATGGAATTACTTTTTGAGATTAGAATGATCATACACAGAGTTGTTGGTAGAGAGAGAAGAAAATAAAATCTTGCCGTAATCACGCGAGCGCGAGTGAGATACCCCACGACAACCCGAGCAGTGGCCAAGTTCGTTGACCCCGGGCAGAGACACGGCGAGTGGTGAGACTAGTTATTTGTCCAACGAGTGAGAGTGGGATGTAAGATGTAATGGTGTGATCTTTACTTCGGTCTTTTATGAGCTCGAGCACTGCTCGGGTGCCCGAGCTCGTAAAAGACCGAAGACCCGACTCGATGCGACGAGCACTCAGCAGTAAGACTGGTTACTTTTTTATTAAGTAGGTAAGACTGGGATGCAAAATTTATTGTTTGGTGTGATAACTGTGGTGTTTAGAGTTTCCACTGTAATGTGTATTAATATAATGTGTGTCTAATGTTCGCCTAGGTCGCCCTCTTATAAATATCATAATAAGTATCATAATTCATAACTCACCCCTTTCAATCCTATTCTCTACATCCACTAGTCACGACAAAATAAACAATTTTTATAAAATTATAAGATCGTCTTATAAGTAGGTGTAATTTCAACTATTATGGTTGATGATATTAATTTGCAGCAAGGTAATACATAAATTAATAAGTTACTTACCTTTCTTAAAAATGAGATTCGAGCTTCGAGTACTCGTTGTAAATTCAATACGTTATGGACGTCCGAACGCCACGAATACGTCTGCATGAAATGACGGACAATAAAAGGCCATCGGCCGGAAGCCATTAGATGCCAGAATTAAATTGCAATATACTTTGCGGATGATATACACAGAGCAGCGCCTCTGGCGGTACTTCGCCGAACTTTTGATACCCAAAATCAGTTAAAACCGAGTAAATTTTGCTTCCACCTTATTTTTGACAGGGGGCAGGACTGAGGTGTGGGGGCACGTTCCCGGTCTTAGGCTATTTGACGTCCGTATACGGACGTCAAATATCGGTGGATGCCAGATTAAATGCAAATTTAAAGCATGTCGGACGCCAAATGTATAGCGAGATGTATATATATATATATATATATATATATATATATATATATCATCACGGGTGCCTTACGGCGCCCGAGACCGCCTAGACGGCCCCAGGCCTTAAGATCTATATATATATATTGGTTAGTTAAAGATTTTATTTATATTAAATATGGCGATATACAATTAAGAAAAGTTTTCACTAACTTTCAACGTCCGTTCATGGTGATGATGATATAGAACACTGTATATTTCTGTGTATATGTTAAGCATTTTACGTATGATGTGCGTCCGTTTTTTACTTCAATTATATTGCACACTGTATATTTCCGTATATTCATTGTGCATTTCGCCTTTATGAAGCGTCCTTCCTTGGCGGTAACTTATGGCACCAACCTAGCTATTACTGTAAATCTTCATATATTGGTATATTGAGCAGTTTGCTAGCGTTAAGAGACCTAATCAATATTAGTCTATTCACTTTGTTAGATCAGATAGTAGAGTATAGTACTTACTATACTTTACTAATTGTACTTAGGACTGATGAAAAGCCAGATGCACTATAAAAATGCAAAAAAAAAAACATCACGGGTGCTTTATGGCTACCGAGAACCGTTGCCCCACCCTCCCATCTAGGAGCCAGCCTTATTGTCAACGATTTAACTTGATTTTCAGTTGTAAAGCGACATAATCACTCATCCGCGGCAGTTTTTTATATTTTTTTATAAGATTTCTGGTAAAAAATATAATATTTTGGAGTAATTGAGGACCTACATAATCACAATATGAGACATTGTTCTTAGCTATCCGTGGATTCGACGTGCGGGTGCCGGGTCCATCGCGTGGTTGGAAGGCAGGGTAATGAACTGCAGCGTTCCCGGACTTGAGACCGCGAAGTAGGTTTAAAGGCATTTTGAACTCTCACCTGGTGGGCGATTCTCGCGCTTTCGAGATTCATCTCGATTCGAGATTTTTAAACGAAAAATGACTAAATATGCCATTTTTCGTTCAAAAATATCGAACATTAAACGAAATAAATAATAAATATTAATTAATAAATAAAAAATATATAAATATTGAACAAAAAATTACATATTTAGTCATTTTTCATTTAAAAATCTCGAATCGAGATGAATGTCGAAAGCGCGAGAATTGCCCACCTGCACTGTGTTCACTACCCTCTCTACTCAATCAAATACGATATGATCCTGTTAGCGCCATCTTGGAAACACGCTCCATAAAAGTTCCGACGGCTGATCTCGGAAGGCCAATATCGTTTAATAGACGATGCAAAGACTTTGCTGGAATTCCTCTTGCACCAACTTCCACTGCATAAAGTTGAGTTTTAAATCCGATTATAGTAATTTCGTTTGTGAGATCAAAATATTTGTTCGACTTGATGTTGTGGTTCTTAGGATTTTTTGTTTCCCGCGGAACGGTGAGTTCTATAAGTATTACTTTCTTCAAGCACCGAGAGTACACCAGTATGTCTGGTCTATGGCTGAAACTGCTAGTTCATCTGGAATTTTGTAATGTATTTTGAATGTATCCATGAATATTTCCCAGTCCTTTGCTTTGTCCAGGATTAAGAAAGGTTTACTTTGAGTTTTCTTGAGTTGTCCCTTCTTTACAAAAGTAGTTAGTCTTTCATTTGTTGATAATCCTTTTCTGGCTCTAGCAATACTAAGACTTACAGCTTCACGAATAATTTGCAGAACTTTATCATGTCGGTGCGAATAATGGCCCTTTTTCAAGTAGAGTCTTGCACCCAGCAAATATATGTCTGGCAGTCCCTACAGCAACACCACACATAATGTACATGTCTTATCTGTTGCTTTCCCCCATCTTACTAGTTTACTCTGGTCATGTAGGGACATTTGAAAGGCATTAAGATAGAACTTAATAAGTGCTGGAGATCAATCGTACATGAGTGTGCGCCATTTCAGGGCTGGAAGAATACAAACTTCCCCCATAGTAGTGAACTCTGTAGCCATGCTCTTCATCGTCTTTAAGGAAAGGTTTAATAACATCTTTATCACAACCTTTTTCTTCCAACCCTTCTGCTGATCTGTGCACCGCTCATAAATGATTTATGGAACTAAAGTCTTGACTCTATCTCAGAGGCTTTTGGGAGAGATGCAATCAGATTATTCCGAGAGTTACTCAGGATTTGTTGCTTGGTTAAACGTAGATGTTTGTACAATTCAGATGGATTTTTAAAATTCATCCCAAATTGTCGTTGTCCCCTGAACAGCGTGGAGGAGTCGATGTGCTGTGCTAATCCAAGCCAAGACTTAAGTTTTCTTATGACAGTTGCATCCAGATATACCAGAAGAGTTTTGTTGAAGTAGAAAAGGCATGTTAGACGAGTAGTTAGGTAGTTGTCATACATCCAAGCTTTCTTGACATTACTAATTGGCTGTTGATCAACCTTGTTGATGTCATTAATAAAGCGTTCCACAACCACATCTAAGGATTCTTCCTTTAAAATCGATCCTTCTGCCCAGAAATTTGAAAGGCACGGCTTCCTCTACTTTTTCTGCCCTTCTTTGCCCTGCTATGAATAGTTCTGGGTCGTATGACGTAAACTTAGTATTTCGTCTGCCCAGACACAGACAGAAGCATTTTGATGGTTTTGTTCTCATGCCGTTCGACCATACACAGAACTCGTCTACCAGAGTAAGCAGAATCTGGCATTGTTTTGGATTACGTGTCAGCACTGCTAGGTCGTCCGCAAATGCTAAGATGAACTCCGAATATACATTATTAATTTAAATCTATATCTCCACTTCAAAGTCCAAGGGAAAAAAACCTTGGACTAAAAAACGCTTAAGTCCCTGGTTTGAATCCCGGTGTGTATCAATGAGTTTTTAATTAAAAAAAATATGTACATTTGTTTGACAACTCCACTATAGTACGACGAGGTGGGATTAAAAACCCCTCCGTATGTAATGGGTATCCTGAGGCCGTCTAGGCGGTCTCGGGCACCGTAAGGTACCCGTGATGATATGTATGTATCTCCACTTCTTTTCACTAGATTTAAGTTTGTCAATGTAAATAATAATATTGAAAGCTATTGATGAAAGGCAACATTATATTGAAGAGCATCTGTGAACCAATCTTTATTTGTAATGAAAAACTCTAAGTTCTTATAATAATTAGCAATTATATCCATGATCACTGTTGGCTTCCCAATAGTTATCATGTAATTGCTAATTATTATATTATACCATTTTGGGGCAACTTGCAGCAATTTATGCTGGACCGATCCAAATGCATTTTCCAAATCAATCCAGCAGACACTCAATTGACGCTCGTGCACCCTGGCATCCTTCAAAGATTCCGCAAGTAAGGTGTAGTGTTCCAGACAACCAGAAATTCCCGGGAGAAATCCTTTTCCATTTGGTGCTGGGATAAAAAGTACTTGTATGTGATCATACACCTCGACATTTTTGCTTGAAGTAAAGAAAATAAAATTTTGGACATAGTGTTGGTTAACACAATAGGACTTGTATCTTTAGGGTCAGTAACCTCAGGCTTTTTATGTGTAAGAACAAAATCTGCTTCTCCGAACACAGTCGGCACTTGCTTGCTTGACCATATTCTACGGTAGATGTTATGTAAACACTTGCGAATGTGAGGACACTTTTTATACAATGTAGGGTATGTCATCCGAACCTGGCGCTGACTTTACGCTTTTCTTCTTGACTTGCTCCTCAGTCTCTTCAATGCTTGGTGGATTGGATTAAAAGTCTTCTGCAGGATTATGAGGTCGTGTTGAAGGTGGATCCGGGTATGCTACCTCTCTTTGTGGCATTGCATAAGTCTCACTGAAGTGTTTATAGATTTGTTCTTTGGTCAGCGAAAGTCTTCCACTCGTTTCACTGAAAATCTTTTTAGCATAAATAAAGGGGTTTTTGTCGTATCTATCTTCATTCTGGGCTCTATTAAATTGATTTTTATTATCTTGTATCTGGAGACGAATTCCATGGATTAATTTGAGAATATTTACGTTGGTTGCCTCCTTACTTTGCAAGAGCGTGCTCGTATTATAGCTGCTTCTACCCGGGAGGTTTATGGCTACAAGCGTTCCCATCTGCATCTATTGATACATTTCTAGTTGGAAACTCATTAACTTTCGTCTACTCCTAGCGCAAGAAAGTCCATGGTGTCCAAACTGACGTAAAAACGAGACGTAAGCATACTGTTTCGTATTGTTCATTCCCATCAATGACAATGCTGTAAATTTATTGATAAGTTTGGACACCATAGACTTCCTTGCGCTAAGAGCGCAGGACGCCTTTCCCGTCACACTGCACTCGATATAATATGCAGGGCTCTTTTCACTGCTGGCGTACCTGCTTTACTTGAACCTGAAGGAATTACACTCGGTGATGGTAAGAGACCTGACGGCTTAACTGTTTGTCCGTGGAAATTGAGTAGGTTGTTGTGAGATATACGTTAGCTCCATTCCACATCCGATCAACCTCAAAAAACGCGGGGTCGCCGGTTTCTGATGCGGAGAAAGTCAAAAGGCATAAATATGCTAACCTTAATGGAGGTTACACATTTACGCCGTTCGGTGTCGAGAAAATGGGCTTCAGCCATAAGTTTCGTCAAAGAATTATTAAAACGTTTAGTTGAGGAATTATTCGAGAAGCTGTAAGTCTCAGTATTGCTAGAGCCAGAAAAGAATTATCAACAAATGAATTTTACTTTTGTAAAGGAGAGACCACTCAAAAAAACGTAAAGGAAACCTTTCTCAATCCTAGACAAACTTTTGAGGTTTTGCACAAGACTGGAAAATATAAAATATTATTGGATACATTCAAAATACATTACAAAATTCAGCACGCAATAAACCCGATATCCGCATGAAGAGTCTATGGATAGCTAAGAACATTCTCTCTCTCTCTCTCTCTTATTCGCATACAGTAAAAAAATGTTAAAAGTGTTGGTTATTGAGTAGAATTGCAGAGAATTATTAATTATTGAAAAGAAATAATTACAGAGAGTGAAGATGAGTTTTAAAAGAAGCCGTATTAACTTTTTTGAAGTGAAAGGGGAAGATTCTTCCAGAGTGATGCTGCGGCTACTGTAAAATAATTTGTATATCTGGTCGAAGAATGCATAGGAATAGCAAGAAGGTTATTTTCGGTAGACCTCAAGTCACGTTACCAACAACAGATGCAAAAACCGTCAAGTGACCTAGTCATGTTTCGGTTTTAGTCTGTGGGTTCACTGGTTTCCCGGAGACTACTGCATCGATTTATTGTCGAGGGGGTAATGTCCCGCTTGGTTCGGTTATCAAACGGGTGGTTGATTTGATGATAAAGCAGCGAGGATATTAAAATAGACTCGTAATGCAAATACGTCCATATCGCCACCCATTTCGTAACCGCATCGTTTAGCCTGCATAGTGGGAGCGATCAATATTGTTAAACATCATGTAGTTTTACAAAGTCCATGAATGACCACATTCATGGACTTTGTAGGTCTGCTTAACATCAGGTAGATACAGAGTCACATGCCGTGCTCCAATAAAAAAAAACTATATAATACATATTATACTTTATAAACACCCAGACTATGACAAACTGTAAAGAAAACATACTAATTTTTAGTTTAATATTTCCCTCTTCTAGTTCCTCGTTAATACGATTCACCGTCACGTTCATGATGCGACCAGCCAAAAAGAAGTCAAAAATCACTAAATACTACTATAAACAAAAACAAGCCACGCGGCCGGCGCGTGACCCCCGCCCCGCTCCCGTCCTTTTCGTCTTCCCTTCCCCGCAAATCGGAATGACGTAAGATACTATTGATTTCAAATTGAAAAAAACTTTGCAATATATGGAAGTATTATACGCGATTTAATAGATAAAAAATTAAGAGAAATATATGCAGCTAATATACACCTAGGGCCTTATTCCGAGTTTGCAACCGCTAATCACGACAAGACGTTGCGCTAACTATAAATATGGAAATATAAGCTCTATTCCAATGGCTATATAGTATGTATTAGGTTGGCTATTATAATGCCGCCGTCTTGAAATACACGAATTCTTCGCAAGTTTGAACATGTATGGAGCATTGGAATTTCAACTTTATAATTAACAGGATAGAACTTACATTTCAATACCCGGACTTTACGCAAAATGCGCGACGGTGAACGTGTCAAAACTCGGAATAAAGCCCCTAGAAGTAGCAACCTCCAAATGGTGCCGTCATTTGGAGGTCGCTACTTCTAGGGGCAACTCGTGGAACTAAAAAATACGCCAAAACTCTTTCCGGTGATCAAAATACGTCCTAGTGGTGGGTCGTTACGTGATTTCATTGTAACCTAACGGCTACGTTTCTTTTTGTTAATAACCCGTTTTGTAACTATTTATAGTTATTATTATAAAATCTAATTACAAGCAAAAAAAAAAAAAAAAAAATGCCAATGATTTTTTTTATTGATACTTATTCACTATAACAGCAGTCAGAAAACTTATCTACATTGTACAATTATTTCTTCTGTGACTTATCTAACACATTTTCTTTATTAAAAATTTACTATCTATTTTAATTTTTAATGGCGACATGATTCTATTCTATCTAAATAACTTAACAACCACAGAACGCCAGTTCCATCCCCGCTTCTGCACTTCATTTTTTTTATTTCATATTTTTATTATGATTTTTACATGTGTTTTTATTTTAATCAATTTTTAACTTTAACATCCAAAAGACAACTTAAGTTTTATTAACCACAAAATACTTATATTCTGCATTATTTAATTTATTAGCGCCATCTCTCTGTAGTGGTTGTTATAAATTGGTTTACTTAGTTCATTATATCACCGCTTTGCGCTATGTCGCTGCTCGCCGACATTCCACAACTTGTGATTGAAACGGACGGAACAAATGTACCTATCTATATGGATATCACTGAAACGGTTGTAACTTGTAACGATGGAAACTCTTGTAACGTGGTGGTTATTGTTACTTCACGTGATTGTCATATTTAGTGATTTTTGTTATAGTAGTTTTTTCGTGATTGGTTGCACATTCGTTCTAAGGTTTTTTGACGTTGTGTTTTTTTTGGAGTTATTGTTGCTATCCTCGTTTTAGTTTCTTTTTCTTGTATCGGTTTTTAAAATATCGGCGTTGCACTCCGACGAGGTGGTTAATGATGTTCACGCTATTGCGGTGATTGGTTGCGGTACGTTCCGTGACGCATTCTTTCTAGATTTTGTAGTTGTATTTAAAAATTATCTTGTTTTAGGTTTTATTTTGTTTTTTTTTAATAAAAGTATTAAATTTTTGTTTTAATAATAACTCTTATATCCACATGGCTCATATTTTGTTTTTGGACTCATAGTTATGGTATTGGTGTAATCTGGCGAAATGTCATGTCAAAACGTTTTTTTATTATAACTTATTAACCCCTGGCCCTAGACCCAAAGTGTTTGTACTTAAACGATAGGTATCGATGATATCTAGCCAATGAAAGTAATTTCAGCTGTGTTAAAGGATTTTCGACCTTATTGACAATTGCATTTTTTTGGTAGAAATCGATGATATGCTATCTAATAAGTCGAATGAAATTAAAAAAAAAGGTACTCGATCAATGTTATTAAGGTCGAAAATGTTTTTTCAATTTATCTCGTCAACCGTCGGTCGTAAGCCTATCGTGTTTGTACTCTAATAAGGAAATAATGAGATCTAACCCTTTTAATACTCAAAAATCAATATTATGTTTTTTTTTCTTAATTACGTTTTTTTAATTAAATAGTTATTACAAATATAATAACCGTTATTAGTTATTTAAGAAATATCGACTTTACTGTAACTATCTACGTTACGTAACGCTCACCTCTAATACGTCCACGCCAATTTTTTGCCCAAACATTATAACCTAATGTTATGGGGTCCACTGACTGAAAATGAGGGAGAGTCAATCCTGCGTCCGTATACCGGACGCAACAAGTCAGTCGGACGCAGTATGGTCGGTAAAAACACCCATATAGGACGCGATATGATTCTCAGGATGGAAATATATATATATATAGGTAATAAAAAAATAATACAGGAAAATGGAAAGGACTAGGGTAGAAAAAGGAATGGCGGGTATAGTCTTGCCAATGTCGAGTGAAGAAGGAAAAATAATCTACAGTAAAATGGGTACCGCCATTTTACTGAAGATTGTGGGATTATTTGAGATAACACAAACACCGAGATCACTGCGTAAATGCTACACTTCTCACACTTAATATTACTATACGAATGCTTATTCTACAAAATTAGTACACTTTTGAACAATAATATTCAATAAAATTAAATTTGAAAAATATAATATAAACACGCGTCTACAGTGATCGGGCTACCCTCAACGAATCTACTCTACGTAAGTCTGTTGAAGAGAAAATAAAACAAACAAATACTTTTTTCTCGTTTTATAAAATGATTTTTGACTAAAGTTTGCACATAATCGTTTTCGTCTTCAATTTGCCTATTGCCACATATAATGTTGTTTATATTTTTACAATAGTTTTTTGAAAATAAATTTACCGTGCTGTTAATGATACAGTCTACAACAACTTTTGCAACCACCCACGCAATTACATTTTGATTTATTTGGCATGATTTCAACAACAATAACTTCACTTAACTCTAAAAAAATGTTTTTGAAGCAGTGAATACGGAGGAGAAAATCTCGACTTGACTATACACACTATACACTAGTATACGAACACCATGATCATCATCATCATCAGCCTATCGCAGTCCACTGCTGGACATAGGCCTCTCCCAAGACACGCCACTGATCCCTATCCTCCGCTCTTCGCATCCAGTCTTTGCCAGCCACCCTCCGCAGGTCATCAGTCCATCTAGCTGCGGGGCGTCCTACGTTACGTGCGCCAAGACGTGGTCTCCACTCCAATATCCGCCTGCTCCAACGGTTATCTGTCCTGCGGCAAATGTGACCGGCCCACTGCCACTTCAGTTTACTAACTTTTAGAGCTATGTCGGTGACTTTAGTTCTCTTACGAATATCCTCATTCCTGATTTTATCCATAAGAGAAACTCCTAGCATAGCTCTTTCCATAGCTCGCTGAGCGACCTTGAGTTTGTGGACCAGACTTCGGTTCGAGTCCCGCCACCAGGAATTTTTTCATTGCATTTTTATCTTTAAAAATTTAATATACTCTAATAAAAGGAAATAATGAGATCTAACCCTTTTAATACTCAAAAATCAATATTATGTTTTTTTTTCTTAATTACGTTTTCTTAATTAAATAGTTATTACAAATATAATAACCGTTATTAGTTATTTAAGAAATATCGACTTTATTGTAACTATCTGCGTTACGTAACGCTCACCTCTACGACTCCGGTCAAGTTCGGTGATTGTTGTGCGTGGTTGTGCGCTTGAGTGAGTCTGTAGATATATTATTTTAATTTAAATTACGTACTTTTAGTATTCTTAATTCGTCTGTGTTTGATGTTCGTACCAGTGATGACATACGGCGCTGCGTGGACACTTACCTCACTGTAAGGTCTACAGACGTCACGTGGGTTCGAGTCCCGCCACCAGGAATTTTTTCATTGCATTTTTATCTTTAAAAATTTAATATAAGATTATCCTATAAAGGAATTTAAAAATGCATAAATATAAAATACTGAAAAAAGTAAAAACAAAAAACAGACTCCTCTGCCATCTAGTATTAGAAACTAGGACTTCTGACTTCACTCGTATAAGAGTTATTAGAAGAAAGCTAATAGAGGGCGGTCTGTGTATAAGTAGATAACAAGCAATGACAAATTTCGTGAGGGCTGACTGGAACCTGGTTGGCTCAGCGGTTGAGCGCCTTGCCGCGATAGCGAGGTTCGTGGGTTCGAGTCCCGCCACCAGGAATTTTTTCATTGCATTTTTATCTTTAAAAATTTAATATAAGATTATCCTTTTATTAGAGTACAAACACGATAGGCTTACGACCGACGGTTGATGAGATAAATTGAAAAAACATTTTCGACCTTAATGACATTTATCGAGTACCTTTTTTTTTAATTTCATTCGACTTATTAGATGGCATACCATCGAAATCTACCAAAAAAATGCAATTGTCAATAAGGTTGAAAATCCTTTAACAAAGCTGAAACTATTTTTTTCCTTTCATTAACTAGATATCATCGATACCTATCGTTTAAGTACAAACACTTTGGGTCTTGGGCCAGGGGTTAATAAGTTATAATAAAAAAACGTGTTGACATGACATTTCGCCAGATTACACCAATACCATAACTATGAGTCCAAAAACAAAATATAAGCCATGTGGATATAAGAGTTATTATCAAAACAAAAATTTAATACTTTTATTTAAAAAAAACAAAATAAAAACTAAAACAAGATAATTTTTAAATACAACTACAAAAAACCTAGAAAGAATGCGTCGCGGAACGTAGCGCAACCAATCACCGCAATAGCGTGAACATCATTAACCACCTCGTCGGAGTGCAACGACGATATTTTAAAAACCGATACAAGAAAAAGAAACTAAAACGAGGATAGCAACAATAACTCAAAAAAAAACACAACGTCAAAAAACCTTAGAACGAATGTGCAACCAATCACGAAAAAACTACTATAACAAAAATCACTAAATATCACAATCACGTGAAGTAACAATAATCACCACGTTACAAGAGTTTCCATCGTTTCAAGTTACAACCGTTTCATTCAACAGTGATATCCATATAGATAGGTACATTTGTTCCGTCCGTTTCAATCACAAGTTGTGGAATGTCGGCGAGCAGCGACATAGCGCAAAGCGGTGATATAATGAACTAAGTAAACCAATTTATAACAACTACTACAGAGAGATGGCGCTAATAAATTAAATAATGCAGAATATAAGTAGTTTGTGGTCAATAAAACTTTATTTGTCTTTTGGATGTTAAAGTTAAAAATTGATTAAAATAAAAACACATGTAAAAATCATAATAAAAATATGAAATTAAAAAAATGAAGTGCAGAAGCGGGGATGCAACAGGGGCTCTAGAGAAACATCAGGCGAGGCGTCGTCGTGTCGTGTTGCCTTCAATCAATACTGTATAGACCACGGAATAGAAAAAACAAGTGGAAGTGCAAAGTAGGCGTGTTTAGTGTGGCACAATTAAGCGTAGCTACGCTTATTTGATCCCAATCGTTATCAGTCGTGTCTAACATCACTTCGAGTTGGTAGTCTCGCGTCGTTCCTGATTTTTCCGCATAATTATTGTAAATATGCCGTATTGTTGCATTCTGGAGTGCAAAAACGATAGTAGGAGAAAAAATCTTCGTAATGGAGGTGTTTCGTATCATCGGTAAGTACGATTTTGTTAGTATTCTTTAAAAACCTTAGCTTATTTTAGTTTACTAATAATTGTAGTTTAAATGAAGTTAAAATCAACCTTATGTAATTGTAATAAAGAATACTTTAGATTGAAATTTGGATTTCAAAAGTTCTTTGCTACTCGGTTAGTGTTGTAGTGGGTGCTTATCAATATAACTTATTTATTTAAAGAAAAGAAGGAACAGTTTCGGCAGTTATACAAAATTATATACTAAAATTTTTTTTTTTATATTTATTCAAATTGTATCGCATACATTTTTTTTAATAGTGTGGGCTTAGAATAATAAAATGTACGTATAAACTCTTTATAACGATAAACTCCCTATTATATAAGTGACCACAATTTGGTTGGTTTACCTTAAAACACATACATAAAAAAATCTTTATAGCGCAGCAGCCATTCTCTATTTAGAAGAATTGTGTTCATATTTAGACACAGTAACAGTTGTTTGTAAAAAGAAATTGAAATTAATTAATTTATAAAATTGAATAATCAAAATTTAGTAGGCTACCATTGTTACAATTACTTACCATTACCATTACTTACCATTTACCATATTGTTACAATGAGCGGTTTATATATAATTTCATTAAAATCATTGAAAGGTCATCAATAAGAACTTAACCAACTTTCTAACCTTCATTTAAAATATTTTTAGGTTTTCCAAAGACGCCTCAGTCAAAGGGAAATGGATTGATGCAACAGGTAGAATTAATTGGATGCCAACAAAATCAAGCACCATATGTTCTGAAAATTTTATAGAAGATGATATTTTAATATAAAAAAAGGATATAAATATACAAAACTAACAGCATTTCCAACTTTGAAAATCTTTTTAATCAAGTTACCGTGTTTTTTTTTATTACTACATACATAGAGGTATTGGAAGTGTTTATGATATTATATTAAAAATTGGGGTCTGTACCATTGCGACTAAAAACACATTTTTTTTTAAATAACGATAAAAAATATTTTTATAAAATAATGTAATATTCCAGGCAAAAATAATTTCTTCATTTTGCCTAATTTCCTTATTTTTATTACAAAAATGCTAGTTATATTAAGATTGCGTCCCAAAGTGCTCACGTCACGACAACGTCACCCAACTCAACTTAAGAAAATAAACTTATCTCAAAAATCAGTTTTTTAAGCCTTAATATATTCTAAAAGTTTTATAGCTATGTTTTCTAAAAAGTTTTCCCTTCCATCTGCGTTTAAATAATTATATAGAGCACATTTATATTTAAAAAAAGCATCAATATCGATACTTTAAATATTTTATTATGTCGCCGCCTTTGAATTATTATATTTTTATGCAAGGAAAGTTCTAGAATAAACTAAAATACTTTTTTTATATAAAAGATAATATGCCTTATGTCGACTGAACAAAACATTTATTCGAATGTTGTAGTAATCACGCCATCTGTGTTGGAATAGCAGAACCTTTTATAAGAGGTTCTTACTACTTTATGATAGATGGCATGATTATTTTTTTATATGAATTTAAATCTAATTATTTGGAGAATAGTGTTTAAAATTGCTGTGTATATTTGCAACCAATCAGGACAAAGTGGTTATAGATTCTATACTTATAGATATATGATTTTGGCGACACCGGTTCTAATCCATTTGGTACTTTATAGCATTTCCACTTGTTTTTTCTATTCCGTGGTATAGACTTTGGCAGGTGACAGCGTACCTCACGCCTACTGTCACTGTCAAAATACGTTTTTGACTGAGGCGACGCGACATGTCGCCTTGCCTGATTTTTCTCTAGAGCCCCTGGCGTTCTGTGGTTGTTAACATAGAATAGAATCATGTCGCCATTAAAAAATTAAAATAGATAGAAAATTTTAAATAAAGAAAATTTGTTAGATAAGTCACAGAAGAAATAATTGTACAATGTAGATAACTTTTCTGACTGCTGTTATAGTGAATAAGTTTTTATATAAAAAAATCATTGGTACACGGGCTAAGTAAAAAAATAATTTAAAACAATGATTGTTTTGAGATTTATTTGAGAGTAAAGTAGGTACATAAAATTAAAATTATTTTCGAGGCACTACGCTTGTTAATTTTTTTTTTTTTTTTTTGATTATAATTAGATTTTTTAATAATAACTATAAATAGTTACATAACGGGTGATTAACAAAAAGAAACGTAGCCGTTACGTTACAATGAAATCACGTAATGACCCACCACTACGAAGTCGTGCGAAGTTCACCGAACGGCCGAACGACGGATTCGGCAAGATGCGGAAACTGATTTGTTTTTTTTTTAATTAGTAATGTCACTCAGTGACCCATCTATAAACAGTTTCACAAGTTGGTATAGTGAAACCGGGACCGACAGCTTAACGTGCTCTCCGAGGCACTATAGTGGTGTTGTCAAACAAATGTACATATTTTTTTAAATTAAAAACTCATTGGTACACACCGGGATTCGAACCAGGGACCTTAGTGTTTTTAAGTCCAAGGTCTAACCAATTCGGCCACCACGTATATAAATGGGTCACTGAGTCTATCCAAAACATCGCGACGAGCTAGCCACTTGTTCGGTGTAAACTCATACCATCGGCTACGTCGAGGTGGGATTAAAACCCCTCCGCTGGGTACCCTGGGGCTGTCTAGGCGGTCTCGGGCGCCGTAAGGCACCCGTGAAGATATATATATATATATAGTAATGTCACTGTATTTTTTTTTAATCTGGTAAGTTTAAAAAAAGATCAACCCCCCCTAGCCAAGGGCATGGTTGCTTTTTACGCTCGAACGTCGCAGAAGCGTGAAAGAGAGGGAGATAACAAATTTATTATCCTATTGGTGTATCTATATTGTTCTCTCGTTTTGGTTATTTCTGCAACGATAAAAACGAAAGTGACGTCATCATCAAATGTCATTTTCATACAAAAGTTTCGTTAGCGTTATTTACGACTGCGCTCTTGGCTAGGGGGGCTGAGATATCTATTACGAAAAGCCCGAACTACATTATTCTCCTTGTAGAAATTTGTTTCCATATTTTTTGTTTAAAGATATACAGCATGCTAGTGGTTGTCATGTCATGTTATGGTCTGGGTGTTTATTAAATGTACGTTTATGTTTTTTCTACATTTTTTTATAATACTTAAGTACCTACTACAAATTATTAATTTTTTTACCAGAATAAAATAGTTTTTGCCTAGAGATTAGTTTGTGAACAAGGAAATATGTGTAAAATTTGTTATCTCCCTCTCTTTCATGCTTCTGCGACGTTCGAGCGTAAAAAGCGACCATGCTCTTGGCTAGGGGGGCTGTAACTATTGTCCATAGAGGCAGAACTTTAGACTATAATAATAAATTTTGAAAATAACTATAGTCATCATCAGCTATAAATGATTTAATAAATCAGTTTGCCGAAAAAAAGGCAAGGAGAGTGTATATTTAATTTGACTTGTTTGGAAAAAGTGACAGATAGATAATTATGATGAATAAATATTTATTTTAATTTTATGCAAACATTTTCTTTAGTGTGAAATCTTTACCTTTCCTAAGGGCCCCCAAACAAATTTTTATACGGGCCCCCGCCAAGGGACGCTACGCCACTGCTGAGGGTGCAGCAGTTTCGCTCGACATAGATAGCGAAAGGAAACAACAGGATCTAGTTAGAAGTATGCGTTATCCGCTACCCGCCTTTACTAATTAATACATTTTATGAATGAATATATTTATATATATAGTTTTTAATATATATATATATATAGTTTTTAATCAATATATATAGTTTTTAATCAATTCTTCAGAAAAATCAGACTTCAAATATTCCACTAGTATTCGTTGCCATTATCCTCGTCTAAATATCCCAGGTAAGCCAGTTTTACCAGTTATAATAATAATACGCAGGACAATATTAATATCTCAAAAACCAGTTTTTTATTTAAAAAAAGAAACGTTATTAGTTTTTCGCAAAAAAATAGTTTTTTTTTTCATTTTTCACGGAAGCCCATAATGACGCTGTTATTCGAACTGCAAAATAAAATCGGTATACACTTAGCCTAAGAAACGACACGACGTCTACCGATTTCATAGCCTCGTCGTTTCCGGTAACGATTCGACTGCCAGGGAATTTAATAAAATTTTTATATGCTTTCATTTTACTAATATAATGTAGGTAACTAGATTATTAGGTACCTACAACATTATTACAGAGATACTTAAAATTTATGTCAAGCATGATAAGCTACTACCTAATCTAGCTTACATTGATAATTATGTTGTTAACATAATGATTTTGTCCTACCACTTTCGCAATAGTTTTATTGGTAGGTAATAATAATATGCTGTACCTATATGATAGGCGAAGGTACCCACCATGGAGATATAATAGGGAGGTACCTGCCCCATAAATCGCCTCCCCAGTATTAAGAACAGAAGATGAAAATATTTTTTATTTAGTTTAACAATTATATACGTGGTGGCCGAGTTGTTTAGACCTTGGACTACTTGTACTATTTTTCTTCTGTGCTTGTACTTAAAAACACTAAGGTCCCTGGTTCGAATCCCGGTGTGTATCAATGAGTTTTTAATTTTAAAATTTATGTACATTTGTTTGGCAACACCACTATAGTGCCTCGGAGAGTACGTTAAGCTGTCGGTCCCGGTTTCATTATACCTACTTGTGAAACTGTTTATAGATGGGTTATTGAGTCTATTCAAAACATCGCGACGAGCTAGCCACTTGTTCGGTGAAGACTCATACCATCGGCTACGACGAGGTGGGATTAAAATACCCCTCCGCTGGGTACCCTGGGGCTGTCTAGCAAGGCGGCAAAGAATTAGTACTTAAACAATTATAATTTTCTAGTATAACAAAGTACTCTATGATTATAATTATAGGGACAGGTGCGAGCTAGGGGCTAGGCGGGGCAGTGCCCCGGGGCCCTTAAGCTTAGGGGGCTCTCTCGAATCCTTACCAGAAAATCTTGATTGAACTGATCCTTTGAAAATTTGTCCCATTTTCAATATAAATATGACATATGAGGTTGCAACCCGGCTTTAATCATGGCAACTCAGTTGAGAGAATTTTGAAAGTTATACCTAGGGAAATCCCCTAAATTCCTTCAATGGGTTGGCAGTGTTATCGATTTGATAAAACCAAACCAGTTTAGATAGCCGTGGGCCCTATTTTGCAACAGGGCCCTTGGTTACCTAGCTACGCCACTGGGTAGGGACCATCTACTAATTATAATAATACTTGTGTTAGATCATCCTTGTCTTTCTTATCTAAAAAATCGTTAGTAGGTGTAACAGTTATTTCATTAATCTACTTTATCCTAATTTTTATTACATTTATTTATTTATTTATTTTAAATTCTTTATTGCACAAAATTGTACATAGGCGAGCTTAATGCCTTAGGCATTTTCTACCAGCTAACCTTTGAGAGAGTGAAATATGCTTATAATATACATTTCTTCTTAATTTACGTGTTAAAAGAAAAGTCATATATTAATATAGTGTATTTGTGTAATATAATATAATAACCGATAATACTATATAAATAATTTATATAAATAAATTGCTTTATAATTTATTTATGTAAGTATGGGCTCAGTAGGGTGAGTGTACGTATGTAAGTGTAGGTTTGTGTAGTGTGAGTGTTTTGTGTAAGGGTGGATGTGTGATAGTGTGAATGCGTGTGTGTGTGAGAGTATATGTTAAAGGACTAGGTATGTATGTTTTAATTTTAGTGTGTAGGTATATCTAGATAAACAGAGTAGTTAGTCATATTATATATTTTAGCAGAACTTCAGATTCATAGTAGCTTAAGATTTTCAGCCAAATTTCTATTTTTTGTTTACATTTACGAGATGTTAAAGGATATAACAATATATTATGTATTTTATTAAGGGTATTTCACAGATGGGATGATTGTTTTTTATATTAACGAGCAGCAAATACTGTTTTGACTGTGACATTTGGGTGATAATATCATGTCTTTTTTTTCAATAGTTCAGGGCATAGAGCAACGCGGCCATGTACAGCCCGGAGCGACTGCTGACTTCCTCCGTTCCATTAATTTTCGGTCTCACTCTTTTTCCTTAAATCATATATAACATAAAAGCAGTAAATAAATTTTTAGCCATGACAAAACCTTTGCACCGACATCGTCACGCGACAATATGTAGCGAACTGACTCGTCGCTTAGGTACCACAACAATGTGGTCTGACCACTTTCCCACGTTTTTTGATACTTATAAGCTACTTTACTAGTAATTTTCAATTATGACTAAATACTTGTAGAGCATGTTCTAATTTTATATACTTTAATGCGCGCCGCCACCTGACCCCTTGCCAGTGGGTGCTGACTCATGTACACCCTTAATACTAAATCATATTGAATTCTGGGCCATGACAAACCTCTTGTCGATTCTTGCCGCCAGCTCTGGGACTATGAGAACAGAATATAGCGGCAACAAACTCGTTTGACATTTCGTTTTATAGGCCATTGAAGGCACACGGGGCGGTTCCATTTTTTATTATTCATTTTAGTTTCTAGTTTCATGGTACCTATTGGAGTTGTTTATTTATTAAGGCATTGGTAACAACCATCATCCAAAATTTTATACATTTTAATACCATTTCGTATTAATTACTCTGGCCATAAATACTGTTACAATATAAAAAAATTAATAAATATTACATTTGAATTTGGAATCTGTCATTTTTATACGATTGTTCATTGTGTTTTCTCATTTTGGCGCCAATACATTATAGAATATTTTGCGATATTAAAGTGGAGTGGGGGGATAAAGAGAACCGAACCGCTGTGATTGCATTATACAAAGTAGGCTTGGAGCAAATGCAATTTTTAAAACTCTCCATACACTTGGTATTAGTCAAATGTTTGTGTACCGGGCTATTAAAAGACAATTAGACCTCCTCTGTTTGTGACAGAAAAAGATCTGGCCGTCCACGTAGTGTTCGTACAAAAAAGGCTGTCAAAGCAGTAAGGGAAAGAATTCGAAGAAATCCTGTCCGAAAGCAAAAGATTTTATCTCGGGAGATGAAGATAGCACCTAGAACCATGTCGCGTATTTTAAAAGATGACTTAGGACTTGCAGCCTATAAGAGACGCACTGCTCGTTTCTTAACTGATAATTTAAAAAATAATGGTGGTAAAAACAAAACAACTACTAAAGCGGTACGCAAAAAAATTGGTCACAGAAAAAAATTGTTTACGGATGAGAATTTGTTTACAATTGATCAACATTTTAACAAAGAAAATGGCTGTATTTATGCTCAAAGCTCTTAGGAAGCTTCCCAATTAGTCGACAGATTGCAACGTGGGAGACAGATTGCAATATCCCACTTCAGTGATGGTTTGGGGGATAGTGTTAGCTATGAAGAAGTGACTGAGCAATATTTTTGTGAAAAAGGAATCAAAACATAGGCACAGATGTATCAAGATACCATTCTTGTGAAGGTAGTTAAGACCCTTAACAACACCTTAGTACCCACACCAAGTCCTTCCAGTAAGACTCAGCGCCGGACCATAAAGCTCGTTCCACGCAGTCTCGGTTGGAAGCGAACGTTTCGTACTTCAGTTTGCCCTAAGTAGCCTGAGGCTCTACCATGGGTTTGGGCATTGTAGAAACGTAACGTATTCATTTACGTATACGTGAGTGACAACCAATAGGATCGCTTTATTTTAGGTAACAGGATTGAAAAAAGCAACCCTATTGGTTGTTGCTCACGTACCTATACGTAAATAAATACGTTACGTTTCTAGAATGCGCAAACCCATGGTAGAACCTCCGGTTATAGTTTTCGAATTTCCCCAGAGGCCCTAGTGCGAGTTTATTTTAACTATTATCACTGCGTTAAGTGAGTACTCTCCACCAATAGGATCGTTTAATTTTCTAAGCCTAGTCTTTTAGAGGAATTTTTAATATAACTGTAAAAAAAATCATCAGAATGTACGCGTGGCATAGTTCCCAGAACGCTGGCGACATTTCCTCTTTGGATTATTAAATAATTAAACTTAATCTTTGAGAGAGGAAAGCGCCAGCCCTCTGGTCACCTGTGACGTCGATCAATTTTGAAGAAATCTGTATTACAAGCTTTCTTGCTTCTGGGTCTCATTGTCTCTACCCCAAACGGCACAAATATAATAATATAATTACTAACTATTTGCGAGTATTTTTGCCATTTGAGGTATTCCGCATCATCGGCAGCATTTCCAGCCTCATCTAATGTCCTTGGAAGATGTAAAGCTAACCAAAAACCTCCTTTTTTCCCAAAAATAAAATAAAATAAAACTAAATTACGTATATATCTTTGGGAATAAGAATACTTTCTTTTTGAAGCAAATTAAGGCCAGGAAAACCTAAAAAAGTCAAGAGAAATTCGTAGTCGAAAAAAAGCTGGCCCCGTGAAGAATAATAGATATTTTATTTTATTTCGTTTTTACAGACGGATTCCAATAAACGTTATATTTCTGTAATCCTAGTAAATGAGGGTTTTAGGATACTTTAAATATATTTTTTTGTCATATCAATATCTTTTACGGTTTAATAATAAACGTCGTTAATGTAAAAAAATATTGTTCAGGATTTTGGTATTTTGTTTAATCCATTATAACGAAAGCAACATTGACGTCGAAGAAATAACACGCTTATTCTGTAAAAAGGAAACCTAGGTACTACCTCGAAGACCCGAAAATCACAGACAGACTAAAACTTATTTGAGCAGTCCATATTGCTTGAAAAAACATTTTTTTATTATGATATTTTGTATTTGTTTTAATATAGGTACCTATATGGTATGATGATTTTAAATAGGTATTAAATTCTGGGAAAGTCTTTATTCGATGGTACCGAAGACTCAATTAAAATTTGTTATACATTTAGAAAACGTCACGCTAGTTATACCACTTGCTTGACATAGCTACAGGAATGTTTATTTACTATTTGAGGACTAGGTAAACCTATCTATATATTTTTATGTCATCATCATCATATTATTGGCTACTTAAATAATTGGTTAGATAGCTACTTACATATTATAATATACGTTAAGTGACGGCCAGTTGGTTAGACTTAAAAACAACGTTTTTAAGGCCCCGCGGGCCAAACCTCGATGTATAGTACTTGACAACACCAAGGCACCCGTAAGCATATTTATTCATTTATTATTCATGTTGTTTTTATAAAAATATTCTTTATGCGCATTTAGGGTTCAGTACAACAAGAGAAAAAAAGGGAGGTAGGTAGGTGCCATAAAAAATATATATTACAAAAATAATTTATAATCCCAGCAACCATTTTAGATATTTGTAATATTAAAGCAACACATTTTTTGTTACAGTATATATACATGGTGGCCTAGTTGGTTAGACCTTGGACTTAAAAACACCTAGGTCCCTGGTTCGAATCCCGGTGTGTACCAATTAGTTTTTAATTTAAAACAATATGTACATTTGTTTGACAACAACACTATAGTGCCTCGGAGAGCACGTTAAGCTGTCGGTCCCGGTTTCACTATACCAACTTGTGAAACTGTTTATAGATGGGTTATTGAGTCTATTCAAAACATCGCGACGAGCTAGCCACTTGTTCGGTGTAGAATTATACGTTACCATCGGCTACGACGAGGTGGGATTAAAAACCCCTCCGCTGGGTACCCTGGGGCCGTCTAGGCGGTCTCGGGCGCCGTAAGGCACCCGTGACAATACATACATACATTTTTGGTTGTAGTTTATTCATTCGTGCGAAGCCGCGTGCAAAAGCTGAGCCCCCATATTATTTATATCGAAATATATACCTATTTTATTTTATCTATCTTCGATTTTACCTCTAATTAGATATAACTATAAATCAAAAACGCATATAAAATGATCTAGTAATTTTTAAGCATAGTAGTAGTGTTCCAAAAATAATTTTATTTTGTGTTTAAAATAAAAAGGCATATTCTAAAATTATGTCTTTGATATACGCTATACCTACTCATTAAAAACCAACTGATTCACATAGCAGACTACTAATACCAGTTCGGTCGTAATAATAACTACAAGAAGCTGCTAATGGGTTTTAAAAACCAGTCATTGAACTGTAAATATGAATACCTATACATATACACAGTGTTATAGCAATGATTTGTTAGAACGGCTTTGTGAGCCAGCCGGCACCACGTAACGGCTCATTGTGTTTATCGTCTCCTTCTGTAAGTTTATCTACGACTCAAAACACAATAGGTAAACTACACAAAGTGTTGTGTTGCGTTATACTCGCTAAAATAAATACAAATAAGTATAATAAAATCGGCTAGGCGGCCGCGCGATAAAGTTAACGCTAAAAATAGAAAATAAGTTAACTGTAATATTTTATCAGTGGAACTTATAACTGTATACAAGATTTTAATGTGAAGTACCTACATTGTTGTTGTATTATATTTAATGTTTACACAGATTTCTTTATAGTAGTTAATTTTATACGGTTAATTTATTATTATGATAGACATTTATTACGTTTCACTGGAAGGAATTCTCTATTGATAACACATAATCCCACACTGCAGTCGGCCGTCGTCGTTTAGTTAACGTGTACGTTTTGTCTACCTACTTGACCAACGCTGTTTTAGTTATAAAAATGGGAAATCATACCAAGATTGATACAGTGCCTATTAAAAACATTCCATCTGAGCCGAGAATATTGGGCATCAGCGATTTATTTCAAGAAGAATTTGGACACAAGCCGCGTTTCTTCGTCCGCGTCCCTGGCAGAGTAAATTTGATCGGTGAGCATATCGATTATTGCGGTTTCCCGGTGTTGCCTATGGCTTTGGAACAAGATATATTAATGGCAGTGGGAGTCATAGACAAACCTGAAATCCGAATAAGAAACAAGAATAATAAATATACAAGTTTTAATATTGAATTGTCTAACTTCGAAAGTATAGAAATATCGCCAGACAGCAACGGTCGACCGCATTGGTATAATTATGTTCTTTGCGGAGTTAAAGGTGCTCTAGAATTTATCGATAATAAGTTTAGTAAAGGCTTGGAGATAGTAGTAGAAGGAAATATACCTCCGGCATCCGGGCTATCTAGTTCGTCGGCATTAGTCAGTGCATCATGTTTATCATTTCTTCATGCTCAAGGACTAGCCATAGATAAAACTGTTATCGCGTCGTTGTGTGCTAAAAGCGAACGTTACATAGGCACCCAAGGTGGAGGCATGGATCAGGCTATAGCATTTCTAGGAGAAAAACATTGTGCTCAGTATATAACTTGGAATCCTTTAAAGGCGACGCCGGTGTCGCTTCCAGAAGACGCTACGTTTGTGGTAGCTCATAGTCTAGCTGAAGCTAATAAGGCTGCTACAAATGACTTCAACCAACGAGTTATCGAGTGCAGATTGGCTGCAAGAATACTGTCGGATGTTTTGGGAGCTAATGTGGATTCTAAAATTGTAACCCTGAGTCAGGTTCAACATAAGCTAGATAAAAGTCTAGACGAAATGATTCAGTTAGTTCTTAAATATATACCACAATCTTACTACTCGCGGAAAAATATTTGTGACATTCTGAAAATAACAGACGACGAACTAAGCGATATTTATTTAACTCCAAATACAATACATCTTCCAGAATTTAAACTGAAGCAAAGAGCATTGCACGTGTACGAAGAAGCTAAGAGGGTAGAACTATTTAGGCAGGCTTGTTCGCAATTTTTGCCGAACCCGAGCACCAACGGGATGAACGGAGAACCACAGATAAACGGCGACATGAAAAATGAAAATATTTTAGAATTTCTGGGTAACTTAATGTCTCAAAGTCACCAAAGTTTGAAAACGTTGTATGAATGCTCTCATGAGAATTTAGATAGATTGGTTGATATTTCCAATAAAATAAACGTACACTGTCGTCTAACTGGTGCCGGTTGGGGCGGATGTGTGGTGGCACTATGTTCCAAATCGGATGTCGGCAAATATATCGACAAACTAAAAAATGAATTCTACAAAGACTTTTGTAGAATTGATAATAACAAAGTGGAACAGTACGTATTTGCTACTACCCCTAATTTTGGAGCGACGATTTATTCTGAGTAAAACTTATGTAAGTACTATATTACTAGGGATTGTGCAGTAGGAAGTCATAAAATAACACACCTACGTGAGGAATGACGTATTGCCAAATCTTGATTACTTGAGCATCTCCTTCTACCTCCAGGCACTACTTATTTCTTCTGTGCTCCAGGTAACAAGATATGGAGATACGTGCACTGTACATAAATAAAAACTAAGGAATGTTTTGAGTTCTTAGTATGATAAACTGTTCTAGTGTATGATTGTTAATTTATAGTTAATTACCTATATATTAATTTTAAATTTATTATGTTTTTCTTGGTTAATTTAAATTTCAACAATATAATTAATTAAATGTCGTGTGTTACGGTGTTTTAAATATATTTATGAATATCTTACAAATGTGTTTTATTAACATTATTATTTATTAGATACATATATATTTACAAATTACACATATTGCCCTGGTCACAAACTAAGCTCTAGGCTTGTACTATGTGTACCAGATGCAACGATACAATACATATTATATTTTATAAACACCCAGACCATGACAAACTGTACAGAAACAATGTCCTAAAATTTATTGCCATGGGTGGGAATCGAACCTCCGGATACAACGCCAAAGACGCAACCACTAGTCTACAGAGGCAGTTATATTATTAAATATCTAAAATTATAACAATAGTAAATTAAAAGAAGACACAAAAATGCACAAAATCATATAAATAGGAAATTCAACCCAGCAGACCCATATGTCAAGATTTTTTATCAGAACTTTATATATAGGTCATTTCAGATCCTATTTTTTTTGTTGCCAACTCGTAATGGCCAGATAGAAGTTAAGATAGATTTAAGATACTGCAGCTGCCGTGCTCAGTATAAAATTATAGCTGGAAGTTTATGCTACGAGGACGTTTTTGATAAAGTTTTCGAATTTATTTTAAGGCAACTCAGCACACGGAAAAAAAAAATTAGCAAAGTACCAATTTGGCTTTGTTAAAAATAACTAAGACTTATTTCAAACGTCCGATACTGCTATTTTATTATTAAATAAACAAGTATGGCTAAGTTCTTCATGTTATTATACTTGCTTATTTCTAAATGAGTATCGCGGTAAATTTAAATGAGTGTCGGTTTAAACTTAAAACTAGACAAGCTGTAACAACCTGATTTTTTTCGGTTCTCTCAAATATAGCAAAGGTCTCTGTAACAAGCTGATAAGTTTGTTGTTTAATTTTAGAATAATAATATTTGGAAGACAGAGTCGGACTCATTTGCGAGAAATGTCAAAATACCCACGTACGGTTCGATTCAAGCATTTCGCTCCGTATAAGTTATTTGTACTGTAGGTACGGGATATAGATTTATAACGAGATTATACGACCAATTACTATGTTATCTCTGCTTCCTATAACTCTGTGAGCATAAGCAGCATAACATATCATATTAACGGTAAAGTTTTTCATCTCGACCTAATTATTGCAAATACTCAATATTTAATTAAAATTACATATTGTAAAATGTAGAGTGTAATAAAGTAATGTATAGTGCTTATATGTAAGGCAATGCAAACCATCAAAAAGTGCTAGGAATAACCACAAGTAAGTTTTAAATGTTGACATGCATTCAAACACTTATTTCAATAAAATTATTAGTTAATCTTGTCCTTTCGAAATATGTGTCACATGGAAGATATATTTAATTGTGACCAAAAAAATTTAAATATAAATCTTACAATTTTTGCTGTTATTTAGAGAAAACGTAGAAATTGTTGGATAATAACAACATTTAACAATTCATAAACTTAGGGTCGGATTTGTAAAATAATAATATTTTTTTACTGTTTTATTGTGACTGATATTTGATATTAGGGAGTTCTCTCGATAGAGGGCGCACAGTGCACATCTACTCGTGATAAATATAATTAATTAAAATCTAAATAATTTGTATTTGCTTACAATATATATCTGTAACGTTAAATAGTGATGCAGTGCAACTACTAGTATGTTATTCTTACGATCATTTCAGTGTATACCACTATAAATCAGAAAGTAAAAGTATTAGTAAAATTGGGAATTTTTTATTGGATTGGACATTTTATCTCATATTGGAAGTATTGTGGAACAGTGTTATAAAAATTGTATTAAAAAGTGTATTAGTGAAGTTTGAATGAATTCTGTTCATGTTGTTTTTTAATAATCATTAAAAAATGTTGTATAACAAAAGGACTTGGCGGTACTTTAACGGATAAAACAACGCCATCTGTGTTTAATTAAAGTTTTGGACTATCTACATTCGATGACAAGCTGCTATTCTGCTAGACATTTATTCATATAATATTACTAACCGGTACCGATAGATGGCGCTTAACGATCAATATTCTCACTGGAGTCACCAATAGATGTCGCTAGTATCGTTTTTGATCCGCTACGAATGACTATTATATATGTTTTTATTTTTATTTAATTATCTTTGTAGTAGTCTTATTCTCTACCTGGTGGAATTCATTACCCGTTTGATATACCACCTTGAGTGTGTAGCCATACCGAAGTCTGCGACCATTCCTTCAACTTGGGTGTGCCCTGACTGTAAAAGGCATTACCCAAACGGCGATAATAATTTAAACCCGGTGAAAAGCCTAAACGCCGATCTCATCACGCCTGTGGAAGCACCCTGAACAGCATCTAATAAAACAATGCTTCTCACAGCAGATTCATTCCTGATGAAATTTTCCCACAATAAATAAATTAAAAAAATTAAATATAAAAAAATAATAATTAATATGAGAAATACGTTTCTATGGCAACACTGTCAACTACATATATAGTTATATAATAATACATAGTTATTATTATTTCAGAATAAAATGAGAAACCTTTGAAATAAAATAATAATAATATATATTTTAAGAAGTATAGAAAATATTGGTTAATCCATTTTTGTATAAATTAAATTCTTACAGGTATGTAAGAATTTAATTTAAACAATAATGAAAATAATACGTATGTAAAACAATATATATTTAAGAAAATGATTTATATTATGTTGTATATAGTTCGATTAATTTTCTCATCTCTATAATGATCAATATCATTTACAGTACCTAATTTTGAAATGAAAATGGGTAGTATACACAGAAATAAAAAACATCCTACGCATAAGCATCATAAACCTACCTATAAGCAGCTTAGAAGCCCATATAAAAAAGAAGCTTTGTACGAATTGTAATCTAAAAAAATACAAGATTTACATTATTTTGTATTTTTTCAAGCCATTTTCTCATCTCTTACATAATCATAAATACAGCAACTGCTGCTCATTTGTTAGGAATTGCCCCCGAATAACTGATACGGAACGAAATGCTCGAATCGGACCGTGCGTGGGTTATTTTGACATTTCTCGCAAATGAGTCCGACTCTGTCTTCTGCATTAGTGTGCGGATATGCCACGCTTTGATCGCAATAGGATCACCTCTGCTTCTATAACTCTATGCAGATGCTTATGCTTGACTTACAAGCATAGACAAAATTTAAATTTATCAATGAATTGGTGCTTTTTGTTGTTGTTTTTTGCCACGGGTGCTTATTTCTTACGAGTGTATGTAAACTGAGGAAGTGAAAAACGTATATGATCTGTGCAATGAGAGGGAGTAAGCCCAACTCATATGGTTATACGACTAATTAATATGTTATCTCTGATTCCTATAACTCTGTGAATACATCGAATGCATCGAAATTCGAATACATATTATATTAATTATACTATTATACTCTATGATGCTTACATTAATTATAATCTGTGATTAAAAATAATATCTTTTTTTCCCTTGGTTCATTCATTCATATTGCACAGATTTATTTTCATTGTTCACTTTTTAATTAATTATATTTTAGATTTGTGAATTCATCAGTTAAACATAATATATAATCTGGTAATTTCATGTAAGTTGATTTTTTTTGTTTTTATAGGTTATACAAAAATTCAACATTTTATAAAAGGTACACATACAAAGGCAAAGAATAATATTATAATAGTTAACATGTATCATGTTGCCCTTATTAGGTTGACAACAAACAAAATAAATATTAGTACTTATACCTATATATTTCCTAATAATTATTTACTTTTCAAAGAGATCTAGTTATTTTAAGGTTTTGGTGGAACAGCTTTGTGTCACATTATATTATGTTTGCAGCGTAAGGTATATCTTTGCGTAAGGCTTGCCTTACGCAAAGATACCTTTACGATCTGTTGATACAGATTTATGTATTATGAGAATCAGGATTGAGGGGTTACATTTTGATAATATGCATTTGCTGGTAATTCTTATGCCAGTAGTATAAAGCCAAGATTTAATTTGTAAAAAAACCTTGGTAAAACTGTACTTTAGAGCCCGCGGATTGTGGAAGGGGAGGGGGTACTCAGGGCAACCTCCTGGTACCACCCTCCTTTGTAGGAAATGCCTAGTTTTCTAGATATTAGTGTCTTCTAAACCTAACCCATCCAATTGGGTTTTGGGTACTTATCCAGTCGCTCACTCCCGCCTATTTTTATAATCTAACTGGTTTGGGTATAACTAAAGATTTTGTTTAGTAATAAAAAAATTAACATTTTTTTTTCATAAAAAAGTTTAAAAAAATAGTCAAATGTGTTTCCATTGCATTTTTTGTTAGGAAATTTAAAAACTTTAACAATTTTTTTCTAGAAAACTATAAATTTCCTACAATAGGCTATTTGACTACATTAAAAATATACTATAAATTGTGGCCATCCTATCAGACAATGGCATAAAAAAACATATTTCACTTTATTTTAAACAATATCTTTTGTAGATAAAACGAAATAAAGTTGAATATTTTTTATAATTTTATTTATAACATAAACATCTTTGATTGGTTGATGACTGGTGACGTCACACTCAAGTAAACAAAACAATACACAGATTATAAATCATGTGGATGAAATAGAATAGAGTATAATATATAGGAGATTATTTAATCTGTGCTTGTTTGGTTACTTGCATGTGACGTCACACTTGACATAGACTGTGAAACCTCGTTTTTAGCGCCATTGTGGAAATTAAAACTTTAACATTGATTTTTATTAATAATAGAGTAGACATTCCGTAAATATCATTGTAGTGTGCTTATTATGTAATGAAGAATCATATAAAACGAGTTTCAAAAAGGAGTCAAATACCCTATTGAAATTTTGCAAAACAACTTGTTAGATTTACGTGTGTCTATAAAAAAATCAGCGTCGCTGAAATTGACGGGCTCTAAAGTACAGTTTAGACAAAACCTTAAAATTTTTTGAGGTAAAATAAAAAAGTTATACTGGATTATAGATTTTTCTAACTGCAGGCATAAACATTATTTGCAAACACTTATTATAAAAAATCCTGCTCTAAGCTCAATCCTGATGCTTATTTATGTATCTTCAAACCTATTAACCTGTATTATTGCTATTTTATTTTTTATTGAATTGTGAAAATATACATATTATCTTGTTTTAGGGAAAGGGTAATAAGCCTAGACAAATTCTTACCAAATAAAATTTAATAGTATATAGTAGGACAGAAGGTCTTTTTTAAATAATGGTATTGGTCTACTAAATCAAGTAATATTTTTTTGTATTCATAAAAAAATATATACATCACTATGTCTAAGGAAACAAGTAAATCTAGAGAACAAGTCTTAGCAGCTAGAGAAGCAAAAAAAATGGCTAAATTAAAAGCTAAAAATAAAAATTCTACTGATAATGTTACTGAGAATAAGTATAGTAAAGCAGCTGCAGGCTGTACTCCGGGAAAAGATATTGGTAATGAAAGTAAACAATTGCCTATTCCAGAAAAAGATAAAATACCCTTAAAAGATAAGGATGAAGTTGATAGAGCAATAACTTCTGAAGTATCTGTCAGAATTTCCGAAGCTGTAAAAAATACAGAAGAAAAAAAAATTACCAATACAAGGTTAAAGAATGAAAGTAAGGAAAACACAAATGTAAATTATAATCAAATAAAGAACATTACAAACAAATCTGTTTCTGAAACTTTGGATAAAATTGCAGATGCTGCAAAAGAGGTTAAAGAGCTTGCTGCAAGACTTGACTTGATTAAGGTTGATGAAAATGCTGGAACAAAAATTAAGGTAAATTGTGTTTATTATACCCTACTCACATTCTGCCTCATGTTATAGGTTTATTGCATACTTTTGGATCATTTTATTCATATAATAGCTGGTGCCTGCAACTATGTAAGCATGTTTATTTTAAAACAAAAAACTATTTGCTATTATTTTTTAATACATATCTAATCCGTGTGGATGTTGGGTCCATTCCATTGTTGGAAGGCAGGGGAATGAACTGCAGTGTTCCTGGATTTGAGACTGCAAAGTAGAGTATAGGCCTACTTCACAGTCTTTTAACTTTCCCCTGCACTGTGTTGACTACCCTTTCTATTCAACCAAATACTGTGATCCTCTTAGAGCCATCTTAGAAGTATATTCCATAATAGTTCCGATGGCCGATCTTGGAAGGCCAAGATACTTCAATAGGTTTTTCTGGAATTCCTCTTGCACCGAGTATTCTTGAGTCCCTCCTTTACAAAAGTAGTTGGTCTTTTATTTGTTGATAATCCTTTTCTGGCTCTAGCAATACTGAGACTTATTATTATTTTGGTGAATGGCTTTTCGCTTGACGTGCAACTCTGCCAATGTCAAGTTGTTGAAAAAGCATGTAGGAGTATAAATTTAATATTTCAATTATAGTTTTATAAAAAAAAGTCAATAAATATTATTTAAGGTTAAACATTTAACACTAGGTATAAACAATACAATACAAACAAAGAGATTCGACATAGGGCCCGTGGACAATACAGGACGCCACTCAGATCTGAGAAAAAGAATTATTATTATTATTATATTATTATATATAAAGTAGTTAAAAATTTAATTTAACTTCCATTGTATATTAAGGCACAACTTATATAACTGTCGTGACTTCTCCGATTTACAAGAATATCGTCATTGGTGATTTTAATATTTCGCCAGCAAGTGGGAGGTAAACGATTTTAAATCAATATTATTGAATTATAGTAACAGCGACATATCACTACTATCTCTAGATTGTTTTATGAATTTTAATAATTTTAGTCAGTATAATATCGTACCAAATTAAAACGACAGAATGCTGGATCTAATTCTTTCGGACTTGGATTGCCGTATTTATAAAAGCAAGAGTCCTTTGGTTACGGAGGATGGCCATCACTCTGCGCTAGAAATAAATATTCGTATGTTACGGCTGCGTATACTGCGTCCAGCCACCCGCAGTATACGTGTGTTCCGCGCAGCAGACTATGATGTGATAAATAATGATTTGTCTAGAACTTACTGGTCTGATCTTTGTTCGTCCAGGGATATTGATAACGCTGTTTTTTTATTTTATGATGTCGTTAATGACGTAATCATGAAGCATGTGCCCTTAAAGAATATCAGCGATAATGGTAGGTTTCCGCCTTGGTACTCAAAAGCTTTAATAAAAATAATTAAAGAAAAGAAAAAATGGAAAATTTATCGCAGGGTAGGTGACTAAATACCTTTAGTTTATTGAGAGATAGGCAAAAGCGAATACAGATTAAGTACTATGAAAAGTATATCGCTGATTCTGAAGATAAAATTAGATTTAATAGTAAAAACTTCTGGACCTTTGTCAAGTCAAAGAAGGGAACATCAGATCTCCATGATACGTATATTTGGATGATCAATCTTAGAGTGACTGCTGAAATATGTCATTTAAATAATAATAAATACATTCTTTCTGTTTTTGAAGATGACAATGATATAGAGGCAGATTCAAGTAACAGTCACATTGTGGAATCATCTATACTAATATTATAAAGCTGAAGAGTTTGTTTGTTTGTTTGTTTGTTTGAACGCGCTAATCTCAGGAACTACTGATTCGAATTGAAAAAATATTTTCGTGTTGGATAATCCATTTATCGAGAAAGGCTATAGGCTATATAACATCACGCTACGACTAATAGGAGCGGAGTAACAAAGAAAAATGTTGCAAAAACGGGGAAAAATTATTCCTTTTAAGAGCGTACGCTGCGTAAACGGTTAAATTTAAACGCGCAGACAAAGTTGCGCGGGTCAGCTAGTCGCATATAAATAGCGTAGTGTTTTTAAATTCTGTTATTTTATCCGAGGCTACTACAAGGGATCGGGCTCTGATAGGATTCCACCGATTTTTTATAGGAAGTGCTGCGAATGTCTTTCGGAACTATTTTATATCTTAGGGAGCGGAGTCAGGCCGTCACTATAATAAAGGGACATTGTTCTTCATTTGTTCCCGTTTCCTCTGGTGTTCCCCAGGGATCTCATCTCGGGCGGCTTCTTTTTAACATATTTATAAATGACATTTTGTCCATATTTGACCACTCCAATGTATTGCTTTATGCCGATGACATGAAAATATTTAGAAGTATCAAATCAATTAATGACTGTAAATTGTTACCAAAAAATCTTGATAGACTTGCAAGATATTGTGATCGAAATCATTTATGTCTTAATATAAAGAAATGTAATGTAATAAGTTTTACAAGAAAGTCAAAGCCTATTATTAGTACATATTTATTGAATGATGAGCCTATCTGTCGTGTGTCCATGGTGAGAGATCTGGGAGTACTTCTGGACACTGGCCTAACCTTCATTCCTCACGTAAATAGTATCGTAGCCAAGGCCTATCGCATGCTAGCAAAAAAATCTAAATCACCACACACGGTTTTATCCGATTTGAATGAAAAATAACACAATAATAAATAAACTTATGTTATAGTACCACAGAGAAAGTAGCTATGTTTTACTAATATATAAGAAAATTAAATAATATATAATTTACCATTAATAAGTATCTAAATTTAGCGAAAAAGGCTAGTTTGCGTTTTGAACATTTTAATAACTTAACGGTAGCATTTTATCTCAACATTAATTTAAAAGTATTCTTAAATGTATAAACTACCACCTCCGATATTTGCAACATTTATATTTTTGTTCCTAATATTTTAAATAAGTAATTATTTTTTTCCAAATTAATTCCCAAATCCGCCATACATTTGAATATTACGCGATGAACGCTTTCGAAAATTCATTCGACCACGAGAGCTCGTAGTGGTCACGTCTCTTTGCGGAGCCGTGCCACATGACCTGTCTAAGGTATATGTACACAAAGCGTGGCGAAGAAAAACAAAATAAGTAGATTTTTGGAATAATGAGAATTTATTACTACGGAATAAAACTTATACAAGAAAAAATGGAACCATTAAAAGTTAGACATTATAAATTAAATAAAAGTAGCAGTACCTACTGCATACAAAAATAAATAAATTAAAGATGGGGCTTCGCTCGTTTGGGAAATAAACGTTATTATACATATTTTTAAGTAACTTTAGTATTACAATTTTGATATTTGTACTTACAACGAGTATTTTGAATTTTAAATGGCGACTTCGGTTGTTTGGAATTAAACGTCATTGTACTCGTTTATAAGTAATGTTACCAGGTCAAGTTAGTTTTTTTAGGTACTATTTTGAATTTATTGTGGCGCCTTCGTACGTTCGTTAAAAATAGACATTATACTCGTTTTAAAGTAACTTTAGTAGTCAAAATCTGAATTTTGTAATTATTTTGAATTTAAAGATGGCGGCTTCGCTCGTTTGAAAAAATGTGACATATTCGTTTTTAAGTAATTTTACCAGGGCAAGTTCGATTTATATAGCTATTTTGAATACAATGGTGGCGGCTTCGCTTGTTCACTAAAAATATAATAATTTATATTATTATACTCGTTTTAATGTAACTTTAGTAGTCAAAATCTTATTTTTGTAATTATATTGAATTTAAAGATGGTTCGATTCGATTAAAAATATAAAAAAAAAATATAATAAATATGGTGAAGCGTTTCAATATCTTGAAAAATTACAAAATGCAGCTATAATTAAGCTCTTAATAAATTCCGAACATATTCACAAGGAGCATTCGCTCTGTGATATCACAAGTCTCAATGTCAACGGTGTATATATTTTTTTTAAAACGTACTCCCGTTAAACATAAGAAAATGTGTAAAAAATATAATATAATTTTAAATCTGACATCTTTCCACATCTATAAGTACCTTATTTGGATAACGGTGGTGGTGCAGATTGATTTCTGTAACGGACACCGTAATTTAATAGCAAACATAGCCCAAATAAATGGTCTATTTATGTTAATAATATTTATTTCGAATAAGTTGTTATATTATATGTTATATTTGTCAAGTGTATATAGGTATGCTTACCTATTTAATAAGTATGTTATAAAATATAACGCCTGATTTTATTTAAACTTATGTATACAAATAGGTCAGTCAACGGGTTGTGAAAATAAAACAATAATCTATAGTGCCTCGGAGAGTACGTTAAGCTGTCGGTCTCTGTTTCACTTTACCAACTTGTGGAATTATTTCTATAATTATTTTTATTATTTCTATCTATTAATAATTTCAGAGTCTGTCCAACACCGACAAGCTAACCACTTATTCGGTGAAGACTCAAAATACCATCGGCTACGACAATGTGGGAATAAGTATAGACGGACTCAGGAGTACCCAGCGGTAAGGTTTTATACCTTATCGCTAGGTACTCAGGAATCTGTCTATACTATTTGGTACCAAATCGTTAGTCAGTCTTAGTAAAATTTAAATCAGTCTAATAAATAACTTTATTAAACACAAGTCAAAAACAAGAATATCATATTTTTTGCCGATCAAGGAAAGCGACTTTAAATTAAAAATCTCTATTTCAATGGGTAATATTTGATCCACGTATCGGCGTCGTCGCTTCGACCCAACTCAAATTGTTAAAAAAGTGGCTTACTTTAAAACAATCGACGGGCGCGTGCGCCAAGACATCAATGAGCGTTCACGCACACTAAAACAATCGCGTATATGTACCTAATCAGCGTCCGCATCTTACGTACGCACGATAAACTCTTAACTCCCTGGTGAGGTCTATCCTTGATTATGCGTCTACTGTTTGGAGCCCACAATATAAGATACACGTAAATAATATTGAAAAAATACAAAAGAAGTTTTTTAAATATTTGCATTATACTTGTAGGATAAACGGAGGCGAAAATCCTCCTAACTTACTTTATTCATTTTATATTTCTATTAATTTTGTAAGATGTTGTAAGATGTTTTTGTGTCATAATTTGTGGATGCTATTTTGGTTTTTGTTATTCTAAGATGATTGTTAATTTGATTATATTCTGTATGTATCCTTAATAACAATTAAATTATACAAGGGGCCCCTGAAACTAATAAAATCTGGATCCAGCGGTCCAGGAGTAAATATTCATAGGAAGTATAATAGGAATCTATTTATAATTAGAATCTTTTTTAAATAATTTGCTATAGCCAGTATTTCACTATAATTGGGCAGTGATAAGAGAGTAGTTGAATTGGTGGGACGAGGGATTATGGGTGGAAGAATATTGTATAGAGAAATATTCTGATGGGACATCCAAATAGAGAGTGTTCTAATGTTCCCAAATCTGTCCCACAGTCACACAAGGGGCTCTCTCTAACCCTGATTCTATATAGGTGGCAAGGTAAACTATTATGTCCCAGTCAAAGTCGATAGATAGTAGATGTGATTTATCTAGTAAATTGTTTTAATGTAAAAAACCAAGGTTTAGTGACAATAGTAGGTTGGATTGATCTATAGTGTGTAACGCCTATCTGTATTTAGGGTATAAATAAGACGCGATCAAATTAAGTTTTACATTACAATTTATTACACTAAACCTATAAAAGAAAACTGTACAACTATTATTATCATATTATTTTATTATTATCATATCTATTAAATATTATATACAACATTATGTCTTCGGCAGAAAAGCAGTCAAATTTAAATGCAAAATGGCTATTGTTTTCGAGGGTGAGGAAACAAAAAAAAGTCATTTTACCTAATTTAATTAATTAATTATAATGGCAAATGATATAGAACGCATTATCACTGACGTTGATGACCACATCAACGTTGGTGAACCCATTTTGATTGATGATCCCATTTCTCTTAAACAAGTTAACGATCCTACAAAGCAATCCCTAAAGGTTATTGTACAAAATATTATTGCATAAACAAGAATTTTGAAGACTTAAGTATTTCTTGTTTTAACAGAGTTCTGGTTAAAAAATTATAGTAATGTACCAGTACTTCAACATTATAACTCCTATTAGACGTGCAAACATATAAATCAAAATAGTGGTGTTGTCGTATACATTAAGGATAATATAAGGGACGTCTCCGTATACGAACCTAAGATAATGGATGCTGATTGCCTTGTTATTAAACTGGGTAGAAATACGTCTTTGTATGTACGTATAGATCGCCTTCATTTGTATCACTTCAAGGTTGTCAAAATTCTTTGGATGAATTGCTGACTAGTTTAAAATGTATTCCTAATGTATTTATGCTTGGAGACATGGATCATTGATATAAGCAAAAACAATAATGATATGAAAAGTGATGAATATCTAGATGCGCTTCAATAGTTACTGATCACAGCAGTATTTACCTATCAAAATTGTAGTATTAAAAAAATACCCAAATCTGTCACTAAAACTGATTATAAAAAGATCTCAATAATGTTGAAACAAGCAGACAGGAGTATATTTTTATTATCAAAGGACCCAAATATAGCAACAGAAATCTTCTTCAATACATTAAAAAATATTATATCTAAATGTTCTTATACTACTAACTTACCATATAGAAAACAAAACATTCAGCCGTGGATAACACCTGGACTATTGACGTGTATGAGATTTAGAGACACACTTATATGTGATTGGTTACCTACCTTTTATTTAGAATAAATATTTAAGGCGTGGATATGGTCGGTGAAGTTGGTCGCCTTGGTGGCTCCCTTGTATGGCAGATAATGATTGACAGGTCAATGGAATCAGCTAACCACCTAGTCTTACACTAGTTGGTTATGTAGTGTGTGTTCGGTTTGGTAGTATTTTTCATATTATGATTTCCATTCCATCACGTTTAAACTCTAAATCTGATATCGAGATTTAATAAATATTTGTCGTTCTTTTGTTAATAAATAGCTGCCTAACCAAACGCACTTTAAGGCCTCATTGTTAAACTTATTTTTTTTGACTATTCATAAATATCTGTAAAGATTTACATGAAATACATGATTTGATTGATTGATTGACTTGACCGTCGACACAAGAAAGCACCCAATAATAAAGATATAGAAATAACTTATATAAATAAATACATTAAAAGAACTTGGACCATTATTAAACGCGTTTGTAATTTCAATAAACCTTAAGAAATAGATATTGAATTTAAACTCAACTTCGCAGGATTCTATAAATTTTATAAATGACTATTTTGTAAATATAGGACAGAGACTTGCAGAAAATATAACACTAAATACTAACTTAAATCATAAAAAACTAGCTAAAAATTGTAAACCTGACAAAAATTTGTTAAATTCATTTGTACTATCAGAAACCGACATAATCGAAATAAACAAAATTTGCCCTTCATTAAAAAATACAACATATACTGGTTGGGATGGTATATCATCTTTATTCCTAAAAAGATTTATTAATATTCTTGGTCCTCATATTGCACATCTGTGCAATCTTTGTTTATCGAATGGTGTCTTTTCACGATTACTAAAGGATTCGATTATTGTTCCTGTCTTCAAATCAGGGGATAAAGATAATATAACTATCGCCCTATTTCACTACTATCAACTTTGAAAAAATTTTTAGAAAAAAATATTAACATAAGATTAGTAACAATCAATTTGGCTTTAGGGAAAAGAAATCAACCACTGATGCAATTAATAATTTAGATTCACATGTGTCAGATAATTAGATAATAAGCAAAAGTGTATCGGAGTGTTCCTGGATTTAAAGAAGGCATTCGATACCGTATCTATCCCCTTGCTTATTCGTAAATTGGAATGCTGTGGTATTAGAGGTATTCCATTAGATCTCCTTGAGGACTACTTAAGTAATAGATCTGAATATGTTAGGATAGGTAACATGTTAAGTGGTAAGCAAACTATCGCCTATGGAGTTCCGCAGGGATCAGTGCTCGGACCAACCCTCTTTCTTGTTTATGCAATATCGAAATTCTAAGCAGAAAATAATAACATTCGCCAATGACACTGTAATATTATTTTGAGGTTCGTCTTGGGTTAATGTAAAATTATTGGCTGAAAATGGCATGCGTATAAATTTAGAGAAAACAAAGTACATCTCATTTACAATAAATAACAGTACACAACCTAATTCTGACTTCGTCATCAAAGCGTATGCATGTGGCAACCCAAGCTCTGAACTTTGTAATTGCTATACTTTAATTTCAACAGATAGTATTAAATATCTTGGAGTTACTATAGACAAAAGCCTTAATTGGAAACAGCATATAAATATTCTCAAGGCTCGTGTGCGTAAACTCATACCTATCTTAAAAAAAATAAGGCATCTCGGGGACAGCAAAATTAGTAAAACTATGTTTTATATATATATTATAGTTTATCCAACTTTAAGCCAATCCATTGTTACATACGGTATAGTGGCTTGGGGTGGGGCGTGTAAAACTATTATTATAAAATTGAGAACACTAAGAACTATTTTAAAAGTCATAAATTTTAAACCTTTTAGATTTCCTACTACCAGTTTGTATAGGGAGTTTCAAGTGCTCAATGTGCGTCAACTTTTCATTAAACTTATAATTCATAGACAGCATTCTTGTCTGGGTCAGTCAAATATCTCAAATAGAAAATCATATGAAGTATATACTATTCCATCATGCAAAACCAGACTTGCACAGCCTGCTTCGTACTTTCTTGGACCATTTTTATATAATCGTATAAGTAAAATTATAACTTTAAAGGATAAAACAAAATATGTTTGTGGAAAGTTGCTGTTTGAGTTTCTATGTAAACTTAATTATGATGAAACCGAAGAATTATTAAGAATATATTCGTGACGTTGTTGTATATAATAATATTTATGTAATCTGCATATTGCTTGAGTAGTATGTATGAAATGTGTGTATGTACGTATAAAAATGTGTATTGTAGATATATATAATATATACATGTATGAGTATATTATGAAATTAGTCTATACTAATTTCATATCTATATTATATAATTTTGATAAAATAATATATAAAATTAAGGTAGGTATAATTTTATATATTATTTTATCAAAATTATATAATATAGATATGAAATTAGTATAGACTAATTTCATAATATACTCATACATGTATATATTATATATATCTACAATAATAAATAATTATAATTTTATTATAATTATATAAAGTATAAATAAATATATATATTAAAAATACCTATATTGATAACAAAAATAATATTTTATTAGTTTAAATTAAGTCATTTTTATTTTTTAAAGTTTCATATATAAAAATATAATACTAGTTTAGTTTAAAGTATTTATACATCTCGCCTGCTATTAAAGTTACTAATTTTAATGGTTATTGAAAGTTATTAAGTCTCAAAGAAAAAGGGGGGAAAAATTATATAAATAAATACCTCAATATTTTTTTTTTTAAAAAAAACAAACTCTTATTTTATCATATCTGTACAGTTTGTCATGGTCTGGGTGTTTATAAAATATAATATGTATTACATCATTGTTTCTGTTACACATAGTACAAGCCTAGAGCTTAGTTTGTGACCATATCAATTTGTGTAAATTGTCCTACATAATATTATTATTATTATTCTAGCTTATACTGTGCAAAAGTTGTTTACTTCAAATGCTCATTATTGAATACAAAAGAAACTGGTATCTGTATTTGTATGTATGCAGTCTTTTGAATGTATAACCCAACTTGAATGCAAATATGTATTAATTTTAATAAAGATAGTTTTAATTAGGTATGCAATGTTATTTAAGTATGCTTAATAAAGTTTTATTTATTTATTTATTATTAGCTAACTTAATCTAAAAATGGATCTAGAAATCGTAATTTAGAAATTGATCTAGAACTCCTAATTTATAAAATAGTGTCTCAGGGAGTAAGTACAATACAAATCAGTTTTCACTATGCATACTATACCGGATTCCCTTAGATACCCGATCTGGGGATATGTAGAAGGGTCATGACGTCACGACGACAGCCTCGACGTACTATGCATAGCCGTAGTTCGATCTGTAGTTGTACATCTGACCATAAAACCCTGGAATGTGGGAGACTTTAGAAATTGTCCAATTTCGCAACTGGAATGCAACATGAGTATTATGGTATAAGCAAAAGTTTAGCAATTTGTCTAACTAGCAATCATAGGTATTGCAGCTGTTATATACAAGATAATAAGCAGAAGGACTTTGCAATATTATAATAAAAACAAATATTTAATTACATATTTTAAGTAGGTACTTAAGTTTTATGTATTTTTATAAAAATAATTACCTAAAAAAGCGGCCCCAGCCTAGTGGTTAAGTTACTGCGCAACTGATAGCAAGGTTAAGCAGATGACAACAAGACCGGCCTGGGATGGGTGACTGCTTTATACAACGAGGCTATTTCATCATAAACACCGCAACAAGCTCGTCACTTGTTAGGTGTTGCCTCCGAATACCATCGGCGAATTGAGGATGGGTTAATCCCTCCGCTGGGACCCTGAGGCCGTTTAAACGGTTCTCGGGAGCCAAATTGGCACCCGTGATGGTATTTATTTTATTTATAATTACCTAATATTATACAATTAACCAAGTAGCAATTTATAAAAAAGAACACTAGTTCAAAATACATTTATTTTATAAAATTATAGTATTAAGCATGAGTTGCAGTTATTGAATAGCAAAGCACATTTTAATATTTTATTAATTATCTAATTAGCAAATAAATATTAACATAACTTACCCAATTTTTGGGGTTAATAACACACTTGTTTAAATATTTAAGAAAAAGATAAAGAAAACAATTAAAAAAGATTTATAAAAATCAGAAAAGCTTTTAGTATGCTGCTTTTTGAAGTTGGATTCTACTAACTACTATTTAAAGCAGTAAGCGCCTTATAAAATAAAATAGTTTTTAGCTATAGATACACTTTTGACCTATTGTAGTTAGTAATTTAAGGAGTAATTTAGTATACAATGTTACAAGTGTTTAGCCTTAGTGGGATCAGAATTCCATATACTCTCCCATGAGGCAACTTGATCCCTTCTAGCTATGAATAAATTTTGCGGGTGATAGAGAAAGATCTGAAAGCCAATCACCGTCCTGTTGAAACCACATGATCTGAAAGCCAATCACCGTCCTGTTGAAACCACATGTCAGTGATATCCACGTCATCAATAGTAGGCCAAAATTGAGCTGCCACATGTCACACAGCCAATGAAACGATTTATTGCAAACCAAATTTCCCGATCGCATAATTTCACGAAACTCAGCTGTTAAGTGGCCAGCCAGATCGTGTGATTTAACACCACTGGATTTTTTTTGTGTGTTAATGAAATAGTCCCACGCTTTGTCAAAAAGTGATTAAAAACTTTGATGAAAAATTCGACATCTGTCAGCGTGCTTGTGGTGGACATTTGCCAGATATCATTTTTTATTCTTGATTGCCGAACTTTTCTCTTTGTAATTCAATAAAAAAAACATTTGCCAGATATCATTTTTCATTCTTAATTGCCGAACTTTTCTCTTTGTAATTCAATAAAAAAAAATATCATCCACGTCAATTTTTTTTTGTTTTAGAAAACCAAGTTCTTGTTGAAAACCCCTTATGTATAAACTATTTTATGAATATTATTTTGGCTTGTTCCTTTTAGCCCCTGGGCTTAACTATTTATTTTTAGTTATACCTACTTAATCTTCTGTTTTGCCCTGAATCCAAACTCGTATGTCCTTTTGCCCTTAATTGAAAAAACTGAAGCGTGTACATATAGCAATATCAACATTTCGATTTTATAATGCAATTGAATATTAAAATTGAATGCATTTTTGCACAACTTCAAATTTCATGGCTAAGAGACCTGCGTTTTCAGGCAAACGTTTTTTTTTTTAAACCTTCAAATGATAATGTTTATAGCCCATGTATTCTCAGACCCAGGCTTAGAAGCCGCGTTCAAAAATGAAACCTATCCAGTTCGATAGAGGAGTTCATATAATAAAATTGTTAATTACATCGAAGTTATAATAAAATTGTTAATTATATCGCGAGATGTTGGGAGAAAAAAGTTATTCTCAACGGAAGCCATTATTTTATCAAATTGGGCATCTTTTCTCATAGAATCATGTGTCGCAAATGAAAAATGCTCTCTCTATACAAACTAACTTGCTAGACCAACCGACCGGTCTCGTTACCACTGCCCATACAGATGCAAAAACCGTTAAGGGGGAATTCGTATATGTGACGTCATCACCTTCTGTCAGATTTCACTCAAAAATGTTTGAGATTATTTCTTCAATATATTCTAACTGTGGACAGTTGAGCCCAAAAGTCACTCTGTTGAAATTTCATTGTATGGGGTGTGACAGTTTATTATTTTACATATCTATTTTTAGAAATCTTACTATTTTATTTTAAGTATTGTATTGTCGAAATAGTCAAGAAATGTAATTTTATATGCGGGGATTTAATGTTTCAATAAAATTGATGTATTACTATAATTTCCAGACATGCATACAAAGTGTGATATTACCGCTACATTTTATTAATATATATTAATTTTAACAGTTTAAATTTATTATAAGGCATTGGTAAGAGTGACTATTACTAGACTCCGCTTTGTAATAAACTAAGAATTTATATTAAACAAAACTTTTATTTTATTTTGGACTAATTCAGCCAGTCTAAGTATTTGTTTAAAAAAATGCTGTCATATGAATTGACATTACTAAGGATTGGGGTCTGCGTCACTTTAATCTACTTACCCATTTATCTACATTAAAAATATTCCGGAGTTACCTAATTGGTAAATATTTTATTTTAAATAAATTCGTTTTTTATAGTAAAATTACTTAGATACACATACATTTAAATATATATACATAACTTCTACAGGGCCTCAGGGTACCCAGACTCAGGGTATTCAAAGCAATCATAATCTCTACATTATATATATCAATTATCTGTCCGTTTGTTTTGAACTTGTCTCTAATTAACACTCATAAGTCTTAAATATAAAAAGATACGTAGGAAAATATGAAACAAAAATTGACATTTAAAATCTGCACGTACTAAATTATGCAAGTTAAGTATCACGTTCTTTCATTTTACAAAATATCTTCGGTTTACCGGTTTTGATCACCTAGATATTATACCTATGTCCATTCTCAATAATTAGTCTATCGTTTTTTTGACATAACATAATATATTATCATAAAATTGACCTTCCTCTTACACCATAGCCTACAAAAATATACTCTCCATACATTACACACACGCATCATACACACAATACATACAGACGTGCACTACACATATTACACCCATACACATTCATTTTTATCAATAATTCTTATAAACTGTAATTACTTATTCTGTTTCTTGTAACGTGAGTGTTAGATTGTCAAAATAACGATTTTTGTTATTAGCGCGCTCTCCTCCAATCAGAAAAGGTTAACAACTACTCTGATTGGAGGAGAACGCGCTAATAGCGGAATTTGTTATTTTGACAATCTGACGTTTGCGTTATAAGAAACAGAATGTGGCCGCTGGTAGGTAATATGTATAAAATTGTAAAAAATAAATAATAAAATCTTTTCGGCGTTGGAAAATGTTTTTTATTTAAATATTGTAAAAACGCAATATTATTTTATAAAAGCAGCTGTCACTATTTAAAAAATAAATATTGGTTACTATTATAGTTGTATTGGACACGAGCTCTCGGTCTAACAGAAGTATTGTCATACTTAGTCGGTGGTCTCACCAATAAATACCTGAAAAATGATTTACCGACAAATATCATATAAACTATCCGTACTTTAGTAGTTACCATAGTTTATTATCCGTCAAAAAATATAGATTGATTATAGAGAACGGTGGCTAGTTATGATTTGGATTAGGCGTTGATTTTTTCGATTATCGAGGCGGTAGTCTCCTTTCATGGTGTAGGTAGTTATAAAACGCAGTAGCAGTTAATTTGTTGAAAACTCAGAGACCTGGCATTCCACCAATCATGTGGAATGATAATAATTTTAGCGTAATATTTTCAATATGTATTTTAGTTTTATATGTATATATATATATATATCTTCACGATAGACGGCCCCAGGGTACCCAGCAGAGGGGTTTTAATCCCACCTCGTCGTAGCCGATGGTATGAGTCTACACCGAACAAGTGGCTAGCTCGTCGCGATGTTTTGAATAGACTCATTAACCCATCTATAAACAGTTTCACAAGTTGGTATAGTGAAACCGGGACCGACAGCTTAACGTGCTCTCCGAGGCACTATAGTGGTGTTGTCAAGTATATTTAGCGTAAAATAATTCAAACAATGTTCTAGAAATTGCCCACCGCCAGTTTCTAATACATAGTTTGAATTATTCTATGCTAGAAATTATTTATTATTATTTCGTATTGTTCTTTTTTATCGCCGCCCATTTGGTAACAGTATCATTTGGCCGGCCATAGTAAATCGGTCTGATTCTATAGAAATTACATCGTATTCGTCCCTATTTATAAATATTGTATGTTTGTCATGAGTTAGATACAAACAGTCACATGCTAAAATAAAATAAAAACTTTGATTTTGTAATAATATTAATGATTATAAAATAAGACAATACATTATTATGTTAGTATTTAAATGTTAGGTAGATAATAAAATTGTTGAACTACTCTGCCATTTATAAAAATAAAGTTTTGGATAATGGATGGAACCCTATTGAGCTTTGCTTTGGACTTATATAAAAAAAAACTTTATTAAAAAAAACAATTAAAATAAATAGGTAAAATATGTTTAAAAATTGTAAAATAATGTGCGCCCGACGATACATTTTATTAAAAATATAAAAGCGACCAAAATAAATAGCTGTTGCGTAGTTTTAGTTACATCGGACAGTCTGACTTTTTTTTTTTGTAAGGTTATACTGACAGTGACAGTTGGTGAAAATTGCATATTTATTTTAGCTGAATCTGTAGTTAATCGTGTTAAAAGGTGTAAAAACATAGAATATAATCAAAATAAATATGTACTTGTCTTATAAAATTCCCAACAGTGAATATTTAGTGTTCCGATAGTGAAATAGAAAAAAGCGACGCGGAGCCACCTTTCACAGACGGGATCGCCCGCACAATGACGGCCTGTCATGGATTTTGTATGAAGATTTCTGTCTGGCAAGTTTTTGTAATTATTTAATTAATAATTTTCTATTAAACTTGCAAAAATCTCTCTATACTTTTTTAGAATACATAGTAAACTATTGATATCTATTTTTTTACCACTATAAATTGTTGTAGTTTTGTCGCTTGCAGAGATGTTAAAAAGTACAAAATTTTCATGTTTTGGAAAATATAAATACATTTTTTATTGAAATATTATATGGGAGACTATATTAATCGATTCATACATTTCAAGTTAAAGAGTTACTATTTGCATAATAATAGTTGTCTGTGAGTATCGAGTAAATTTCTTTAACAAACATTTTTAGTTTTGTAGTTCTAGATTTTCAGAATACAGCCTTAAGTGACGTAGTGAATGCTCCAGTAAAATATAATCATTTTTATAAATTCCTTATCAGGATAATCTTATATTGACTTTTTAAATACAATTTTTTGAAAAAAAAAAAAAAACATAAAACAACCTAATTAAGCCTGCATATTGTACACAAGCAGACTGTAATATTGATCCTATACCTGAGAATTATATTGTTTTTACAGGAAGAGTGTGGTAAAAGTAAAGCAGATTTAAAAGCAGAAAGAAGAGCAAAGCAAGAAGCTCAGAGATCAGCCAAATTAGCTTCACAAAGTAATGTAAAAGAACAAACTGCACACAAAAAATCAAGTGTGACCATGTCAAAAGAGGTATCTATTTTTAAATTTAAATTAATTTAACTGGAAAAACATTTCTCTTAAGGGGGAATTCGTATATGTGACGTCATCACCTTCTGTCAGATTTCACTCAAAAATGTTTGAGATTGTTTCTTCAATTTATTCTAACTATGGACAGTTGAGCCCAAAAGTCACTCTGTTGAAATTTCATTGTATGGAGTGTTACAGTTCATTATTTTAGATATCTACTTTTAGAAATCTTACTATTTTATTTTAAGTAATGTATTGTCGAAATAGTCAAGAAATGTAATTTTATATGCAAGGATTTAATGTTTCAATAAAATTGATGTATTACTATAATTTCCAGACATGCGTACAAAATGTGATATTACCGGTACATTTTATTAATATATATATATTAATTTTAACAGTTTAAATTTATTATAAGGCATTGGTAAGAGTGACTATTACTAGACTCCGCTCCGTAATAAACTAATTTATTTTAAACAAAACTTTTATTTTTATTTTGGACTAATTCAGCCAGTCTAAGTATTTATTTTAAAAATGCTGTCATATGAATTGACATTACTAAGGATTGGGGTCTGCGTCACTTTAATCTACTTACCCATCTATCTACATTAAAAATATTCCGGAGTTACCTAATTGGAATAATTTTATGTAAAATATTTTATTTTAAATAAATTAGTTTTTTTTATAGTAAAATAACTTAGATACACATACATTTAAATTTATATACATAACTTCTACACGGCCTCAGGGTACCTAGACTCAGGGCATTCAAAGAAATCATAATCTCTAAATTATATATATCAATTATCTGTCCGTTTGTTTTGAACTTGTCTCTAATTAACACTCATAAAGCTTAAATATAAAAAGATACGTAGGAAAACATGAAACAAAAATTGACATTTAAAATCTGCACGTACTAAATTATGCAAGTTAAGTATCATGTTCTTTCATTTTACAAAATATCTTCGATTTACCGGTTTTGATCACCTAGATATTATACCTATATCCATTCTCAATAATTAGTCTATCGTTTTTTGACATAACATAATATATTATCATAAAATTGACCTTACTGTTGCACCATAGCCTACAAAAATATACTCTTCATACATTACACACACGCACTACACACACAGACGTGCACTACACATATTACACCCATACACATTCACTTTTATCAATAATTCTTATAAACTTTAATTACTTACCTACCAGCGGCCATATTCTGTTTCTTATAACGTGAGCGTTAGATTGTCATAATAATGATTTCTGTTATTAGCGCGATCTCCTCCAATCAGAAAAGGTTAACAACTACTCTGATTGGAGGAGAACGCGCTAATAGCGGAATTTGTTATTTTGACAATCTGACGTTCGCGTTATAAGAAACAGAATGTGGCCGCTGGTAGGTATATGTATAAAATTGTAAGAAATAAATAATAAAATCTTTTCAGCGTTGGAAAATGTTTTTTATTTAAATATTGTAAAATGCAATATTATTTTATAAAAGCAGCTGTCACTATTTAAAAAATAAATATTGGTTACTATTATAGTTGTATTAGACACGAGCTCTGGGTCTAACAGAAGTATTGTCATACTTAGTAGGTGTGAGACCACCTACTAATTATGACAATACCCACCAATAAATACATGAAAAATGATTATTTACATTTACAGACAAATATAATATAAACTATCCGTTTATTATCCGTCAAAAAATATAGATTGATTATAGAAACGGTCGCTAGTTATGATTTGGATCAGGCGTGGAATTTTTCAATTATCGAGACGGTAGTCTCCTTTCATGGTGTGGGTAGTTATAAAACGCAGTAGCAGTTAATTTGTTGAAAACTCAGAGACCTGGCATTCCACCAATCATGTGGAATGATAATAATTATTTTTTAGCGTAATATTTTCAATATGTATTTTAGTTTTATACTTAGCGTAAAATAAATCAAACAACGTTCTAGAAATTGCCCACGCCAGTTTCTAAAACACAGTTCGAATTATTCTATGCTAGAAATTATTTATTATTATTTCGTATTGTTCTTTTTTATCGCCGCCCATTTGGTAACAGCATCATTGGCCAAATGAATCCATAGGCCATAGTAAATCGGTCTAATTCTATAGAAATTACATCGTATTGGTCCCTATTCATAAATATTGTATGTTTGTCATGAGTTAGATACAAACAGTCACACATGCTATAATAAAAAAAAACTTTGATTTTGTAATAATATTAATGATTATAAAATAAGACAATATATTATTATGTTAGTATTTAAATGTTAGGTAGATAATAAAATTGTTGAACTACTCTGCCATTTATAAAAATAAAGTTTTGGATAATGGATGGAACCCTATTGAGCTTAGCTTTGGACAGATATAAAAAAAAACTTTATTAAAAAAAATAACAATTAAAGTGCTATGTTAAAATAAATTAAAAAATAACAATTAAAATAAATAGGTAAAATATGTTTAAAAATTGTAAAATAATGTGCGCCCGACGATACATTTTATTAAAAATATAAAAGCGACCAAAATAAATAGCTGTTGCGTAGTTTTAGTTACATAGGACCGTCTGTCTTTTTTTTTTGTAAGGTTATACTGACAGTGACAGTTGGTGAAAATTGCATATTTATTTTAGCTGAATCTGTAGTTAATCGTGTTAAAAGGTGTAAAAACATAGAATATAATCAAAATAAATATGTACTTGTCTTATAAAATTCCCAGCAATAAATATTTAGTGTTCCGATAGTGAAATAGAAAAAAGCGACGCGGAGCCACCTTTCACAGACGGGATCGCCCGCACAATAGTCTTGTGTAGTACATGTACTAGAGTACTAAAGGAATTAATTCCCTATACTGAATGTGAATGAACTATTCATCAACGTAGTTGCTCTTCGGTCATTTAGTTCATTTTAAAGTCGGGTTCGATAAGAAATCTGAGGGAATGAAAGAGAAGACGTGATATAGGAAATCTCGCGAGCGAAGGAGACGCCAAAAGAATAATTAAGACACGAAAGAGAAGACGCGATGCCCGATTTCCCGTGAACCAAAGAGATGTAAGATGTACTAGTTCACTGTTCGTCGCGTCCTCCGAGGGCATTCGTACGAGCTCGGGTATCGAAATGTGTCTCGGTCGCGCTCGCGCATTTTTGCTTATCGCATTTATTTTCTCTCCCTACCGACACGGCTCCTAAGCTCTCGGAGTGTACTAGTTCGTTTCTTTCTTTTTAGTCATAAGCGCGAGCGCTGAATGCACCGAGTACTAGTACTTGTTGTAATATATATTTTCCTGTGTTACTAGTTAGTAATACGGAAAAGTTAACAAGGGGTTCACAGGTTTTCCGGAGAATACTGCATGGTTTTCTTGTCGAGGTGGTAGTGTCGTTTCATGGTGCGGTTACGAAACAAGCAACTTGACGATAAAGCAGCAAGGATATTAAAATAGACTCGTAATCTAAATACGTCTTAGACGCCGTCCATTTCGTAACTGCATCATTTAGCCGGCATAGTGGGAACGATTAAAATTGTTAAATAGTATTGATCGACCTCATTCGTGAACTTTGTAGCTTTGCTTACCATCAGGTAGATACCTACAACAAAATCACATGCTGTACTCATATTAAAACAAAATGTTTTTCGACTAAGGAATCTACTGTACTAAAGAACTAAAATAATGAACTAGTACATTTTAAAGATTGTACTAGTTTGGAGCGATCTTTTTAAAGACTGAGCAAGCACAAGCCTACCGCACAATGACGGCCTGTCATGGATTTTGTATGAAGATTTCTGTCTGGCAAGTTTTTGTAATTATTTAATTAATAATTTTCTATTAAAGTTGCAAAAATCTCTCCATACATTTTTAGAATACATAATAAACTATTGATATCTATTTTTTTACCACTATAAATTGTTGTAGTTTTGTCGCTTGCAGCGATGTTAAAAAGTACAAAATTTTCATGTTTTGGAAAATATAAATACTTTTTTTATTGAAATAATATATGGGAGACTATATTAATCTCTTCATACATTTTAAGTTAAAGAGTTACTATTTGCATAATAATAGTTGTCTGTGAGTATCGAGTAAATTTCTTTAACAAACATTTTTAGTTTTGTAGTTCTAGATTTTCAGAATACAGCCTTAATTAGTTATTGTTTTGTTTTTAAAGTTTTGTCATCAAAATACCTTAATAATATTATATTTATTAAAAATATAATAAAAACAATTGCAGGCTTCATAGTTCAGGGCTCGTACAAGTAAACACCATTTTTTTTTTATTTGCCAATTCATACTGCTATTTGTCTGGCATTTCACTAATTTATTGGTTACTATTTTATAAATACTTTATTGTTATTTAGTTTTTAAATAAATAATAAAAACTTTTACATGTATTTGGAGATTATAAGGAAATCATTCAACTAAAAGTCATATAGAAGGTGAAAAACAATAAAATTATGACGTTTAATTAAAAATATACCACATATTTGAGTAAAACAACTTTACCCATTTCATACATAACTAGAGTGTATTATGGAAAATGCTAGGAATAATCAAGTGGCATTTTTTTTTAGAGTTCTTAGTTTCTTATCAGTAAGGGAATAGAAAGGAATGATTTTTTTTGTAACTATTATTGCATATTTTAACAACTAAACTAAAATCTGTAAATGCACAATAGTAAAACAGTCCACAAAGTTTTCTTGTAGCTATAATGTATTGCCTTTCTTGACTACTTAATATATTTTTTAATCTAAATGCACAATAGTAAAACACTAAATTAGGGTTAGTTTAGTAAGTTTTCTTGTGGCTATAATGTTGCTGATAACTGTCATTGTGCCATCACACACGGGCTTAGCCTTAGCCAGGGGAGAGGGTTGGGGGTTTGGTCAAACACCTATTCTTTTGTCTCTAAAATTATTTTTTAGATAGTCACTGACCATTAAGGCTAGGTTAACAGCTTTACCTGTAAATGGAATTGCATTTAAAGATAAAACTCTATTGTCGAGGCCTCAATAGTAAGTGACTAAAGGTAGAAAAAATAATCCAAAATGTTGTCCAAATTTAACTGGTCTTACCTACATAATTAAAGTAAACCAATAATCAAATATTACAGGACAAAAACTTAGTAAAAGCAAAGACACCAGAGAAGACACAAAAAGTTAAATCACAAAGCAAACATTTAGTACAAATGAAGAAAAGCACTACCTTACTCAATATTGGCATTAATAACCCCAAGTAAGTTATCATCATTTAAGAACATCAAAATGCGCTTTTGCATTCCAGTATTACTGAACTACTCTTTGGAATTAAAATAATATTTTGGTCGGTCATTGTATTAATTTATCTTTCTGTGTTGGTTATTATTATTTTTTTAAAACAAATAAAATCTTGAGTTATTTATTTATTCCACCTGTTGTGTCCCACTGCTGGGCAAAGGTCTCCCTTCCCTCCTTCCATCTCTTCCTGTCTTTAGCTATCCTGGACTAATCATCTGAAAAGGAGTCCAGCTCGTCTCTCCATGTCCTCCTGGGCTTTTTAAATATTATAATACAAAAATATTTATTACCTACAACAGAAAGATTTATGAGTACAAACATAAAAATAACAGCCAAGTTGTAATATTGAAAGTACGTTTTTTTGGGCGTCAAGACGTCTGCAGAGCCCTTAAGAAGTATCTAGAGATGTGTTTAGGTATTTATTTAAATACTGTTTTCATGATAATTTTGTATAGATTTATTGTTGCGGTGGTAGTATCCCCTTAGGGTGCGGTTACAAAACGGGCTGTTAGTTTGACGATAAAGCATCGAATATATTAAAATAGACTAATGGGTATTCATCTTTGCCGCCGCCCTTTTCATAACCGTATTATTTTGCCGGCATAATGGGAGCGATCAATATTGTTTAACAAGGATGTATTGATCAACTCCATTCATGGTCTTTGTATGTCTTACCATCAGGTAGAGAAAGTTGAAACGTTGTTATTAAAAAATATAATATTTTTAATTCACATTATTCATTTAATATATAGTTTTTTAACTTCTATTTGAGTAAACACTATTATTTTAGTCAAATTATAATTTCAGTAATATCTCTATAGTTCGATCGCGTTAAGAATGCAGTGAATCAGCAGTAGAACTTCAGGGAAAGATGTATTCACAGAGAGTTCACAACAAATTATATTTTTAATTTAGTATAATAGATAAAAAAAATCTGATTGGTTACGGACGTGGTTATGCCGGCGAATTGTTTACTGCATTCTTAAAGCGAACAAACATTTTGTAATGTGACAGTAATATATTTTATGTTTTCCAGCGTGCATCCAACAATTGTAAAGTTGGGAGTTCAACTAGCAACAGGCACTGTCCGAGGGTCTAATGCCAGAAGTGTGGCTTTACTCAGTGCTCTTAAACAGGTATTCTTACATGTGCATGCTTTAAACATAATTATACATAAGAGCATTTTTACATTACTTGAGTTCTATCTCTTTAAGGGGTTTTGAAATATATTTTTAATAAGGGTTTACTTCATTTTAATGATTTGGCCCATTAAAAATTATAAATGCCCGCTGCCTATTGAACCCAGGCTCGCGTGGACTTATGAATAGTGGTCCTACGATTGGAGCCGCCCTAATGCCTTAAATCGCCTTTCGAAAATGTGAGAACACTAGATGGCCATCGCCATACAAACTCAAAACAAAAAGTGAGAACAAAAAATATTATAAGCAATCGCTGAGCGTTTATTCGTTGAAGTTAACACAATATGGCGGTAACAACGCCGCGTCATTTCTAGTCACTTTTAAGCATTAGGGTGGTTCCATATATTATTCTTAGTTTCCGATCTCACGTCACACGCCACCTAGTGGCGTAATGGTGAAAATAGACCGATCTCATCTACCCTGGACCGTAGTCTGGCCATGGTATGGGTTTAAGATGTGGAAAAGTGGATGGGTTACATGAGTGCTGTGCATAAACTGGGTTCATTATGCGGCGGGTCTAAATGTCATTCAATATTATTTAAAAGCGCTAACCCATAAATACATATTCGGGGGCTTCCTTTATTAACACAAATTTAATAATTTAACAAAAATTTAAATTATTCACTTTAAACAAACTAAATCAAGCACTGTATTATAAATTGTCATTGTAAACAAAAAACAGACCTCTCTGTCATATAGTATTAGAAACTAGGATTTCTAACTTCACTCTAATAATAAGTAATCAGAATGAAAGCACATACGAGGACGTCTGTGTATAAGTAGATGATAACAAGCAAGACAAATTTCGTGAGGGGTGACTGGAACCTGGTTGGCTTCATGTGATCAGTGATTGAGCACCTTGCCGCGAAAGCGAGGATTTTGGGTTCAAATCATCCACCAGAGTAATTTTCATTGCATTTTATCTTTAAAAAAAATAAAGATTGTTATTATAAATTATGATTGTCACGTTTATGTCGTTTACGTTCCAGGTAGTGCTCTGTAAATTTACATTTGTTTCATTGGACAACTGTCGTCAGCGAGAGAATTGAAATTTCATAATATGAAGGTTTTAGGAAGTTTATATTAAGATCTGTGCCATATTTTATCCAAATTGGTTTCATAGTTTAACTCTTAAACGTCTACAAATAGACATTCGGACCACATTAAAAGTAACATTAGTATTGTACTGTGTAGGTGGTGCGAGATTACTCCCTCCCAGCAGAGACGGAGTTCTCTCGCGGACTGGAGGCCACGCTGTCGCCCAACCTGGAGTTCTTGTGGAGCATGCGGCCTCCGGCCACCACACAAACCAATGCCATCAAGTTCTTCCGCTACCAACTCACGCAGCTACCCAACAACATTAACGAATTTGATGTAAGTACTTACCCTACATTTTCATAACTAATCAGATTTGGACATGGGAGGCCACTCGAAGAGAATACCCAGAACCCATGCCGCTTGCCTTGTGATAATGTATAGTGGAGTACCTAAACAAAGTGGTCATAAAACCTAACCTAAGAAAGATGGCAAAGCTAAAGTTAGATCTATGGTACTTATCTCTTACTGTGGGATGTACAAAATGCCCACCACAAATAGGACATAAAAGTGGTCCGTTTAGAAAACTTTAAAGGCAAAATAAAAACATTCCTACTGTCCAGACAAATATAAAACTTTAAATTTGGATTGTTTCAATGCCAGTTTTTACTTTAAAATAATAATATTTTATTCAAGCAAATGATTCATTGTGTGGAAGGGAGGAAGAGGAATAAGTGTAATGACTTGTGATTGAGAAGTTGTTGTCGTTGGTCTATTCACTTTACCAATTTCACAATTCATATACATTCTATTCAATACCCTCCCTACCCAAACAAACACCCAAAAGATTACCAGTGCCGCGGTAATCTTGATAGCATCTTAAACTCATCAGTTTAACCATCATACATCAGTATATAAAAATATAACAAGTAATTAGAGATAAATCTTATGTTGTTTTTTATTCTTATGTCCAGGCAAAGGAGATTCTCCAAGAAGCCATAGACACATACATTCAGGAACAAATAGACATGGCAGGACAGGCCATCAGTCAGTCTGTACGAGAGAAGATCTCTAGTGGGGATTGTATACTCACTTTCGGATGGTATGTAATGTTTATTCACAGTAACAGTTTTTAAATACATAGGAACACCACAGTTGGACTATCAACAGACCTACCAGAACAGTTATAAAATAGTGAGGTGAATAGGCAAGTTAATCTGGCCAGGAATAAAATTCTTATGTTTAGGATACCAGTTTTCATGCTACAAAAAGTATTGATAGCCCAAACAAAACAATTGTTTAAAATTTTTTTTGTAAAAGTCTCTTGAAAGCTTAAATAAGAGCATGTCAAGCTGTTAACCCCAATCTCAATACACCAATTTGTGAAAGTATTTATAAGTAGTACCCAAGTAGCAAAATGTGGTCCTGTAAGTATCCTAGAACCAGATATATTTTAGTCCTATAGAAATCCTATTAACGTTTATAAGACCGCATTTGGGCGCACTTTACAGGACTATTGCGTCCTATAGTAATTTTGTTACACTACGGTAAAGTGCAAATTGTATTTATTATTATTTTATTGGGTTCTTCTACATGATCGTTGTATCCTATAAAGATCTGATACATGCTGCTACTGTTGTATTTAATCCAACAGTGTTAATTATGATGCCAATACTAGAGCATTAATTTTTCATTAAAGGTTATTGGGCACAATCCGACCCAATTTGTGAAGGTTTGCCTACAGAAACAAAATTACTTTTAAATTAATAAGGTGTATATCCCACTTTCCATTTTAAGTTTTTTTTTTGAAAAACCATGGTATTAAAATATTACAAGTGATTTAAAAGTTGAAGATATTTATTGCAAAGAAGAAAATAGAATTTAAATGAAGGAAAGATGCGCCTGCGGGATTTTTAGATGTTACAATTGTACCTTGTAAAAAAGCGGCCCCAGCCTAGTGGTTAAGTCACTGCGCAACTGATATAACAAGGTTAAGCAGATGACAACAAGACCGGCCTGGGATGGGTGACCGCTATATACAACGAGGCTATTTCATCATAAACACCGCAACAAGCTCGCCACTTGTTAGGTGTTGCCTCCGAATACCATCGGCGAAATGAGGATGGGTTAATCCCTCCGCTGGGACCCTGAGGCCGTTTAAACGGTTCTCGGGAGCCAAATTGGCACCCGTGATGGTATTAATTAATCATTTAATAATTGTACCTGTTGATATTGATGGAATAGAATAAATCTTATAAATAAAACACTTTTTTTTACAAACCATCATGAACAATTATCGAAATTCTCTACACTATTTTATTTCTGTAGATTCTGAATATATTTTTTGTACTAAGTGAGATAGTACGATTGCACCTGTAGATATTAATCAAGTTGAAATAATCCTCAGTATTTTTTTTTTTCTAAGATACAGAATTTCATTTTCTGCCTGATTCCCATTATTTATGGTAATGCGGCCCATATATTCGTAAACCAGAGATATATGTCGAAACATCCCACATCAATTAATTTCTTTAGGTCGTGGGTAAATTTTTCATACTTAAGTGCCCAATGGCCTTTGTAAGGGTGGTGTCGATTGAATTTTTATATATATTGCACCTGCAAAGTAATCTTTAATACTATTCATAATCATAAAATAGGTATAACTTGTTGTATTTTCACTGTTATATAAAGAAATTAACTTGCGAAATAAATTTTATTGATAAAGTATTCGATGATAATAAACATATTTTCACGCCTTCAAAAGACCATAATTATTATTTGTTTATTCATTAATTTTCACTCAAGGAACGTCTTGTCTCTTTCCATCAATTATTAAATCAAGAAAGTTGAAATGAGGTAGACTATCTTCGAGTGAAAGTGGAGTGGAAAATACGGCTTAGAATACGGTGGAATCGTTTTCGTCTTGTCTATGGTCAGAACCTGTATTAATACAGGTTCTGACCATAGACGGAATGGCTGTAATGCAAAATTAAGTTGATGATTTTTCGATTGAATTCTTCAAAGAAACGAATAATTGACATTTATCTTTTTTTTATAAGTTGAATCAAAATAATAAATGTAAATGTTTATAAGACCTACGTAATAGGATCGAAAGTGCTTGTAGCGCAAATAATCCCATCAGCTGCTTATATAAGATCAGTGATTTTAATCAAATCGTCTATTAGTGTTCTATAAGATGTTTGGTCTTATAAATCAACAATTTTGCTACTTGGGTATGCAGTAAGGGACGCGGTAAATAAAACATTGCTTGTTTGGTTCTAATTAATTACAAGACTCACTCTTTAGATAGCTAATAGCTATTTACTACAATACGAAGAGGTATGAATAAAAACCGTGTCTGTTTGAAGGTCTTCTCTAGTGGAGCGTATTCTGGTGGACGCGTGGACGGCGGGCGTGCGGTACCGAGCGCTCGTGGTGGGGGGGCGCGGGGGCGGCGCGCGGGAACTGTGTCGCCGACTGTCTGCCCGCGGCGTGAGCGTGGTCATGGTGCACGGGGACGCGGTGCACGAGGTCATGCCCACGGTGAGTAGTACTGTCTGCACGCGGCATGAGCGTAGTCATGGGGCACGGGGTCGCGGTGCACCAGTTCATGGCCACGGTGAGTAGTGCTGTCTGCCCGCGGCGTGAGCGTGGTCATGGGGCACGGGGACGCGGTGCACGAAGGTCTGCCCGCGGCGTGAGCGTAGTCATGGGGCACGGGGACGCGGTGCTTGAGGCCATGCCCACGGTGAGTAGTACTGTCTGCCGGCGGCGTGAGCGTGGTCATGGGGCACGGGGACGCGGTGCACGAAGGTCATGCCCACGGTGAGTAATGCTGTCTACCCGCGGCGTGAGCGTGGTCATGGTGCACGGGGACGCGGTGCACGAAGGTCATGCCCACGGTGAGTAGTACTGTCAGCCCGCGGCGTGAGCGTGGTCATGGGGCACGGTGACGCGGTGCACGAGGTCATGCCCACCGTGAGTAGTATTGTCTACCCGCGGCGTGAGTGTGGTCGTGGTGCACGGGGACGTGGTGGACGAGGTCATGTCCACGGTGAGTAGTACTGAACGCGCTAATTTCATGAACTACTGGTACAAATTGAAAAAATATGTTATTGTTGGATAGTCCATTTATCGGAGAAGGCTATAGGCTGTAACATCACGCTACGACCAATGGAACGAAGCAACATGCAACACAGATTTTAAGTTGAAAGAAAAGAAAGAAAGAAAGAAAAACTTAATTTTCGCTTACAACACAATTACATAGACAATTAATAGAATAAATAAATAAACATTAACATATGAAATTATTTTTAAGGTAAGGTAATCAGCTCAGCATAAGCTACATCGTCCTGGGATGAAGCACTGATTTTCAGCTGACGCCTGTGTTAGAGTTATACAGAATAACTCAAACAAGTTGCGCGGGTCAACTAGTAAATAAATAAGTAGAGAATGATGATGGTTGCAGGTGGACAAAGTGATCCTGGGAGCGTGCGCGTTGCTGGTGAACGGTTGGGTGGTGTGCGGCGCGGGCGCAGGCGCGGTGTCTCGGGCGGCGCGCGCACATAACGTGCCCGTGTTGGTCTGCGCCGAGCGACACAAGGTCAGCGAGCGCGTGCACACAGACCCATTCTTCTGCGACCAGCTGGGTGAGCCAACCATAAAACTACTAGTAATATACGAAACCGCCATAGTGCCTTAAATAATATGATTCTTCGATTTTATGATAAATACTCGTAAGTAATTTATTGGCAACTAAGAGATTTAAAAATGTTATTTTTGACTAAGTACCTACTGCTGATCAATTTGAACTATTTCATTAATTTAACTAATACCTGAGCTGGGCTGTGTTCGGAAACTAACACTTTAACACTGGGTAATGTCACTACACTATATGCATCTCTTCTTCTCTAAGCATTTTTCAATATTTTTATAGCACTCTGTGACACTACCCAGTGTTAAAGTGTTACGTTTCCGAACACGGCTCTGAGTTGTACCAAAGTGTCTGTTAATGTAATGTAACGATTGAAATTAAAAATGGCATCAAATGTACCAGCTGTCATTCGAACTGGAAAAAAAAATTGGTACATTCGTCGCCATTTTTAACTTTAATCATGATATTTACAGAGTTAATTTTGGTGCAATTCAGTCTTAGGAGTCCTCAATTTTAGAGCATAAATACGCTTAAAAAGATAATGCATACAAATATTGCAGCGTTTTAGTGCAATATCGCTCAAATCAGTTGACCGCAGCAAGGCTAGGTATCACTCTCAGTATACCACGTATGTACTTTAAAACTAATGTAGAAAAACTTCTATTGTATTATTAATGTACTTTAAGCTATATTTTGAAATAAATAAAAAATAATGGTTGAAGTTACTAAAATTAAAATTAATTTAAATAGTAGTTAATATTATAAAATAAGTTTGTTTAATTCGAAAAAGAATTTCCAAAAAATATGAAATTCAATTAACATAACATAACCTCAAAAAAATATTGTGTGTACATTCATACCTACTAGAAGTATAATCAAATATGAATAAAATTCAGAACCTAACATTTTTTTTCGCTGTCCGCTTGACGTGAAATGCCTTAGCTATTGACATATTTGATGCGGACTAACAAGCAGAGAATCGGACCCTTGAATCTCACTATAATGGTGAGATTCTGATCTATGGTCTAGCTAAATCATTCCGGTTTTCGAAATCTTTTAAAAACAAGACTTCCATTACTTGAACGAAGAAATGTCCCATAAAAAATATTTTCGTATAAAAATATATATGCTTCGTATAAACTTAACATTATTACATGAGGATTCAGCAGGATCCAGAGATGTGAATTATTTGAAATGCAAATACAAAATACCTATTTTTATTTTATATTTGAAATAATTTTTTTCTAAATGTATTTTGTATTTTATTTTAAATACTTTATATAAATATTTAGTATTTATAAAATACAAAATAGTTTTGTTACATTTTTAATTCATTTTTCCTATTTTTCATTCTTAAATCCAAGATTACCTTTTTTATGAATGTGATCGTAATTGTCATTGTCAACTAGAACAATAATGCCATTCGGTGGAATGATTATGAGGCCCCATAGGCGGAACATGAAAGATGTACTCTTTGAACAAATACTAGTTTTAAAATCAGTTAAATAAAAATAAGTGCTTATGCTTATCAAGGTATTTTATTTTCAAAACCTATTTTTAAAAAATACGTATTATTGTAAATTTATGTACATTTGTTTGACAACACCACTATAGTGCCTCGGAGAGCACGTTAAGCTGTCGGTCCCGGTTTCACTATACCAACTTGTGAAACTGTTTATAGATGGGTTATTGAGTTTATTCAAAACATTGCAACGAGCTAGCCACTTGTTCGGTGTAAACTCATACCATCGGCTACGACGAGGTGGGATTAAAACCCCTCCGCTGGGTACCCTGGGGCCGTCTAGGCGTTCTCGGGCGCCGTAAGGCACCCGTGATGATACATACATACATATATTTTTTTGAATAAATAAAGCGAACTTATTGGTGGTTCCTCATATATTAACGTTACGTTAATAAGCAAAAACTCATAGTAGAGCCTCAAGTGTTATACCCTAATACGAAACATTTCTTGTTTAAATTTTAATTATTTTTATCATTATTTATTTTTTCCCCCTTACCAAATTTCATCGAAACTAGTCCATGCTTAAGTTGTAAAAGCTTAAAGTTTAATAAACATTTTAGGTAACCCAGACGAATTACTTGACGAATCTGACGAGAATCCCAACGCGCCGAAGAGCTCGTTGTACGACGTGACTCCCCCCAGCCTGGTGACTGCGGTGGTCACGGAGCTCGCCATCCTACCCTGCAGCAGTGCCCCGGTCGTCCTCAGATTTATGCTTTCCGAATATGGATTCTAATTATGAACACATAGTGACTTTAAAAAGTTGTACTTTGGTCTAGTATGAAGCTCTATCAAATTAAAAAACTTTTGTCAGTGAACCTTGTATCAAAAAAAAAATCTTCCATACACAAATAGGTTATTTCAACATTACTAGTTTGTATGTTGAAGCCATTTTTTTTTCATTTCAAACACATGTTATTAAAAGTACAACCTTTCAAAGTCATCATGTTTATATATTACTTTTGTATTTTATTTATGAAATGTGTGTTTAATATATTTGTAAATAAATGATATTACCTGTTCATTTGGGTTCTTTACTGACGTAACGGACGGTGTGGAGTAACTAATAACAGTTTACTTTGTCTCCTGCATGACTTATTCAGCTGTTTCTTCTACCCCCATACACTTAAACCAAACCAATTTAGCTGCCAGCGCCGTGGGCTAGTGGTAACGCCGGTTACCGTTGCGTTGTATCCAAGGGTTGAGTTTAATTCTTTGACCTGGGTGTTTCTATACAAAAAAAAAGTCATCTAAACCGTATTCTCAACTATAAGTGAGTTTTAATAAGTAATTAATAAAAAAAAAACTTTAAATTAATTATAGTAAACATAACATTAAACTTCAAGATTATATGTTTTTTTTAAATTATTTTAACTATCACTGTATTTAAATTAACTTCTTGTATATATTCTATTTTAATTAAAAGTAAAGTTTTTGGTAGTCAGCTTGCTAGTTTTTTTTTTTAAATATTATAAAAACTAAAAATACCGATTTGAGAAGTTTTCGTCCAAAAATTCCTGTCTTCGACCACTCATCAGCTAGTTTTCGACCATTTACAAAAACTAAGTATATTATTACTAGCTGTGCTCGCGACTTCGTCCGCGTGGAATAGTTATTTTTTTATCATACAAACTTTCATCCCCTATTTTATCTCTTTGGAGGTAGAATTTATCAAAATCCTCATTTCTTAGCGGATGCCTACGTCATAACATCTACCTGCATGCCAAATTTCAGCCCGATCCGTCCAGTGGTTTGGGCTGTGCGTTGATAGATCACTATGTCATAGTCACCTTTGAGTTATATATATTTAGATTATTATAATATATCTATATATAATTTCAGATAATGCTTTTTTCAAAGCCTCTTCAGAGTATGTAACAATATTTTTTATTTTCTTTTTAGATCCCTAAGAATTAATCTAAAAATAAACAAATCAACACTTGTAATTAGTAATTCCCATATTTATGGTTAAATAAATACACTTCATTAATATTTATTAACAATACTAAAAATAAATTATAATAAGTTGGTCGAGAAATAGAACATATTTTATTATACAACCTACTTTTCGACCACCAATTAAGTAATATGGTTTTAAACAGTAAATAAAGTGTTAAACTATATCAAATAATGGCAATAAGATAAATGATATTAATTTTAACTTTTTTCTAACATAATAATATCATCTACTATTATTGTGGATTTGCTATTATTTTCGTTCAGTATTAAAAACTATCAAAAACTGGTATATTAAGATTTCGACCAAATGTTTTTTGACTTGATGCTTGAAAAAATCAAAATTAATTGGACAAAAACTGGCCCTTAAAATAAATCCATGTATAAGGTCCAATATCATAAGTTAAATTAAATATTTTTTCACCCATTGTCAAATACGATAAAGAACTTGCACGTAGTTGGCGGAGCCAGTTATCGACCACATGGTCGAAAACTGTAAATTTTAATAAAATTGTAGTTCAGTTCTCGACTATTTGATTTTACTATAGAAAATTTCATTAAAAAACGCTTATTACATATTTTATTACATGAAGGTAAAAACCGTGCCCGTCCGCGCGTCGCTACTATTTATTTGACAACAAATCACATCCGCACTCGCTCGATGCAAACCATAGATTGTATTGTTTTATAAACGTTAATCCGAGTGCCGAAAGGGTTACCTCGGGGGTGACTGTACAGGAAATTTATTAAAGTTGCTACAAGTACCCTTTTTCTTAATATATGTGCACTAATATTGCTATTTTTTTCTATGAATATCCGAGAGCTGGTCGACAAACTGGCGAAGTTAAACTATTAAAAACCAAATTAAAGGTAATATTGTACTACATACAATATATTTTAAAACCAAAATATTTAATTATAAATTGCAATTTAAATTGTAGGTTATCTTTAATTTGTATTTGATACAAATTATAAGCTCGTGGTGTCACCTACAGGGGCGTAGCTACCGCTGTATCAATTAAACGGGGCACCCGGCCTACTGGGGCCCCCAACGTGCGTAAGCAAAAATTAAACTTCCCAAATTTTTATTTATTTCAGAATTGACAAAAGTCCCCTTCCTAAGGGCCCCCAAACAATTTTTTTTGTGGGGCCCGCCAAGGCACGCTACGCTACCTATATTGGCTTATAAGGATAAGCCAATATGGGTGACACCAGCAGGACCACCAAGTGTGTTCACGATTTTGATTATGCCAGATTTTAGTTAATAATTTGTTTTATTTGGTTATCATTTCTTTCAAAAGTTATAGTGCATTAACCCATTATTGTGGTCTCATTTTGGCAGTGACAAAATAGAAAAATAAAACATTTTTATCTGGTTGGTATACATTATTCCTCTTGTGGTTTAGCAAGAGAGACATGTCTACTCCAGGACAACCAGAACAATAAAAAAAGTCGGATATTCCTAACAAATAAATCCTAATGTTGGTCTTGCCGCTGCTGACCTGCATTTCTGTAATTAATTTAAAAGTGTGTAAAATAAAACAAAATTTGTTATTAAAAATTTAATCTGTCTCACACAAGACAAAAATGCTAGAAAATATAAAATAAGTTACATAATTATTCTTTATGTTCTTTTGCATGTTCAGACTTATGAATTGAGAAATCCAACCTTACATATACTATAACACACAAAAACAAAGCATACAAGAAACCTACAACCAACAGAGGCTCCTGAAGCATTAATACTCTAGGGAATGTATAGCGGATCTGGAAATCTTGAATATGATTCTCCACCACATTCTTTTTGGTAAATGTGACAACGGGACGGCCATTGGTGTCCAAATAGGTGAAATGCAAGCTGTCTGGCAACCTTGTCACAGCATAAGGTATATTCAACTTCATGTTAATGGAACCTTCTGGCAAAATTACTCTTGTGACTACCTCATCAACCTGCATATCATCAAATATGTGATCTATCACCCTCATTTTAAGCAGGTATTCATTGCCAGAGCTATACAAATATTCATAGCTAGGAACATTATATCCCAGAGTGTAATGGCTCTTCCAGCCTCCAAACAACGGGTATCTCGGTCTTAAGTCCAGTTCAACAGAATCTTTCTTTAATTTCATATTAGATGTGGAAATATTTCCATTCGTGTCACGATAATAAACATCAGAAGCAGAAGCCGGGAGTAAAGTCTTATAGGATCGGACACTGGAAGGCCCACTGTGATGGTCTTGTTGATAGTCATAACGGGAGAATGGACCTTTAAGCTTAGCTCCAGAGTGATGAACTTCTATCACTTCTTCAATAGCAATATTGCCCCAATGTGAGACCTCGATAAGCCTCTCGACACGAGTTACAGTCAGAAAAGGAGAGTTGTTCATGTAATGCACATTGAGCTCTTTCTCGCTGAAAGGTCCCACATTTGAGAATGGTCCATATTGAATAGTATTGTCTATTTGGGTAAATGGCTTTATTTTAGTGAATGTTTCTACAGTCTTGGTATTTAATACCACAACAGTTTTCTGCGCAGCTACATAATATGGGGAATAGAAATGCAAATTGCTATTAAATTTAACATATTGATTTTCGGCTTGTGTTATGGCGACGGGATAAGGTTCCAACGCTTTGGTAAGAACAGAGTCTACCACGACGACGGCAGCAGACCCGGCGCTTACGGGGTCCTTTAGCTCCACTCGCCAAAACTTCACGTAGTCATAACCTCTAACGGTGGTTTCTGTGAGTCGTAGATCTTTCGTGTTGCTGTCTTTAGCGCCGATAAAAGCTATATTTTCTATGTCCTTTGCTTCCACAGCCAATAAGAATTGTTTCAGAAGAGTTTTTCCGATGTTTTCGACCGTAATTTTTGTCTTTATTTCCACCAATTGTGTCGATATATCAATTGTTCGTTCTACATTTTTTATTTTAATATTACTTGAAATATCATCTACGTTTACGCTTAGGCAACTAATTATCCCACAAAAGAACAATAATAATAAAAACTTTAACGAAGCCATCGCCGGCGACAAATTTTTGACCCTTTTTTACGCCGGAAATACACGTCGCACTCTCAAGCACAGACTATAAAATGTAGTAGTTAGTACTCTATTTAATCTGTGATAAAATATAAAGACATAAAAAGAAATTATTTTAAATATAATCTGTGTATTGATATAATATGCGCGATTGCGCACGTTGATTACACAAATTATTAACACAAAAACTTTAACACCGGTTCAAGATGCTCTTTTATTCGAACACATTTTAACCAAGTGACGTCACTTGCGTTGCGTATTATATTGTCTTCGGCTCGAATACGACTGCACACGTAAAAAAGGTAAAGCATGGCACTGTATTCGGCTTTAGGCAGAGCTCACGGCGCCTAAAAAGCCTCCAGGACCGAATAGTATCACAAAACTAATGTTACTTCCCACTTCGCGCTTAGAAACGGAAGAAAGTCGTGTTGCCAAAGCCAGACAAAGAAAACATTAGCCGGGCAGTTACCGGCCCATAACCTTGCTTCCGCACCCGGCCGAGCTGTTCGAGCGGCTGTTCCTCCGGAGACTGAAGAACTGCATCGAAATTCGTTTGGAGCAATACGGGTTTCGCGGACACACCGAACCAGCTGGCACGTCGAGCGAGGTGACATGAGAAGGCTTTCGACAGCGTCTGGCTTTTCGGCCTCGTATACAACCTCCTCAACTCTTCTGTGCCACCCATGGCCACGTGGTTGCTCGTGTCCATGGGTGGCACCTCGTTGTTAAGCAACCGCCACTTCCACGTGGCCTTGGAAGGAAAAGCCTCCAAGGAGCATTCCATCTATGTGGGATTCCCGCAGGAAAGCTGCTTATCACTCTACGCACTCTTCACCAATGACATCCCGACTTCCTCTGGCTACCTAGACGGGTAGAGCACTGGCCTTGGAGGGAAAAGCCTCCAAGGAGCATTCCATCTCTGGGGGATTCCCACAGGGGCAGGGACGCCGGCTTTTAGATTACTTTTACTCGTGGGTGCTCTTTTTATGAACATGCAAAAGTAGGACTCATAGATGATGCATTTTATAAATTGCAAGATCTGTATAAAACAATGTTATATTGGATAAATTGTCCCTTATGTCCTTTGCAGAGTATTCAACTATCTCCACACCAATTTTTATCTAAATCAGTTTAGCGCTATAAGTGTGAAAAGTTAACATACTGAATTTATATTTGTAAGTAATATAAACTCTGTATGTCGCATTTATAATATTTGTAAGTAAGTAAATATGCATATAAAACCGAATACTGAACCATTTTTATGTCTGGTCATGGGTGCCCTGCATCCACTATTTATCTTTTATGGGTGCTCTAGTCCCCGAGCACCCACGGAGTCGGCGCAGGGAAGTTGCTTATCTCCCGTACTGGGGCCTGACCAAAGAACACGATCGCCAATCGAATCGCCGCATCGATCGGTAAAAATGTATAGGAATTTTACTCTATGGGTAGAGCCTGATCGCCGAGAAACCTCAAATCCCATACATTTGGCTTTCGATGGGTATTTCGATTCGATTATCGATTGGCTCTTTGGTAAGGCCCCTGTACGCACTCTTTACCAATGACATCCCGACTTTCTCTGGCCACCTAGGCGCCTACCTATCGTCCGACAAGGACCCGAAGTTTACCGTCAAGAGGAAGCTGGAGTTGTCCCTTCATGGCTCGACAGATGACGGATGTCTGTGACCCGCCACGCCGCGGCTCATCTGGTCTGAAATAAAATGTTAGTAGAGACACCACAATATAAAGTTTTCAGTATATAGACATTTAATATATTACATAAATACAGAGAATATTAAGTTAGTATTTATACAGACATCACAAATTAATTTTATGTTTTGACAGAAATTGGATTAGGGATTTAGAAGAATATTTACATTGGAAGGAGAGTAAGGTATTTAAGTTTGTAGGAAGGGGAGCCTTATTTTTGACTAGGAACTATATAAAGGTGCTGAATCATATTTAGGGCACATGAACAGCAAATGGGATATGTCTCCTTCCCCCAACTCACAGTCACAAGAAGGGATGGTTCGTATTCCGAGTCTATACAAGTGCGCGGGGGAGGTATAGTGACATATTCTTAGTCGACTAAATGAAGATGATATTGACTTACTTAAATATATTTTTGAGAATCATGGTTTTAATTGAATATTTGGAAGTATATTATATAGGTGATTTCCTTTTTTTGATTTGGTTCGTTTCCAGTATAGGTTCCAGGATTGTACCATTAGAGCCCGAGGAAGGGAAAGTAAGTCATTAGGAACAACGTATCTCCATGCACTGTGGCCCTCTTAGCCTGCTCATCCGCCCATTCGTTGCCCAGTATTCCACAATGACTGGGGATCCAACCCAATGACACCCTCAAGTCCCTGTCATTGCAGACCTTAAGCAGGTGTTTTATATCCAGAGAAATGAGACTGATGGAGTTCTTTTTGAATGGGTTTGAGGAAATGGCCAAAAGAGAACTTAAGGAGTCAGACAAAATTAATGATTCCTCTATATTAAATTGAATTATAAATTTAATTGCTACCAGGACAGCTATACTCTCTCCTGAGAAGACTGAACCATAGAATGGATATTTAAAGATTTTTGAAGTCCCAGAGTTATGATGTACAAATGCTGCTCCCACAGATCCCTTTTCATTGCTTGAGGCTCTTAAATTTTTATTTTGCTGATTTATTTAATGAGCAAAAAAAAACGCCGTCGTCATTAAATCACTTTATATGCGGCGAACGAAGTATATAAAAAACTTGTAGCTGCAGCTATCCAAGATTTCTGTTAGCCATAAAAAGAACAACATGGACATGGACAACCTTTTTATGGTTTCTCTTACATTAAAGAAGTACCGTACCGTTTATTAAAGTACCTTTCTTTTACTCATTACTTTTATTCAACCTACAAACACGCGGCCATCCACGCCTACCACGACCCCCCCCCCCCCTCCCCCGGCTACGCCCATGTCTGGGACCGTTTATTGTCAGTCTTAGGACCACATAAATAACATCTTCCTCTTTTTCATGCACCACTCTTAGCGCAATTTAAGGCCTTACCAAATTTTGTCCTATATGTTTTATGTAGTGATTGCGTTTCATACATTTTCCACTGTTGGGTGCCTTCCATAAAACAAATCCATTTGCACTTGCAATCTTCAATTTCGCTGCGAAAATTACGCATGGCCATTGTGGGGTTCTTCTGGAAACTGAATAACTAGCACATTTTTGATACAGTGCATCAACACCTCCTTTTGTACTATTGTAAAATATAATTATTTCTGGTTTTCCACTGTTTTCATCTATCGTACTGTCATGGTGCATTGATGAGATCATCACGACAATTTGATTTCTCTTTGGGACATATGATGCCCATAAAACAAATCCATTTGCACTTGCAATGTTCAATTTCGCTGCGAAAATTACGCATGGCCATTGTTGGGTTCTTCTGGAAACTGAATAACTAGCACATTTTTGATCCAGTGCATCAACACCTCCTTTTGTACTATTGTAAAATAGAATTATTTCTGGTTTTCCACTGTTTTCATCTATCGTACTGTCATGGTGCATTGATGAGATCATCACGACAATTTGATTTCTCTTTGGGACATATGATGCCAGTGTTTTATCATTTATGAAACCAAATAGCGTAAATCCTACTTCACGCTGTTTCTTTGGCAAAAAATCTGGTGGTATTTCACGTTTATTTTTGCACATCATTCCAACATAGGTCAAGTTATGTTGAATAAGTTTGTCAACCAGTTCAACAGAAGAAAACCAGTTGTCAGCAGTTATGTTTCTATTGGTACCAAATAATGGTTCTGCTAGTTTTCGCACTTTTTGTGTTGGAATAGAAACTTGGTTTCTTATGTTAGGACGTAATGCGTTTTAGCATTACAAAGACACATAATCTTGATGCCATATTCGGCAGGTTTTATATTAAATATACTCTATGGTTTAGATTTCATATATATTCTGAAAAACCAACCTCTAAAAGGACACAACATATCATCAATTGTCACATATTCTGAGCAACTAGTTTTTTGACAGTTTACAATGAAATTTTCAAATACTTCACATAAAAAAACATCGCGATTATTGGTTTTTCCTTCTTCCTTAGTATTACCATCATCAAATCTCAAAGCAGACAACAGGAACATAAATCGTTTTATGTTCATGGTTATTCTAAATATATCTCGACATTCTGTGAATTTTTATTTTTATTTTGAACAAATATCTATTTGCAAGGTATTGCCTTCTTATGTGGAGTCGTGGGTCAGCGCACTCCACCTGTAATGAGTTGGTAGGTGATGATGTCATAGTACCCAGCATAACCCTAAGGGTTTTATACTGGACACCATCAAGTTTTCAAAGTAGTTGTTGGGAAGATGAATCCAATGAAAAAAACAACTTAATCCAATACACTTCTAATAATGGCGTTATATATTAGCCGGAGCGACCTGGGATGGGACCCCCACCATACACCACCCATGACCAGATTTTTTTTTTTTCACATTTCGGTATAATTTTTTGTATTTGGCTAGAATTATTTATTTTTGAGTCAAAGATTTTACCGAGGAAAGAGACCTCCTTGCAAATGGGTATAGGGGTATCATTATATGCTATTTTTAATGTTGGAGGGTTCCTTTGTCTGGAAAACAGAATAGCTGAGCTTTTATGGGGAGAAAGCTCCAGTTCATGATTAAAAAGCCACGTGTGAAGTTCACTCAAAGCATCCGTGAGTCTGTTGGAGGCCACCAAAACGGATGTATCCGAGGTGTACAATACTAAGTCGTCAGCATACTGTATCCTTGATGCGGTGCATGGACCCGGAAACCTTATCGAGATATTTCTTTCATTCAGTAAGTTAAATATAAAATTATTTATGATAAGAGGGACCCCTAGATTTTCCATCTTATGTCTAAGTAATGTAAGGCTAACATTATCATAAGCTGCTGATACATCTAGGAAAGTTGCAGTCATAGACTCGCCTCTAGGTAAGGCTAGTGATATGTCGGTCTAGAATATTGAGATTATATATTTATTATCAAGAGTACTTTTTCCCTTCCTAAACCCAAATTGGGATTTGAACAATAGTGTATTATGCTCCAGATACCATCCCAACCTTTTCTTGACAAGATGTTCTGCTATCTTAGCAAGGGAAGAGGACAGGGATATTGGTCAGTAGGAGATGGGGATTCCTGGATCTTTAAGTGGTTTCAGGATAGGAATTATAAATTAATTTTTGCATTAAAAATATATATATATATATATATATATAGGTGAGACTTCAAGTACCTGGTGTGCATAATTAATCCGTTGTTGAGCATGGACCCCATGGCCACTGCTGCCTTGAGCAAGGCCAAAGCGAGGCTCGATGCTCCGCCCGTCGACCACGGAAAAAAAAAAACGCCACCATCATCATAAAATAACCTAATGTGTGTTTACACCTTCAGGGGCTTTATTTCGAGTTTTGACACGTTCACCGTCACACATTTTGCGTAAAGTACGGGTATTGAAATATAACTTTTATCTTGTTAATTATAAAGTTGAAATTCCAATGCTCCACACATGTTCAAACTTGCGAAGAATTCGTGTATTTCAAGATGGCGGCATTATTATAGCCAACCTAATACATACTATATATCCATTGGAATAGAACTTATATTTCCATATTTATAGTTTACGCAAACGTCTTGTCGTGTTTAGCGGTTGCAATCTTGGGATGAGGCCCCTGTAATGAAATACGTTCGTGAACGTATTTCACTGTATTCGATTTAAGCGCAACTTGGACTGTAAGGTATGTATTTAATTAACGTAGGTAATCGTAAATTGAACCGCACCTATAAAATATTGTACATTTCGGATTTCAGTCAGTTCAATTCCCGGGCTTTTTTCAAAATCAAGCGTATTTTTGAAAATCTTTGAAACCTTTGAAGATTTATTCAGTAAAATTTGCCATAAAATATTTAGGGCCTCCAACCTAGCCTTTTTGTTTGTATATTGTAATTTTAAAGTATGAAAAGGCCTTAGGAGTCTTCCATATTATTTAATAATATAATTTCTTCAAGACGTGGCTACCACAGGGGCTTTATTCCGAGTTTTGACACGTCAACGTCACGTATTTTGCGTAAAGTATTGGTATTGAAATATAAGTTCTATCATATTAAGTATAGAGTTGAAATTCCAATGCTCCATACATGTTCAAACTTGCGATGAATTCGTGTATTTCAAGATGGCGGCATTATTATAGCCAACCTTTATAACATACTATATAACCATTGGAATAGAACTTATATTTCCATATTTATAGTTTGCGCAATGTCTTGTCGTGATTAGCGGTTGCAAACTCGGAATAAGGCCACTGAGCTTCCTATAACTCTGTGGTGGCTACAGTGGTGGCTACTGCCCGCGAACGATTTGTTATTTGTCTTTTATTTAATATTGGCAACACTTTACAGTTGCATTTTTGTTTGTGTCGGGGAGGACGTGTTTTTTATTTTATTTTTGTACTTGTTGTTCGATGTTATTATCATTTTTTAATGATTTATTTAATTTTGAAAAGTTCTTCTTTCCTCCGTAGAATGAATTAAAATAATAATTTATCACCATACTAATTATATTAGTAGAGGACAAAGTTTATTTTACACGCTTTTTCATTATTTTTGTAGTAAACGAAAATAAATTAAAATGATTGGATTAATAATTCGATTAAGTGTAGCTGTATTAGGTAAGTTGAAACAATGAATATATAATTTTATTTACATAGTGTAATTTATTTACATAAACGTTTTGGGTATTTTCAGTATTCTATCATTTATTAACGCCGGTCGATGCACTTCGCCCACAAGTTGAAGAATATAGTAATGAGAGGGGAAGCCAAGTAAGAGTTTATAAGAATCCTCAGAACAGTGAATACAACCGCATGTCCGGCAATATCCCTACGAAGACCACCAGGCGAGGTTTGGGCATTTCTGCCTGGGGCATTATTCTTGTTATTCTCGCCATGATTTTTGCGGGTGTCGGTGTTTATTATTTCTCCATGTGTTATCCTATTTTATGCAAAAAGGAACGAAAGTATGATAGGGTTGATATTGCATAAATTAATGTGTAGATTCTTTACTTGGGTATACCTAAAATAATATGTAACAATAATAGGGAGGGATAAAAACAATTGCCTGTGTGTTGTAATTTGTTTACTTTTATTTGTAGTTTATTTGTCATCCTACAATTATTTGTTTAGTTGTATTAAAAATGGTTTAATAATTTACTTTATCATAGAAGTACCTATCAATCAAATAAATTCTTTAATCTCTGTAAAATTATCAATTACTTATGCCTAATTTGAAGGTGTGAATAATCCTTTAAAGGTAATTAATTGAAAAAGATATGTAGAATGTTCATATTCAGTACCTAATTATTATGCCCCAAATTAATTTTATTTAAAAAAATAATTTTGAACATGTTTTCTCAATATGTTCCATTATGTAAATTATTTTACTAGCTAGCAGGTAGTATATATTAGAAAAATTTACATAGTTACTTTATATTGAAATTTTGTATATTGTACTATCCCCCAATAATAAACTCCAGGGTAGTCAAGGTTTTTATACAAAAAAATACTGGTATTCGCTAGAGTGTAGTTAAAAACTTAGTAGTTATACACATACAAATTACATACAAATAAAGTTTCCAAAAAGTACAAAATAAAATTAGTATAAAGTAAAAGAGGTATTATTTCCTTATTTTAAGAAATTATTCAGACTGATTTAGATATAATTAAGTAGCAATAATTCATAACTTAGGGTATAATAAATTATATTATTATTTTATTGCTACCCTGGAATAGGGTCCTGCAGTTAGTTTTTACTAATTTTACCATTTTAGTGAATAATATAATAGAATGACTTATTTAATGAAATCATTTTTAGTTGTTTGTATGGTGATTGGTGACACATTAAAGTTGATGAAGAAGTAGAAGTAATTGTGAGTAAACAACACTTTCGCTAAAAATTTTCATTAAAACATTTAGTGAATGGTTTATTTTTTTAATTAAAAAAAATATATATATAATTTATTAAGAACTATATTTATTTATACAGCATCTCATTTTATAAATAAGTATAAGGCTAAGTTGCACCAAAGTGTGCGTTAATATAATTGTAACAATAAGTTAAAAATTGAGTCGAATGTACCAGCTGTCATTCAAATTTCATAATAAAACTGGTGCTTTCGCGCCATTTTTAATTTTAATTGTTACATTTACAGAGTTTATTTTGGTGACCTTCAATAGATTCATTAATTAATATGTCCTATCATTTAAGCTAAGCAATGTGAAATGCTCATTATAATTCACAGAGATATCATATTTATCAAATAAGTGCAAGATAAAACAAAATGTATTATTTATTACCTGCATACCAAAAAAATTTTAACAAAACATATATTTGGCACAGGGAGGAAAATATTTAAATTATGCTAAGGCCCCATTAAAAACCCAAGAGCGTACAAGGAAAGTGTTGTCTATATTATACTTTGGTAGTTGAATGAGAGGCAATGTTCTTAGCAAACCATGGCTTCACCGTGCGGGTGCCGGGTCCATCGCGTGGTTGAAAGGCAGGGGAATGAACTTCAGCGTTCCCGGACTTGAGACCGCGAAGTAGGTTTACTTTTGTAGTTGAATGAATGTAATTTTATTATTAAATACGTAATTAATTTAAATCTTACAAATGTCATACTATATATTTCGAATAACACATTTAAATGGCAACAACGGCACAAAATAATAATAAAAATATTCATTCAAGTTAGTATTTGTGTAACGATTTATCTTATACAGGGTGGCCAAATAAGAATTAACAACCACTTTTAATTAATCATAGGACAAACAGTTATATTGTTTTAGATATAGGTACCTACTTTAAATGGGGCAAAAAATATTTTCTTTGTTAATTTTTAGGTATGTAGTTGTATTCTACGTTATTTAAGGTATATCTACTGAAATTTCCTTTGTTCTTATTATGAATTCCAGCCTAATAAAAATAGAGTAATTTATTTGAAGGCGCTCACTATACTTGTGAAGTAGTTACGTGTCATTAACATAACATTTGTATAATTGTGTTAATTGTGATCAAGGTACAAAAGTTTTTGATTGTTAGCCACTGACATCATTGTAAACATTGTCTTTGTGTCAATTATACAAAGTTAGCGAACCATGTGTAAACTGGGTTCTCGGCAAACGAGTTCTCAAAACTTGAGGGGACAAGTGTGAATTAATATTAACGCAATTAGAGTTTAGTATATAGTTAACTAGACGCCCCTGATTGGTAAATATAAAGAGTTGATATATCAGTGTACTTCTTACCTAATTAACTAATTAAGTTCGAGATGAAGTGAATTCGATTAGTTGGTTATTGGTTATTGCTTTTCTGGCCTTTGGATCAAACCAAAGGCCAGAAAAGCAAAAGTAACAAAACGTACGTAGAAAAACGTACATTTTGGTAGGTAGTTAGCTTAATTTTTTTTCCTGTAAACGAGTCACAAGTATCTAAGTGTAAAGAATAATAATTAATAGAGTTTATATGCATGCGGTCAATGTTGTAATGTGTATCTAATGTGTTCATAAAGACATATCTTTTTGATGTATTTTGTATACTTTTGAGGTATTTGTAGGAATTCTACAATCATTAATAAACTATATTTTTTAAAACTTTATAAGCCTTTAAATTATTTAAAAACTTATTAGCGAATCTATTCAGAAACGTTTTGATAAAACAATGATAACTAAGCCTTTGTTTCTATGGTATTGTGTGAGCAAGATTATTTATTTTAGGGATTGTTTAATGCTGTTTTATTTTTTAATTATTATTTAACAATACGAAAAAAAAGATGCTCAAAGGTTAAGCTTCAAAACATTATATTCATTAACAATAATAATATATAGGACAATTTACACATATCGCGCTGGTCACAAACTAAGCTCTTGTACTATGTGTACTAGAAACAACACTATAATACTTATTATATTTTATAAACAACCACACCATTACCAACTGTACAGAAAAAATATTCAAATAGTTTTGTTTTAAGATTATTAATTAGATTGTGAATAGAGCACTAGAAATACACAAGTGAAACAGTGGAAGTTACAAAAAATATAATTGCTACTGAAAACTAAATGACTCCATTTCTTTGCTCACCAGTGTAGTTTTTAAAATTTTATACATTATATAAATCTTGACCTACAAACTAGGAACAATGATGACAAAAATATTATATTAGGTGGGAGTAATGTATCTATAATTTCGCCAGATTGACAGACCGGTCTTGTTACCGGCCTATATACAGGTCAAAACCGTCAAGTGACCTACTTATGTTTCGGTTTTAGTCTGTTGGTTCACCGGTTTTCAGGAGGCTATTGCATCGTATTCTTATCGAGGTAGAAATCTTTCAAGAACTTAACAAGAACGTGGTTACTAAACAAACAGTTAATTTTACGGTAAGCGAGCGAGCAAATTCAATTAGCCGGCATAATGAAGCGACCAATGTTATTTAACTACAATGTAATCAACTTCACTCATGGATTTTGTAGGTCTGCTTGCTATCAGGCAGATACAAAGTCACATACCGTTAAATAAAAATCCTGAAAAACCTTTAAAATTTTGGTAATCATATTATTTTACGTTCATGTTTGGGCTGGCCACCTACAAGCTCTTGAGATGGGGAGGATAAGCTTTGATATCTTAAATAGTTAAATTTATAAATATTTTTTGACTTATTCTTTTATATAAGTTTAGTTAAAGACCGAAATTTTATAGCGAATCTTTTTCGTAATGCGTAATGTATAGTACACACAGTATATTTATAGGACATGAAATAAATGAAACCAGAGGTACAGAATGGTACACATAGAGGATTTAGTACTGGCAGTATAAAAGATAGATGACCCTGGACCACATATTATATTTTATAAACACCCAGACTATGGCAAACTGTACAGAAAAACGTAAGTACTATTTGTTTTGCCATTTGAGTGGGAATCAAACCCACGACCTCTGGATGCAACGCCATACGCGCAACCACTGGGCCATGGAGGCTTTATCAACTTTTAAAACAGCCTATCTGACATTCTGTACCTAAACGTAACACTACATTCACTTGATGGTAAGTCGTAGAGTAAAGTCCACATTTAGACCTCTTTACAACCCTTCCTAAATATAGGTCTAGAACTCGTAGATGTGCACGTGTACCCCGTTTTCTAACTGTGTTTACTATAGTTAACGCAATACTACTAACTGTAGTGTGAAATGTGGATAGGGATGAACCAAAGGAATCGCTTTACTTTTCGAATAAACCTGTCTTATTTGTTGAACCCTATCTATAGTTACTAATAGCGACTATAATAGTAAACACAGCAAAACTCATGGTAGCGCTACTGTTGTCAAAAGAAGAAAATCTACATGAATGACGCCACAAGGGACCGGGTCGCGGCGTGATGCAAATGAATTAGGAAGTAGGATCACCATTTGGTATTGTGTTGCTCGCTCAACTTTAAACAGGAAGTTGTCATCAATTTTTATAACGGGCTGCAGCAGTTTAGTACCTATTCACTTAATAATAATCGTTGACAGTAGGTACAGTCAGCCAAGGCGTAAATATTGAAATAATTCTACATTCCTAAAAAAATGATATTTTATTTGATAAATTTATGGCCTTATTCATAAAAACTTATTGAAGCCTTGAAGAACACTTTAGTTATGGAATGTTTTGTCTCTTTTACGCATATCCATTTTTGTTGCTAAATAAAAGAGACAAAACCTTCTATAACTAAAGTGTTCTTGAAGGACTCAATAAGTTTTTATGAATAAGGCCAATAGTATTTAATTTGTTAGAATCCTGTCCGTCAATATTATCTAAACATGCATTTATCAATTGTCTCTTATATACATATATGCGACTGACTGTACATCAATAATTTATTGCACTTGCTATTGTTAAAAAATATCTACTTAACCTATCAATTTTAACAGTGAGTAGGTTCAAACCCTGGTGTGTACCAATTTTAAATTATGTATGTTTGTCAACAGTAGTGCATTGCTGTCGGTCCAAGTTTCAACAACCTGTGAAACTGTTTATAGATTGCTTATTGATTGTCCTACATATTATTATTATTGATTATATCCAAACACAGCAACCACTGGCTGACCACTTGTTCGGCGTAGACTCATAATACCATCCGTTACGACGAGGTGGGAATAAAATACCACCGCTGGGTTCCCTGAGACCGTCTAGGCGGGCCGTAATACCCGTGATGGTAGGTAGATACCTACATGATAAGTAGGTTTTAAGTATGTACTACATCTATAACTAAAATTATCTAAGTAGGTGCATCTGAAAATTCACCTTATCATTAAAAATATATGACCTTATTTTCTTTTGTTATTATAACAAACATCTCAGTTTATAATGTTGACACCATACAAACATGCCGTAATTTAAGAAAAATCTCGAAAAAGTTAGCAGATAAAATAAAACGTTGGTGGATTTCTAACTTGCTTACCGAAAACTTATTTTTAGTTAAATCAGTTACGTACAATTAATAATTTAGGTAAATTAAACGTAGGTACTGACGATGTTTGCTAATCACATTCCCTATTCAGGGGCGGATCAAGGATTTCACTTATATCTAAAATAGGTATTTATTGATGAGCAAGAGAAAAACAACATCGTCAATAATTATACATATACCCGTTATATCTAACATATGTATTGATGAGGAAAAAAATTATATATATATGTATACATACATATCATCACGGGTGCCTTACGGTGCCCGAGACCGCCTTGACGGCCCCAGGGTACCCAGCGGAGGGGTTTTAATCCCACCTCGTCGTAGCCGATGGAATGAGTCTACACCGAGCAAGTAGCTAGCTCGTCGCAATGTTTTGAATAGACTCAATAACCCATCTATAATCAGTTTCACAAGTTGGTATAGTAAAACCGGGACCGATAGCTTAACGTGCTCTCCGAAGCACTATAGTGGTGCGTTGTCAAACAAATGTACATTTAAAAAAAATTAAAAACTCATTGGTACACACCTGGATTCGAACCAGGGACCTAAGTGTTTTTAAGTCTAAGGTCTAACCAACTCGGCCACCACGTATATAATAATTATATATATACCTATTTAGAAACTATATCGTAATAAATAACCGTACCGCACCCACTGACCGTACCACACGTGAAAATGTCGAAATCGAGTTTATATATATCTTCACGGGTACCTTACGGCGCCCGAGACCGCCTAGACGGCCCCAGGGTACCCAGCGGAGGGGTTTTAATCCCACCTCGTCGTAGGGGGGGAGGGGTTGAACCCCCAAAGATTAAACTCTCACTATAAATTTTAAACTCTTAAAACACCGCGAACACCTCTATATCTGAGTGATCTCCATGTAGGTAAGTATATAACAGTTAAGGCTGAGTTGCACCAAAATGAACTTTATGTAATAGGGTATTTGACTCATTTTTGAAACCCGTTTATATGATTCTCCTTTACATAACAATCACACTACATTGATATTTCCGGGATGTCTACCGTCTATTTATTAATAAAAATCAAAGTTAAAGTTTGAATTTCCACAATGGCGCTAAAAACACTGTTTTGCAGTCTATGTCAAGTGTGACGTCGTAAAGTGCTTTCGTTTTGGGACAGAAACATGTTCACAACGATCACGATGTATATTTATGCGTTTTTTTTTGTGATTTCGGTGGCTACAGAATGCTACCGTGAACTGATCACAATGACCCAAATCGATAGGTGAGGCGTTGTGAACATATTTTGACATTTGTGGTTGTAACAGTTGTTTTGTTTTAAACGTCGCAGCCGTCTTATATTTTTAGGATCAAATTTATTGTATTTTAAATCGGAATAATTTTAGAAAGATTTCGCAAATAAAATTAGTGGATTGTACGATTTAACCTATATTTTACTTGACAAGTGACAGTTGGCAGATTGGTGATAACATTGCGTTCGATTTGGATAGTGGTAATTGTGGCATTGTGAGTGAAACTAACCAAAAAAAACGCAAGTTCGCATAATGTCATCATGATTATTGTGATCATGTCTCATTCCCAAGACGAACGGGCCCGTAGTAAACAAACAAGCACAGATTAAATAATCTCCTATATATTATACTCTATTCTATTTCATCCACATGATTTATAATCTGTGTTTTGTTTTGTTTACTTGCGTGTGACGTCACCAGTCATCAACCAATCAAAGACGTTTTTGTTAGGTATAAATAAAATTGTAAAAAATATTCAATTTTATTTCGTGTAATCTACAAAAGATAAACATAATTTAGTTTAAAATAAAGTGAAATATGTTTTTTTACGCCATTAGGATGACCACAATTTATAGTATATTTTTAATGTAGTCAAATAGCCTATTGTATCGAAAATTAAAAATGCCGTCAATAGTGTGCCAGCTGTCATTCGAACTGCAAAATATAGTTGCTACATTCGACGCCATTTTTAACTTTAATCTTTACGCTTTGACGGACACTGGTCTAACCCAGCCTAAGCTCCGTCAAAGTATTTGTATCGGTTAAAGTTATAAATTTCGTCGAATGTACCTACCAGTTTTATTATAAAAGTCGAATATTTTATGTTAAATACGTTCGAAGCCATTTTCGAGTTTATTCATTACAATTACCTACTTTAACAGACACTTTGATGCAACTCAGCCTGAGTATTTAAATCAAAGACAAACAAACACTCAGATACAAATTTATTATTATTAGTTATGTATATCTTCTTAGTTATGGTCTTATGTCAATATTTTTACTCGATAAAGACATGTTTCCTCGCTAACAAATTTATTATTATATCCGTCCCTAAATTTTATCCTTGAAGATACTAATATTTCTTCCTTACCAACCGATAATTAAATAATACCTACATAAATATTTGCTTCGCACTCATTAATAAGTTTAAAAAAAAAAGTTTTTTTTGCATTATAATTTATTCCAATTTTCCGTTTCCGCGGAAGTTCTGCATACATTTTGACTTCTGCTTCCGAATCTGCTTCAGTGACTTTTTTAACAGAAGTTAAAACAGAAGTCTTAGAACTGTTAATTGAATTTCATTGGTTGGATAGCGGGCGGTGATGGAGCAGCGTGCACGAGCTGCTGAGCCAGCCGATTTTACAGGAGCGGCAAAAACTGCAAAAAACTATGTGCGATAAAAGAAAAGGTGAACACATTTTTTCTCCTTTCTTAGATATACTTTAATGGCCTTATTTAGAAAAACTTATTGAGGCCTTGAAGAATACCTTAGTTACAGAAGTTTTTCTCTCTTTTACAGTGGGTATAACTTATACCGAGATTATTAGTAATGTCAAATCACATACAAATAAATTATTCTGATTATTAATAATTTTATCTATGAATAAATATCGGCTCTTATTTTGCTAATAAAACTTCACTCACACGTCTTGTAAAACGTTACGATGCGTTACAGGGGCGGGAGGGGGTTTCGAACAACGTGTTACGTAACATTGTTTTTTTTATTTAAATAAAAAAAAATGGGAATTAAAATCTCCTAAGTTAGCAACCCTTTTTTTATTTATTACCGCAAACACGATTAAAACAATAACAAAGGTAGTTTAGCGACTTTTCGGTACTTTGCGCAACATAATTGTGACTTTAATAGGTAAAAATGCTCATTTGGGTGTCACGTAACGGTTTAAGGGGGAGGGTACATATCAACGTTACGGTACGTTACATGGGGGGGGGGGGGGGAGGGAGGTTCAAAAATCTTCAAGATATGCGTTACGTAATACTTGAACGCTCCCTAAGTTTTTTTATCAAAATCAACCGGTTTGATTCCCGGCTAGGAGAATTTTTTTTTCTAAAATGTAATGATGCAGTTTTAGTTTTTATTATAATCGGCCCCGAGACTCCTTTGAGCATTTTTCGTTATTCCTTGCAGTTTTGAATTTGGCCTTGAAGGCACACCTGAAAAATTCGCCGTGTATAAGGTCCAAGTGTGCACTTGGCTAGGTCGCCGTTCCTCCCACAGACACATGTTGAAAATATAATAAAAAAAGAAACAGTAAACTATTAAACTACTGTCCTTGCCTTGTGGGATGAAAAAAACAACCAAACCGAACACACACTTACATGCAAATAGTTTAAGACTAGGTGGTTAGCTGGTTCCATTGACCTGTCAATCGTTGACTGCCCTGCAAAAGTGCCTTCAAGGCGACCAACCCAACAGACTATATCTACTTCCCAAATATATGTTATAACTACCTAATCAAAATATAGGTCATCATCATTATGATGATGACCTAAAACTCTGGCGTTCCACATGTACCGTTCAACCATCAATTTCATTTCAAAGATACATCATAAGTAGGTAGGAATTTCAAATCTGAGCACTATCCATTATGGAGATATCAACTTTTCTATAAAAAAAATCATTCCACCTTTTTATTCCCTAGGGTTTCGAATTTTAAATCCCTTCTTGTGTGGGCGCCAACAATATAAAAGAACGCGCTACTGGCCAAACGTTCAATAGTGGTTCAAGTGTACCCAGCATTTTGTGAGTTCTACAAATAGTACTATTATTTCTTCTGTGGGTCTGTAGTGTTCCCATACAACATGTTGCACTAAATAAGTACTAATATTGTTTTGCCATGAGTGGGAATCGAATCACGACCTCCGATGTAACATGATGCAACACCAACCAACGGGCCTAGTGCCCGCGGAGAAGTAATCAAATTCGAGTAGACCTCAGTCTCTAAAATCGTTTTTGAATTAAATATGCATTGTATTATCACTCTGATATTAGGTTTATAAAACTTAGTTTTCAAAATCGGTTTAAGTTTATTCGTAAAGCGTGCATACAAAAAGAATGCATTTTGCTTGCACGTGAGTGAGTTAACTTATACTACTCTATGGAGTCAACCAACGTAGGTAGGCAACTTATTTTTTTATGCTATCATAATTTACGTAATAAAAGTTTTTATTATTGTCATAAACAAAATCATTGCTAGATTTCGAAATGATAAGAACGCAAACTAGTTCTGAAACGGTTGAATAACAACTAAATTGCGCTACTTACACAAGGTTGAATTGCACATAAATCAAGCATTTTAACTATGGTTCATTAAAACTATGATAATAAGTAAACACTTAGAAATATTTATTATGGATTAATTTGAATAAATATAGGTTCGCAAGCCGCCTTTTCGTTCCTCGAATCATATACTAGAATAAGACTGCATTGAAGATATCTACTACAATGACGTCAATAGCTTAAATCCGTTTAATACACTATTCCTACATATTTAGTTGTTATAATTATATACGTATTAGGATATGATTGATTGTAATTACTTCTGTGTATAAGTAATCAATCAAAACAAATACTCTATATGATAAATACAATATTTCAAATAAAGTACTTCCTTTTATTTCTTTCTTTATCATTAATTAATCCTGTTAGTGTATTTAGTAGTTGACTCGTTTTAGTTTTAGCTTAAGAGGAGCGTCTGATGAGGCTCTTCGATGCTCATGCTGATTCAACCGTAAATTACCTACATCCGCGCATGATGGTGATAGTCAGTAATACATGTAAACTTTCTCCTCGACCCTCAATAAGAGAAAGAGCACGTATGAGAGCACTACAATTTAGGTAGCAAAACGACTTTCGGGCCATAACTGTTTTCTACCCCTAAACTTTAATAGATTTGAAAGTAAATTATCTTATTTTATTAAAGAGAAAATAAACTATGACTACACGTTTTCCTTTTTTTAATTTTTAATAAATGCGGGTACCTATCTATGTAGTAATAAAATATATACCTATCAGAAACTGATTTTGTATATCTTTTGCTGCCTCAGGAATATATACCTACTTATAATTTTTTATTCGTACCTAAACTTTTTCGCATCTTGTAGCTTATAAAAATACGCATGGATATAAATATATATCCAAATACTTAGCGGTATCTTATTTAAAACATTTTAAAAAATACACTAAGCAATAACATTTTTTTTATCTCATTATTTTGAATGATTAATAACTGTAACTGTTATTAATCATTTTAAACAAAGGCTCAAGGTTACAAAAATCTCTCTTAGGAACAAATAGCGACAGAAACACTGGAGGTGAAAAATGAGCATTGACAGTTTTTTAGGCCTAAAGCAATTTTAAATATCAAAAACAGCCTGAATGGGCGGGCCAACAAAAGGCTGTACAGTGGAGCTGATTTTGACATCAATCATAATTAAGTTTTATTTCAACTAGGTCTGTTTTGAACACTGGTATCTGTAATCATACTGCAATGTGACAATATTTTTCTACATAAAATAAATATACTTCTGTATTCTACGCGGCACTAGGGAGGGCTCTCTGTCATTTTGACGTCCACACAAACGCACTTCCAATATTTACAACTTGGCTGTTATATAGTCGAAGTTTAGTTATTGTGTTGGTAATTCTACATTTTTTTTCTGTTAATTGTGTAATAGAGCATTGTGTAACGCCCAAGAATGTTCTTAACCAATAGTAGCAATGGTGCTTCATTTGGTTGATTCCATTATGGAATCGGCTTGAAAAACTTATTCACGACTCGCTTAAAGGACTCAAGAATAATAAAAAGCATGCTATTATATAGGTACTTATAGCAATGTAATGTAAAAATAAATAGGCAGTGAGTAATTTTAAATATTTATTTGGAAGAGATTATCTTAAATATAATAAGTTTTGACAAATAATGGCGAGATGAAAAACTAAATAATTATGTACAATAAATAATGGTCTATAAAGTAAAAAAGTTGAATTACATATTATATAATGTATAAAGAAAATATATTATTATAAAAAATACCAAAATTTTATTTTCTAAGTACAATCTCTTGCTAAATTTAAAATTAAATTAACTAAATAAAAAGAACCACTGGATTTTCTTAAATGCTCGACGTTAGTTAATAATTTAATTATATTAAAAAAAAAACTTAAATACATGTTAAAATTATTATTGTATAAAAAATTTTTTTTTTAAAGTTTATATTACAACAAAGAAAATCCTATTAATATTGAATGTAGCCATTCAATTGTTTTAACTATCAGTATCCAAAATTTACTGTATCTGTACTTGACTCATACATTTCGGCATAACAAACATACTTATTTAATAATGACATGGTAGGATTAAATAAACATTCTAAATACTATGTTTTTTTCTACTATTTTGAAATATTTAAAAACCAATTTTTTATCTTAAATGGCAGTGAATGTGAATCATACAAAACATACAATTAATAATATGTTAACTATTCATGTAAAATGAAAACAATTTATATGTACGAATTGTGATAGTAATTTTTACTGAAGTCTTTTTCAATTACCTACATCAGAATTGAAAGACATAGTTATGCAAACCAGAACCAACCCGCAACGTAAGTGTTACTTACACACAGTGCGGTCCACTATGATTATAATGAATACATAAACTGTATTTAACAAACCTCTAATATCCCCAAAGCCAAGGGTAGGTAAGTATTTATTTTTTTGGGTTGGCTTGTTTTGCGTAACTATGCCCAATTTAAATGTTATCATAATGAGAACAGATGACAAACACAACCGCTTCCTATTTCATTTTGTTTTTTTAATTAGCTTTTCAAATTAACATTGTCTTCGACCTTTATTTTGACTTTGGTCTGTACGGAATGGATTTTTTGGAATTATCAAGTCTTCAAATAGGTCTCCTTTAAATTCATAAAGTAAGTAATGTTACTTACTCAATGAATTTAAAGTATTTAGTAGCACATAGCCATACCTACGATAAAAAAAAATCCCCTTACAAATATCTAGCATTTTATCATTTACGATTTCATAACTTTTGTAAAAAGGAATTAAAGCCAAAGCAAGGTTTATCTTAAACTTTGCTTTAGTAATATTAAAAAGTAAGGGTATTGTGTTACTGTGCGTTCGACTAGGCCTTGCGCACACTACGATATTTTGTCGTAGAAATGAAACGTATAGGGTTCTATGAGAGTGCGCGTATATACGAGAAAAAACGTCCAAGCGATACCAAAATTTTTGACGATTTTAAAATCGTGGTATGCGATAGGCCTTAGTCACTAAACGTAATAAACTAATTGTTTTCCATAAGCTTCATGTGATAGGTATTGATATTTAATTTGTATAATGACTGAAATATTAAGGACTTACATTGATATTGCATCAATGATAATTCGGAATACTTTTCTACTAAGAAAGCAGGCAATATTTGTCTCTATACAAATTGCACTTCGTCGTAAAACTTGTAAAATTTATATTAAAACTAAACTATAATAAAAATAATCTACAGTTTACATCTTTTTTAGAAAAGACTAAAGTTATTAATAATAAAATAATGTCTAGGCTATGTAAGTCCGCGCGGACTCACGAGTTTTCTTTTTAGTATTATTAAAGGATTTTATTTAAAAAAGGGGTAGAAGTATTGATTTTATTTATCAGCAGCCCTAGTGTGAGTTTTCTTACTACTTTGAGTTTGTGTTACTTAAAAATATGTACGAGAAATAGTTCAGCGCTCCAAGCGGAAAATTTTAGAACTAAAACTGCAACTGTGTGAATAGTAAAATAGTTACGCAGTAATATAGTTAACTCGAAAGTAAACGTTTAAAAAACACTAGAGCTACCGATCCTAATTTTATAGTTTTGATTATAAATTGTGTAACTAAAAATTGTGTAAAAAACTAAAGTGTGATTAGTATGGAGACAAACTTTGCCTGTGTTCTTTAGGCTAGTGGTTTAGTTAGTCAGCTGCCCCTGGTCTAGTGTTTAGAGCTCGTCCTTGTCCAGGTCGACGTCGGAGAGATCGATGTCCTCTTCTTGCGGCAGTTCCCCGTCCTTCCCGTCCCAGGGGTCGCAGGTCACCCCCTTGGGCATCACCGCGCCGCGCACCGGGGCCGTCTGACCCCGACCAAACGAGAGGTCCCTGAAAGTCGCAGTGTTAATAAAGAAGAACAAATTAAGATCTTTTTACGTCCCTTATTCACTGTGACTTTGTATCTATCTGGTGGTGAGCAGGGCTACAAAGTCCATGAAATGGTCCACATCATGTCAATCAATATTTGTTCTTAAACAATATTGATGGCTCCCACTATGCCGGTTAAATAATGCGATTACGAAATGGGCGGTGACAGACGAATTGCATTAAGAGTATATTTTAATATACTCACTGCCTTATCGTCAACCCAACTACCCATTTCGTAATGCATGCAATAATCTCTTGAAAACCGATGAACCAGACTAAAACAGAAACATGACTAGGTGCATTTGTACGGGCGGTGGTAACAATACCGGTCGGTCGGCCTAATGGTACAGTTATGAAATACTAATAGATCTACAGTATTAGCTATATAGGGTAACTATTATATCTTTTATACATAGTTTATTTCCTTTGTATTTTAGTAATTTAATTTTAATGGATTCATATTACAAATTCGTTCTTGGGCCGCCCATTTCGTAACAGCATTATTTAACTTACATATTTGAAATGAATTAATACTGTTAACACAACAATGCATTAATTGATTTTATAGGTTGGCTGTTATATGGGATCAATGACCCAATATATATATACATATTTTTTCCAGTGGCCAGTTGTCATAATTTGACATATTGTCGATACAAAATGTGTCGAATTTTGCCTTTGATATTTAATTAATTTAGTAGAATAAGGCCCTGTAATTTCTATCCCCTGCATGATAAAATAATATAGAGAATCTATAGAATTCAACAATGCAGAAAATCAATCTGGAGACTGTGAAACTGGTTTATGAAATGGAACTCTTTTCGATGGTGACATGATTTGATAAAGTGGAACTCTATACCTGAGGAACTCATTGATGCCAGTCTCTGAAAAGGATCCCCTGAGCGTAGAGAACTTGAGTTTCTTAGCGTTGACGACAGCCAGAGCAGGGTAGCCGAACCCTCCCATTTCCAATGCTTCTTCTAGAGCCAACTGACTTCCTGCTTCTGCCCATACCCAGCTGAAATTAATATTTATTTCCATTTAGTGATAAATTGATCATGTTATTTTATTACCATACATGGTGGCCGAGTTGGTTACACTTAAAAACACTTCAGATTCTGGGTCCCCAGTTCAGGTGTGTACAGTCGGTCAAGCTTGTGGTCTATTAAATTTTATACAACTTGTCATCAATATATCGCTAGGTGAGTGAAATTAAAATATCACTACAATAAATAATAAAGAAAGCATATTTTAATAATTGTCGGAATATTCTGCAAGGGAAAATAAACCTTATTCTTTATGTCCAACGTGTTATATAATATATTAAACACCCATACTTGGAACCCATATACAACACAACGGTGTCAATGAGGTTTTCATTAAAAAAAAACCAATTTGTTTGACAACACCACAATAGTGCATCGGAGAGCTCGTTAAGCTGCCGGTCACAGTTTCACTTTACCAACTTTTGAAACAGTTTATAGATAGGATATTGAGTCTATCCAAACACTGCAATAAGCTGACCACTTGTTCAGTGTAGACTCGAATACCATCGGTTACGAAGAGGTGGAAGCTGGGAAAACTGATCCCAGAATATCCATCCTTTTTTAAGGTTGTGCACAGCACATAAGTTTTCACAAATAGGAATAAAGTCAAGGACTTGTCTGGTTGACTGACGTCCAAAACTCGTATAAAAATTGTACATTGAACATTATTAGTTATTACATTAGTTTATTAGAAAAATAACAGCGTAATCAAAGTTACTACCAAGAAAACTCACCCCCACATTTTGGACTTGTACTTATCCCCGAGTCGTGTGAGGATGGCCAGGTAATCCCCGCGACACTTAGCTCCACAATCCAGGATATGGGGCAACACAGACACCACACACAGGGGTTTTTCTGAACAAGCTGATAACACCTCATTGCCTGTTACCTGAAAACAACAATAATATTATTTCATCTATACATATATTAAAAAAGTAAATGAAAAATCTGTACATTACAATAATCATGAAATTATAGTAAACAAAAATGAATATCTAAGACAAAGATTTTAAGAGAATTTTATCCAGACTTTGATGACATAAATACCTGTAACACTTCAGGAGGAGCAATGTTTTCAGCCAACTTGTCCAGAGCAAAGGCAACAATGTCTGATGCGGTCCTGCCTCCAGCGTAGTCCTCCACAGAGTCACTGCTCTTGCGGCCAGACTTGAACAGTTTGATGGAGGGGTAACCCTGGACCTGGTACTTGCCTGCGGTACTCTGGTGGATGGTGGCATCTAGAGCACCTACTTTCACCTGTAAAAAGTTATTGTGTTGTTATTTCAATAAGCCCATGTCACGTTTTTCTCTAGAAACTTTTTGTTTTTAGCTTTTTAATTATGTGGAATAATAGAAAATATATGTGATTTGTCTTTCAGGTTTATGAATTAATAATAATATGTAGGACAAATTACACATATTGCTCTGGCCACAAACTAAGCTCTTGGCTTGTACTATGTGTACCAGAAGCAACAATATAATACATATTTTTATAAACTCTCAGATCATGACAAACTGTACAGAAATAAACATACTTTTTTTATGCCATGGGTGGGAATCGAACCCACGACCTCAGGATACAACGCCAAAGGCAAATTCCCTATAAGATAATTTTAGAATAGCATATTTCAGGTCTTTTGTATTTTAAATGATATTAAAACAGTACAGTTGTAACATATCTTTGTCTTGCTGATTCTAATTTTTTGTTTTATGGTCCTAATTTTTTGAATGAGCAAAAAAAAAAACAAGTCTTCATAAAATAACCTAACAAACACTCAACATACGCCGCCCCATGTCTGCTACTAAGGGTCTTTACAGGTCTTTAAATAAATATTAATGGCAGCATTTGTGGGCTGTATTAGAGTTTAGGTCACTTTTTTCGTGTGTATGGCCATTCCTTTTATTAGTCATTGATTATATGCAAATACTTATAATATATAATCAATGATGCATGTTAATTTATACTTCTATGAATGTAACATGAGTTTGATAACACTGAAATTTAATTTGTATTTCTTTTAGAACATAAAACAACTTGTGTAAATAAAATCATAAAACCATTGCAAACTCCATGATTACAAATGGTCATAAATATACCGTGACCAAACAAAATATTATAGTTTATCAAGATGGCTTTGGAACCACTCGTTTAAATATTTCAATATTGTAATAGTTTTATATTAAACAAAATAATTATAAGTGTCTTGAGTTGCTTTTTTTATTATTTAAAAATTTAATTTATTAATAGTACCTTACACTTTTATTTGTTAAATTTATCTTGTAAAAAATTATCTACATACGTGGTGGCCTAGTTGGTTAGACCTTGGACTTAAAAACACTTAGGTCCCTGGTTCGACTCCCGGTGTGTACCAATGAGTTTTTAATTAAAAAAATTACGTACATTTGTTTGACAACACCACTATAGTGCCTCGGAGAGCACGTTAAGCTGTCGGTCCCGGTTTCACTATACCAACTTGTGAAACTGTTTATAGATGGGTTATTGAGTCTATTCAAAACGTCGCAACGAGCTAGCCACTTGTTCGGTGAAGACTCATACCATCGGCTACGACGAGGTGGGATTAAAACCCCTCCGCTGGGTACCCTGGGGCCATCTAGGCGGTCTCGGGCGCTGTAAGGCACCCGTGATGATACATACATAATATATCTTGTAAAAATAAATGCTAGTTTTATTTGATTTATTCAGACAGTCCATGGCCTCTATTTTATTAATGATACATTATGTAAAATACTCCTGCAATTTGTTTTATTGCAATAAAATGTTTTTTGATTGTTTCAGAATTTACTAATTTTGCTTACTTGGTTAATAAAATAACTATTCCCAGTCAACAGACATGTCAGAGTCCCAAAATTTCTTAAAGAATGTTTTAAAAATATAATACATTATAATTAATTACACATTATGTGATTTATCAGATTCATTCTATTTCATTTTTTTAATTCAATTAAATTATTATGAAAAAGTAGGTTTAGGTTGGGTTGCATTCTATACTGGCTCTAACTTATGAGGGTTTATGTACCTAAACTTACCTTCGCCACCACACATCAACTTACCTTTCCTTTAAGGTCAGAAGCTGCTTTAGCCCACTGAGGTTCCAGGTTCTTGCAGTGTCCGCACCATGGAGCGTAGAACTCTACCAACCACAGGTCTTCACTTTCCAACACCAGCTCCTCGAAGTTACTGTCCGTTAAGGTGATAACGTCTGACTGCAATATATTTTTAATAATTAACTCAATCTTTTCAAGTTTGAGGCAATGGCATTGAATTAATACTGCTTTAATTATAAAAAAAAAAAATACAAATGACGTAAAGGCGGTTAGCAGTTGAAAAAAGTCCATGAATGGGGTTGATCTATAAAACTGTATCTTACATCATTGATCGCTCCTATTATGCTAGGCTAAATGATACAGTTACTAAAAGGGTGGGGAAGACAAATTTGCATTACGCAACCGCACCCTAAAAAGACTACCACCTCGACATGAAATCGAAGCAGTAACCTCCTAAAAACATGCAGAACAACGGTTTGTGCATCTGTATGGGTGGTGGTAACGAGACCGGTTGACTGGCCTAAAGAAGTTATAGAGACCTGCCTCCCACCTAAATGGTATATGTTTAGGTGGGAGGCAGGTCCCAACATGTGGGTTAAATACAAAACCATATAATTGTATTATGCTTGTTAATACCTCTTAAGAGTTTGCAAATGATTGTTAAAAGTTTTAACAGGGAAAAATAACAAACAAAAAGCTATTGCAGTGCAGTAAGCCGCACTGACTTTTTTTAAAATTAATAACGGCATTATTTAAAAGAAAGTTTATGTATAAAAACTTCTAGTCACATATTTGGAGTATATATAATATCACGCATGCTTGTTTATTTGCGAGCTTTATATAGCTTAAATATATTATCAAATAATTTGTACAAGTGTATTACTGTGTAGGTATTTCTATAGGTGGAATTAAACTTAAAATGAACTTGTTAACTTGACCCTAAATTTACAATATATATATATCAGGCTTTGTTCTCTGAAATACAGTGTGACCTAGGTTATATCAATATTGTCACACCTAGTTTACTGTGAGTAAAACAAGATTAAGAGTGCATTGCTCTTTAATCATAATGTTTACTTAATGGTCTATTAGGGCCTTATCAAAGCAGTTATAAATTAGTAATTATTTTATCATAAATTAAAATTTAGTTTTTATTTATTGGATATTGTAATTATTTTGAAAAAATATATATTAAAGATAAATATAGAATATAAAATGTAAATAAGTATCAATTTGTTTGATCAATAAAACAGTAGAAATAGTTCATAGAAAATTTTATATTAATAAAAAATATTACATAGAAATCACTCTAGGGTCAACAGTTTTCTTAACTAATTCATTGCCTATGATTTTAATTGTATCAACATTACTATAATATTGTCCTCTTTGAAATAATTGTTTTTGCAGGGCCAAAAATGTATCTATTCTTGAGAGAGTGGTTTTTGTAGTTAACTTAGGCAATACCTTGTTTTTGTCTGGTGATTTTATTTCTGTCAACAACTTGTTTGTTGCCAGAGTTACAATAGGAGGTTTTATTTGTTTCCAAGGAATATGATGACCAAAAATTTCTGTTCTTATAATTTTCTTTAGGTTTATGGAAAAAATAAGAGTATTTTAATAAAAATGTATTTATTTTGGCAGGTAGAAATTAGTAGTAACATGGTGCAATATATCGCATATCATGTTTCAGGACAGAACATGAAATAATATATGTGAGAATAAAATAAATATTATTATGTAACTTTTGCAGTTAAATTTTTACCCATGGTAATTAAATATGTGAGAATAAAATAAATATTATTATGTTACTGATACAGTTTAATTTTTACCCAAGGTAATTAAATAATATAATAATCAAATAAATAAAGTAAGAAACAAACTATGTACATCTAAATAATGACATGCCATTACTGTATGTAAAATCTTTATATCAGCTAATAACATTGTCAAGTTAATGTGTCCAACTCTGGTTCAACTAAATAAATGTAAATAAGATGATAATATAGAATCTTTAATAACAAGGAACTGAAAAAATATGGAGCCTTCATAAATTGGCTGCATTGAATGTTATTTTTAGCAAAGCTTAATTACAGTGGACAGCAAGGAGGAAATTACATTGTTGAACGAAAAACATTTAAAATAAAAATAAAATATTAAAGTCCAAGTAATAATTTTATAGCTTGACATTGTAAGTACCACAAGGCAATATGGTTAAGTGCTATAATTTATTATGTGCCAATACTGTCAATAAACATACACAGTATAGCTTAGATGTTTCATTAAATTAGTTGTAAAGTTGCCCTTATTTTAATTGTTTTTTATTCCTATATTTAAATAACTTGATCTGTCATTTAGAAGATACTTAATAATTCATTGTATGAAAATATTTTTTAAGAAATAATGTATACCTAAGTATAATCATTATTTAATATAAATAAGTAATAATAGATTAACAATATTAGTAATTAAAAACAGAATTGATTATTTGGGAGCTCTCCAAAATTTTATGGGATCCTATGTGAACCATAACTGAATATTATAAATTTACCTAAAATGTTCCTCATTTTCCTTTACATTTATCCCTTTTTAAGTTTATTAATGTAGAGTTATTCTTTCACTACCCTATATATATTTTTATAATTAAAATGAAATTACCTTATCTCCACCAGAAGAGGAAGAAGCCTTTTTGCCCAGATTCTCATAAGCCTTGTCCTTGGCTGCTTTAATAGCTGCATCTACAAATGCCTCAGCAGACCTAGCCCCCTGGTAAGGGGTGTGTTTGCTCCCTGAGAAAATTTTGATAGTGGGAAATCCTGATACACTAAACTTTTGTGCAAAACTCTTGTGCTCATCTGCATCAAATGCCCCTACTTTGGCTATGCCCTGAAAATAATACATTGGGTTTATACAGTCCATTATTAAAGTAACTAAGAAACAAAGTGCATGGAATGTAATATAATGGGTGCCTTAAGCAACTTACAATCACCATGGTATTCTGAGTCTACACCAAATAAGTAGTGACTGTTATTGTATTTAAACAATACTTTATATTTAAAACTTTTATGTTTTAAATAAAAACAAAGTAACATCTTAATTTCAATGAATTAATTTAAATTAATTAATTCAAAGTAACATCAGTCATTTCATATTGACAATGCAAAAAAAAACTAGTATGGTTTATTGGAAACGGTTGGTAGCACTAGTTTATCATGTTAGTATGTAATGCTAACCACATTAATATCTGAAACACCTTAGCACAAGACAAGATGAAATTGCAAATTTACTTCAAATTCATGTTCCAAAAGCTCATACCTTTACCAATAATAGGTTGTTTTTAAAAATTACAAAGTATTGAGGTTTGTACGACTAATTAAATTAGCAACCAATACAATTAATATTTTTTACTACAGGAGAGGAATTCATTTCAGTGTGACAACCATTCAAGACAATTCTGTGAGTGGCCGTGCTGCACCTGCAGGGTTTGTGAAATTGTTTAAAGATGGTTTATTAACACTATCCAAACACTACATCGCACAGTGTTTTGTCTAGAGCAAGTTAACTGGACAAAATTATTTTTTTATCTTGTACAATTGGTATGTGTTCATATTACTATTTCCAAACAAATTGTATAATGTATAGTGTTTATGGACTCTAATATAATATATCTGGTATTGAAATAAAAATCGGCATTATTGCGTAATTATATTTATTATTATTTTTTCTGTACTTATAAATACCCAGGGCATAAATATGAAACAATGAAAAAATACAAGCCTACTTAACAAAATAATAAGAAAACTTATTCTAACTAACGAAAAATATAAACAAATACACAAAACATAATAATAACAATTATATTGCACTGTTGACTAAAATTAAAAATCGTCTGTCTGACATTTTGAACTATCTATTAGATGATAAGGTATGATTTTAAGATCTTTGTACTTATATAAAGAAAAATTATGCATGGTGTGGTCACTTATAACTACAAGAACATTCAGACTTTACTACCATGTACTTGTTCATTAGTAGTATCTTATGTTAGTGACCCAATAAATAAATCTGATATTACATAATTAGTTTGGCTTGTTGACAATCTGGGGTTCTGGGAAGTTGGTAATGAAGGGGGAATAATAAGCTTTTGTAATTTTTTTGCTTTTGGTATGTTTTATTGCACTAGCAATATTTCTGTACCCCTCTGAGCGAGATGCCACCTGTGCAGTGGTAGTGAGAACTTCAGCACTGTATTGACACACTATATTCTCAACACACCGTTTTTTTTTGTTCTAAAGGAGGCATCTATAAAGCGTTTTTGTGGCTTTTCTGGTTGAGAACTAGAAGAACAGTTCGGAATGTTGATGTCAACACCATCCAACCAACTCTTATTCTTGATTAAGAATCTTAATTAATCTCTAATTTGTCCATTTTTCATTGAATTTAGCTGAGAGTGAGCTACTTTCATCTAAAATTGCCTTGAAGACTCTTCTCTTCGGTTACATTTGGTATAGAAAATTTTATTAAAACAAATTCATACATATGAGCATTTTTATTTTCTTTGTTGTATTTTACCAATTCATCAAAAAACTCAATTTTTGAGATTGAAAAGTTAATACTGAAAAAAAAATTTTTGCATAAAATGGGTATGAAAAAGCTTATATTAAACATTGGAAACCACACAACAACTTATATTAAAATTAGCCTGGATACATTTGAATATAAAAAGTAATTGTCGTCAAAACTTGGAAATTATATAAAAAACAAAGAAAAATTGCTTATTCATTTTGGATGCATGGTATGGTAACAAAATACAGTTGAAAAGATAAAACAAATATTAAAATAAAATATTCTTACCTTGTTGAATAAACTCCATAGCACAATTTACTGGTAATATCACTGAATTTATCATAAGGTGTTAACGAAAGTGTAGCAAAATTGCAACTAATTACTTAGGTAACTATTAATCAGTTAAGGTATAATTGAACCCCTCCATCCCCAACTAACTGGACCCATACACAAAAAACTTCATAATCCTTACATTATGGGGTTATTTAAAAAAATCCAAAGTGACTTTTCTGAAGCTAGTTTGTTCTACTCAAAATATTGTGCATTGGTAGTAATAAAACCCTGTCGCCAAATACGTCTAGGCGGTCTCGGCCCCGCCGTGGTGGTACATATGTGTCACCACCTTTGTGTGACGTTGCACCATTGGCAGACAACTGCCAGATACAGTACCTGGATGGGCGCTTTGACCACAGGAGGCAGTGAAATATAACAGAATGCAGTATATAAAGTGAAGAATACGAACACGTCTTGTTCTTATAATGAGGTTAAAACTACACCTACACAACGTTGCATACACGTCATCAAATAGGTTACAAACAATTACGCACCTTTAGAGCTTTCGCAGCCTTTTGGTATTCGGGTACAAGATTTTTACAATGCCCACACCAAGGCGCATAAAACTCCACTAACCAAACTTCATCTCCGTTCGTCACAAATCGGTCAAAATTGGATGGAGTTAAATTCACAACATCTGATGGAGAATCGTATAAAGCCAATGCACTCGAAATACAAAAAAGGACCCCTGAAAAATAAGTTTATTCAAAAATTACAAATGTTTGCCGGGCAATATTACTAAATTTCTCATGATTTACCTACTTCATGGTATAATACTGTTATGAAAACTTACCTATACATAATTTATAATACATTTCTAAAAGTAATTAAATTAGTTCCGACTTATAAAGGTATTTATAGTCAATTATTATAAGAACAGTAAATACGATAACGAATGACTCGAGAAAGAATCACTGAAAAAATAAACACGTCAATTTGCATGCACGGACCAATGACAATGAAATCGTGGTAGGTTCCCATTGGCTTGTTTAAATATTCCGCAAAATAACGTAACCACAGATTATGAAGGAAAAGCATCCCAAAAAACTAAAATTATACTCTATTATTTTTGGATATAAAAAAAAAAAAAAAATTTACTGTTTTTTTTTACGCCCTAGGACGTATCTTAATTTCGTTAAGTAGATTTTCTCCATATTTCTTACTCAATACTAATTTCTTCCATACTTTGTGTTATAACAGGATATTTGACTACTTTTTGAAACTCGTTTTATATGATCCTTCATTACATAATAAGCACACTACATTTATATTTCCGGGATGTCTGCTCTATTATTAATAAAAATCAATGTAAAAGTTTGGATTTTCACTATGGCGCTAAAAATGCTGTGTCGGTAATGGCACAGAGTGTGACGTCACACGCAAGTAAACACAAGCACTGACTAAATAAATAGAAAATACATAGAACGTTACGTTAATCAGTCGAGAAAACTGTGATTTAATATGTGTATTGTTTACTTGCGTGTGACGTTACCAGTCGTCAACCAATCAAAGATGTTTTTGTCATAGATAAAATTGTAAAATTTATTCAATATAAAACCTCTACTTCTTCTTTGTCTCGATTAAGAATAGGCCATTGTTCTCTTCCTTTCCATCTGTACAAAATTAAAGTTCAAAGTTCTAACATGTGTGAATGTGTAGCTGATGTTGACCATATTTTTTTTAGTTGTACAAAATTTAGTTTTTCTTTGTATTCCATTCTTCCATCTCATAATATTCCTCTTCCTACTAAAATGAGTCATTTACTCCATCTATTTGATTTTAATATTTTAGTTTTAATTTGTAATTATCTTAGGGCCAATTTCACCGTTCGCTATATAAACTGAGTTTAGTAAAACTAAGTTCAGCTTAAACGAGTTCAAATTTTGAAATTGATCTCGGATTACATCAATCCGATTTCACCAGCTAAATTTTGATCGAGTTTACGAAAACGGGATGCGTTTAGTATTTGCAACAGTTGAAAGCGACAATACAGTTTTATAACATATACTTAATAAATAATATTATAAGTATATAATATAATACTATAATATTTCCTTATATACTTAATAAATAATTAATAAATAATAAATAAATAAATATATTAATATAATCTACTTATCTAATTTCGAAACGAAAGAAACGAAACGCATTGCTTTTGTTAATAAAAACTATAGTTTTTTCTGTATATATTAATTATACTCTATGACTTGAACGCGTTTAACTAGCTAAACGACGAAAATCGGGCGTTCAGGAAAGTAAACCGAGTTCAACTTGAACTTAGTTTAATTTGTATGGTGAAACGTAAACAAGAGCTCTAAACTTGGTTAGACGCATAAACTCGGTTTAGCTAGAATTGATCGCGTTTAGTGTGAATGGTGAATTTGGCCCTTAGTCATCATAAAATTAGTGTTTAGTTTTATTTTATTAGGTTTTAGTTGATTTATTGTATAAACAAGTACCTGAATAACTATTTTTTTATTAATCCCATTAATTTGTTAATTTTTATTTCGTTTTATCGTTGGATGCTCCTGTTTTGTTTGTTTGACCAAGTTAATATGGGCTTTTATCAACACTAGCTCATTTTAAAGTGTGGAATGACGCTATATTTCTCCACGCTAGTTTTTTTTTAGCTACTGAGTTGTGTAGCATTATTTTGTCTGTGGCAATATTGTTACCAAAGTGACAGAAGGCCAAAATCAAGATTGAATTGAATTGAATTATTTCGTGTAATCTACGAAAATCTTCTCGTCCCAAATACCGCAGTGTTTAAAAACCAAGGTGTTTGAGCAGTGTGTGTTGCCAGTGATGACTTACGGATCAGAGACGTGGTCGCTTTCTATGGCCCTCATGAAAAAGCTCACAGTCACACAAAGGACGATGGAGCGCGCTATGCTCGACGTTTCCTTGCGGGATCGTTTTCGAAACGATGAGATCCGCAAAGGACCAAAGTAACCGACATAGTGTTGGCGAGGCCTATATATGAATGTATATCAGGCCGGTAATAACATGTTACATTAGACAAGTAACTGTATGACATTGTGTCGTATGTCACTCGATCCAAAAATCCTGTGTATGTGACTACCTTGTGAATTACCTATAATATAGTTTATCTATCTACCATCAGCTCTTTCCATCCTATCCACCTCTTCTTAACCCTAACATAAGGTTATGGGCCTCCGCACAAGTCGTGTTGGGTGGATTTCGTAAAAATATAGATTTACGAACAGTGGAAGATCGCCGCACAAATGGCAAGCCCAATCATGATTCCGCAAATAGAGAAATTGAAGGGCAGGGAGAATTACCCCGAGTGGAAATTCGCGATGAGAGCGTACCGAGTGATGGTTGACTTGTGGTGCACTATTGAAGATGAATTAATAGATGATACTAAAAGTAAGAAAACTTTATCTGTAATCACACTTTTAGTAGAACCTATTAACTATACCCACATTCAGAACTCCAAAAACGCAAAAGAAGCGTGGTCTAGTTTGGAGAAAGCCTTTGAAGATTCAGGTTTGACAAGGCGGGTTGGTTTACTGAGGAAATTAGTCACGATAAAATTAGATGATCACAAATGTATCGAAAGTTATGTTAATGACATAATGTCCACCGCTCAAAAATGAAATGGTATTGGGTTTAAAGTGGATGATGAATGGATTGGTACATTGTTATTGGCTGGATTACCTAATGAGTACTAACAATGATCATGGGACGCGGGAGATGCGATAAAAGTCAAATTGATACAAGATGTCAAAGTCATTTATAAATATCAATTATTCGTTTCTTTGAAGATTTCAATCGAAAAATCATAAACCTAATAATTTTGAAGATGCATTACAGCACTTCCGTATATTATTCATACAGGTTCTAACCATAGACAAGACGAAAACGATTCCACTGACGAAAGCGAAAGTGTTAAAAAAAGTTCCTTCTCACCCCGCTGATGTACTTTACATTCCGAATATAGCAGCAAATTTATTGTCAGTCAGCAAGCTTGTAAAGAAAGGTCACACTGTAACCTTCAATAAGAAAGGAGGGGTTGTAAAAAGTGGTGCAGGAGAGCTGATAGCTACAGCATCAGAGGAAAATGGAGTGTACAAAGTAAATGCATCTAGTAATAAGGTATTTATGTTAAATAATGTAAATATATCTCTTTAATGGCATAGAAGGCTCGGTCACCTTAATAGAAAGGCTATGAATATACTTGGCAAGTGGTCGACAGGCATGGATCATTTTAAAAGAGATGATAGTGCTTGTGAAATATGTATAAAAGCGAAAGATGCACGAAAACCGTTTTCCAGTAGTATGAGACAATCAAATTGTAAATTAGAACTTGTACATACTGATTTATGTGGACCGATGGAGGAACATTCTGTATCAGGTAAAAGATATCTATTAATGTTTGTAGATGATTACACCAGAAAAGTGTACGTACGGCTATTTTCTAGAGGAGAAAAGTGAAGTACCTGATAAGTTTGATGAATTTAAAGCTATGGATGGAAGAAAATTTAAAGAATAAGGTCAGATAATGGTACGGAATACTTAAACTCGAGGATGAAGAGCATTTTAAATAAATGTGGTATAAAACATGAACTAACGGTACCTATATGGTACCGTTACCCCGCAACAAAATGGTGTGGTGGAGCGGCTTAATCGAACGATTATTGAAAAAGCTAAAAGTATGTTGTTTGACGCCGATTTACCGAAGAAATATTGGGCGGAGGCAGTGACGACTGCGATATACTTACACAACAGATCGCCTACAAAAGCTGTAAAAGGAAAAACACCTTACGATGCGTGGTACGGTAGAAAACCGAATTTGCAGCATTTGAGGATCTTCGGCAGCATAGCTATGGTTCACATACCTAAACAACACCGGAAGAAATTGGATCCGAAAAGCATAAAATTATTATTTCTCGGTTATCAGAGAAATGTTAAAGGTTGGCGATTCGTTAATGACAAAGGTTGGCGATTCCAGCAGGGACGTAACTTTTTTAGAAAGTGAGTGTTTTGACACCCAAATTGCCAAAATGCCAATAAAAATATTATAACTTGTGTGAATAAAAATAAAAATGTAAACATGTCAAATTTAATTGGTGACAGTTATTGTCAAAACATTGAAAATGATATTGTAAACAATAATACCGAACAAATTCAATTTTTAGATAATAATTTTTGGAAGATAATAATAATTTACCCAATAATGACGAAATTTATGTAAATAATTCTAATAATAATGATTTGGTAAATGAAAATGATATTGTGCCTAATGTAAGTGTAAATAATGTTAATGTTGTAAATGAGAATGAACATGACATGAATGAGAGTGAGTCTGAGACTATTACGTTGCGACGGTCTACTCGCAATAGGATTCCTAAACGTATGGACGATTATGTGATGTTTTATACATGTAAGGAGAATAGTGATAGATGAGCCACAAACGGCTGATGAGGCATTGTCTAGTCCACATGCTGATGACTGGATGCGAGCAATAAATGAGGAACATGAATCTTTGTTGCGAAACAAAACTTATGAGGTTGTTCATGGCCGAAAATTATTAAATACGAAGTGGGTGTATAAATTAAAAGAAAACCCAGATAAAAGCATTCGTTTTAAAGCTCGGTTAGTTGTGAAAGGTTGTGCGCAAAAGGCTGGTATTGATTACCAGGAAACCTATTCACCTGTAGTTAAGTATGCTTCCTTAAGATATGTATTTTCTTTTGCGGCTAGGAATAAGTTGTACATAGACCAATTAGATGTAACAACAGCATATTTATATGGAAATCTAGATGAGGAGATTTATGTGAGACCGCCAAAAGAGATTATGAACAAATGTGATGACAACAGAGTATGGTTGTTGAAGAAATCTGTTTATGGTTTAAAACAGAGTGGTCGATGCTGGAATAAAAGAATCAATAGTGTTTTGAAGAGCTTTGGTCTAAATCAGTGTCAGGCAGATCCATTTATATATTACAAAAGAACCCAGGAAGGAGTGGTGATTATTGCGATATATGTTGATGATATTTTTTTGTTTTATGATAATGACCTGCGAAATTCTATAAAATACAAACTAAAAAAGGAATTTTCGATGAAAGACATGGGTGCTGCTAAGTATTGTCTTGGTGTCCGAATAACTCAAGATAAAATTTGTATAAAGCTTGACCAAGGTGAGTATGTAAATAGTATCCTGAAGAAATTTAATATGCAGGACTGTCATCCTATTTCTACCCCAATGGAAGTAAGTATTACCTTCACTAATGGTGAAGAACTACCAGAAGGTACTCCATATCAAGAAGCGGTAGGTAGTTTGCTCTATGTTTCGCAGATTACTAGGCCAGATATAGCATATGCTGTAGGTATTGTGAGTCGATTCAATTGTAAACCTAAAATGTGTCACTGGAAGGCTGTAAAGCGTATATTTAGATATTTGAAAGGTACTGTAAATTATAAATTGGTGTATAATAGTAATGATTCAGATATTTTGGAATGTTATTCAGATGCTGATTGGGGAAATGAAATTAATGAAAGGCATTCTGTGACTGGTAGTTGTTTTAAGCTACAAGGTGGTTTAATCTCTTGGTTTAGCAAGAAACAACGGACAGTTGCTTTGAGTACGAAAGAAGCTGAGTACATGGCATTGTCGTTTACTGCTCAAGAAGTATTGTGGTTAAGGCAATTAATCAAAGAAATAGATTTATATTTAAAGACTCCCACTAAGATATATTGTGATAATATGGGAGCCATCCAATTGTCTAATAACTTTGTAACTAGTCATAAAAGTAAGCACATTGACGTAAGATATCACTTTATTCGTGAGCATATCGAAAATAAAGTAATAGAGGTGAATCATTTGTCTACAAATGAAATGTTGTCTGATGTGTTTACCAAACCTTTACCTAGGGTGAAGTTTGATTATTTTGTTAATAAGTTAGGACTAGTTAGTACATAAAGTTTATTGTTATTGGGCAAATATACATTCAAGTGGGGTTGTTGGCGAGGCCTATATATGAATGTATATCAGGCCGGTAATAACATGTTACATTAGACAAGTAACTGTATGACATTGTGTCGTATGTCACTCGATCCAAAAATCCTGTGTATGTGACTACCCTAACACATAGCCTCTAGAATCGCCAAAATTAAGTGGCAATGGGTAGGCCACATAGCTCGCAGAACGGACGGCCGTTGGGGCATTAAGGTTCTCGAGTGGCGACCGCGTGCTGGAGGATGCAGCAGAGGCAGGCCCCCCACAAGATGGACCGACGACCTGAAAAAGGTCGCGGGAAGCCGATGGATACAGGCAGCGCAGAACCGGTCGTTGTGGCGATCCTTGGGGGAGGCCTATATCCAGCAGTGGACGCGCGAAAGGCTGGCATGATGATGAATCTACGAAAAATATACATAATTTAGTTTAAATTAAAGTGAAATATGTTTTTTTACGTCATTGTCTGATAGGATGACCACAATTTATAGTATATTTTTAATGTAGTCAAATAGCCTATTATGTGCCTTCCCTTCTTCATAATAACAATGAAAGGTTTTAGTCTGTGGGTTCATCGGTTGACGATAAAGCAGCGAACATATAAAAATAGATTCGTACTGTAAATACGTCTATGTCGACGCCCATTTCGTATCCACATCATTTAGCCGGCAAAGTGGGACCGATCAATATTGTTAAACACTAATGTATTAATCGACTCTATTCATGGAATTAATAGCTCTGCTTACCATCATTAAGATTAAAAGTAACATGGTCCAATAAAAAAAAAAGGTATTTTTTAGATATTTCAGCCAAAAGCGCAGTCTTAAATAACGCTAACGAAACTTTTGTATGAAAATGACATTTGATAATGAAGTCACTTTCGTTTTTATGGTTCAGAAATAACCAAAACGAGACAAAAATATAGATACACAAATATGATATCTCCCTCTCTTTCACGCTTCTGCGACGTTCGAGCGTAAAAATCGACCATGTTCTTGGCTAGGGGGACTGATCTGTATTATTTTTACTCAAAATACCTATGAGGTAACTCATAATTACCCCGCCTGACCTTAAGCAAAATATTATGAGTTGCACGTGTTTTTTTTTATTTATAATGTCTCCAGTTTTATCCAAATACAGGAATATTGTCGCAGTTTCTATTCCTTAATCTAAGGGCGCAGTAGGAAGAGGAAGTAGGAAGATGTTTTTTTTAAGGAAAAAATATATATAATACACTTTTAGAGTATACTCGAATAAATATTCTTTTAATAAATATTATACATATATAAATATTTTTGTAAATTATTAAAGTGTTTCCCATCTTCCCTTTCCATTTTGAGATCCTTGCCAACTTGCGACACAAGCTCTAAATGTTGAATCCGCTGTACAGCAAGCCTACGCACGGTCAAGCACAATGTGTTTGACCACTGAACAAATAAGGTATTTGACTTACGTCAGCGCTATTCACCATCCGTCTGCCCGACGGTCCAAGGTTGTGTCTTCTTTTTTGTTTAAACCATATATTACAAATGAAATTAAAGATGGGATATCATTTAAAATATCGATAAATGGGTTTGGGTTGGGGCTTCCGTATATTAATCTTACTACATTTTAGGCCTTATGCTTCCGTATATTAATTTTCAAGATTAATATACGGCTCCATAAGGCCTAAAATGGCATGTATATAAAAAATGGCTGATAAAACATTTATCAACAACAACTAAGTACAAAAAAAGTCATACATTCTGAGGTTCTTTTGATAAGGGGCTAAAATGGGTATTACCATTACCCATACTAGCCTAATGAATGGATTATTTCTCAATAACAATCTGTTAAAATGGTAAAATTTTAATTAACATCAACAAAAATAATATGTAACACTAAACTGCCTGTTGTACCTTATGATTTTTGTAATAATACATAATTGTTATAAATACTTAGACCTCACACTTTTAATTTAAAAATAAAATATTTTATAGGTAGGTATTACCTACTACTTTGTTAAAGTGTTACTTTGATTAGATAATGAAAAATGTTTGACCCTTCTCATGCTACGTGTTAAATATTTTAACCTTACGCTCGCCGGATTAAGCTGACAAATTCCAAAAAGCTGATCATTATATAATATAATATGGAGAGCAAAATATAACAACTAATAATAATAATATGTAGGACAATTTACACATATTGGTCACAAACTAAGCTCTAGGCTCTATGGGCAGGGGTGTTCCATGATGAGAGCATAGATAGTTTTGTAACAAAGTTGTAGGTAATAAAAAGATCTACTACTTTTGTCTTTGGATAAGGTAATCATTGATGATTACCTACTTATTTATACTTAATTTATACTAATAGTATACTGTGTAGTTATGTACATTGGTACCGTAACAAATATTCTGCCATAGAGTGTTCTACGCATGCTGATCAGTGGGGTGCATTTTGAGTATGTTACTATATATATATATTATATATATATGCTATATAGCATAAGTCAATCAATAGCTGTACCCCTCTTTTAGTTTGTGTGAAGCACTAGAGTTTTTTACTTGCAGGTTTCTTTTTCTCCGGGGTGTCTCTGAGGGGATCGACTTTACAGTTAGTGTTTATGCCCTTAAAAATACCGATCCTTATACCTTTACTTATATGTGATTGGTTACTTAGCTTTTATTTACAATAAATATTTAAGGCATGGATATGGTCGGTGAAGTTGGTCGCCTTGGTGGCTCTCTTGTATGGCAGATAATGATTGACAGGTCTATGGAATCAGCTAACCACCTAGTCTTACACTAGTTGGTTATGTAGTGTGTGTTCGGTTCGGTAGTAATTTTCATATTAAGATTTCCATTCCATCGTGTCTAAGTTCAATTAATATTTGTCGTTATTTTGTTAATGAATAGCTGCCTAACCAAACGCACCTAAGACCTCATTGTTAAACTTTTTTTTTTTTTTTTTTGACTATTCATCAATATCTGTAAAGATTTACAAGAAATAAATGATTTTGACTTTTGACTTTGAAACTCGGCAGGCTTTATATTTGTTAAAATCTGCGGGGTGAGAAGGAACTTTATTTAACACATTCGCTTTCGTCAGTGGAATCGTTTTCGTCTTGTCTATGGTCAGAACTTGTATGAATAATATACGGAAGTGCTGTAATGCATCTTCAAAATTATTAGGTTGATGATTTTTCGATTGAATTCTACAAAGAAACGAATAATTGATATTTATCTCTTTTCTAAAGTTGAATCGAAAGAATTATGGTACAGTTTTAATAATTTACATGATCTGTTACAGCACTTCCGAATATTATTCATACAGGTTCTGGCCATAGACAAGACGAAAACGATTCCATTGACGAAAACGAAAGTGTTAAATAAAGTTCCTTCTCACCCCGCTGTACTATCTGATGGTGTAAAAAAAGATACATTACTATGGTAAATGTTCCCAGAAAATGCAAAGGAACGGAATAAACTCGAATCCGAAATTAGGCCCAGACCCTCTAAGCCCCATCCCCACTTCTCTATGAAATCTATTATTTTGCAATGAAATATAACCCGACTAAATAAAAAATACTAAAAGAAGATATGCACGAACGGCATCAACTTAAATTCGCATTTCGGGCGGTTAACCCAACCAGGGGCTTTATTCCGAGTTTTGACACGTTCACCGTCGCGCATTTTGCGTAAAGTACGGGTATTGAAATATAAGTTCTATCCTGTTAATTATAAAGTTGAAATTCCAATGCTCATAAGATGTTCAAACTTGCGACGAATTCGTGTATTTCAAGATGGCGGCATTATTATAGCCAACCTAATACATACTATATAACCATTGGAATAGAACTTATATTTCCATATTTATAGTTTGCGCAACGTCTTGTCGTGATTAGCGGTTGCAAACTCGGAATATGGCCCCAGTTGGACTCCAGTTTTTTACGAAGTTGACATTAGATTAAAAAATCACCACTCGTTATCTCTTTCCACTTATGCAACATTTTAGTATGCATGACACGATAAACTATAGACCTCCGGGTTTGTGATTTTTGACGCGGGATCTATTTATTATTATTAATCAGGGGCCTTACCAAAGAGCCAATCGATAATCGGAGCAATAGATGTATGGCAATAACCCCTATATCGTCTGTGATGTATGATCGAAAAATCTTTGCCTTTCCAAATTGGTGGAAGAATAAAAAATAATAATAAACAAACAATCTTTTTTTTTTCACACATATTTTGTTATGTATATAATAGCATATTTTAAACTCACGAATTTAATATTAAATATATATTATAATGCTAGTTAGATATTTCAAAAAATATTTTTACAGAGGTTAGTTTGACAGTTACATACGCGCGTCATTTGTTATTTTTTGATCAAAATTGGCGGGAAACTTAGTACAAATTGGTGGTGGTGGCACTACATTTTCTGTTATTTTAGCATTATCCAGTAAAAATTTACATATAATGGATTATCACAACAAGAAGCCTTTTACCGTTTTTGTGGAAGGAAACATTGGGAGCGGAAAAACAACGTATTTAGAACATTTTAGAAAATTTGAGGACGTTACCCTATTGACTGAACCCGTTGAAGAATGGAGGAATCTCAGAGGATGGAATTTATTGGTAAATCTGCAGTTATTTGGTAAATTATAAGAATAATTAAAATATTACATATTTATTTTTATGTTTTAGGATCTAATGTACAAAGACCCTACAAAATGGGCAATGACCTTTCAAGCTTATGTTTCTTTAACCATGTTGGATATGCATCGCCGCCAAACGCAGACACCAATAAAATTAATGGAGAGGTCCATTTACAGCGCTAAGTATTGCTTTGTAGAGCATATGAAGAGAAACGGGACTATACATCCTGCTCAGTTTGCTGTTCTTGATGAGTGGTTTAATTTTATAAACCACAATATCCCTATTGAGGCTGACTTAATAGGTGAGTTATCTTTTATATAAAAAATAATATTCCTAGTACTACAAAAGTTAAAAGGTGATGTCTGATATAGTTGTTCTTATGATCCTTTTTAGAATTTTTCTCGAAAATATTAACTGATGGCTCAAAAGGTCAGTAAATTACATTAACTACCACTAACACCAACTGGAAATCAGCTTTGCAGTCCAATCCTCTGCAGCTGGCCTAGATGAGAGTTGGTCTCTTATTTCGAGATTACTGCAGAGGATATTCGTAATAATCGGTGCATTCTTCATGTGAGTGAAGGTTGGGAGGCAGGGGGTGAACTGCAGTGTTTCTGAGGCTCTACCATGGGTTTGCGCATTGTAGAAACGTAACTTATTCATTTACGTATACGTGAGCAATAACCAATAGGATCGCTTTATTCAATCTTGTTACCAAAAATAAAGCTATCCTATTGGTTGTTGCTCACGTATACGTAAATGAATACGTTACGTTTCTACAATGCGCAAACCCATGGTAGAGCCTCTGGACTTGTGACCACAAAGAAGGTTCAAAGACTTTTTACAATATCTCCATTGTATTCAGTACTCTCTCTACCCAACCAAAATCTATACATCTTGTCTATGACTTGGGAACACGTTCCATTACGGTTTCAATGGCTGATCTTGAAAACCCCTTCATAAGTTGATGCTAAGACTGCTGGAATTCCTCCTGCACATACCTACTTATGTTTTTGTTTCTAGTATAGTGATTTCATTTGTGAAATCAAAGTTTTAATCAATAAAGCTTTGATGGTGTTGTTTTAATCAATAAAGCTTTGAAGGTTTTGGTTCTTTGGATTATTTAATTCAATGTCAGTTCAACAAGTATCTACTTACCTACAATTTAATATATTTTTTATATTTTTATTAAGTAGGTATTTTTATATTATTTACTTTATATATAGCACATGTTCATGTTGTAATGTGATAGTTTATTTTTTTAAAGGCCACTTTAAACAACGTGTAAGAATGATTTACTGTGATACTACAGTGGAACCAAGAACATCTAATCTTTAATACCACACTGGGCCCAGTGGACTGTTAAGCAATCAAAAACTAAATAGTGTACCTACTTAATAAACCATTTACTTAATACATGGATTTATTATATATGGACTGCCTGCATGGTCTAGTTGTTGCACTTTTTATGTTTTATATGGAGGTTGTGGTTTCCACTCATGGCCAAACAATGTTAATTTGTTTTTCTGTAAAACTTTTCCATGGTCTGGGTTTTATAAAATATATATCAGAAACATTATATTAATACATAATAGTTTCTGGTACATATGGTACAAGTTTGTGATCAGGTGTGTGAAATGTCCTACATATTATTATTATATATCAAAATGACTTGACTTTGATAGCCAACTTCATACATTTTGAAATTAACATATTTGATGGATAGCTATTTATAAGTTCTTAGCTAAGGGGGTTTGGTTTCTTTTTTGGTAGAGAAAGGATAACAATCCAACCTATCATACTGTTGCAGATATTTACTGGATTTTTTAAATGGATAAATATGTAGGCTAAATTGACTAGTTGTGACTTGTAAGTATTATTATGATAACAGTTTTTATGTCACATAATTATAAATAAACCATATCTTATCTATGATGGGTGGGTACAATACCTATTTTAAGTTCTTTATTTAGTTTTAGTGCCAGCCGTACATTATATTTTTGGTATGGTCAATATTTGAAACACGAAAAGAAAAAAAATCATATTTACTCACGCATGTGGGGCAAAATCACGCATGCGTGCGTGTAAATAGGTATGACACTAAAAGCGCCCTTACTCCACATTTATCCTATGGGTGATTATCTGTAAACTCGTAATGGCCCATACAGATGCTGTCCTGGCAATTTTTTTTAGCATTTTCGTAAAAAAATCATACTATGGTTTACAAAAGTAACTATTTATTTTGGTACATAAGAGGGCCAATTAAATTTATATGTATTTTGAAAGTTATTTGTAATTTACTAAAAAATCATGGCATGGGACTGTTTCGTGTTTTTATTGTGACAGGAGACTGTTAAATGAGACGAAGGACTGTTTCATATAGAAATAAGTCATATTATTAGTATCAATAATTTATTGTTTTTATGCCATGTTTGCTTAATAACATACAAATAATTATATTTCCAAAGTTTCCTAAGAAACAACAATAAAAAAAGCGTAACTTCCTTACAAAATCAAAAAAAAAAAAATATCAACAATGTCAAGTATCTACTAGAAACATTTTGTCCTTAACCTAAGATCAACTTTGAGTATAATTATTATTAATTATTAAATGACATGCAGTCTTTCATTAATAACATTATTAAATAACTTTTTCTCTAAACAATAATAAATGTAATTTCAAATAAATCTTAAAAGATTTTCTTTATCAAATCAGCTACATAGATAATTATAATAAGCTGAATTTAGTATTAGAAAAATATTAGCTCTCAAAAACATCTACTTCAGTAGGGGCTTATAAAATATTCTCTACCCCTTAAAATCAAGTCAGGATTATCCAACTTTTGGACAACTTGATCAATGACACATCTAAAATGTCTGTGTGATTTATTTTAAATGTTTGTACTTTTTGGTGAGACTAAACAATGTTCTTAGCTATCCATGGATTCACCATGCAGGTGCCAGGTTGCGGAAGGAAGACAGGGGAATGAACTGCAGCATTCCCGGACTTGAGACCGTGAAGTAGGTTTAAAGGCCTTTTGAGTGCTCACCTGCACTGCGTTCACTACCCCATTTTACTCAACCAAATACTATATGATCCTGTTCACCCATCTTAGGAACACATTCCATAAAAGTTCCGACGCCTGATCTCGGAGGGCCAAGATCCTTCAATAGACGATGCAAAGACTTTGCTGGAATTCCTTTTGCACCAACTACCACTGTTTATAGTATACAGTAGATTGGAAGGTCTGTACCCGGCTGTTAATATCTTTCTTGGAATCAAGAGACTGACAAATTATTTGCCCCTTCCAAGTTAATTCTTTAATAGGGGGGATGCTAAGACGCGTTCTGATGTTATGGACTCCTGGTTATTTTCACATGTAGGTGTACCTTGGGGCATATGAGAGTAAGCTCTATTCGCAGTACTGACCGAAGAACTTACAGACGACTGCCGTGCTTCGCTTCCTTCATGTGATTTTAAATGTTTCTTGAACCAGGCTTGTCTATTGTAAATTTTCCCGCACGTAGGACATTTCAATTCCGTGTTCTCACCAAGGTCGTTATTTAAAGACTTCTGGTAAGTTCTCCTCCCCACCCCCCTCTCGGACTTCAGAAAAGTTACCCATAAGTGTTGGTATCAATACAGCAGATTCAATGTCTTTTTCTGATTTGGAATCTATAAAGCCATTTTCTACTGTCATCTGGGTTTTAGGTCAAAGTTGATACTGCCAATCTTCATTGACTTCTGATACTTCATTGTTAGGGTTTACATTTAGCTGGGAGGATAAAGCTAATAAGTAAGTAAATAAACACCTGCAACCTGATGCACTTTTAAATAATGATCAATATATGACATCTACAGTCCTCTGGCAAGTAGAACAGTCCCCTGCCGTATTGCTAAGCAGGGGACTGTCTATTTTGGTTTAGTTACATAATATTTGCAAAACTATTGGAACATAACTCTTGCTAGGGTAACAATAAATTAGGATACAAATCATAGCGACTATAAATAATATATATGTATAATTAAACTAACACATATAACTATAATCACTTACCAGGGGACTGTTTGTCGCAGATATCAAGACGCATACTTCCACCCCAAATGACGCTCAGACACTAAACAAATGATTGGCGCCGTTCTCGACACTGTTACTAATTTCACATTGATTGAGTTTCATTTAATGCTAAACAAAGTTTATAAACATAACAGTTTGTTTTTATTGCACCTTAGAATTTTTGGAACAGTCCCCTGTTTAAAAAAACTCCGGACAACATTTACATGACATTATTCAATTTAAAAAATACGTAACGAGATCTAGTTTTATGAAAAATAAATAATTTCACTATTCTATGTTTAGATGTTAATTGCCAAGTTTATGTAGTGTTAATAAAATTTTTTTTTATACTACTTCTGCGTGGGAAATCTGGGAATGGGACATCCAGGGGACTGTCTTTTTAGGGCTTTAATGATTATTAGAATAAAAAGTAAAATCGTTATCGTTCTAAATACATGTGGTCTATAAAGTATAAGTGTTTTATTTAAATTACGAGTAATAGTTATTTATTAAATTGTACAATTTTTCTTAAAACTTGGTTTGGACAGTCGTTTACGAGTGTTTTAGTGTATATATGTTAACAAAAAACCATATTGCAGTTGTAGCATATAATAAATATTGATAACCACATAAGCAGACTCAATATAAATGTAAAAATACTAACAGATATGTTTGTTTTTGAATAAGATAATGAAATAAATATACGTGGTGGCCGAGTTGATTAGACCTTGGACTTAAAAACACTGGGGTCCCTGGTTCGAATCCTGGTGTGTACTAATAAGTTTTTTATTAAAAAAAATATGTACATTTGTTTGACAACACCACTATAGTGCCTCGGAGAGCACGTCCAGGTTTTACTATACCAACTTGTGAAACTGTTTATAGATGGGTTATTGAGTCTATTCAAAACATCGCGACGAGCTAGCCACTTGTTCGGTGTAGACTCATACCATCGGCTACGACGAGGTGGGATTAAAACCCCTCCGCTGGGTACCCTGGGGCAGTCTAGGCGGTCTCGGGCGCCGCCCGTAAGGCACCTGTGAAGATATTTATGTATGTATAATGAAAGAAAACAATGTGTGCAATGTTAATAAAATGTGGATAAGAACTCTTAAGTAAATGGTGATTAGCATGCATTAACAATAGCTGCTAGATCTAGAATAAAAAAACATTTTGATAAAATCTCCTCTTCATTTCACCCTCAGCAGCTTATTATAATATCTGTCATGTTATAGAAAAGGTTTACTCTGTTGTGGTGTTATATGCGATATGTACAGTCGCCAACAGGTCAGGGCACAAACTGTGACACTATATTTCGTGGGAACCAGTCTCGAATGTGCAGCCTGATCTGTGGGCCACTATAAATACGTGTGCAATAGAGTTTTGCCTCGGCCACTTAGCCAGCAAAAGCCTGGACCATTGTGTACAAGGGTCCGTGCTTGTGGATAAGGTATTGTGGATTTACAAAAACATTGGAATTAGAATAAAATATTATATTAAGAATTTTGGCATAGACTTATCAACTAGACTTATAAATAGAAAATTGAGGTAAAGATTTGTTGGCCAACTAAGCTAATGGGGGGAAACGCGATAGTAGGTACTATACGAGGCCAATCTAGGCGTCAATCGTTGGGTACCTTAATCCTGGAATCCTGACTGGACGAGGTGTGACGTCATTACTATATTTAATTGTCCGCTGATATAATGCTCACTCCGATGCTTTGCAGGTTTGTATCCAGAAGTAGGAATACCAGACAGGTAGCCTGGCAGTGGTTCATGCAGGATATCGGTCCACACATCAATCCAAATTCGTATCGGGTACAAAAGTTCCTGGGTTATATTCTCTGTAGCACTCCTTCTTAGTTTTAAGTATTTCACAGTTATAATAAAAACATTTACTAGAGAGCCTTTACATTTATAAGTAAAGAAATAAATAAAATAAAATAAGAACTCAATAATAATTAACTCGTTCGGTCAATGCCGATCTCCTCTGTGTAAAATTCCAAGTCATCTTAAACCTACCTACGGCATTTTGATCAAACTGTTTTTTTAAATATAAACAAGAAAAAAATAAACATTTATTTTAATAAAATGTGAATATTTTTATGTAAAACAATTTAAACATTATCGCTTTGATTATTTTGATTTAATAATCACATAACTTGTAAAATTACACTAACGCCTGAAAAATATACATTACTAAAAACATTATTTGTTATCGAATTAGGTTAAAAATGTAGTACCGCTACATATCCTACCTATTTAAATTCTCTTGGCTAAAGTAAAATAATCCTAATTTAAATGTTCCAACTAAATACTTCAAATTTACTTTTCAGTATATCTAAAGACAACTCCTGCAGTTGTGTATGAGCGGATAAAGCGTAGGGCAAGATCAGAGGAGCAATGTGTTCCTCTGTCATATATAGAGGAGTTACACAAACTGCATGAAGACTGGCTGATCCATAGAACACATGCTGAATGCCCTGCTCCAGTAAGTATTAATAAGTTTTTAATTTATTATATAATATCATAATAGACTGTCAGCTGGTGACAGAATAAATAATCATTTTTTTTACAGTCTGCTAATAGGGAATATGCATGTGACGCTAATTATTCTATTTTTTTTTAATCCATAATGCTCCTTTTATGACTTTGAACATATTTACAGTAATATATTTTATTTTAATTAACAAACATTTTTATAAATAAGAGTTTTAAAATCCATTTTTTGTAGAATCGGAACGCATTTCAAAACGCTCCGACATTAGCAAAAACAACCTGGGGCCTTATTCCGTGCTTGCACCACTAATCACGACAAGACGTTGCGCAAACTATAAATATGGAAATATAAGTTCTATTCCAATGGTTATATAGTATGTATTAGGTTGGCTAAAATAATGCCGCCATCTTGAAATACACGAATTCTTCGCAAGTTTTAACATCTTATGAGCATTGGAATTTCAACTTTATAATTAACAGGGTAGAACTTATATTTCAATACCCATACTTTACGCAAAATGCGCGACAGTGAACGTGTCAAAGCTCGGAAGAAAGCCCCTGTAACGTCATTCGTGCCCAAACTAACGTCAACGTGTGTTCTGTAGTCAATACAGTTTTTTTTGTTTTCTTGGGTATTTTTTTTACGATAATTTGTGATAAATAAACCTTACGTATACGTAAACAAATACGTTACGTTGCTACAATGCTCAAACCCATGGTAGAGCCTCAGTTGACTTTTGAGGTACAGTTACTGATGTATTTCGGCACACAGGGACTATACAGCACTTATATCGCATATTAATCAACAAAAACAATAAGCTTATATGCGGACGAGTACTTTTTGAGCACGAATGACGTCTAGTGATGTAGCATTTTTTACTGCAATAGTGGCAGATAAAGTTTAAACCCGTTTATTTTTGTGTTATGACCCTTTTAACAATGTTTAATATTTTTTTAGGGTCTCATGTAATTACTCTACCTATAACAGAAATCGTCCATATTCCTTATAATCCGCAGTGACATATAAGTGAGCTATAAACAGAAAAATGTATTAAATAAGATTCTATACGCATTAATGTATGGTTAAACATTAAAAAAAAAACAGCATTTCAAAACAACTTTTTACAGTCTGCCACTTATTTAAATAAAAGGCCAGAAGACCGTTCGATATACTACAAATGTATATACAAACAATTTTTCCGAGTACAAACTTTTACATAATTATATTAGTTAAAATATATATAAGTAATTAGAAACAATTTTTAACAGTCTGCCAAGGGTAACGCAAGTATAAGGTTGGAAAAACTTTACATGGCAGACGAATTTACGATATATGTATATTTTGGAAATACTGGTGAATTAACATTTTTTTTCCTATAACTCGGAAATTTTTTTACAGTCTGCCTTTTTGAACAACGTATTTTTTTTAATTAAATATAACATTGAAAATTATGGGCATACTAATGCGCAAAGTTATATGTGTAGGCAGACGTGATTAAACTTGTAAAAACATTTTTTTTTTTTCAGTCAGCCAATTTTTTCTCGCAATATTTAGTTATTAAATAGACAAAATACAAAATGGCAGACGATTTATTGTGATATTAGGGTCAATGCTAAGTGAAAGAAAAAAAAACAGTCGCCGTTGTTTTGCAGCATGAATACGTAGATGGGCACGATGGGCATGCCCACAACCCTAAGAGACTTGGGACGTCCCATTTACACGGTCTATTGAGATCGATAGACTGATGATATTATATCCAATGCCTTAATACAATTTAAAAAAAAAACACATGATTGAAGTGACTGATCCGGAAACCGCTCAAAACACTGAACTGTTTTAAGGCTTACTAGAGGAAAATACTTTCAACGGAAACGCATCTCGAATTCCCTTAGGTCCGGAAGCATCCCGGATCTGGGGAAATTATAAAACTAAAGTGACGGTTAGACGGTTTCTTTACCAGTCAGTAAATCATATAGGGAGCTCTCTAACTAAATGAATTGTCGTGCGTGATTCGGAATGAAGCCGGCAGCAAGTAGAGTACTTAGTCATGGCTGCTCCTAATACAGGTTATTATAACTTACAAGGAGCAGCCCAGCTGTACAGTAAAATTGCGCTAATTTGGTTGGTAAAAAATATTATTTATTATTATAGCATAGACACGTTATGACAATTTTTTGTTTTTGTCTACTATTATAAAAAAAAAAGAGATGACTATAGCAAATATAGGGTGTACTAATTTAAAAGTGTGTTGTGTTGATGCAATGCACACATACCTACATAACCGTCAAAACTTCCGTACTACTTTTAAAGTATATTAAAATATACTCGTATTGCAATTCGTCATTATCGCTCTCCATTTCGTAATCGCATCATTTAGCCGGCATAGTGGGAGTGATCAATATTGTTTAAGAACAATTATTGATTGACCCCATTTATGGACTTTGTAGGTCTGCTCACCACCGTAGATACAAAGTCACATCTCGTGCTCCAATAAATAAAAAAAGCTTGAATTTGTAGTTTAAGTACCTAAATAAAATGATTGAATGTATAACTACAGCATTTAATTTCATTAAATCTGTTTAGGAATTTAGTCTAAATATGACATTGTGATGTGCAAACAAACACATATATATACATATTTTCGTACTTTTGTAATCTTCGTGAGCGAACACACTAACGTTTTACAGGTTTATTAATTTACCAGTGTCCTCCCCAAGGCTTGGCTTAAGAGTTAGGGTGTCATATATTTTGTAAACATCTTGTAGGAATGCACTATATCGATCATGAGTTACGGATGGGCAAATGAAAAATTAAATTTGAAAAATATGTCAAATTTATGACACATTGTACGTGAAATTTTTAACTCTATTGATTTTTTTTTAACGGAGGACACTTTAATAATAAAATATTATTATACATAGTAGTCTATGTACAAATACTGATGCATGAACACTGATGTAACATAAAGTACATGGTTATTTGAAATTAGTTTTATAACACCTTTCTTTATTCTATGTGTACCTACTTGTATTCTACAATGTAAATCTTTAGTAAATTTTTGTTTTCCAGGTTCTGGTACTAGACGCAGATTTAGATCTAACTCAAATAAGTGATGAATATAAGAAAAGCGAGTATCGTATACTGCAGAAGGCAGTTGATGTGGTGATGCAGTCCCCAAACAAACTGAGTCCCAAAAAACCTATCTCAAGTTCACCCATCAAAATTGTGCCTACATTTAGTTTATAATAACATTGTAACCTTAATGGTTTAAAAATAGTTTTTATTGTGACTAAAGTATTTATAATACATATTTTATACCAAAATAATATTAATTTATAGTTTTATAATTGTACAACTTTATAATTATTTAATTTACTATCTGACTAGTTTAATTTTTAAACAATTGTACCTATGTTTATTAAAATATTTTTTTGTGAACAACAAATAAAAACAGACCACTTTTTTATTTTAGTGTCTAATATAAGTTTAGAAATTTTGTATAATTTATAATAAGTTTTTTTTTTAATTTTAATATCTTGAACAACTTTTTTTAGGACATTTAATTATAATGTGCAAACATTTTGATAAAATTTAATTTTGTGCATGACTTCTATATATTATAGAATTTTATATTGACTGTGTTTATTGATAAATACTATATGTTGTATTTGCATTTATTAAAAAAAAAAAATAAAAAAAAATATTATGAACAAATAGAACACATTTTTTTCAGACCAAATAGAACATAACAAACGCCCGAAAAATATAAAACATAAAACTTGGTATTATAAAATTCATGATCATAACTAAGAACATGTTTATTTTAATATGCATCATATAAATTTTAGGGGCAAGGTAGCAACCTCTTCATAAAGAGAAATATTTCTAGCAAAATATACAGTTTGTTATTTGTGTAACCAACCAATATAAAATCGAACCTAATATGCAAACTTTGATATTCTCTATGTATTAATAATAAAAAAGTTTCAAAGATCTAAAAATATGTAAAATTACATGTTGCTCGAATTGCGGTAATAGGTTATTATTTTAATTCGGCAGTTCTGCCACTTAGTTAAATTATATAGGTAAGAACTTGATAGTATTATATAATTATCTCGAAATAAATAATTAATAAGTTTTTTTAGTTTTTCATTTACTGCTCAATTATGACTTTCTTGAATCTGTTTCCACAAAAATATAAAATCAAAGCGAACTACGAAGTTGTTCAGCGGGGCTAGATTAACAGCCTTCGCTTTTCCCTTCGCACACGATTGCGTTCAAGCGATTGCGTTTTTCCTTCGCTTTTATTTCGTAGGTTGTACACTGAAACGCAGGCTGTCGTTTGAGCGATTAGAGATGTGATTTTACCGGTGTTTCATAGACAATATTATATTTTTTAAACGTGAGCGCTGTCATTTTGACATCACTTGCAATCACTTGCAAAAAGTAAACAAACTCCTCGATTTTACAAAATATAAATAATTCGCGTATTATTTTAATGTTTTAGTACTAGTAAGCTAGTAATATAACAAAAAACATAATTTAGAAATATAATATTCTAATCTTGTGATGCATTTGTTCCAAAAAACGTAAGTGCAGTTATGAATGAACTTTATTAGTAACTACTTTTAACCAATCTTTGATTTCAGCATTACGTTTTATTCATATTTATTGCCCTTGTAATGCTTTAGGCTCTGAATAATTGGAGTATTTCATAATATAAGTTAAATAATTAAAGTGACATAGCTAAATATAACTATTAAGTTTGTGGTTTTTATTTTGGACAAAAGAAACCTTTATAAAGTTTTATGTGGGTGTTTAGGTCTTTATTTATTAGTCAAAAGCTATTTTATAATATTTATAGTTATATTAATAATATGTATATTTGTTTTCAGAAACCCCATAAAAAAGATAAGTGGACCTAACTAAGCTCACATTGTTAGCTTAGGGTGTCTTTGGACTACTTTAAACCCAAGTTAACCTGATGCAGGTCCTGCAGGCTATAAAATTATACTCCGTTTATAGACTAGAATTCTTGGTACACTAGTCATGGTACTTGAAGAACGGAAAACTTATTGAACTTATGATGCAGATAAATAAACATTCAAAAGGATCACAACATGAAACCAAAAATAATAAATATTACAACCTCACAAATAATATTTATTAAATAAAATAGTCCACAATTGCCCAGTGAAATTAATTTTGCTCAAGGTGCAAAAATATTTAAAGATTACAAACTCAACTAATAAATCAGACAGTGCAGAGTCCACTGTTTTTGTGGTATAGCATACATACATAAATATCATCATGGGTGCCTTACGGCGCCCGAGACTGCCTAGACGGCCCCAGGGTACCCAGCGGAGGGGTTTTAGTCCCACCTCGTTGTAGCCGATGGTATGAGTCTACACCGAACAAGTGGCTAGCTCGTCGCGATGTTTTGAATAGACTCAATAACCCATCTATAAACAGTGTCATAAGTTGGTATAGTGAAACCGGGACTGACAGCTTAACATGCTCTCCGAGGCACTATAGTGGCGTTGTCAAACAAATGTACATAAATATTTAGGTAATTAAAAACTCATTGGTACACACCGGGATTCGAACCAGGGACCTAAGTGTTAAGGTCTAACCAACTCGGCCACAAAGTAATGGTATAGCAAGTACATCAATATAACAATTTTGTCTTAAACAGAACTGCACTGCTATGAAACTTCATTTATGTTGGAATAGATTAACATTTTATAGGTATATTAAAAATAATTGAGATAATTAAATAAATCATTTATATTTTATTTATGTAATGTAACATTATAAACTATCCTATCTATTGATGAAACACCTGAATAAATATATTTTTAAACATTAATTCTTTTTGTTTTACATATCACACAGTAACAAAAATGAAAGTAGCATTTCATGTTATTTTTTACATTCATGCCTTGTTTGTACAATTCCTAGTTCATACAATGGCAATTGTTTTCCTAGTTTGTACAATTGCTTATTCATGCAATCACTAATTCATACAAAATGTTAAAAGATGAGAAGCCCTAAACGGAGGGACACATTTTATTATTACCTATAAATTCATGTACTCTGTAGGTCTGTTTACTAGCAGGTAGGTACAGATTCACATGACTTGCTCACATAAGACTAAGATCAGACTGTAGGTATTCTTACCAACAGGTAGGTACAGAGTAAAATGACCTGCTCTAATAAGAATCAGTCGTCCTTATTCATTGACTACTTAAGCAGACCTTAGAGTCCTTGATGAGAATGACTGATACATTATAATATGAGACATGCTCTATTAATGTCATCAGTCATCCTCATTTATAGACTGCAAGTCTGCTTACCACCAGATAGGTACATATTCACTCGTGCTCTCATAGAAGTGGAGTTGGTCCTCATAGATACCAAAATTGCTGTGCTCCTATTTATAAAAAAAAATTAGTAATAAATGAACTTCATAGTTCTCAGGACAAATTGCACAAATAAAAGACAAAAATTGTTACTTCTAGGAAATTTTCTACATTTCCTAGAAGTAACAATTTTTGTCTAAGCATGAACAATGTTTTACTTATGCTCAAGCTCTGTTAGAACAAAAAAAATTATCTTTAAAAGTTTTATTCTAGTATTATAGGGTTTTTGTTTTATAACTTTATGAAGAGGTGTCACAGGATAATTTATGCAACTTCATATCTAGGATTCTGATTTTTTTTAAATAATTTGAAATACTATTTAACAAATAATAACAAATCATATTGATTTGACTATATAATAGATACTTTGAAATGATATGCAGTAATAATGTTAGGGATTGAACCCATTAATAAAATTAAACTGGAAAGGTGAAATTCCAGTATCTAAATGCACCTCTAGTATTATCATTTTATCTTTTGTTATTAACCTTTTATCACCACATTATTTTTTTGTATTTTAACGGTTAATAACAAAAATATACCCTAGAACTACATCGGAGGCTATGCAGGGATGCAGGTTTGGTTCCAGTGTCATCCATCCCCAAGCTTATATGAAATAGGTTTTGTTGTCTAGTGAATAATGTCAACAACAATGGCCTACCAATTAAGAGATCATTGATATGAGTGTGCACTATTTATATGAGGTTAGTCAGATATATAGGATGTGTATGGTTGGTTGTTCATGAATACTCATACTGACTACACCATATAAGTATAGATGTATGGTACAAAAGGCAAACATACATACAGGAATGCAATAATGCCTCATAGAAAGTTGTTTATACTTCATATCTAGAATTCTAAATATGCCCTATACACTAGGTTAGAGGCTATGCAAGGATGCAGATTTGGTTCCGAGCTTGTAATGGTATTAATAGGTGATTTGAAAAGTATGCACCATACACTGGTTCAGAGGCTGTGCTAGCTGTGTAGGTTTTTTTGTTCGATCCATTATCCAGTGAAGAATATCAACAACAATGGTAGGTACCTACTAATTAAAAATCATTGATAAGAGTGGGCACTGTGTTTATGCAATGCTAAGCATACATATCCATAACTGCACAAGTTAGTCAAATATATGGGATGTGTATGGTTAGCATTGCATGAACAATCATACTGACTATAACATAGGTACCTATAGCAATGCTACAAAATTTTTTGTGGAATAAAAGTCCCATATCAAAATGTCTGTGGATGAAATATTTTTTTCACAAGCATTAATGTGTTTTTAATTTACAAATGACTTATGAGCTAGGGGTGGGGGGAGCATGATAATATAAATAAATAAAAAGTTACTTGTTGACCAGTACAACAATTATTCGCTTTTAATTAAATATATGCAACTTTAAAGTATTATTATTGTTAAATACACTACTATTAAATGTTTGTCTAGTCTATTCTTAAAGGAGTTCACTGAGTCCACACTTTCCGGTACCATGTATCCATAACTTGATTAAATAATACATGTTTCCTAGGGTTACTATGGCTTGGTGTTTTTATCATCTTTTGTAAATGCCTCTAAGGCCTGTGTTGATGTTGAGTGTGATTTGAATATGTAGAAAATGTTGTATTGAAAGTCACTCTTAACTATTGAATTACTCATCACAAATACAAATCATTTATTGCACTTTTGTTTGTTACTTAAAAAACCACCACTTGTGCAATATTTTTTTAACAATAAAAGAGTTCACCGTGTCCATTTTACTATGCCAATATATATACTAGAATTATCACGAAATGTTAGTCTATGTTGATCACTGTTGAGCATCATGTTCATGGCAGACTCGCTGTTTGCAATTAGCCACGAGGTTAGGCCTTTTTGCCTGCGTCGGCTGACTACTCCAACCAAGCTCATTCCAGAAGGCGACGAGATGTCTGGGACTTCCACAAGCCTCAAGGAGTAACCTCAGTGTTCCTAGGATTTTCGCCGTTGTGAAACCACTCCGGTGCAATAAAACAGCACATGGGTGTTTCATCAGTTTCCATGCAACTTCTTTATAGAGGAAGCGCACTATTAAACATAGGCTAATGCTTGAAAAGGGTCCTTCTTCGTCAGGGTCTGCTAGTCCGTCTGGCTGGATGCCTTGACAGTTTGTGCCTTGTGGGAAATTTCTGTCGCTTTCGGTGACCATTTTCATAAATTTTATATATTTTTGTTAAATTACAATGCCGTAAATATGAAATTATAAATGTTTTGTACAGAAAGCACGAAAAATTTGGTGTCGTTTCAGAAACGAACGTACGTCTTCGTTTTCTTTAATGTCAAACTGTCAGAATGGCCCTTTATTCTACCGATTTTAGGCTTTACCGACGTTTTACCGTTCGTTAGCGCACTCAAAAAACGAAAGCCGCAAGGTGTGCCACGTGACCATCGTTTTTGATGCCGCTAATCTACCGATTTTTAAAAACGCAGTCGTTAGCGTTAAACGAAGCTTCGTTTTATGGCTGCACTCTAACCCCGCAGGACATGATACTGAACAACTTCGTAGGTGTGACACCAGCAGGATCACCTCATGTAATCACTTTTTTTTTATTTTGTTTTTTATTTAGGAGAGTTTTTGTGACCAAAGCAATACGTGTACGTATTGCTTTGGTCACAAAAACTGTCCTTGGTCAAATGAATTTAGATAAATTAATAAAAAAATCAATGTTAAAGTTTGAATTTCCACAATAGCGCTTAAAACGCTGTCGGCCATTGCGCAGAGCGTGACGTCACACGCAAGTTAACAAACAAGCACAGATTAAATAAATAGAGAATACATAAAACGTAACATTAATCAGTCGAGAAAACTGATTTAATCTGTGTATTGTTTACTTGCGTGTGACGTCACCAGTCGTCAACCAATCTAAGATGTTTTTGTCATGCATAAAATTGTAAGAGAGAGACAATGTTCTTAGCAAACCATGGGTGCCGTGCGGGTGCCGGGTCCATCGCGTGGTTGAAAGGCAGGGGAATGAACTGCAGCGTTCCCGGGCTTAAGACCGCGAAGTAAGTTTAAAGGCCTTTTGAACTCTCACCTGCACTGTGTTCACTACCCTCTCTACTCAACCAAATATTATATGATCCTGTTAGCGCCATCCTAGAAACACGCTCCATAAAAGTTCCGACGGCTGTTCTCGGAAGGCCAACTTTCACTGCAAATATTATATTTTATTTCGTGTAATCTACAAAAAATATAGTTAATTTAGTTTAAATTAAATTGAAATATATTTTTTTACGTCATTGTCTGATAGGATGACCACAATTTATAGTATATTTTTTTGTATTCAAATAGCCAATGAGGTGTTTTCTTTTTGCCGGTTCCAAAATATTCCACTAGATGGCAGCAGGAGAGATATCCACAAAAACTGGCAAAAAATATTTTATAGGCTGTTTCTATACTTGAGTAGTCTATATTTTTATATAGACTTTAAATTCTCTATAAATTTAAACTAAATTTTAGTATTGCAAGACGTTATATTTTTACCATATTTTATCACATTTATATGTATCTACTTACTCGTTATTCTTGCTCTCTATAATCTTTAGTAGATATGTCAAGAAAAACTTCGTAAAAAAGACTATGATACCTTAGAAATTCAAATTTAATTACTAATATGATGATATTTAAAAGAAAAAATATTGCTTAAGTTGGTTCCGTAAGGCAAAGTGCTCAGAGGCTCTACCATGGGTTTGCGCATTGTAGAAACGTTACGTATTCATTTACGTATACGTGAGCAACAACCAATAGGGCCGCTTTATTTTTGGTAACAGGATTGAATAAAGCGATCTAATTGGTTGTTGCTCACGTATACGTAAATGAATACGTAACGTTTCTACAATGCGCAAACCCGTGGTAGAGCCTCAGGATATTAGTGCATATGTTAAACAGAGTTAAGTAAATTTTATAAATTATTCGTATAAAGGTATTTGTTTTCCTATTTACCCTAAATTTTGGGTGTATTTTATTTATTACCGCTATCTATTTTGACAGCTTTTGTAGATAGCGACTAAACGCCATATGGTGCGTCAAATAATAACTACTGGAAAACTCCTCATTACAGAGAGTTCATTTTGGCGCAACTTAGCCTTATTATTTATGGCTATAAATAAATGTCGCTCTTTTCATTTCATTATGAATAGGTTATAGGTGGGTAAATAATTTAATATAGTTTAGTGTGATTGATATTAATTAAATGTATTTTTAAATCTATTTTTATGGTGTTTATTAATTAATTTTTAGTGTATGATGTTCAATTTTAATCTACTGTAGGTTAAATATAATTGTTAATTTACTAGTTATTTTATTGTACTTTATATTCACTATTTATGTAAACATGATGAGTGTGTATGCTTTAGGGCTACAAACCAGATTGTAACTGAATGTTTTACTGATTATATATAACCTTGTATTGTTTGTAGGTCGTTATGCACATTTTATAAATAAATAAATAAATAAATAAATAAATCGATTTTTTTATATAATCTACAAGGTCGCGCTCTTTTAAGCTAAAAAAAATTTTTTTTTAATTAAATCAGGCGTTATTTTGCGTTCCATTTTATAATTATTACAATGAGGAGTTTTCTTTTAGACGGTTCCAAAATATTTCACTAGATGGCAGCAGGAGAGATATCCACAAAAACTGTCAAAAAAGGCTGTCTTTATACTTAGGTAGTCTATATTTCCATATAGACTACTCAAATATAGACTCTATATTCTCTTTGACTTAAAACTACATTTTGGTATTGCAAGACGTGTTATATTTTTTACCATATTTTGTCACTTTTGTATGTATCTACTTACTCTATATGTTTGCACTCTATAATCTTTAGTAGATACCCTGTCAAGAAAAACTTCGTAAAAAGGCCAAGATACCTTAGAAATCTAAATTTAATTACTTAAATGATGATTTTTAAAAGAAAAAATATTACTTAAGTTGGTGCCGTAAGGCAAAGTGCTCAGTGTGAGTTTTTTTTAACTATACTACTGCGTTAACAATTTGACCAATCACATGCTCCCATTTTTAGTTCTCAAAATATCCGCTTGGAGCGCTAAACTCTTTCCCATACAAATTTTAGTTAACTTAATCGCAAAGTAATAGTTAGAAAACTCACACTAGGGGTACAGGATATTAGTGTATATATTAAACAAAGTTAAGTAAATTTTATAAATTATTTGTATAAAGGTATTTACTTTCCTATTTACCCAAAATTTTGGGTGTATTTTATATGTTACCACTATCTATTTTGACAGTTTTTGTAGATAGCGACTAAACGCCATATGTTGCGTTAAATAATAACTACTGGAAAACTCCTCATTGGAAATTATTTTGTAATCATTAAAAAAAATTATCTAAGATTTAAATTTAGAGGTTTATATTTGACGTTCTTTAGGAGCACACGAAATGTAGGTATTCGTATAGACTCAGACGTATATGAGTAGTCGGTGGTTCGTGCGCAATAAAACAATCATCACTGGACGATTGATTGGACGATATAGTAGGAAGAATATTTAAATAGACTCGTAATGCAAATACGAATTTGTCGCCCATTTCGTAACTGCATCGTTAGCCGGAATTTAGATAAATTAATAAAAATCAATGTTAAGAAACCAGTAAAAGGTTTCGTGATCTCGAACGTCTAAAAACGTGTAAATGTTGTTTTCAGTGATATCAAAGTTTATTTCTACAGAAAAAGAACCTAGAGGTGTAAATATTACTTACTCGATCCTAATTAGATAGTCTTATTATAAAAAAATATGTTAACTTTTGAAAAGACACCCAAAGTTTGATTTATGATTGTAAAAATATTACTTTAGTTATCATTTCAAAACTTAACATATTTTTTATAAAGAAATTATGTAATTAGGATCGAGTAAATAAAATCTACACCTCCATGTTCTTTTTTTCCAAAAAAAAACTTTATTATAACTGAAAACAACATTTAGATGTTTTTTGACGCTCGAGTTCGCGAATCCTTTTCCTGCCCACTTAAAGTTTGAATTTCCACAATGGCGCATTGTAGTCAAATAGCCAAATACAGGAGTTCATTTTGGCGCAACTTAGCCTTAATAGATTTTTTTATACATGGTGACTTTGAAAGGATGTACTTTGGGCTAATATGAGGTTCTGCTGATCAATACGAACAACTTTTTCTCATAGAACCATGTGCCGCAAATGAAAAAAAAAATATTGCCTTCTCCATACAAACTAGTAATGTTAAAATTACCAATTTGTATGGGGAAGCCATTTTTTTTTCATTTGCGATACATTGGTCCATGGGAAAAGTTGTTCGATTTGATCAGCAGAACCTCATATTAGCCCAAAGTACATCCTTTCAAATTCACCCTGTATAATCTACAACTTCACGCTCTTTTTAGGTAAAAATTAAAAAAAAAAAAAAATCAGGCGTTATTTTACGGAAGTCCATTTTATAATGATTACAATTGGAAATTATTTTGTAATCATTAAAAAAAATATCTAAGATTTAAATTTAGAGGTTTATATTTGACGTTCTTTTGGAGCACACGAAATGTAGCTACGGAGCGCCAGTCGCCATACGTAGAGAGATGTTCTGCTGGCGCTAGGGAGCCGGGCTTTGTTCATGGCCGACAGAAGTTGGTGCCACGCTGGTGCCACATAACTGAGTTGGGGACGGATAAAAGTCTTGTAGACCGACGCCTTGAACCGGAGTGGTAATTTAAACTTGAGAACCAGTCGGAGCATCGAGCGGGTAGCATTGGCTTTGCTCAGAGCAGCAGTAGCCATGGCGGGTCCATGCTCAACGACCGGTTAATTATGCACCCCAGCGGCCACATTCTGTTTCTTATAACGCTCTCCTCCAATCAGAGTAGCTTTTTACCTTCGCTGATTGGAGGATAGAGCACTAATAACGGAATTCGTTATTTTAACAATATAACGCTCACGTTATAAGAAACAGAATGTGGCCGCAGGTACTTACAGTTGGCCAATTGGACCTACTGTCCCCGGAGTTTAAGATTTGGTTGGCGGCAGCGGCGGTGGGACACCTTTTATTTTTTATTAGAGCTCGACATGTAACTTTGTATTTCGCTGCCTTATCGTCAACCCAACTTCCCATTTAGTAACCGCACCCTGAAAGAAGACTACCACCTCGATAAGAAATCGATGCAGTAGTCTCCTGAAAACCGGTGAACCCACAGACTAAAACCGAAACATCGCTAGGCCACTTGACGGTTTTTGCATCTGTATGGGCGGTGGTAACGAGACTGGTCGGTCGGCCAAACGAAGTTATAGAGACCTTCCTCCCACCTAATCTTTCACACATTCACAGACATGCGCCATTTGTCGAGCCACGAAGGGAAGACATTCTCTGCATCTTCTCGGCGGCGAGCTTCGGATCCTTAACAGTGCCAGTCTAACATCCTGATCTCCCCTGCCTAGGTGGCCAAAGAGTGGGGATATCATTGGTGAATAATGCGTACAGTGCGGGAGATAAGTAGCCATCCCGCATTGATGGGATGCTCCGCGAAGGAATTTACCTCTACGGCCACGTGGAAGTGGCGGTTGCTCAAGAACGAGGCGCGGAGCAACAACGTGGCCATTGGTGGCATAGGATGCCAGACGCGGTCGAAAGCCTTCTCGATGTCGAGAAAAACCGCGACCGTGGACCGGCCTTCGTTCAACTCGCTCGCTATGTGGTGCAGTACCCGAATCAGCTGGAGCGTGGTGCTGTGACCCTCGCGAAACCCGAATTGCTCCGATCGAATAGCTTGGCCGGGTGCGGAAGCAGCGTTATGGGCCGGTAAGTGCCCGGCTGACGTTTATCTTTGCCAGGTTTTGGCAACATGATGACTTTCCCCCGCTTCTAAATTCCGGGAAAGTGTCCGGTTCGGAGTATCAGACGTATATAATCAAAGGACGCTAGCAGAGTTACGATAATTTTTTTTTTGATACATCGATGGCAGAATATAATATCGATGTATCAAATTATATTTACTCGATAAATCATACATTTTTGGACATCCCTAAAATGTTGTTTACATTTTTTTTACAAAATATAATTAGGCTATTTAATTAATTTTATTTATTTATATCTATTGGAAGTTATTGTTATTAATGTTAATTATTTGTAGGTATTATTTTTGAAATAGTTTGTAATGAGTTCTTGTTGTAGTGACGAAATTTTATTAAACTCTGCTATAAGTGAAGTTGTGTATGAAAATATCAAGAATATTAACAGTTTAATTCACTTTGAGCATAATTTCAATTGTTATATTAGTGTTTTACTAGCATCAATTGTCGTGATTGCTATATTTGTACATAGAAACTGGTTTAACAGCAGATAAAGGTTATATAGGTACTAGAATTACAAAAACAAATGGTTACCTAAGGAGAATAATTGCAGTGTTTGATGGAAGGTATGTTCCTTTTCTATTATTTACCTACCTAAATATTTGTATGTATGATACCACTTAGTTAAGAGGGTACCCAGCGGAGGGTTTTTATTTTATTCCCCTCTTCATGGGTATTCTCAATTCTGAATCTACATTGGACAAGACTATGTGGCTAGCTCATTGCAGTGTTTAAACATACCTAATAATCCAGATACAAATGGTTCCATATGTTGGTATGAGTGAAACTGGGAATGAAAGCTAAACATGCATTTTTAAGTATTGTTTTCAAATAAATTTAAATATTATTTTTTACCTACTCATTGTTACACACTGGGGCTCAATCTCATGAACTTGGCTACCACCCCACAATAACTAATAATACCTAATGGCATAGAATGAACACTCTGATTCCTCATAATTCTGACATATTAACAGTTTTTTTGTGCATAATATCAGTGTTAGTCCTAGATTATATATGCCTGTTCGTCTATGTATTTTAGTAATGTCTCTCTCCGCTTGTAGCTATTTTTATTTATGAATGTCTCCATGGTCTAAAGTGTTCCTTATGTGTGTAGTCTTTTGTTGTTGTATTTAAAGGTTATGTGTTCTTATTCCATACATTGTAAAATAATATTAGTAAGTTTTTCTGTACAGTTTATCATGGTCTGGGTGTTTATAAAATAAAATTGTAATAATATTGGAACACATAGTATAAGCTTAGTTTGTGAATGGGGCAATATGTGTAATAAAAATCCATTGTGTGGTTGGAAGGCAGGAGAGTGAACTACAGTTTCCTGACTTGAGACAGTGAGAGACAGTAAAGCATGTTTGAAGGCTTTTCTAAATTCAAATCTCCCCTTCACTGTGTTGACTACCCACAATACACAACCAAATACCATAAGATCCTGTCACAGTCATCTTGGAAACCATTCCTTAAATAATAATTAATAGTTCTAACAACGATCTGGTTAGGGCAAGATCCATCAAAGGATGATGTAGACTTTGCTGGAATTCCCTTTGCAATGCCCTCCACAGCACAAAGTTAAGTTTTATAACTGTTTCTAGTAATTTTATATGTGAGATCAAAGTATTTGTTTTAGGGGCCTGTAGTTGACTTGACGTCCATACAAACATTATTCCGATTACTTGTACTGTTATTTATTCTGTATTCCGATATTAACTTGGCTGTTGGTTGAATTTAAATATTTTTTTTAATGTTCGTAATTGCACAAATACGCAGAAATCTTTCTGTTATGTGTGTGGGGTAATATATATTTATGTATTATAATATCTTTAAAGTTTTTTTTAATTTCGAATAAAATAAAAATAACCTCACACAGAAAGATATACAAAGACCGACAAAAATATTATTTTATTTCTGCGACAAACAGTAGGTAATTGAGTATTACCATAGAAGAAATAATAGTACATAAGCTCCACTCCGAAAGATCAATTAAATAAATAGCGACTCTTGCACCGATACAATAAAGTTCAGATCGCACAGCGCTAATGGTCTACTTTTATATTAACCTCTTCAAAGTTGCCTGTCTTTCTATCGCGTAATTCTTTACTTTTCTAACGACGTTAGAGTTGTCTTTTAAACAAAACCTAGGTTAGGTACTTAGTAGTAAGTACGTAGATCATAAAACAATTTTATTTTAGGATGTCTGCTGCATAGGTATTTTAACCTAAGAAGATACGGAAGCCATAAGACACAAAACATTGTAGTGTGGTATTAAATTAAACATTGTACTATTAAACTAAATATTGCTTTTCGGTGTATAGGCACAAAATAATATTAGGTACAAGTACAAATACCTTTAAAGGAAGCAGATTGTACCTACCTACTAATTTGAAAGAAAAACTTATATTTGCTTTATTTATTATTAAGCAACCTACGTACCGAATTAAAAATAAATAAATATGTTTACTTATCAAAACTAAATAATATTTCTAGTAATAGTTAGTTCATGGCAGTGCACTAACTATTCTACCTATACTTATCAAACAAAACTAAACCTGACTTTGTAAACATAACTTATATAATACCTAGCTATACTATAGTAATTAAATATCTAACAAAGCACGTAAATACGAGATTTAGATAACTATAACAAAGGACAACATTTGGTACATAGGAAAGGTGGCGAATAATGAAAATTCGCATTCTTATAAACAGACTACTAGACACACGACGATATTTTTTTAATGTACCTGCCTAATAATAACCTATAGGTAGGCGTGGATTTATTTACCTTTTGAGGTCCTTTGGAAGTATGAAAAACGTAAGGTCCGGATCCTTGTTACTATTATTTAATCAACCGAAATGTGGCACAATAAGCTTTAGACCTCATTTTAGTTAATATTATATATCGCGCCGCGTTAGTGAGTATCATACAACGTGCAACTCGGCCGGTGGGCACTGCAGCAGCCCTCAAAAATAATACCCATCCATGGGTACGGCCGGGTACTAGTAGCTTCATACCTAAAGCGCGGAGTGGAACATCCCTGGTATTACTGGTATTAAGTGCGAAAGCTCATTATGTATGGATAACGCGTAGTTCACAATTAAGAATGCAGTGTTCTTTCATTACAAACTTAATGGTGTGGTCCGTTGAATGTTTGTTTCCCACAGAACGGTAAGTTCTTCTAGTATTACATTTAATTGGTGTATTACGTGTACTAATTTTGCTACTCAATTGGGTTCTGCGTAGTTTTGGCGGAAATTTGCGGTCTTATTCATAAAAACATACGAAGCCTTTATTGATGCTTTATAACAGCTCAATAGCAAAACACCTCAAACGTTATTCATAAACGCAAAATAAACCTCTAATAGTTATAAACGTCAAATAACAGCTCCATAACTTTATTGAAGGCAGGAGCCCACTATAAAACTATTTTAACATCACTTTTTATACATATTTAATTTTTTGGTATAAAATTTTATTAAATGACTTCTATTACTACATACAATTATATCTATACTATCTATACTAATCTATACTAATATAATAAAGAGGAAAGATTTGTATTTTTGTATTTTTGTGTTTTTGTATGTTTGTAATGAATAAACTCAAAAACTACTGGACCGATTGCAATAATTTTTTCACCATTAGAAAGCTGCATTATTCAGAAGTAACATAGGCTATATAATATCACGCTAGGTCCTATAGGTGTGGAGCAGTAACCAAAAATGTTTTAAAAACGGGGGAAAAGTATCGTTTCTGAGGCCTTCCGTGGCGTGCGCTGAGCATATAGTTAAAGTTATACAAACCTGTGCGAAGCCGGGACGGGCCGCTAGTTACAAATAAAAATAATAATGCCCACTCGGCTTTCGATCAACAAATTCTCAAAATTTTACAACTCGAATGGAATTGAACCAAATTAGGTTGAGCGCACACTGACAGAAATTTCTAGAAAAAAAATACTAACATTTTAACCGCATTTTAACTTGTACTTGCACCGCGGTAATTTGTACAAAAAGATAAAGTTTTATCGCTTCAAACTGCAAAAATTAAATGGCGGTGCCGCCCCATCTCTTTTTTTTGGAGCACGGCATGTGATTTTGTATTGTCGTTTAACAATATTGATCGGTCCCACTATGCCGGCTAAATGATGCGGTTACGAAATGTCAAAAAATTAAAAAGAAAGAAAAAAAATCAAAGAAGTTACATTACGTTACGAGTCTATTTTAATATCCTCGCTGCTTTATCGTAAATTCAGTCCATTTCGTAACCGCAGCATGAAAGGATACATAATAACAAATTACATACGCGACATGTCGCATCGCCTGCTTTTTCTCTAGAGCCCAAGGTAACGAGTTTTGTTCGGCTTTATTTTTATTTTGTTAAATATATGTATTTTAAAATCTATTCAAAATAAAATATATATTTCTGTTACGATTATTAATAATAATATAAAATAAATGCATCGTATGAAGTAATAATTATTTATTTAATACATATATGTTTTTGAAATTGTCAACAAAAACACTTGTTTTAACTAGTAGACAAAGCTCGAGAAATTTATCGATGTTGGTTTGCGTGCTCACCAATTATATATATTTTTCGACAGCAGACGGTATAAGTCGAGTCGGTATATATCTTATCGTTGTCCGCGTGCTAAGCCCTAGTGTGATATAAATCCACAAAATAAATGAATTTTGGAGTGACTGAATTTTCTCTCAGTGTGCGCCCAACCTTATTATAATTATTTCATTAGAGGTGTCATAAACGTTTTTTTTTTTACTTTTATGGTCTTTGTTTTCCGCGATTCTGCCAACTTTCTTGACAATCAATTATTTTTTTCTAACAACACATCACTAATTTAGCTAATAAACGTCAAATAGTTTAGAGCTTTATTGGAGGTTTATGGATAACAAAAAAGTTATCGAGCCAATAGCCTTATTGAACGTTTTAACTATAGTGTTTTAAGGTTTTTTTATGAATAAGACGTTGGTTTTTAATTTTGATAGTTGATTTTTTTTCTTTAAATCCATCCCATCTTTAGGCAGAAAGAAATAAAAGCTGTGATGCAAAACACCAAAAAATAAATGTGTTTTTTGGACGTGGGTATATTCCCAAGGAAATTGCTCTAACTAAACTGGCATCCATGCAGTTCAATATTTTAAACGCAATAACATTATTTAAAATGTGCCCATTAAAATATATGATCAAAATAACTCCCAAGAAGATCCCGAGAATCAAAGCTAAGAAAGATCTGTTATTAGGGTTTTTAGGCTGCGTGGCTGTTTGAATTAAGCACAAATTATTTAGGGCATAAGTAATTATTATTGCAGTATATCAGTGCCGTTCGACTACATCTTAAAGAAGTATGGTTGTCCGAAAGAAAGAGTGGTTCGCAAGTACCATTGTTGAAGAAAGAACATAGATGCATTCACCGTGCGGGTGCCAGGTCCATCGCGTGGTTGGAAGGCACGCGATGGACCCACATTAGTATGGACAGATGCACATTAGGGCGTTTTCACCAGAGTTAAAGCTCTGTGGTTTTCACGTTAATATGGAATTGACGATATCAAGGTTAATTTTATTACTTCATATGATAGACGGTGCAGAAATAGAAATAAATGCAAGATTTACAAAAAGAAAAACAGATGGAGACATTATAATTTTCTGAAGGTGGAGAAGGACCACCTTCAGAAAATGATGGAGGGTGAGAAGATAATTAGGTCGTTAACAAAAATATGAGGAAAATATTTTTGTTAACGACCTAATTAGTTGACAATTACAAATATTTTGGTAGGATCTTGGTAGAATTGTTGGATGGATAGTGCTAACTTCCCATAGAGTCGTCATGCACATTCCAGTCATAAATTGCCTTTATAGAGGACTTAACCCCCTTGCTGTGGGGTTGCGTTCCGGCTGGGGAAAATTCCCCACTGCCAGGTGCTGGATCACGGGCGATAGCCCGCCGGTAACCAAATTGCCTTACAAAGCAAACGTCTAATAGTAGACAGATTTTATTCAGATATGCAACAGTAGTAGCATAATCAGTATTCGTAAATACCAAGATTTATTTAGTTCTTTGGATCATAAACGATTATTCTTTCTCTGGTAGTTGAATAAAACACATATTCTTGTACTTAGACGAACCAGAAGTGGTAATATCTAACTTAGACTACAGTGGAGGAATAGATAGCTAGGTAGGTAGAGATATATCTAAGAGCGAAATGGAAAGTTCATATACGACAGAATGTTAGACGTAACATTACCGCATTAATGGGCTTTTTCACTTTCGTACACGCAGAAAGCGTGAACTATACATGCGACGAACGTGGATCAATTTATTTACATATTATAATATTTTAATACATTTTTTAGATAAGTAGCTACGTCGCTTTAAGTACTTTCGTACAGGAATCGCGTCTTTTTGGGCATAGGTAAATTTACACCAATGACTCCTTTTACATCAACGACTCCTTTCACGCCAACGTTTTTTATGGGGTGGTTAGACTCGGAGGCCTTATTGTTTAAGTATATGCATGGGAAATCTCAAGAACTACGGCTCTGATTTAATAAAAAAATGCAATGGTTATATACCTTGTTGACCCATACAAGATATATAATATATAACCATTGCATTGACGACATAATATATTATATTATATTTAAATTTATCAAAAGTGTAAGCGAGAAAATCAAAAGCAGAGAAAATGTGTATGATTGAAAAAGAAAGATCTAACTTTGTTTATCTATATTATTTTTATTTATAATTAAAAAGTGAAAAAAAATACATTCTTGTTTGGACGGTTACTTTCACCTAAAAAAGTTAAAAGTAAAATTATTTTATTTTAACTTAAGCAAAAAAGTCAACCTCAGTACCTACTACACAATATAAAAGGATCAAATTCATAACCTATTGCGCAACCGAAGCCTGAGGTTATTTTCTCTTTTAGTCTCATCAATTTGTCATTCCCAATAAATATAATGTCACTTTGTCTCAATTACGACACACAATTTACATATTGAATATTGTCTAGAGGGCAAATGGGCAGCAGTTGTTTCAATTGCTCGTTAATATGTATAAATTGTTTTTTTTATTGTTTATATATATAGATGCGGGATTCATATTTATAAATCACATCCCATAATACCTTTGTTATGTACCATCACGGTGAATCGCCGCTGGCCACAGGGTACCCAGAGGTAGGGTTTTGTTCCCACCTCGTTGTAGCTGATTTGTTGGTGCCTTATATTTCGACTAGTGATAACTTTAATTAAACTTACAGCAGTTATATACTTGTAGTAGAAAATATTTTAATGCAGTTTAATGTCATTTGAATATAGGTACCCAACTTCGCTTGATAGAACACCAGCCTGGTGTTTTTGTTCTAAAACACAAACAACCCAAGATTGGAAATAATAATGTGTATTATTTCCACATACTCGTAGTACAGCCAGTTCAGATTGACAGCAATATGTGTAAATTGTCCTACATATAAAAAAATGGCTTAATCTATTCACCATAATTTTTAGAGGCCTTGCGTGAACGCTACATACATATTATATACCCACTGAATAGGTAAAATATATTGAATATATTCACGCCTACCGGTGTGAATATATTCAATATACGTTCATAAAATAAAAACTTCAGACAACGCTAAAATTACAGTAAAACTTATATCCATCTAGGCTAGAAACTAAAAAATATTTTATTATGTTGGTACTTATTTAAAGTTCACACAAAGAAATTTCCTCGAGTTTTTCCGTGAAACAAATCTGAAAGTGTAAAAAGGATAGAGCTACTGACGAGCTTTATTTGAGTTTATGTCGGGTCGAAAGGTTTGGTCTCATTGAGGCGAATTCCATGCCGTGCAGCGTATAAAATATTACAATATTCATCGACAATATGTTTAAAGTCATAAAATAAAATTATACCTATACATTATCCTTCAATCTTAAATTTCAATTTGATGAATTTTACATAATATAAATATACCTATTTTAGCGAATTATGTTGTTAAACATACGAACGGACACATTGAATATTCGTATCGTAATGCTCGCAGAGAAACAGATTGTGCGATGTTGTAAAAGAAATTTGTCTGACTGATCTTCCCAATTATTTGTCCGTTAATTATTCTATCAATTTTATTTTAGTCTACTTTACAAAGAGACCACATAAGAAAAAAATCGTTTTTTGTTATTTTTTTTTTTTTTTTTTTATATGTAGGACAATTTACACAAATTGTTATCGTCACAAACTAAGCTCCAGGCTTGTACTATGTGTACCAGAAACAATGATATAATACATATTATATTTTATAAACACCCAGACCATGACAAACTGTACAGAAAAACGTACTAATATTCATTTGCCATGGGTGGGAATCGAACCCACGACCTCCGGATTTAACGCCAAAGGCGCAACCACTAGTCTACAGAGGCTGTCTATTCGATAACTTGTTTTCTCTTATCTCAAAGAAACTCCCAGTGAATAAAGTTTTAAAATGTCTATTTTTAGCATTACTAAAGAAAAATGTGTTAAATATTTGTTTTTTTATAAAGCGTATGAATCCCAAGAAACCTTCTGGACACTCAAGAGACAAACTCCACAAATCCATGATTGCTAAAAAAATAATTTGGTAACGCTTAAGGCAAATAAATAGTCAAAACACAAGCATAAAGAAAAGAGAAGCTATCATCTCATAGCATATATGCTCAACGTATATATTTTTTTTAACATCCCCCCTTTGTCATTCGACACTCGCTAGATGTACCATATCGTACCAAAAGTTTGTCTATTGCAATGCCCATCGACAGCTATTTTTTGTTAAATTGAATATTGATAATACCTATAATACAAGTGAAAACTTTTGGGTAGGTACATTTATTTTTATTAGTTCACAAAGGTTTTTTTGATACGTAGGTAATTTTTATTTTATATTTTTTCTCCCTGCAGACAATAATCGTATCGTGTATGATTCCAATTCAATTTATTAAGAGTTTATATTCTAGGACTGGGCACAAGGTTTCTCTTTATTTGGTAGATACCAATTTTTTTTTAATTTCCGAAACCAATTGGTTTATAATTAAATTTAAATGAAATTATAATAAATGTTTGTTATTTCGGGACAGCAGAGTTATATTATGATTAATTTGGTTTCCTAAAAGGAACTAATGTATCAGGCCTAAACCCGACCCGACCTATCGATACGACTTCGTCGCCCGCCCCGTACGGTACGCCTCGTCGGATCGCAATCGACCACTCCGCTCCGACCGCGACGTCTTCACGCCGAAATGCCTTTTACCGACAAACAAGACTTAAAGCTAATACGAGCGGTCAGAGATAACCCGTTACTGTACGATAATAATAACGTGCTCTATATGGACTTCAACGAGAGAGAAGTTGTTTGGCAAAAAATCGGCGACTTGTTGCGATGTCCCGGTAAGTTTACATTTCAATAATTGATTAGATACTAATATGAAAAGATTTTAGATTTATGAAAAGAAAACAATTATGGTAGTTGTGTTCTTTAAAATTTTTAATAGAGCCTTTGTAACCCCAACGAAAAAGAGGGTTCTAAAGTTTGACCCACTGGTAACGGGTCCATAATGGGTAAAACTATTTCAATGCGGTATTTTATGTCAAGCGGTCCCTGGTATTTTTATCTATTTTATGATTATATAAGGCAGAGGCAGAAACATTTAGTATTTCTATGCCGTTTCTTTTCAAAGGACAATCCCACATTCCTCTTGTCAATCTATTAACTTTTTTTATGTCTTTAACTCCTATTGCATTTACAAAGAATTATATATTTTTCAGCATCGACGTGTAAAGCTCGCTGGGTGAACATACGAGATATAAATCGGCGCATCATACAAAAAAACAAACAGCATCCAAAAAGGAAGTGTAGTTACAAATATTCCTCCGAGCTAATCTTCTTGAAACAATTTTACAAAAGTAATATTGACGATAACATTGATAATGATACAAGTGACGGTGATCTTCCATCAGATCTGGAACTAGATTCGAATATAGATCCGCCTGAAATAAAAGAAAAAAAAGTTAGGTTGGGTCAAGTTGATCAAAAACCCATTGCAGCAGTTAATGATAGTAGTTTAGGTGACCAAGATATTTCAGAACAAGTAGATGCTTTTCTATTGAGCGTTGGTAATACGCTTAAAAAATTCACACCCTATCATTTGAATTTAGCCAAAAGTGAAATTTTTGCAATAGTACAAGAACATGAACTACAGCAAATAGTTAAAGCTTAAGATATATTTATATTTAAGATAATTGTAATTTATAATAAATTAACTAAAAATAGATTTGTAAATATACCTTACTGTTTAATTTATTCGTTTAGTGTTTTTCCTGTTCAAAAACTTTTTACTTTTCAGTTATCATATTATTGTATATATTATTTTAGTTTCAATATATTTATGATTCAGCTTGCCATCTTACAACTTTTTGTTCGATAAAAAAATATATATCGGAAAGACGACAAACTATTAAAAAAATCATTGAATGATATAGGTATATAATATACCGCCGCGCCGTGGGTGAAACTATTCCAAGTTAAGCAAAGAAAAAAAAACCAAAATGGCTTCTAATTTTTCTTTTCGGGCATAGATTTTTTTATTGCATTTCTTTTTAACTATTCTTGAATAATTGTTATATGTATAATATGATTTTTAACCTTATATTACTAATACTATAATTATATAACTTACAACAAAGTATAGTTTAATTTTGTATAAGTATTTGGAATATATTATATTTATTTTTTTCCATTTGAAATCGGGCTCTGTAAGTGCAGACGAGACTTATCACGTGGTTATCGTCGCGTCGCGTCGTCAGCCGTCCGTGACACGAATAAACAAATAACGATTGCGACGTTGCCGTCTTATGCACGGGCTCCGCACTCTGCCTATACTGCGCGCGCATTCCTCTTCAGTCTCGTTGCGAGTCGTGACCGAGTCGTGACGTTGTCGTCGGTTATTCATCTTCGTTATCGTCAAGATGCCATTGCCGTTCGATAAATCTTTGGATATAAAACTAATTAAACTTGTAAAGCAACACCCTCTTTTATATGATAACAAAGTTCCTAATTATCAGTGTCACAACGAAAAGGTAGTGACATGGCAAAAGATCGGAGACGAACTCAACAGTCGTGGTAAGTACCAATGAAATGATTTTAATTGATTTTAGATTAAAAAAAAAAAATACGAAAGATATTTTTATTAACTGGTCGAAATAAAAACTTAGATTAGGGATGAGTAATCATTAGACAACAATATGATACCTAAAAAAATATTTTTGACCTCTCTAAAGCCGCCTTCACGTTCTCGCCGAATGTAGGTGAATGCGAAAGACCTATCGGATACACTCGTACTCGTTAATTGTTTAGTAGATAGCCAAGCTATGGAGTGATTCGAGTAGTCTAGCTAGGCGTTTACTATGGGCTGACCACGTAGGCAGTTCTGCATAGTTTTTTGTTCTGTATTGGTTTGTGTCACATCACATGCGGCTGTGTTAATTTATTAATTTATATTGTTGCATTGTTTACGTATACGCCGTTTTAGTGCACTCTTTCTCTTTGTATTAATTAACCCGTAATCATTTAACGTCAGTCACTGTGACTTCAGCAATCTTCTTTCAAATTATTCTGTTACGCGGACTATGTATCTTGTCCGTCAACGTATTTAAATATTTTCCTCGCGTAGAACCTACTGTGCGCTTGATTAATAATATTTTAATAATGAATATTTTGTTTTTACAGCTTCAGTCGCGAAAACGAGGTGGATTAACATAAGAGACACATATAGAAGAAAAATTAGAAACAGCTCAAAAAATCAACAACGAAAGTCTTCTTACAAATATAAATACGAACATGAACTAAAATTTTTAAAACCTGTACTAGATATTGCTGCTGAAAATGATGAATCTGAAGAGACGAATAATGCGCCTGATGATTATGAAGAAGGTACTATATCAGAGAATGAGGATTGGACACAGGACACAAGCGGCCAGTTTGAAAAATTCGATGCAGAATCTATTTCGCATCGTGAAATCGATACGACAGATCCATTAGATGTTTTTCTAAAGACAATAGGTTCGACTTTAAGAACTTTTTCTCCTTATTTTCTAAATCAAGCTAAAAGCAAAATTTTCTCAATAGTTCAAGAATTTGAATTGCAGCAAATTATTGATAAAAAATAATATAGTAAATAACTAATACAATAAAAATACTTGACTGAGAAAAAAACTAAAATTCACTTTTAATTTAAGTCTAGGATTCTAAAATCGTTTACGTTAAATGTTTAAAAAATAACATTAACGAAAAGACACACGATAAACGTTATGTTAATCGTCTTCGTTGTTAGTCTTAGACGTACCCACCTAAGTAAAATTAGAACTTTACATTATTTTAATATTTATTTGTCATAAGGAGGATGTGCCTGTGTGAATTTGTTGTTTGTAGTTGGAACTCTAATATGGATTGGAGTATAAAGTTAGTGCTTGTTGTTCAACAAGAGAAATAAATAAATATTTTTAAAGAATTCTGTTTTTATTTTTAAATACATCATAATGTACCAATTGTGGACAGTTCAGATTTAGGTTTTTTTATATGGTCAAATTATGGCATTTTTTATATCGTTTATTCATGCACTGCGTATTGTTTTTCCTTTTATAAATACCCTACCCTCTCACACATATGCGAATCTGTGCGAAATATGCTATAATGGTTTAATTATAAGGAATCAAAATCGGATGATTAATATATTACACACACCCAACGATCTCTGTTCGCGACGTTGCCGCTTCGTCCTCGCCGAGTGCCGTATGTCGCCGTCCGCCGCGACTCCGATTACCTCCGATACCTAATGCCGTCCTGCGCGCGCAGACTGAACCTTCTACCTATGGAACAGGTAACAAAATGGATAAACTTATTATAATTGTTAAACATTTTGTTCAATGCGGCCTTGTAAACGGTAAAGCTGTTGAGATCTTTAATTGGTGCAGATCCCTAAAAATTCTGAAAAGCCTATTGATAATATTTTAAGCTATCGCCGACCCGACCATCTCTCGTGCAAAATATATAAGACATTTAAAAATAGGAATCAAGAAAATCAGATAAACTGGATAATTGATGGATCCAAATCGGATGCCGTTTTGCTGAACCTTATAATTAATTACTAAGCAACATTAATCATCAGATTATGATGAAATTATTGTGTTTCATACGTCTATTGACTATCTTCGTTCAATGAAACCACAACAAAGAAGTAAACATTGGTAATAGCGAGAAATTAATTTAGCCTATTGGAAATACTTCTGCTGGACCTATGCTCTTTGCAACAGCTGATGTTTCGCCTTTTATTTTCTTATTTTGATTCTGGCATTTGCAAACAAAATACCATCGACAGACTATTCGACTTAATTCCACATGTATCTTTTACATTTGTGATCTTTTAGCTGCTAGGTACACAAAAAGATTACCATAAAGTATATAAGGAATAAGGGACAGGATGTGAATAACATAAACCACAGAATAAAGGGACTCGGATTAAACTCTTACATCTACCGATACAAACGGTACACTACTCTAAAATTTATGGACCAAATTATCAAAACCATAATATTTAGTACCACAAAGAATCACAGTAGTCGCGTGCCAGAAGAGTTCACCAAACACGAATCCACAGTCCACAGATGTGAACTCTACGATCAAATCAGACCTGAATCCAGGATAGATAATGTAACGGATTATAAATTAATACATCCTAGGGGTACTGTCGAACCTGTTAGACGTATATCCACAATAGATTCAACTTTAAAGACTAATACACTGACGACGAGGCAGATGTTAAGCTCATAGACAAATAATTATATATATCAACTTGCTACAATTGGTTTAACTTGGTTTGACTTTTAATTAATATTAAATAAAACAATTCATATTATCTTAATCAAGTTTTTATCTATTGTTTACAACCAATGGTAGACAAAAGCAAAGTTGCGAGACTTGCGAGTCGCAGCTCCTTGATGGGCAATTATCAGTTCGCGTTTACTACTAGTTATTGTACTATTATTTCTTCAGGGCTACTAGTAAATTACTAGTCAACCCTTTTGAAGCGTCGCGCGACTGTGAAACCCAATTGCATGTTCCCATGGGCGCAGCCAGGTTTTTTATTTTCGGAGGGGGTTCAAGAAAATAACTGAAGAAAAAGAGCATGAAATGGCATCATTCATGTGAAGAAATAAAAATCCGCTCCACCTTTACTTAAACATTTTTCAACATCGGTATAAATTTTCACTAATATATGCTAGTGACAAATTTTGTGAGAGCTTTCTCCGACTTTGCTATGGGAAAATTTTCGGCGTTGCGGCGTTTTCGAGCGAAAGATTCATGAAAATAACGTTCTGTAGTCCTAGTGTGAGCTTTTTTAACATTTACTTTCGCGTTAACTTTACTACTGCGTTAACATTTTAACCAATCACACGCTCTCATTTTTAGTTCTCAAACTTGCGCTGAACTATTCCCCATACAAATTTTAGTTAACTCAAACGCAGAGTAATAATTGAAAACTCACACTAGGGGTACTGATGCTATATTGTATATATATTGCAGCGAATGTGATGAGGTGTCCGCAGGTTTATCGGCGATAGAGTTTTAAGATTAATTTTGAAAATTAAATTGATGAAAAATATTAGTCGTATATCGGTATGTTGTAATAAAGAGAATATTTCAAATATTCTCTCTTTTAGTCAAGTTTAAGCAAAGTAATTAAAAATAAACTGACAATTAAGTTCCGATCTTATTAACTAGTTTTTTTTTACTTCTTAATAATCTTTCACTTTAAAAAAAAAAATATACTAATTTTACACTACCGTGGTGTAATGCTAGGAGAGGATTTTATTGATTAATTTTTACTTATCTACTTTTATATAAAGATTATATATATTATGGTTTAGGTTTATTTGTAATTTACTATTTAAATGTTTTTAAATTTTGTTGAACAAAATTAATCAAAGTACCTATATAGGTAGGTACTCTTACATTAAATAAATAACTAGCGACCATTTGAGGCTTCGCTCGAGTAGATACTGGCGCCGCAGACTTTTTGTTGTTACCCTGTTCCATTGAGTTTAGCAATAGTCACGGTTAGCAATAAAAACACAAAATACGACAGTTTTTACGAATATTGACTTTCATATATTTTTCTATAAATGTAACATCCATGTATTATACATACATATAACCATTCTCAGGCGCTGAAATTGGTCAGTTAAATCAGTCAAAGTCAGTTTTTTTACATTGGTCCAATGATATTTTAAGTACTTTTGTTATAAATTTATAACATCATTGCATATTGGTCAGAAAGTTTTTTTTTGTTGCGAAAATGGTCCGTTTTTTCAGCTTTTTTTTAATAAGAGAGGTGTATTATGCATGCCTTATTCATAAAAACTTATTGAGGCCTTGAAAAACACTTTAGTTATGGAATGTTTTGTCTCTTTTACGCATATTAATTTCTGTTGCTAAATAAAAGAGACAAAACCTTCTATAACTAAAGTGTTCTTGAAGGACTCAATAAGTTTTTATGAATAACGCTATTAGAGTCCGCTGAATGATTACTTAAGGGCCAACATAAAAACTATAACTGAATTTCGACTAACAGTCAAGTTGTATACGTTTGTATGAGCGTCAAGACGACTGCTGCAGGGTTATTATGCGTCTTAAGTTCGCTCGCACGCCAATCGTTATGACGTCATTCTGACGTAGATCAAGCTTGGCTTCTTAACAATGGCTCCAAAAAATCTTAGAAAATACGTCATAACGATTGGCGTGCGAGCGAGCTTAAGACGCGTAATCACCCTGCAGCAGTCGTCTTGACGCCCATACAAACGTATACAACTTGACTGTTAGTCGAAATTCAGTTATAGTTTTTATGTTTGTAATTATACGCAAAAATCTTTCTGTTATGGGTAATAAATATTTTTGTATGATACTAATTTAAAAAACCAAAAAGTCTGATTATAAAAATACAGTTCACTAGAAAGATAAATTAACACAATGACGGACACAAATATTATTTTTAATCTGCTACAAACAGTAATAGTCGAGTAATACTGGAAGTCCAAAAGCTCATTTTGTATGGAAGATGCAGACTTCGCGATTACGAATGCAGTGTCCTTAAAGACAAACTAGCACTTCTTATAGTGTGTATTCACATTGTCTTGGTAAGTAGGTGCCCAGTGATGGTTTGAGAGCAATAATTAATTAGGCTCTATTATGTTTTCACAACTCTGCATAATATTGATACATCATAATTTCGTAAAGGAATAGATTTCATTTTTTTTTAAATCTTCATTTTGATTTAAAAAACTAATACGTTCATAAAAAAAGTTATCTTTATTATTATTATCCCCAAATCAAACAATCCTTAAAAATATTTTGTATTAAAAATACCATTTGGTCAGATAAAGTTAGTTTTTTTAATAATCTGAGTCAGCAAAATCAGATTTTTTTGGACTCTACACTTGTTTTGACACCTGCATTCTAAAAATAAAAGTGAAAACCCACGGAATAGAAGAAAGAGGTAAAAGGAAGAATAAAAGAGAAAACTTCTTTCTTCTATTCCTTGTGAAATTCGCATCAAAATCCGTCGCCGTATAGAAGATCTAAGCGTACCTACAGACGGACAGATAGACGCGGAAAGTAAATTTATTTTTGGTCTATCCAAATCTACTTCATCTTACCCAAAACGTGTTGTGTATCATTTTTGAATTTCGGAATAAATTTGAATAAAACTTTAGAAGTTTGGTAGAGATCGGAATAACGCTTTAAATTCATCATCAATATTAACTTGGTGCAGAATCCTGCGTCACATTTTACCTTGATATGTAAAATTTTATACAAAATGTAGGTCCTCAAATTTATTAAAAATTATTCTTGTAGCTACTACTTACTGAAGCCTAGTTTTAACCGACTTCTAAAAAGAGGAAGTTTTCTATTCGTTTAAGTTTTTTTGTTGTTGGTAATGTTACAAGTTCGTTTCCTTAAGTAAAAAAACCACAGAGTTCTGTGAAAAAAACATACATTTTGTTGGTTGAATTAAATAAGTCATACAAAGTTCAATATTCTTGAATTTTGAAAAACAGCTTTGGAACATGAACTTGACGCAAATTAGCAACTCCATCTCGCGTCTTGGGTTGGTTGTGCTAAGGCTGCAGTAGTTCTCGAGATATTGATACATGTATTGATTGATCGACCCCATTCATTAGACTATGTCGTAAACAGACACCACTGGGGTGGTATATAGTCTGTTATAACGGAAACGTAAGCTTGTCAAAATAACGAAATCCTTAAAAAATATTTTAAAAAATCAACCACAACAATAACTTAAAAAGGTATGCATTGTATTCTTTTCTGTGCTTCTCCCAGTTTTTGGCATTTCGTGTCGTGAGTCGTGACTATTGTACACACAGACTGTACATTAAGGATTTCGATATTTTGACAATCTAACGTTACCTTTAAAAGACACAGAAATAAAAAAGAGTTTCACCATAAGCATTATGTTTTTGAAGTACTTTTTTTCGTAACTTTATAAAAGTACGAGTAAAGTTAATCAAATATGCGGATAGCCCTTAAATACCTATCTCATCTTCTTAAATTCATCTTTTATTATCGCATATTTAGCGACTTACAAACAGTCGAAGCCGCATCTCGTGTAAATAGACTTGAACAAAGTTTCCTGACGCGAAAATGACCCAGAGTCCATATTGTTTCTTTTAAAGGTAACGTTAGCTTGTCAAAATAAGGAAATCTTTTATGTACAATGGTAGCATTCTGTGTCTTGACACGGAATGCTAAAAACTTGGGAATAGAGTGCATGACTTTTTTAATGTTCGTTGTTGCTGATTGTTTATTGTCATATTTATAGGATTTCGTTATTTTGACAACCTAACGTTTCCGTTATAAGAACGTGACAGCTGCAGTATATTTATCGCATTATTATTATCAGGGACCGCTTTATTTTAAATGAAAACTATTACCGGAGATGATTGATAGTGAAGTTCATATTCTATGATAATAATATTTCCTGATTTATTATGTCTTTTTCTTGGTACTAAAGGCGCATGCCCAGTGTAAGTGACGTAAGGGAACAATTGTAGGCTTTTTGGAGGTATCGGTGACGAGGGGCCCCACCAGATTACATTGTTTACAAGAGCGTCGCGTGAACGCCGGCAATCACCCGGCATTCGGCAGCCGGGCCTCACGCCGAACGCGCCGCTTCAGTCGTGTTGAAGATTTTCCTTCAGCCGGCTTCGATCGCGCCCACCCAATTTTCTTACCGAGGAAACTTTCTGAAAGACGTGACCTATAAACGCGCTATCCCTGCAAAATCGTTATTCCGTATTTTCAGACTTTCTGTGAATATTAATCGTTGTTTCTACGTTCCTCCTTCAGTTAAATCATTATTATTTGTTCGTCATTCGTCGGAAACCTTTCCGTAAGTGTCTGCATTAATTAATTTATTAAAATTTTAATTAACTACGTAATATTTCTATATATTTTTTTATTGCTTGATATTATTTTTTTTAACCATGATATGATTATAATATAACTTTTAACTTCATTGAATGAGTATTAATCAAACGCTTTATTATGAAATTCTAAGGAGAAAATATTATTTTGCGAGATTTTTCATCAGAAGTTGTGTATATAATGCTAATTGGACCGAGGTAGCAGTCTTTGCTGTTGCAGACAGGCAATCTTTTTTATTTCCATTGGACTATTTTTATTTTGATGTTTATTTTAATGGCACTTGACTGTATTTTTTTGGTTTGAAACCGGTTGAATCTCTTACATTGCCGGCATCGGTAATAAAATTAACATATCTATTCCAGGGATCATCACGTACGATATTGTACCTATAGGTGTGTGTTCGGGTAATTCAAAATGGGGACAAAAAAAATCAAATGATATCGATTGTTATTCTGCCAAACGATGTATGTGAATTACCTTATCTAGTTAATTGACCCTTTGCAATGCTTTTGTTATCTATGCCTTTAAGTTATTAATGAAAGTATGTACTGCGGTAGGGACGCACTTCTATGACATTTTGCCCTATATTATTGGAGTAAAATGATCATTGACGTTCGCCTTATCAGAACCGTGTAATTCGTAGATATCACCGAACTTCAAGTTTCATCACGTCATGCACCTCGTGTTGGTATTGCTTGTGATTATGTTTCACACACATACCCAAATCACTTATCTCTCGATAACTATACAAATAGGTTAGATTTTATCATAAGTTTCGAAATTTTTTTCTTCCGTTTTGTAATGTGCAATGCGAAGAATATATTTAGTAGAATTTGGTTTTCTAAAAAGGTTTTTGTAATATATTTTTTGTTCTATAGGGACTATTATGCAAACTGATACAGAAAGCTTCTTTTGTCTACTTTAGTTTTTGTGACCTCTAGACGTTTAACCTTTTTCGCCCCTTTAGATAGTGTAGATATTATTCTTTTAAAACAACTTTCAATAGTCGTTGTTTCCATTGTATTCGTATAGCTACTTTGATATCATTTGAATTATTTTACCAAAATGTTTAGCTTAAAAATATTATTTAAATATAAGTAAATTGATACAATTGATTTTTTATATGCTTCTAGACTTTATATTGTTAAGTACTATTATTGCTTTTGGCCTCATTCCAGTAAAGTACTTCGTTATCATTAGCCTAATGTAGTGTTTGTTTGTCATTTGCAATATTTATTGTTCTGTATAGTGTAATAATTTAATCGTGTTATGTAAATGCAGGTAATATATATTAAATTACAGCAATGTTTGTTGATTATTTAGAATATCTTTATAATGATAAAGTTAGCAGTAAACATAAGAACTTGCTGGAATCATTTAAAACCGAGATCATTTTAGTAGCGATACGAAAATGATAAATAGTTTAAATACATTAAATAGTTTAGAGCTAACGTTTGATTTGTTATTTCCTTTATTATATTGTATTTTCCTTTAACCGTAGACATCGCTACGGTAAAATTACCTTGAACAAGAGATGTCAGTTAAGGTACTTTTTACCGTGGTGTAATTCTGCTGGCAATACTTCGACTGAGGTAATGTTATCGGTCATTGCCTCTGTAATTATTATTTTAATTATTTACTTCAGTATTTATTTTAATAATTATGTTTGTTTCTTCTGATATCTTTATGGATTTGAGTTTATTCTGCCATTATATCTATATAATTTAATAATATCTAGCAAATCTTGGTTATATTTACATTTGTTAATTAATTGTCTTGAAAAAATAGTAAACAGTTATTTGGAAATTTTATATTAAGCATTTGTTTGTACTACTTAATTCGTTTACTTATAAATTAAGTGAAATTCTATGATAAAATATTTTATTAAGTCGTAAATGTCACGCAATGAAAGTAAAAACTTGTATTTTTTGGCTCTTGAAACCTTGAAGGCATTCTCTCGACCTACTAACATCTCGTTTCGCTTTCATACGAGTACAAGCCCAAATCTCCAACAATAGTAATTTGTGCCTACTTACTGTAACTATCTAACAAGGGAACTGACAATTGCTTAATATGACGACTTTATTGTAACCAAAACTAGTGTCTGTATATGGATAGATCTCACATACGTTATCATCTGTCTCTTTCATTCTCTCTTGATTTGACATTTTGTGAAAAGAGGCAGACATTTATGAATATGGGTCTAAATAGGTCGTTGATGCATTCTATCAAGTAAGTTATATTAACAATTCAAATTTTACACAAAAGATTCCATAGGGTCGAAGTGTTTTGACTGATGTCAACCCCAAAACCAAGATAAGTTATATTAAAGTATTTATTGGCGACGAAATCATACTTTTAGATCAAATACCTACAATTGTATTAAGGTCCATCTAGCCATTTAATCAAAATACAATTGGTGTTAAGTTAAATAAACTATAACCACTTAAGTATGATGATTATCATTATGATATAAACTTAAAATATTGTTCAACGGTAATATGACAGATCTCATCTTGTATGAGTTTGAACTTCACGTAGGTGAATCGCTTACAAACAAATTTAGCTCAAGAGCACTCGGCTGAGTATCTAGTTCAAAAAAAAAGTTATTCAAAATTGAACCACAATAAGAGCATCCGTTGGGAGCTGAAATTGAAAGAGAAATCCGTGTCATCACAGAATTCGCCGATACAGTGGCACGGCTCGTTGTGGTGGAAGTAAAAGTGTTCCAAAAAATTTACCTCGCGAAATTACATTGATTTTTGGTTGTAACCAGGTTACTGATGTGGGTCGGCTAACCGATACTTTGTTATTTGTACTTTTTGGAACGCAAATTAGAACGAATGAATGAAAAATCGTTATTTAACAAAATCTTAAAACATAGGCGAGCCTAAATACTTTAAGCATTATCAGCAAAAAAAAACCTTGGTAGATCTACAAACGACAAATTTTAACTAGGTAGTTACTACCGTTTATAGAATGAACTTATGGAAAATTTTCCACCTTTATGTTTACGTACTCGTATAGAGTTGTTATCCACGTTTGATGTAATGTTCTCTCGGTATTGAACTTGCTAATTGGAAAGCTGTTGCCACTGAGTTCGATGATTTTCGTGACCCACCGATAACCTTCGCGATGTAGAGACCGAGCTTGCGGTGTACAGCGTGAAAGCAATTTGATACTTTGAGTTATTCACAAAACATTTAATATCCGTCAAGTAACTTTTTGTTCCTATTTATTATTTATATAGCTATTTTGGTCTCGACTTTTCAGAGTTTATGATAACAGACCGGTTTTAATTTTAGATGCTTCTTTTTACTTGTTTTTTTTTCTTATTGGTTTACTTTTAGCTTGGGGTTTTTACTTTAAATGTTCTAAACGCTAAGAGGTTTGTTTATTGACGTTCTTCGTTCAATGTGTGTTCCGGGCTTTTACGTTTAATTTTGAGTTTACTGAGTGTATGTTTTTATTTTATGCGATCCTTTATTTATCTCTTAATTTATTATAGTATTAAATAGTTTAAAACCTAAAAGTCATATTTTTGATTTGTTTAGTCAATTACCATTGGAGTTCATTGTTTTACCTTCAAATAGCTGTGAATATAATCATTGTTTATTCACAAAATTAGAAACATAGTAACGTCGATACTCACGAGGCAGTTAGGAGATTTGCACTGTAGCTGTTTCTTGGAATAAAATATATAAACTACCATAATTTACTATGTTTTTATTTAGAATATATTAAACTTTTAAATATAACACCTCATGTAGCTTTAATTTAAATTAAAAATTGATTTAATATACCTAGATTATTTACTTAGGTGTTACCATTTCTGGCTCCACGACGTCACATCTTATTTAATATGGATCAAACTATCAAAAATTGTTTTGAAGAAATCCTAAATATTTTACTCAAAGCATTCATAGTTTCCAATTCGTTTAGGTGGTTTAGGTATTAGATGTAGTTCAGACGTAGCCCTTCCGACTTTCACACACAAAAGCTATGCTTTCATTGGTAAAAAAAAAATAAATAATGGAAACATTTGTGCCTCTAGATGCAAAAAAAAAATGGACGAACTATTGGAAAATTTAATAGATGCTTCTAGTGAACAACGTGCAAATCGTACTTCTTCCAATGAATGTCGCTAAAAAATCTGAGGGGCAATGCTTTAAGTATTTTGGGTACATGCTCAGCAAAGGTGTAAATGTTTTTTTTAATTTACATACATACATATCATCACGAGTGTACACAAGAGTCTACACCGAAAAAGTGGCTAGCTCGTCGTTTTTTAATTTAAATTAGGTTTTATTATTTAAAAGAGACTAAATTTGTAGAGTAAATAAATGATATATTAAATTAACTTTAATTCAGTCAGCCAAATTGAATAGTATGCGTTTTGTATGTAGTAAAAAATATGATAAAGGACAAAGTTAAAGGGTAGCAACAATTATATTTATATTATTTTTATTTTCTTAATTAGTTGTACCTATAAGGTAGTAGTTTAATCCAGGTATTACTATTATTATTTTTTATTTAGTTAGATTATTTTATCATATCTACAGTTTCTGCTTTAACATTTATATGTATATTTCTTGTAGTTTATCGTTACTCTATTCCTTCTTTTAAAAAAGCTGACAAATTCTTTCGAACATCAAATATTAAAAGCTTCCAAACCTTTTTATGCACTTGAATGACTTTTTTTGTACACGTATTGCGTCTTGTCTTACAGCCATACAAGGCAATATGACGGCAATGCTTAATTTTTTTTCTTTGATTTTAGCACAGAATATTTAAGTACCTACTACATACAAAGCCATAACTATAAGTATTCATTATGATTGGTCCTCAAATATTTCTTCACACCTGTGCACACATGCTGACTTATATTCGGCCTGTTTCTAGTTTAAAAGCCCTTAATTCATATTTATATACCCACTTATATATTTTTGTTATTTATTCGATTATATACACATTTATTTGATTGATGTAGGGAGAGGATAGGGCGACATGTTGATCATGGGCACTACAGACAGAAAGTCAACTTCACTCGTACAATCACTTTCTCCTCTTGTACCCATCGATACTACTTGCACCGAATCAATTGACGTTATAATATCCTTGTGAACTTTAAACCTTTACTCATGGGCAACATTTTCCTTAAACTGATTCTATTAATTTGAAGATATTACTATTGTAAATTACGTAGGGACAATATAAGTACGGATATTACTAATATTGTCTCAATGTTTGGTTAAAATTTTGTAATTGCATTAGGAATCTGTTGTTCAGTTTTATATTTTCTGCAGCTTTATCCTCATGTATGCATAGAAACTTTCTGGTTGATGAGATCATGAATGTCAGGGTTTGGTTACCTATGTAAGCAACTTGCCATGACCAATATCATTCACTCCGATTTCACAGCTTGTCACTTTGACGCTTCGAGGATTATGATGATGATGTTGATGATGCATCATCCTTACATCTCACAATATTTAATTTAGCAACTTCTGCCATATATGAATTGTAGATTATTATTTTTTTAACTCTTTACGCGGCAGTGTAGATGCCGCGTAAAGAGTTTTACAGTTAACATTGAGTCATGCTAAAAAAAATAATGTATAAATTATATAAATTTAAACCACATTGAATGTTGGTGTTGATAATGCAGATGTATGAGCCAAGAGTGCAGTTTAATTAAAGGATACCTGCAACGTCCATTGAGTCGGCGATAAATTTAGTACAGTTTTTTCTTAAAGCATCTCTGCAGGGCGTCTTTCGTCACGACATGATTTAAGTTCCTCCCATAAGATTAATTTCTGATTTAAGTTGTTTATAATGTTTTATATCCTAATTTTATATGGACATTATATATCATGGTGTTTCGGTCTTTGTATTTTACTGTCTATGCAGCTACTTGACATTTAATGGCCTACATTCCTAATTTTATATTCTTTGTTGTTGTCGTGAGTTTAATTTATAATAAAGTTACGTATACATTATACTAAAATGATTGATATGTTTGGAAGTGAATATTTCAAAATTATAATTACAAATGTTCTTCTCGCATCTGTGGAAGTCACGCAATGGTTATAGATTGGCTACTGTGTAGGCAATTAATATGAGAAGAACTGGTCGGTTGGAATTTGCACTACATGGAATGCAGTTTGTAAATTGAAACTAAATTAAAGGATTTAAGATCGACAACAAATTAAACCTTTGTAAGGCTCTATTATTAATTAATAATGATAATTTTACGTCAAAAAATCTAGATAAAGTTCTGCATGATGAAATTTAAAATGTTTCAAAAGTAGGTTCAATATTGCTATTAATTCATTTATTATAGGTACTGCACGTAAAGTTGGGATTAAATTAAATTAAGACAGTTTGTGTTAACGCTGCAGAACTTGTTATATTTGAATTATTCATTGAATAATTTGCGGGGTAATATTTAATTCGTGTTTACATCTAGATAAGGCAAAGCTAGATATATATTAACTAGTTGTATTGAGCAGGTGTATTGAAATCGTTTGATTTGTTAGTTTACTGATGATGGAATAGCTGTTATTATATAAGCCGTACCTATTTAGTTATGTTCAAAGCTTGTTTCTTCTATGAATTGCCTATGCTTAATGCATGTTGAAAAATAATTTTTAAGTATAGAATATTCATAATTGTTTTTTAATCGCTTTTATTTGGGTCGTGCACAACAGATATACAAATGCATCACTACAACAATAGGTATGACATAATCCTACATGTCTATCCTCTAACGATGCAATTAGCCCGCATAGATAAGGTGACTGCATTCCTTAAACGTACATCTCTATGGTGACATAAACTTTTAGAATTTATAGTTGCTTCTGTGTTGTATCAGTTGTATGTAACATAGCAGGTGTTAGCATGTCGCCTTGACCGCACCACGTCCTTTCTCTCGTGTAGTCTCTTACACGAGTATAGATACCGTGACCACATGTTTTTCTAATGCTAATTTGCTTGAAAAATATATCAAGATGTTTAATTGGCTTTGTTTGTAAATTACATGTGTATTTTTTTAAAGTATTATTATGTTAAATTTGATGTTATCGACTAATAATTTACTCTGGTTAATTGGTTCTTTCGTAAGTGAATTTTATTCTTTAACCAGTTTTTGATTTGAATTTATAGAAATGTAAGTTTATAATTGTGATACAAGTTCTCTTATACGGATGGATTTCATTTATGATTTTCTAATGTCCACATTAGAACTTTGAAAACAATAAATATAGGTTCTATTATTAATATCCCGGTAGTCATTTTAATACAATCATATAGGTATAGTTTAATAATTTAGATCGTAGGATGTTCTCGTACCTTAAACACCTGTAGAATTTGTAAACAAATATAATAACACGTTTCCATAAATCGTCAAGTAATTGGATACGGTCCATATATAAATTTGATTTACTAAACAACATTTGCAACATGAAAATTAATTGAGCTTCGGTTGTAATTATTAATATAGATTTGGAGGAAAATCCACAGTGTGGGCATACTTAGATAGCTATGTAAGTATAAGATAATATTCGTGGGTATAAAATTGAATTATGAAAAAGTTTGCATCATTTTTTAGAGAATTTGGCAATAGTAGGTTTAAAATACTATGGTCATCTATCTAACTTACCTACGGGGCCTTATTCTACTACGGGATTTCAAATTGGTACCATAGGCATAAATTTTGGTATTGTTTGTATCGGAAATAAGTATCCTATGCATTTAGTAGCATCAGGCCTCTGAAAATGAGAATTTAAAATATCAATTTTTTGTTAAAACTGCAAATATTTTTAAACCATAACGATCTACCACTCTATTAGGTAGTATTGAAACACCAACTATAATAATAAATAATATTTTTAAAATAATTATCAGATAATTATTTCTTATCTAAAATGGAGTAGATCCTTAAAGATTTTAATCTAGTCGCCATAGTGCTAGTTTATATAGCTAATGAATCAGCTATACCTAGACAAGAAGAGTTATGTCTGTTACATAATATCTATCTTGTCTTTGAACTCTTTATGGCAAAGAGAGCAAGAGTTGTGGGATAGTTGCACGTTGGTTTAATAGCACTCTCATAAAATAGTAATTAATCGACAGGTTCTATCGGATTTCGTTTTCATTCTATACGATCTGGTTTGACCGGCTCCGAGCTTGGCTGCCTGATATGTTGACTTGTAGAGGATACCAATAGTTGGATAGGTACTCATCTATATTCGAAGATGTTTTATTATTCATTTTATAAGTTAGTCATCGAGCAGTAAATTTAGTACTTTTCATATGAATAAAATATTAAATGTTTATTAACAATGGAACGATTTTCATTGATTTAAATACTTGCCACCATTTGCCATTGTTTTGTTAATTTAGCTTTTTGATTAGGGTCGACCTTGTTTAGGATAACTAATGTCAAATATTCAATGAATTTTTGTAGCCAAAGTTTTTGGTTTTTCTATTGTTTTGAAAAAATAATCGTACTTAGTTTTAATATAATTATTATAATGTAAAACATTTCGCTCGTATATGATAAAAACAATTAATTTGTTAAATTTTAAATATTTTGACGAATTGAACTTTAAATTTCCGGAAATAATCTTTTAATTTTCTAGTTATCGGGTTAAAATTCTCGATTTAAATGATTTTGTTACCTTTATTAAAAAAATACTTTAGAATTTACGAATTTTTACCATAATTAAAATAAAAAATACAAATCCCAACCCTATTCTATCATGTGTTTTTCTGCTTGGTATAAACAACCTTGGCACACATGCTTACCTCAGCTGAGTAAACAGGTGGCAGGATGGTGGGTACCGAAAGAACAAACGCCCAAAATGTGAAATCAAGCTTACGAGTACCTTATTATAATGATATACGCTACCTACTTCATTAAATAGTAGATAAGACAAGTGTATATTGCAATAACTGTCAATTAGATCATATCGATCGACGTGTTTCGCGTGCAGTGTAGGTATTATTTCTTTACACATGCATAACATTCATTAATTACAATAATTTGGGTGCAAAGTTTTTTTTTTTTAATTTGGACATTCGAAACAGTGTGCAGGAAAATAATATATTAATTTGTACGTTTTATTTCATAGTAGTATTGCACCTACCTCACTTATTAACTGCTCTGATTGTCCTAAAGGTTTGCCTGGTAGAGATTGCCTGGCGGCGTTAAATCCGCCTTTGAACGTCACGTCATTTACATACTACCTATGCCTACCTTACATTGTCTAATAATAATTATTGATAATTTTGATCAATGTAATATATACTGGATACCTGTGTCACACCAGCAAAGTCTTTACATTGTCTCTTGAAGTTTCTTGGCCTTCCAAGATCAGCCGTCGGAACGCGTTTCTAGACGGCGGATTGACAGCACCTTATAGTATTAGGTTGAGTAGAGTGGGTACAGAAGAATGCAGAGGATTGTTAATATCAAAAAGGCTAACTTAACTCTATTTAACATGTCAGAAAAAAATACAGCAGTTCAGTTCACTTACAAATACCAAATACACGACGGGCCCGGCACGTGGAGTTTCCATTGATAGTAAAGAACATCGTCTCTCTCTTTGCCGTCTTACGACACCAGAAAATACTTATGAATGCATTTGAAAAACAGTAAACCGTATTTCTATGCTTTGGACCTTTATGAATTTGCCAACGGTTTCATCAATAGACTCCGTAATATCTTCATTGGATAAAAAAAAATAATTAAACATTCCGAAAGACCACAATATGCAATTCCAATAAATATTATGACCTAACTACTTAAATAGTTCGAATTAAATGGATTGAATTAACTGACACTATTGACTTTATAGATGTCTACTTGCACTATATTTGGAATATCCATTCAACCCATGACTACCTACCTAACAACATGTTTCTTATTTTACATGAATTTGACTTTAACCGGAAAATTAACCAATATTATCCTTATTGTAGTAACTTTATGAAAAGGTTTTCAGTTTAGATGAGCTATACCTAGGTTTATTAAACTTAAATGGATTGACTTAGTATCAAGGGTATCTGTTGGTCACGGTGAAGGTTGAATTAATAGAGTACTAATTTATTGTTACCATTGTTGCACACATTAGGCCCTAAATTGTTATTTTACATTCGACATTTTAAAGAATTATAATCATCCTTTAATATCACAGGAAAAGAAATTTGTCTTCTTTTTACAAAAAGCAACTACATTATCTAAATTTATGACTATACTAATGTGCCTATAGAATGCAAGGCTCCTACCCCTCGTTAGAGTGAAATTGGTTTGGCAATTTTATACATTCCTAAAGCTTTTTTTGTTATACGTTTATTAATACTGTGTTGTATACAATCATTACTTTTAAATAACATGCATGAAGTAGTAAAGAATGTCCCCGATGTGGGATAGTGGTCATCGTCCTCTAGGTAAGTTTTGCAAGTCCAGTTAGCTGTATGCCAATCGGTATGAACGGTCACATTATTATTCTGCTGTTGATGTTATCGTATCTTATGTGGCACGGTTTCATCGGTTTCATGCTACTTTGTTTATGGCCATTGCATCGGTGTTCTAGCCGGATATGCTCCCTAATATATGAAAACTGTAAACATATGCGACTTTCAAAAAAAGCTCCCTCAGTTGACGTACAAAGACATTCCATCGCGGCTGGTCGGGACGCACGCGAGGGTATATCGTCGACAAGGGCGGCTCGCGGTCGCCTTTCGTCGGGTGTAAATGCATCTGTACAAAAAAATGGATAGATATAGCCAATAAAAACCTCGCGTGGGGAGGCAAACGAGGGGCGGCTCGCGGTGCAACGCGATGCACTCTGCCCCCGCAGTGAGTCCCCGCGGCGGGAGCGGCGCGCACGCAGCCTCCGACGAATACACGACGGGTGAACGACTCGCCCAAAACCTTTCGCAGACGATCGCTGCCGGAATATTGATTACTTTCATGCGCTCGCGTCGGTCGACCGATACGCTGTTTTGGATTCAATTTTCCGTTATTTTTTCATAAGGAATCGTTTAGTTGGACGATTTACCGTTTCGAGGAGGACTTTGATATAATTACGTGACCCAGTGCATGCGACACTAGGAATGACGATGTGAGTCAAGCGCCGAAGCAAATGTTGTTTTTTATATAAGTACCTAATGTCTCATTTATTGTTCCAGGGCTAAAGTAGAAGTCGCCAACGGCGGCGTTGTCACGCCGGCGGATAACCACACGGACGCCATGAAAGGCGTAGAGGCGACGGACGAGGAGCAGGAGCGTCTCGCTACCGGCAACAATAATGGATCCCTCGACTGTAAGATCCCGGCGACGGAAGCGCAGCAACAGAAAAAACCATCGCCTTTTTATTCCACTCGAGTGTTCATGCTTGTATTTCTGTCGGGATGGGTGCTGCAGGGAATGTTCCTGACTTACTTCGTCAGCGTCACTACAACGGTTGAAAAATTATTTCGAGTGGAATCTAGAACCACTGGGACATTGCTGGCGGCCACTGAGATCGGTCAGATATCCACGGCTCTGTTTTTGACGTACTTAGCAGGGAGAGGGCACCGGCCGCGCTGGATCGCCAGTATGATGTTGGTGCTAGCGGTCGGTGTCATCGGATGCATCATGCCTCACGTATTCTACGGAACTCAGCTCCTGGACGTTCACTTGGAGGTTCACGATGGAAACGCGGCGCCGACTTGCGACTCTCACTTCAACGCTACTTGTAATGACACCCAGATGATAAGCCGAAAAGCTCATTCTTCAATGACGGCCGTGGTCATCCCGTGGCTGTTTATTTGCCTACTCGTCGTGGGAGTGGGACAGACCGGAATAGCCACTCTTGGAATACCGTATGTCGATGACAACGTTGGAAGTAGACAATCCCCTCTTTACATGGGTAAGTTTCATTGTTTTGTTATGGGGGTGGATTTAGTTTATTAAGGGCCGGTTCGACCAAAATAAGACATAACTGATACTGAGGATAGTAATGTCAAATTTCATACAAATATTTACTCTTAGATTAAATTATTAATACTCAGTATAATTATTTGTATGTGATTTGACGTTACTAATCTTGGTATAAGTTATACCATATTTTGGCCAAACCGGCTCTATCACATCTCGCTTGGAATGTTTTCATCAAGTTTTTGTTATAATTAAAGTTACAATACAAGGTTAAAAATAAAATGTTTAACAATTGATAAAATCCTACAATTATTATCAGTTTGAAAGAGTTACAGAACAAAATATAACTTTTTTATTTATTATGTTTCATTGTATGGTAATGGACAAATAACCAGTGGCGAAGTATAAAATAATCCATTGTTTCTAAAGTCGGTCTAAAATTATTTGTTTAGGTTGGTCCGGCAGGTACCTGCACCCCACTGTCGAAACCGTTGACTATATGACGAAAATGTTGACTATATTTATCTGGTCACTACTATATGATACATAAATTGAATGATTCAGCCATTTGACACTACCAAATTATAGCTATAATACGCTAGTACTCCTAATTGGATGTATAATTGTGGTTTATCGATGGTAATTGACGACCTACTTTATCAATCGCCTGTATCTACTTGCTTCTACTACTATTATTGTAAGTAACTCTACTTACAATAGTAGTAGATGCCTACTTAGGCACATCTCTATTTTTTTTTCTTTCATATTTTATCATCATTATATAGTAATATATAGCTAATATAGTTTTAAACATTACACCTACGTTACAATTTGGAAACTTGGTTGAAACGCAATCACTTATTCGTCACGTAAACTTCTTTTTAGCTATATTAAAAGGTGTTATTTTTCCTTTTACTAACGTTAAAATAATATTGAATAGGTACTACTTTAAGCATTTTTGTTGTGGGCGTACCATTGCGCAGGGCGTAGGGAGCATCTATTTCGGCCGCGGTAGTCAATACTTATCCAGGTCACTGGGTCGCATTTCGTCAACGAATACTGTTTGGATGACTTTTTCTGCTTGTTAAGATAATTTATCGTTACATCATCCTATTCATTTATATCAATCAAGTTGTTCTCCTTTCAATATTTAGGTATTGTTGTTGGGCGTGAGTGAACTACGTTTCCTGTATGATATTGAGCCGCTTTTACTTAGGCTTTTATAATATAAAGGAGCATTTGTAAAATTTTAATAATTGAATACTCTTTATTTTAATTTATCCTAATATAATAAATTTTAATTATATATAATAGTCTGAAAGTTTATTATTTTTGAATGTTATTAAAATCACAAGTTTTAACTATTTTGTCATTTTGTGGTAGGTATAACTATAAATATTCATTCTGTTCATCAATGTCTGTAGAATTTGCACCTGCAAAATGTTTTCCTGTACTTAGTTTTCAGATAGCATTACTTACTACCTATCGGGTGTGCATAAATATATATACATATATATATATATATACTAGTCTTAGCTCTTTATTTATATCTATCTCTCATGCGATATTGAATCAAGTATCGTTTGTCTCTTTTAGTTCTTGATTTGACATTTGGGCAATAGAGTCAAAACTTACATATCTAATAAAATATTAACTTAGTGTTGCAGTTGTAAATACGGAATTATATAACTAGGTATATAACACTTTTTATTATAATCAGGTATTACTTTCTTTGTTACATTACTTTATTCATAAAGACCAATGTCTATTGGTACCAGGATGCTTTTTGAAATTCTAAAGGACAGTCTTATAAAAGTTGTATAAATAATAATTTAAGAATCAAAAGACATGATATCCGTTCTTATTATGTTTCAACGTGATCACAATTATTCTACAGTTTTAGTTATGAATTAAACATTGTGGCAGGTCAGTGTGTAATTTTTTGTGTATCACATATTGTATTATAGGCAGATTAGATTACGTCTACCGCTTACCCTTGACATTCAATTTTATTGCAATGTTAATGTACGCTTATCAATATGCGCATCTGCCAATAATTTTGGTTCTAAATAATTATCGTTTGTTTATTATATTTGATTAAAATTTATTGGTTGAATTGTTACCTATTATCGGTAATGCACAAAAGTGTTTTAAAGTGATTTCTTACTTTCTTATTTATTTAGATTTTTTTCATCATATTCATATTTTCTAAAAAAAAAAATTACTCAGGACATCAACCTTTACAACAACATTACAGCATATTGTAGGAGGTAAAATTATAGTTGTTATTTATTTATTCAAAAAGAAAACATACAGTTACAATTAGAAATTAAAATACAAAACAATCAATAAGACATTCCAGTTAGGTTTTCAATGTAAATAAAATATATAATATTTACATCTTAAACAATGTATAACATATATAAAACTATGATAACAATAATTTAGAAATATAATATAAGCTAACATTAAATTTTTATAATGTCATGAATGTCCTTAAATATATAAATCAAGTTATGTAAAAAAATCTTCTTTATGTTAGGATTCTTTACTCTAAGTTAACTGGAAATATTGAATGTTACCTGCATTATTTGAAGTAAATTTATAGTAGGTAATTGGTTTTATTTTGGTAAGTTCGATATAATCATATTGAGGCAAAAATATTTCAATACTCTTCTTTGTCCTTTTGATTACCGCGGGTGTTGCAAGGTTATCTTAGGCCATTACTTACTATATCTGTGTTTACATACTTTGATACAGCATTTAATTTCTTGGCAGATGGTTTTGCTTGTTTTCATTTATTTTTAATATAAATTCTTAGGTATACTAAATTAAAACAAAACATTGATTGAAAATTAATCTATACTAGAATCTACAAATTTTCTCAAAATTTTAAACCAAATATTTATGTAATAGATGTATTGCTACAAAAAAGCTCCACAAAATACATTAGTTCTATTTGGTTCTTATTCATTACGCAAAAAAATTACTAAATATAAATAGGTAAATATTGACGTTACTAGTTTCGGATAACTATTTATAATCATCTATACTTCACAAACTATCGGAGAACACAATGCGGCTATCAAGGTATTATGTATTGCAGACGATGCTTTCATAGGAACGTTTTATTTTTCCTTAGTGGAAGTTTCATCGGCTCGTTCGATGCACGCAGTCGTTTTTGGCAAACGATGCGGCTGATTTCTGAGAAAGATTACATTTGGGACCTAAGTACCTGATTGTTCTGCGGTCATCGACCTCCTCGAGGTCCTTTGAAAGATCCAATTTTAATTTTCGAATCTGTTATAATATCCCTGTTAAGCAATGTAGAAATTAATAAATAGCAGTTGATGTTTATAATAAATAAAATTGTGAAAGTAATTGATTTTATGAAAGTTTCACCAGAAATCGGGACTGGTTCACAAATTTCGACTCGTTCGCGTTGGGCGGCGACGTCCGGAGAGAGTTCGCTTATATTTTCTCTGAATTTCAAATGAGCTTGGTCACAGATGGGCTGATTTTGTATAGGCCAGAATTCATCGATAGAACAGCATTTGTTATTAAACATTATGTAAATTATTTAGGTGAAATTTGAATGTAATATATTAGATTTTAAAGTATTGCTTTTATCAATAAGTGTTTAAAATGCTATTAGTTCTAGCAGTGACTAGGTTGAACGAACTTCAATTACCTCTTCGGATGGGCCCTCGTCGTACTAAGTTAAATGATGCCTGCATCCAGTATTTGCATAATGCCATTGCCGCCGCTACTGCTGTGATTACGCCCATTATTATTTACTACATCATTATATTGGCGATTCTCAGAACATCTTCAACCTTTTATGTCACAACTGATTATGTATTGTTATAAACTTGTATTTTAAAAATTCTTATGTGCTAAATATATCATATAGGTTCAATTAAAAGATTTGCTAATATACTGTCGTTTAATTAAATTTTAATTTGAATCTTTTTTTCATAGCCATCACAATTGGGATCCGCGTAATTGGTCCAGCTCTTGGATTTCTGCTGGGCGCTTTATGTACTCAAGTCTACGTTGATCCTTTGTTGAATCCTGGATATAACTCTACTGATCCAAGATGGGTTGGCGCATGGTGGCTTGGTAAGTTGTTTACATATCATCATAATAGAATTTAATATGTACGTCAATTTATAATGCCATTGAGGGGCCTTATTCTACTAAATTAATTGTATACCAACGTCGTATGAAAGTTATTATTTGACACATTTTGTATGCGATTTATGTCAAATGTTAACTTTGATATGCTGTTGATATATAATTAATTTAGTTGTCAACGTCATATGAAAGTTATTATTTGACACATTTTGTATGGGATTTATGTCAAATTTTAACTTTGACATGCTGTTGATAACCAATTCATTTAGTAGAATAGGCCCCCAGGCTTAATGTTTAATACATTTTAAACTAGGTATGGTTCTGTTTTCTCGCTGGTACCCGTAATACGCGCACAATCTAATGTAAATCTCTGGTAATAAATTCTCTGTAGTCAGTTTATTCCGTGGCTATTCTAATTAAGACTTTATCTTGAGTTATGCGTTTGATACTTAATTTCAATTTCTAATGACAATATCAACAAGTAACACGATTTAGAAGCATTGCGTTTATTATATCACAGCTGTTTTCATTTATTGAGTTGCTGTGATTTACTTTTAGTTTTAATTTATTTAAAGACTTATTATCGTGTATATTATTGTCAGCCGGAGTCGCGTCATATGTTTTGCTTCTTTGTTTTAATTTTTATTTGATTGTAACGAAAGCTTAAATTTATATAAAGTGTTGTTACTTACGGTGAACAACTTGGCGTTAATTAATTAATTTCTACTTTACTGTTCTGCTACCTTTGTTGGTGGTGGTATGTATAATACCATTACCGCCGCACTGTACTGTACTGCCTTACCCTTATCTTTTTAATATGATTTATTTATTATTTAAATTCATTTTTGCACTAAAAGCTTTGACAAAGGCGAGCAAATTCCTTAGAAATTATCTAACAGCTATAATATTTACCGAATTTGTTTGTTTTTTCCTGTATAATTCTGTAGACACATTTTATACTCGTATGTACTATCTTGTAAACTCGGAATGACTGCGAATAAACATTTAATTTCATAATGGCGAACTTTACTATTGGACTAACATTGTCTATCTGTCTTACAAAGGTGTAACGTTTTAATGATGACAAATTGTTGAATATTATTAGTTATTCTTCATATCCGCTACAAACGTCTGCACTTCATCAAGTTGAATAGCAATATTTATTGTTACATTCATTTTATTAAAAAAAAAGTATTATTTGGGGATCCGATCAGTTCATGCACACCGTGACTCCCCTGCCAATTGTCCCTTATTGATTTATGGTTTCTCACTTAAATGCAACAATATATTGAAAACACAATGTTATAAGTGTTGCAAAACTGAACGTGATTCGAGAAAACCGTTACGCGTATGGGTTGATATGTAGTTGATGTATTCGCACGCAAAATTGTGAAGAAAGCACGCGCGCACGTGACTAGACTGCGGCTGCTAGGTTACCTGCGCTGTATATCGCCTGATAGAATTTAAAATTTGCCAACTGATACCGTAATCGAAGCAAACTCTTCCTTATTGTTGTATGATGATGAGGTACTGATGGTTAAATATTTATTTATATAGCTCTGGTTGGTAACTGTATAGCTAATAAGTTGCTAGCAGCTCTAACTTAGCTTTTTATTAATAAACAACCGAAGACATTCCTAAAAAAATATAAAGTAAGGTAAATTAGAAAAAATCTTCAAACTTTTTTAGACCCTGCAGTTGCTCTGTTGTAAGTGCAGCAGATGAAAATGTACGAACCGGTTTCCGAAACCTTCTTTTTTCTTATCGCTTTTTTTTTGTTTCGTAGAAGTTCTAACCCTCTGCATGTGTTTTTTTCTTCCCTCAAGTTAAATTTACTAATGTCCCACTGGTGGCGTGTTCAAGGCTGAATTTGTTGTCCTTATCAGGGTCTCGTAGTTTGTAATGAAATTTTTCTATATTGTATATTTGATATGGGAATGACAATAATTTTATCGTTATCGCTAATGCAGCAGGATGTATTTTTAACTAAGGAATCATTTTATGTTATGCAATAAATATTTAAAATATATACCTATTCTTAATTAAATTTGGGGAGGCCGAACGTTTCGCTATCTGGTAAAATTGCAAGAGCTTCGGAGTTGGGGGATCAGCGCAGCTTCCTTTATGGCGTAATGAGTTCTGGTTCTGGTTCAGGGTGTAGCGGGACAGTCTGCGGTTGCGTCAGTAGCACGCGCTGCTTTCGCTTTTTTCTCCTCGCCTCGATGGCTGCACGAAGCTTACATAACGCTCGTTACATCACGCCGCATCACGACAACTAAAATATCGCAGTTCGAAGGCGCTCGGTCACGGCCAAGGCTGCCGATGGCCGCTCCAATTGTCCTATGTAATGAGGATTTAGTGGGTGGACACGCGAGTCCGTCACCGACCAGGCACACTTTTACTTTTAAACCGGTTCTCCTTTAACCTTCATCTTCACGTCTACTATATCCCAAATGTCAAGATGTGATGAGTTATCTTTAGCACACTTATTTACGGAACGACAACTTTCGTTGATTTCTTGTAGGAGTTTCATGCAGCCAATAACATTATGATTGCAGCCGTTAAATGCAGCTACATTGTTAATTGAAATTAAGTTATTATTATTACGTTTAAATAGATGAACTATTTATACAGTATTTAGCCGGAAACGATAAAAGTATCAAAGTTTTGGGTTTCAGTGGTTTGCGTCAACTATTATTTATTATATAGCAGACTTAACAATAATATTATATATTTCTTTGTACAAATTACAATCTAGTCTATTTCTATTGCTTATAGGTAGGTATTATTGGATCTGAACATAATACCTACTTGCCCAATCATGGTGACGAGCTTTTCGTTGTTTCATTTTTTTTAAATTCTACTATAGTTACTACTCGTAGTTTTATTTAATGTACACATCTGGGTCTGCGTCGCGTTAACAATTTCAAAAAAGTACGTACCTACTGTGTCTAGCGGATGCCCTTGACTTCGTACGACCGGCCGACCTTGGCGGGCCACACTTGTATTTAGATCCAATATGTATTGTTTATCTATAGTGCCAATGCTTTATGCAATTGGATAAAATATTACCCTTTTAAATTGTATAATAATCAAAATGGTAAAGATATGCATAGGTACCATAAAAGTAAAGAAGAAGGGTTATGAACCATGTTCCTCATGAGTAAAGCTTTTTATTTAAAAAAAAAATATTGCCGTCAAGATTCGGATTAAGTGTTATGGTGTAATTATGCACTGGTTTGCTGGTGCTATATAGGTATAAACGAATAAGAAAATAAAGTCAATTCTATTAAACTGTACAAGGATTTATTTATTTATAGCAATCTACTTTTGTGAAGAGTCGTTCTTTCATTTTGATCGTTCGACCAAAAGACGGTATCGCTTATACTGGGGATAGTAATGACAAATTTCATACAAATATTTATTAATAGATTAAATTATTAATGATCAGTATAATTATTTGTATGTAATTTGACGTTACTAATCTAGGTATAAGTTATGCCTTCTTTTGGTCGAATCGGCCTTAAGAAGCTTTTGTTACTTCGGTAACCTATCATCAGATATTGTTAATATTGTTATTGTTTTTTTTGATACGGTTAACCTTATTGTTTTTTTTCTGAAATATTAAAATCTGGTAAATTTTAAGAAATTGTCTCAAATTCTAGTGGATATTCAAATATATCTTGGCTTTGTTATTTTCATAGCAAGTATCTGGCGTTACGGGCAACCGACGACGACGCTTCTTTATTGTTTGCTTATTGACAATTCCCGATCCAGTTTTCCGAAATTGCTTAGTCCACCCTCGAAACGGTTGAGGACTCGGGAGCTTCATTATGAGGGTTAATATAAAAGGCTGGAAACCTCTTTTTTCCAAACTAGATGCGATTTATTCTTTTAATATACGAATCGATTACGATCGCGCGTTTCATCCCCAACCAGCCTACTGACTTTTATTGATTGCCAACTGCCGGAGTGGGGGCCGGGGGTAAGTGGCTTGTTTATCACATCGGCGTGCATCGGCGGGTAAGCTCCCACAACTGCTTTCAAGCCCCTACTTTCAGGCATTTCTCTACCTGTAATCGCCTTGTTGTAATCAAGATGTTAACCACAAACTATTTTTTATTACTGACAGAAGATTACTAAGAATTGCGCGGCGTATTGGGGGTAGGGGTTTTTGCTTTCTTTAAAGTTGATCTTACTACTTATAAGAATATCACACACACAAAGGTGCGGGAAACAGCTACCTACTTAGATTCCAATAAAGTTCGATTTGATTTCATTATGTCTATTTTTATTGATTATCTTGCCATTAAATTGTGTAAGTGTCATATAGTTTTTATCACCGGAAGGGGTACGTTATTTGTGCTTTTGGACAATTGTTTATTTTAAATGAACTTTACGAAGTTTAACATCCCTTTTATGAACATGTGCCATGAGGCTTTTGGTGGTACTTAGTGGATTTGTGTGGATTTTTTTTAACTGGAATAGGTACTTTGTACAATTTAGAATTTGAAAAATACTGTACGAAATATTATAATAAAAAAACTATATCGGACTGTTTTTGAATTATTATATTACCAAAATATATTTGAAACATAGTTTTTATCACCGGTTATTTGTGCTTTTGGATATTTAAAAAATATATATATTTACGAAGTTTAGTACCCTTTTTTATATGTCATGGGACTTATCGTGGTACTTCGCTGCACGTACCATACATATTGATTTTTATAATTTATAAGTCCTTATTAAATACCTGTTAGCTGTTGGGTAGGTATACGTAGGTTCCACAAAAAAATATTAGATAGAAACTACACTGGTAATTAATGACATAGTCAAAAAAATATACCACATTTAAGCCGAGTCTTAGCTGGGGCCTTAGAGAAAAATCAGGCGAGGCGACGTGTCGTGTCGCCTTCAGTCAAAACTGTATAGTTTTTGGCAGGTGACAGCGTACCTCACGCCTGCTGTCACTGTCAAAATACATACGTTTTTGACTGAGGCGACGCGACATGTCGCCTCGCCTGATTTTTCTCTAGAGCCCCTGGAACGCACTTGTTGTATGTGATGAAGCGTGTAATAAATGTACAGTCAACGGCAAGGTAATGGCATACTCCTATGCACTCTATGCCCTTTGCATTAAGGGTTAATTTACTTGAAAAATATATACTTTACCTTGCCGTCGACTGTACTTAGCTATAAATAATATTGTCTAGGTATTTCTTTTGTGTGATAAAACATTAATTTTATATTCCATACCTACACGAATGTGTTTATTGGTCGTGTAAATAGCGCGTAGGATGTAGATAGGTATACTGGATTGAACTTTACACTACTCATTATTTTTGGCTGTTTATCACTTTTTAGTGTTGCCAATTTCTTCTCCTTTCTGTATTTTATAGACTTAATTTGGCTATAGGTATGTATAAGTTATGATAAAATAAAAATATGGAAGCTTTTTAATTCTATGTATGTGATATTATCGTATATATTTATCTATTTACTTGCCTATAAATATTACAATTAACATTGGTTTTTCCTCTTATGAATAAAATATTTTGTAATTTTGACTTATCCCTGTTTTTCTATAAATAAACAGCGGTATTCATAAAACTTATTAAGTCAACAATAAGTTATTATTAATACTTTAGTTATAGAAGGTTTTGTCTCTTTTACGCATATTCATTTTTGTTGATAATAAAAAGAGACAAAACCTTCTATAACTATAGTGTACGCACTTGTCGGGATATTTTTTTCAATGGACGACGCATCGGACAGATGTGTCGATGTTATATTTCCCTAGTGATCGCTCGTAAATTGTGACATTAATGAAAGATCCAATAATCAATAGAGAAGGGGATGTCTCAAAGCGCCTTCCGCTAAAAGTTTTTGTAAGTGTTATTTAATATAATAGTGGCGTGTTTGCATTATTGCAATATTTAATATATTTTATTTTATATATATATCATCACGGGTGCCTTACGGCGCCCGAGACCGCCTAGACGGCCCCAGGGTACCCAGCGGAGGGGTTTTAATCCCACCTCGTTGTAGCCGATGGTATGAGTCTACACCGAACAAGTGGCTAGCTCGTCGCGATGTTTTGGATAGACTCAATAACCCATCTATAAACAGTTTCACAAGTTGGTATAGTGAAACCGGGACCGACAGCTTAACGTGCTCTCCGAGGCACTATAGTGGTGTTGTCAAACAAATGTACATAAATTTTTAAATTAAAAACTCATTGGTACACACCGGGATTAGCGTTTTTAAGTCCAAGGTCTAACCATCTAGGCCACCACGTACATAGTAATTTTATTTTAATAACCATTTAATAATCATATATATAAATTTCTTTATATCACTATTTTCCTATGATAATTTAATACTCAATTATAACTTGGTAGTGAGCCTGATATTTAAAATATAGCATTATCTGAAGTAGAGGTGGATTGTGAAATAACATTATTTTATTTATTTATTATTTCTGCCCATTTTTTTACACCCTATAATGTAATGTTTTTTGAATTCGTGTCTTACAGACAGAATAGTACCCACGGGTCTGATTTTACTAATGAATTGGTCATTTAAAATTATCATAGGCAAAATTTGACATATTTTGTATGGGAAAAATGCCCAATTTTAACTTTGATTTCTAAGTATATATTTACCTTTGAACCGATGTATAACCGGATTTTATTTGTTGATTGTATTAGGGGTAAATTAGGGTAGGTATATATATATTTTCAAATACATCGAAGTCTCAGACATACAGGTTGTTTGTTTTAAAATCTTTAAAATTATACACCATATCTAATAAAATGACATAAAACTATACGTTTAGGCGATGATCTACATTGGTAGGTTTGTAAACTCACCAAAACAAAATTATAATATTTTTTTCATAATAAAATATCAAGCACACAAAGTTACAGGCTACAACTAGTTATTAATAACTAAAAAAAAAAGGAATTGCTGATATTTGCAAAGAATTATAAATATAGATCAAGCGTTTAACTAGTTTTGGCGGTAGTCTCACAATAGTGCGATTTGCGTGCGTTTTTCTCCGCGTTTTCTCCCCATGCCCCATATTTATGTAGGTATACCTTGTTGATAATGAAGTGTGATGATTGTTTTCAGGGATGGTGTTCATTGCCGCCTTCATCGTGTTGCTGTCTGTTCTCATGTTCTTCTTTCCGCGGCAGATCAAACTAGATAAGTCTCTTCCCCCACCGGTAGTTAAGCCAAATAAAAAGGAACCGGTATTCCATGGTAAGTCAATGCACATATTTTTTTTATCTATTGTGTATTCTACTAAATTATTCTCTGTTTTTAATCTGTGCCAATGATAATAAAATAAAATAGTGTAATAGCTGCCACGACAAGGCAAATACTTATAATGCACTGATATGCACCTATAATCCAGTTAGGTTAGCAATAAATTATTTGTAACATAGATGGTCAAATGTACTATACGTTTACAGATTTCATCGCAACGATCAAGCGTCAGTTGACCAACGATATCTTGATGTGGCGCACGGCAAGCTCCGTGCTGCACTTGATGCCTATCAGCGGGGTGTACAGCTTCCTGCCCAAGTACCTGGAGAAACAGTTCCGGATACCCACACACGACGCCAACCTTATTTCCGGTGAGGTACTATTACCACACATAGCCTTAAAGCTCTGTGCATTAGTCCATGTATCCAGAGAAACAGTCCCTAATACCCACACACGACACCAATCATATTTCCGATGAGGTACTATTACCACACATAGCCTTAAAGCTCTGTGCATCAGTCCACGTATCCAGATAAACATGCCCTAATAACCACACATGACGACAACTTTATTTCCGGTGAGGTATTATTACCACACATAGCCTTAAAGCTCTGTGCATCAGTCCATCTGTCTAGAGAAACAGTCCCTAATACTCACACAGGACGCCAACCTTATTTCCGGTGAGGTACTATTCCTAACCATAACTCTAACCTTAACTCCGATGATGTAGGTACTATTCCTAACCATAACTCTGACCTTAATTCCGATGATGTAGGTACTATTCCCACTTTTTCCGATACATTACACTATTTGGTGAAATAGTAATCCTACACACGACGCCCACCTTATTTCCGGTCAAGTACTATTTCCACACACCACGCTAATCTTCTTTCCGGTGAAGTACTATTCCCACACAAAGCAATAAATAGTTGTTCATAGTGCGTGCTTTTGCAATCGATTAAAAAGCCAAATAGCAGTTGCGTGAGAGTTGCGCCCAAGTGCGTAAGATAATGTTCACAGTTTTGCTATATCATTGGTACCAAAATTAATATAATATATATATATATATATATATATATATCCCATTTTTTTTAAATATACGTGGTGGCCGTGTTAGTTAGACCTTGAACTTAAAACACTTCACACAGGTCCCTGGTTCGAATCCCGGTCTGTACCAATGGGTTTTTAATTAAAAAAAAATGTACAATTGTACTCCGAGGCACTAAAAATATGCACAATTGTTTGACAACACCACTAGTATTGTCAAACAATTGTACATATTTTTAGCGCCTCGGAGAGCACGTTAACCTGTTATTCCCGGTTTCACTATACCAACTTGTGAAACTGTTTATAGATGGGTTATTGAGTCTATTCAAAACATCGCGACGAGCTAGCCACTTGTACGGTGTAAACTCATACCATCGGCTACGACGAGGTGGGATTAAAAACCCCTCTGGGTACCCTGGGCCCGTCTAGGCGTGCTCGGGCGCCGTAATTTAGTAACTAAGCTACAGCTTGTTTATACTTTTCTATCTGATCCCTTTAATTTAAAATTGTTTAGAGCAAAATATTTATTAAGTTTGATATGAGCAAAATACTTATGATAATTTTAAACCTTAAAAGGATAAATTACACAAGTTTATAATCTTTTGATATTTTCAGGCCTTGGTGGTATTTTGGTGATGGGTGTCGGTATAATATCTGCGGGAGTGGTGATCCTGAAATTGGTGCCGACCGCCAGACAAGTGGCTGCATGGACTGCCTTCACCGCCGCCGTCTACAGTGTTGGTAAGTTGGGAAACGAGCTATTAGAATACAGTAAAATCGAAGAAAATATAAAAAAATATAAATTAAACGCGAACACGACATGAAGAAGTTTGGTCGCCATCTTTAGTTAGAATAGAAGTAGTTATCCTAAAGCAGACCATAAGTCTGCGCGTAGATATGTACAGGGATAAAATCACGTACGAAATAATAAACAAGATTGAATGGCCATCTTGTATTTTCATAGAAGTTGTTATATAAAGCACGAAAAATATGAGATATAATTTTTTGGAAAAGTATAAAAAAATGGGAAAAAATAATAGAATTGCATTAAAATAAGCTATATGAGAACGAAATAGCGTAGATTTTTACCATCTTGTATTTTAGTATTTTAAGTATCGGCATTAGAAAAATATTCTGTTAAAGTACGGGCCGTAGTATGGCGTAGAAATAAATAAGTATTTTTTTATAAGAAATATATGTAACGATTTTTTTATGTAGCTCTTCAATATTCAAAACCTAAGCTCCAAATTTTATATTTTATAGAGTGTTAGCCAGTCAGGGCATCTTGCTTTATACTAACGTTTGCTTGCAGGCATGATATTGCTGATGTTCATTAAGTGCCCCGAGGAGTCATTCCGACTGTTGCCCACCATACAGCAAAACACCTCTTTATCCTGCAGCGACTCCTGTTATTGTGACAATGCACCGTTTAGCCCAGTTTGTGGACAGGTCAGTTTAATCTCTAATACATATAAAATGTCTCTACAACCTCTCACTTTCTGTTAGTTTGTGTTTATAATTTTAAAACCCCTCTTCCTATTTTCGTTATTGTTATAGATTCTGGTCAGGTTATCCTAGGGTAGTAACCTGTGAGCCAGGGTTAATTAATAAAAGTTAAGCTTGAAAAAAACTTATAGAAAGAAAGGAACTTCTGTAAAGCAGATATCACAAATATATGCGTTCACTCTTATTCTATGAGAAATGTTTTATTTAAATATTTTAAGTAAAAGGAAATAAATCATTTTTATTTTTTTATTTATTTATTCAAACCTCAATAAAAAAGAGAAACAGCTACTTTAATAATAATAATAATAATAATAATAATAATAATAATAATAATAATAATATGTAGGACAATTTACACATATTGCTCTGGTCACAAACTAAGCTCTAGGCTTGTACTATGTGCACCAGAAGCAACGATATAATACATATTATATTTTATAAACACCCAGACCATTGCAAACTGTACAGAAAAATCGTACTAATATGTTTGTTGCCATGGGTGGGAATCGAACCCACGACCTCCGGATACAACGCCAAAGACGCAACCACTAGTCTACGGAGGCTGTGACTTTTTATTCACCATTTTATGTTTTGACTTGGGCATTAATTGTTTTTTTTCTCACTTATTGTTTTGGGTTTGTGTGGCGGCCATTGTTTTCATTTGATTTCATTGGGATCTTCTGTGTGATTTATACTTCCGTGTTTAGGACACGTACACATACCTGACTCCGTGCCAAGCAGGCTGCATGAACAGTCGCAAGCTCAACAACAGTACGTGGCTGTACTACAACTGCTCCTGTATCGACACCCAGACCACTGGCGAGAAGGTCTTGGATGCGTGAGTATATATTTATTCTGGAAATCCAAAAACGAGAATCTTAAAAAGAGTTTTTCTAAGTAACATCAAATCAACCCCGTTTCTGTTACTAGTACTTAACAGAAACGGGCAATAAGTCCGCATTGCTAAGCGACTTGAACTTAGCTAACCTTAATTATTACCATTATTTTACTCATTACCCATGGCAAAAAATATTAGTACGTATTTCTGTACAATTTGTCTTGGGTCTGGGTGTTTATAAAATATAATATGTATTATATCGTTGTTTCTGTTACACAGTAGGTACAAGTGAGCTTAGTTTGTGACTAGAGCAATATGTGTAAATTGTCCTACATATTATTATATTCCAACCTTAATGATGTCTATTACGGGTGCCTTACGGCGCCTAAGATTGCCTGGATGGCCTCAGGGTACCCAGGGGTGGGGTTTTATTACCACCTCGTTGTAGCCGACGGTATTCTGAGGCTTCATTGAACACGTGCCAAGTTACGAGGTCGGGACGCGACGTGTAGATAGACTCAATACCTTATCTACACGTATAAATCCCATCCCATCTATAAAAAGTTTCATAAGTTATTATAGAGAGACAATGTTCGTAGCTATTCTCGCGTTGTTGGAAGGCAGGGGAATGAACTGCAGCATTCCCGCACTTGAGACCGCGAAGTAGGTTTAGAGGCCTTTTAACTCTCACCTGCACTGTGTTCACTACCCTCTCTACTCAACCAAATACTATATGATCCTGTTAGCGCCATCTTGGAAACAAGTTCCAAGATGGCCGATCGACGACCGATCTAGCTTAACGTGCTCTCCGAAGCACTAGTGGTGTTAACAAAGAAATGTACATTATTATTTTTAAATTAAAAACTCATTGGTACACACCGGGGTTTGACTGTGTGTATTATGTCCAAGGTCTAACCAATCTCGGCCACCATTACTTTGTATTTTTTTTATATATCATTATCCGGTGGTTTTTTTTTCCAGCATGTCCTACTACGATATAAAGCCTCAGAACTCATCGGCTTGGCCCGGCGGCTACGCTATCACGGGCGAGTGCGGCGTTAAGTGCGGTCGCCTGTACTTGTTCGTGGCGCTGTTCGCGGCGCTCATGTTTGTACACGCCAGCGGGGAGGTTGGCAGCGTGTTACTTATAATACGCTGCACACACCGACATGGTAAGTCCTTAGGGCGTTATACGGAAAATATACGTTGGTATCATACAATGGAGAGACTTAGCTTAAGGCGAGGTATTGAAATTATATATTTGTATCTACTTCCCTATGTTTTATCTCAGCGTTATAAGTACGGTTTCTTATGAGAGTAAACAGCGTGGACTACCAAAAGTCGCACGGAAACAAATGGCGTAAGTCACAATACGTTTAAATATTAATTTAAGAAAATCTACATAAAAAATGTAAAATATGAATTAACAGTCTTCTTTTTATTTATCATATACACTTTTATAAATAAAAAAATCATGTTAAAAATAAAAATAAAATTTCAGAGTTATTTTCACGATTTATTTCTATCGAACAAACTATTTTATTTTACGTTTCTGACTTAAAAGTTATATCACTAATATCCTCCAGATATTATTTTTTTCTGATCGTCTAAAAACAGCCACTTTAAAAAAAAAGCTATAGATGCATTCTCTGAACTCACCTCACCTTAGACGTAGACATGACGCAAGCGCAATAAATAAAAACAATAAATTAATATTGTCTTTAAATACCATAGAATTTTAATTTATTACTTTATTATAAAAAAACCGTTTTTATAAAGTAATTTACACCACAGACATAAATACTTTTAACTCTGCACAAATCAGTACCTGTAAAGATAAAAGAAATCCTAAACGGGCCATAATTTTGTTTTGCTTTCATTTTAGTTTTATATAATTTTTTATTTAATAATATTTATCTTGTAAAATGAAGACTGTTTTTGTTGTTGTTATTTTGTAATGTTCTGTGGATTTTTGTTTGATTAAATAAATAAATAATTTAGATAAAAGAAATTCGGATCCGAAATTCTTCAAAAAGGAAGGTTTCGTTTTTTTCTGATAAATTATGCTACAATTACGTTTTTCTATTTAAAAATATACTAATATCAAACATGTAGCAGTTGTAGTTATCGAGATATGTCAATTTATTTAACACCGTTTGTTTTTCGGTAACCGTCTTGACGAAGCCCTCTCCCAAGGCGTGATAAATAGAGGGCGTACGTCACAACGTAAGAGCGTTTCCATATTATCCGATACGATATCGGTGTCGGACACCGGTGCCGTTATCCGATACCATCTGCTATTTTCGCATATTACGATAGAAATCTTTCCGATTTTGCCATTTTCTCGATAGATTTGTGCGGGCAGATCGTTATGGCAGATTATAATATAAATCTTTATTTGCTGTAACTATTATATTTGGGACACAAAAAGGGTCTGTCCACAGACAATATTGGATACATATCATTGTGGAAGCTAGATTTACAGAGGGAGCCAATTAGTATCTTTGAGTATCCTATTTTTATTTGCGGGTTTTATCCCACAAGCATGGTCTAGATTCCAACAGTTCAAAGAATAATAAGTATGCGGATAATGTGATTGACAGGCCATATATTTCATACATTTTACTTGCCCCGATATAGTATCGGCGTCCGATACCGTAGCTATACCACAAGTTTTTCAAAAAGTTTCTACTATAGTCGCTAGTAACTATAGATAGGGATCAACCAATGGGATCGTTTTATTTTTCAAATAAACCTCTCTTATTTGTTCTATAGTTACTAGCGACTATAGTAAAAATTGTTTGCAAAAACTGGTGATAGAGCTACCGATATGGTATCGGAAAATGATGATGAAGGAAACGCTCTTAAGTGGCGCCTGTATCCATGCAGTACGAATGATTAAAAAATGGGTTAAGAACATGCTATCTGTCAAATTAAATCCCATTCCATTCCCATTAAATTTGGCGACGACGCCGTTGAATTAATTTATGTAATACTTACTTGCCCGAGTTGTATTTCTGGTACATTTCTTATTTATTTATTATCATATTTGTTAGCAATATTTCTTTATTAATTACCTAATTATTTCCAGACAAAGCAATGGCGATGGGTGTGATCCAGTTCGCCATCGGTGTGTTCGGTAACGTGCCGTGTCCGATAATATTCGGGTCAGCCGTGGACGCGGCCTGCAGACTGCGGGACACCGTGTGCGGGGCCATAGGGGCTTGTGCTTCCTACGACAACGATAAGCTTAGACATTTCTATTTGGGTGAGTTACAACACTATACAAATCGCGAAATCCTGTTGCACATGCGGTCATTTTGTAAACATTTACCGATAACATATCGTACGCGTTGCCATAACACCCAAAAGTGAGAGTGAGCGCGCAAATATGCTCGCATTATTTATTGCTTCGCGTGCAGCGAAATATTGAGACCTAGCGATTAGTATAATACTAGTTTTATAGGCTATTTTCAAAGATACTTTTTACCTAAGGTCCCAGCCGCCGTAATTTGGATTGTAACCTTCCCTTCACAGAATATCATATGCTTCTTACCTTAATTATCCATTTCTTACTTTAACTGAATTACGTGAACCGACTGCTTCAGACTGTTTTCTATAACAAGGAGCCCGGTAATATACCTAAATCAATTCTTACTATTGCTGGAATTTCGTTGGATTTACTGGTTTTAATTCGGACCGGATTGGGTAGTTGCACCATAATATAAACATGCTCCCATGACACCTAGATGTTTTATGCATATAATAAGAATACCGTAAAAAAAACTACCATGTTGGTATCTTAATTTTATATTAGCCACTTTAAGCCAATATAAAATTAAGATTCCAAGATGGTAGTTTTTACGTTATTCTTAAACTAAAAACTTTATAGAAGATCTACAGAATATAATTAACTTTAGTCAGGAGTTCAGTCATCAGTCAATAGGGTATTTTTATACTGTTATAAATATGTATTAATTTAATGCATTATATACTATATAAGATCCTTCTTGATCTAGTGGTTATGTCACTAACACTGTATACCACGCCTGGTATTTATTTACCAGACGTCGAAGATTTGATCCCCTCATTTGGGATTGACAGTAATTAAAGGTATATTTGATTGTTGGCAGGTCTCTCGTCCGGCCTGATGTTCTTGGCGTTCATAATGGACGTGTTGGTGTGGAGTAAGGCGGGGCGCATCGACATGAACCCCGGGGACGAACCGGAGCTACCCCCGGCAGAGCCCACCCCGGCGTTGCCCGCGCCTGCCGACGTCGCCCCGACCTCCGACGTCACCCCGCTAAGAGCAGACACACAACTCTGACATATGACCTACGAGTCACATATATAAATGGGGCTATACTATAAAATTAAATTCTAGATCAAAATGGTGAACAAAAGGGTTCCCACTTAAAAAATATACTACTGAAATATCGTGTTAGAATTACACGCACTTAGTTAACACGTAAAATATATTACACCACCTATTTTTCAGCATATTATGTAAAATAACCAAAAATATTATTTCTTTTAAAATAAAAAATTGTACGTGAACTGTAAACTTTTTGCAAACATTTGATATTTCTTTGTTTACATTTTTGATCTCGAATTTCATTTCAGAGTTTATTGTGGAGCAAGGCTGTCTTTTACTCCCGAGCCCCGCACTTCTACTTATAAAACATTGATTACTGACATACATATATTGGACTAGTGTAAAATAGTCTTCACGTTAATGGAGTTGACGCCCCCGCTAAACTATGAACCATTATTATAAAAAAAAACTATATTTAGCGTATTCGTTATAACGATAACGAAAGATGTTTATACGTAGATATACGTAAATCGTTTACTTTAAAATAAAACTCATTAAAATACCACTTAATACTTTGCAAACGATATAGCAATTAATTTTCACTATTTCAATTTGAGGTTCATTACTGCTAGCTGATGTTTTATACCTTTACCATAATGAAATACCTACAGATGAAATATTTATAATGAATATTAATAATATTTCATAAATTTGGATTTTTATATAAAATAAATATTGGGAAAAATATTTTTTGCACTGACTGAATATTGACAAAAAATGTGACAAGTGTAAATTATTAATAATAATAAAAACCTATTATTAAATGACATTTATAAATATTTTTACACTTTGTTGAATTTCCATTGACAACAATACAAGCAATCCAACATTTGCTCAAAATATACATAATAATGCCTTATTTTTAGCACCTTTTCTATACTATTTACTTTTTTTCTAATTAAATTTTTAATCTTATAATAAAATAAATATACATAATTAAATTTCGTACATATATAATGCATAATGATGTTATAGATGGAAAATGCATATTTATTGCAATCCTTAATTTTAAGTATAAGTAACTTTAAGATCACAAACAAAGATAACTTAGAATAAGTATTAAATTTACTAATTTGGCTAATAAGTAATTTTAAATATAGATTGAAATGCCTAAAAAATAATTTTAAGTTGCCATCACATTGAGTTTGGGAGTATCAAAATTACATTAATGGCAAAACCATTACAGAATCTATGCCATAGGAAAATATAACCAATTTCGAATAATTAATTAATTTTATCTTATAAGAATCAAAGTAGAAGATTGGGTAATATATTATGCATTTATGGCTATACAGGGTGACTTTGAAAGGTTGTGCTTTGGGCTAATATGAGGTTCTACTGATCAAATCGAACAACTTTTCCCATGGAACCATGTGTTACTAATTAAAAAAAATGGATTCCCCATACAAATTGGTAATTTTAACATTACTAGTTTGTATGGAGAAGGTATTTTTTTATTATTTTTGACATATGGTTAAATGGGAAAAGTTATTGGATTTAATCAGCAGAACTTTATATTAGACGAAAGTACCTTTCAAAGTCACCCTGTATATTATTTTTGGGTCATTAGGTATTTGTTGGTCGGAATGATTGAGTTTTTTAATGGCTAGTGATTAGACAATTAGTTAGTTTAGTTCAAATCGTACGAGTTTTTTTAAATGAAATACATTAATAATATAATATCAATTTTACATAATATTTACAAATAACAAAACTGTTACATTGATTTTTATTAATTAATCTAGTATTCAGAAAATATAACATTTTTTTTCTGTAACAATGATTTTTTTTTTTATTATTGGTTATATTAAACTTTATACTCTATGTATCGCTATCTTGCATTCTTTAAACTAATAATTTCTTCTCTATATTTTGTTTTGCTTAAATTTTAAGACTAAATAATACTTAGTGATTTAAACAAATTTTTAAGTCATTTCTCGCGAAGCTATATGCATTATTATATACAAGCTTCTGTAGTCTTATATAACATTTTATTGACTTCATTTACATATTATATACAATTGTTAGCATTTTATTATTATACCTAGTTGTTATTAAAGGCTGGGTCACGTGTAACATTATTTATAATGATTAATGACGTAATGGGACTTTTACTATACAATTTTTTATACCTAATAATAATTATACATTATATATTGGTATTTGTAGGCAAATTTATATTAAAATTAGTATATTTATGTAGTTTTTTAATAGTTTCATTCTTTAAGGTATTTTATAGTGATATAAGGGGTTTAGTATTTTTTTGATAAAGTTATCAAATTATTTTAATAATATTATCTTTCTCTTGGAAGTTTTGATAGTATACTAGAGCCCTTATACATGAATTCGTATGATTAGAATCAATTGTTAGGTTTATTTATATGTATCTTTACATATATTAATTGATATATCTTATACGGGTGTTGTACGATGTTTGTAGCTTATTGTAGGCAATGCGAGAGTTAGCTTAGATTAGCTTTTATAGAAATAAAGTAATATGTAACTTAGTCAATATTCTAAAGCGGTGTTTAGACATAATATTTATTAAATGAACAATAAAACGAATTCCATCTAAATTAAAAAAAAAAAAAATTCACTAATTTTATATAAAAAAGAAAAAAAAAATTATAAAGATAAATATTGTGTCTAAAACACCTGCCTTTTCGTATCTAACTTTAGAAATAAAAATTATTTTATTATTTGTTTTTATATTGGACTGATTAAGATTTTATCATATTATATAAAATAGATAAACAAAAACAACGATATTTTTGTCATTTTTAATGTTTTTGGGCATTACTTTTTATTTAATTGACTTTTAAAAATATAATGTGCAATTAAACACGCGATGCAGCGAATGACTGTTGCTGATTTGCTCCGTTAGGGGTCAGCTCTGGTCGTCAAATATTCTAAAAAATTATAATGGTATCAAATTAGCTTTTTTTATGCCTAAGGCACATATCGCTAATTAGTAAAATAAAATGCAAATAGTATTTTTTGAAACATAATACAAGGTTAAATTACTTAGCCAAATTTTTTTATCTGTACCAAAATTCAAATACCTCAGTGAAAAGAAAGACGTGGAATTATATACAAATTACCGCGATACTTTTTATTTTTCCCGATAGATGGCACAGGTTAATTATTAGTTACATATTATAATTTGGAGCAACCCCAAATTAAATACGATCCAGGCGGCAGAAATTGGCAACAATTATTCACACTACGCTCTAACACGGCAAGGTTTCCTAATTTTGTAATTAATGTGCATTATTTTTGTGCAATTGTCATTATACTATTGTTAAAATGTCTTAGCATTTAATATATTGTTGTATTTTAATAAAGTAGTTATTGTTTTCCCTATAATAAAAAAAAATGTGAAAGGGATAAATAAATAACCACATAGATACATTTATTTACTAAAGTTCCACTTTTAATTTGATACACTGAAATGACAGTTCGTGATAGTTATATAGTTCACCAATAGTAAACTATACTATATAATAATAATAAGTATTGGGACACAACAATATGTGTGAAAATTAAATGTAAATTTTCACACATATTGTTGTGCCCCATACATTTCAATCCATACATTACAACAATATGTGTGAAAATTTACATTTAATTTTCACACATGTTGTTGTGCCCCTAAAATTTAAATTTAATTTTCACACATATTGTTTTGCCCCTCTTAGACAAGAATATATATTGGATAGCAATTAATTCAAAATATGGTATCAAAATGTATGGATCGAAGTTTCGGAAGGATGTCAGCATGGAATCGAATTGTTATCTCATTCGTTGACTATTAAAATACTTAAGTGCTGGTCACAAACTAAACTCTAGGCTTGTACTATGCGTACCAGAAACAACAATACTAGTACATACAATATATTTCATACAATGGTGTGAAAAATTCCCAAACTAAAATAAAATAATTGAAAAAAAAAATATGCTGTCATTTTAGTGGATAGGAATAAAAGTTAGAATACCTATTTTTTTTTTTTTTTTTAACCAGTGAATATAACCAAAATATAAATCGTTTTATTTTTTTAACTCTAATGTTTGGTTTTATTTTAATAATAATGATCTTAAATAATTAAATAGAATTGTGTTTTTTAGTTAATTTTTATGTTTAAGTTAAGTAAACATAATAAACATCTCAGTGGTTTAGCAATGTTGTTACTTGTTGGTTTATTTAGATAATAATTATTTTAATGAAAATTTCAAATAATGTGTTTAATTCAAATGATCACAGTTGTACTAGTCTATAGAACATGGTCAATCACCTGGTTAAAACATTTTTTTTTAATATTTGACCTTAACGGAGGGTTACCACATTACTGGATTAATGTAATAGTTAAATTTAAAATGTGTTTTGTCTTTATATTTTGCAACAAAAATAGATATGCGTGAAAGAGATAAAACATTTTAACTAAAGGGTTCTTCAAGGGTGTTGTTGCTACAATAATATATAATGAATGTAACTGGGACCCAGATAAAAGGAATGTTTATATTCGGGTGCATTGGCCAGGTGTAGTTTTAAACATTAATACCTCTGGATTTTGTATAATTTTAGTAATATTTTGTTATTAATGTAATGTCATGTGCCACGTTGGATAAGTTTTTGTGAACTTTATAGGTACAAACTTTGCTACAACGTTTTTTATTATATTGTAAGAAATACGAAATAATTTTGATATTAACTAAATATTTTTAAATTGTGAGCTTGCAACACTATTTATATTTACAATATTTTCTTGTTTTATTTATATTCAAATTTATAAAAAAATATTGATAAGATATGTGATTCCAATTATGTAGTTTTTTTACTAGTTATACATAAACCTACGAGTATGAGAATATAATAAATCATTTTAATGCCTTTAGTTGCAAACTTATACACAATTTACAATTTTTACTGATTTGTACCGATTTATAAACAATTGGACCTAATGATGATTGTCAACAACTTTTTATAATAAATGTATTTTATTGTTTTGGATTTTACTATACTTACTTACTTTTTTATTGTAAATAAATAATGTATCAACAAATTTATTTTGTTTTATTTTTATGTCATTTTGATATTTAGCACTAAATCACTTTAGTATGGAAAAAAGGGTTTGATAACTACTAAACAGGAAAAAATATTGTTTGAAAACCCCGTAGTAGAAGTATTAACAATTTCCTAGGTTTGAAACATATCTTTGCAGATCACATACAAGACTCAAAATTCTTAGAGCAGTTATCAAAAAGGAATAAAAAATCATGTGTAAAACCATATTTTTTCCTCTTTGAATTTGGTTTTCTTCCAGGCCTATTTCACTCCCAAGTTTAGGTATTTCAGCTCGCCCTCCCGAAGGAGCGAATGAGCAATCGAGGAATCCAAAAAATTGCGCTGTTATACTTGTACTATTATTTCTTCTGTGGTTATACTTGAAGTTATAATAGAAATTATATATAACGAGTACTTACGCGTATGATGCGATATATTTTTGCATAAGGGGCCATCCATAAATTACGACAAACGTTAAGGCGTCCGACGAATTGTGACAAGGGGTAGATGACGTCCTAAAAAATAGAATGGTCATTCTGGACTAAACCGTAAAAGCTTAGCGTTCACAAACAACGATATGCTTACTTAATAATAGATAATTTAAGCATTATTTTCCAATATTCAAAATAATTTTATAAGTTGGGAAAAAAAGTTCTGACAACTTTTGTTACGTGCTGATTCCTCTGCCTTTTCTGTATATTTGTCTACATTATGCAGAAAAAATGCTTTATTCATTTAAAAATATTATTTTTGCTTATCTGGATTGATATTTAACAAAATAAAGAGAGATTTCACATTATTTTGAAAGAAAAAGAAAAGGCCGTATAGTATTGAATGCCCTTTGTCCATTTATCGCATGAACAGAATAAAAATAAAATAAAAATATAGCGACGATAGGCCGATGGACTTGCATCCAGTGCTATGTTAAAATAAAAATAAAAAAAAAGAGCGAACGATATATCATCCATAGATTATATAATATTATTCTGTCAGTGCAGCACAAGGAAACACTACTTATAATTATGTGGATTAATAATTCGCGGACCGAAATTGTTCGCTATACTAACCTAATAACATAACATAACCTCAAATTGAAATTCAAACGAGAATAACTTTTTTCTCCCAACTTCTCGAACTTCAATGTAATTAACAATTTTATTGTATTATATGTATTTTCCTCTATCGAACTGGATAGGTTTCATTTTTGAACGCGGCTTCTAAGCCTGGGTCTAAAAATACATGGGCTATGACCATTCTTCTTTCGTAATGTATCATTTAATACCATACTTACTTAACGCCAGGTTTTTCTGGCAGAATTAGTGCTAATCAATAAGGTTCAAAATTGTGAATCAAGTAGGCCGCTGCGGCTTAATATTTCATTAATATTTCGATTTAAAAATATTTGGAGCCATTATAATATATTATAATCCCACATATTTTTTTAGTAAAAGATCTGTATGTTATTTGGCACATTCACAAACTCTGATAGCAGTATTAGTATAAGTATTTTGTTTTGGCGTAGTGGTCAAAGTTTTTTATATCCATAAAAAAATATTTAAAACGCGTTTTTCAATCGAGCGAAGTAATATTATTTACGTTTTGAGTTCCACAAATACCTATCAAATGCTTTGATCAACAATACAACATTTATATTTTGTTGACTATTTAAAAGGTAAGTACCATTTTTACCTTTAAATTATTAAATTTCTACTACTTACTGTTTTAAGGTCCTGTAGTCGATTTGACGCCCATACAAACGTATTTCCAATAATAACTTGGCTGTTAGTCGGAGGTCTAATTTACGCGAAAGTAAATGTTAAAAAAACTCACACTAGGGCTACTGACGGATTAAGTTTGGTCCCTTGGAAGATGGGTCGCTGCTTAGTGTGGGATGCAACATGTGTCGATACTTTGGCAGCTTCACATCTTTCAAGGACTAAAGAGAAGGCTGGTGCCGCTGCCACCCACGCTGAAAACCTCAAACGGCGAAAATATTGTCAAGTTATTAATAACTATACAGGCTCCCAAAAATCAACGTCAAGCCGAAAACGGTTGATAAACCACACCACCACCTGGCTAGGTGGAGACAGTTATCAGAAAAAGAAAATCTAAGTTAAATACTTTTCAAATTATTGACATTAAAAAAAATTGAAAAAATTGTCACCCTGTGATGATCTTTTAAGTACTGGGACTACAAATCTTTACTTTTAATTTTTTTTTGTGAGTGGTACGCTCGATTAATAAAACGATATTTTTTTAAGAAGATGTAGGGCCTGCATTATAGCTGAAGGCAAACAATTTGAGCATTTGCTAAAAGTTGAATAAACTTTTAATATTAATTATTGCATTTTATTTAAAACTTTAACCAACAATTTTGTCACAATTTTTTTTTTGATCTGGTAGTGTTTCTTTATTAATTATTTTCCATCTCAATCAAACTTGTACCTCAGAATTATGGACACAGGAAAGCCTGAAGGATTACAAGCATTTTTACTAAGTAAAAAGAATTAGCTTAATATCGGGTATCTTTAGATTTTTTTTTTTCTCATTTAATAAATAATATACCTTTTTAGAATCCTGACTAAATACACTATCTTTTAAAGTCACTTGCCGAAATAGCATAGTACATTTTTTTTTTAAGTACAGTCAGTTAAAGTTGGGCGATGTAATAATTTTTAGTACATGGTGGGGCAAAAAGTGATATTTTCTTTAAAACTGAGGCAGTTGTGTTTTAATTTTAGACTGTAGTTTACAGAAGGGTTATTAAGGGTTACACCACTCACAAAAAAAAAAAAGTTAAGATTTGTAGTGACAGTACTTAAAAGATCATCACAGGATGACAATTTTCTCAATTTTTTTTTTAATGTCAATAATTTGAAAAGTACTTAACTTGGATTTTTTAAATTATACATCTGATAACTGTCACCACCTGGCCTATCAACCGTTTTCGGCTTGACGTTGATTTTTGGGACAGCCTGTATATTTGTGCCGTTTGGGGTAGAAACGATGGGACCGTGGACCGTTTTTTCAAAGAGATTGCATTAAAATTGGTGGACGTCACAGGTGGTCACCTGGCGAATTCCTATCACAAAGAATAAGCCTTACCATTCAGAGAGGAAATGTAGCCAGCGTTTTGGGCACTATGTCGCGCGAACACTGTGAGTATTTTGTTAATTTTTAGGTGATTTTATTATTTTAATTTTAAATAGTTTTGAAATTAATAATCATGTTTTTAAAGTTTTACTATTAAATAATTTCTAGGTGTAAAATTGCAAAATATATAACGTGAGACGTCACACTAGGGATGGGGTAGTCTCGGTCGTGGTCAAAAATGGAATGCGTGTCACGTAATTTATGGAAGAGTCCCGCAAGACTTAAAAGGTTTTTTTTCTTATTGTACACCAATAAAACACACACATACGAAATATATGAACTAGCTCTTTTCTCGCCCTGACACAGTTTATGACTATATTGATGAATATAATACCTACTATGTAAAGTGATGTTTTAAGGTTGTTGCTACACCCAGTAGGTAAGTCAAAAAGTATACATTCAGATTCAAAATTATTTTGACAAATTTTATAGAAAATGTCTGTGCAAAAGACTTGCGCAAGACCTAGGGTTAGACTTGCTAGCATAGCGGTGGTCTTGAAAAAAAAAAGACCAAAGACTAAACTGTTGTTTGTAGTACTAAGTTTACTAGAATCAACTATATCTAAATGTTTTTTTATAAAATATAATAAGTATAAGTACTTACTTATACATATTATAATTTATAAACATCCATAACAAGATCTACAGAAAAAAGTAAGTACAAAATTTGTTTTTGTGTTAATAGGAATCGACCTCCGGATATAATTAACGCGAACGGTCGTAAACTCTACAGCCCGGTTGCTACCTACCTAAAAAACTTTAAAGTTACGGAGCGGTCATGAATCATGATAAATCAGGAGCGGAGCCAAGATTGCCCTTTGAGACTAAACATATTCTCAAAAGGCAATCTTGGATCCGCTCCTTTATCCGATCCGCATTTTTTGTCTGAAATATTACTAAAATTTCCTAAATTGTAACGTTACATTTTTTTCGAGGCGCAGCAGGTCGTAATTATCTAACACTATTAAAACTTTTAAAAAAATTGTAGATTTAAAGTCAATTTTAATATATTATATTTATTATCGCTATATAAGTATATATAACCTAATACTTATTTAAAGTACTTATCATTCATTAAGTAGGTATGCCTATTTTTTATTCAGTAGGTATTCATAAGGAAAATATATATGAATAGTTATTTATTTATTATTTTTTCCACTGAAAAATATCCACCTAAATAAAATACCTTATTTTAAATTATCTAGATACTTAGGTAAGCCTTAGGTATTTCAATTAACACAGTATAGAAAATACCCATGGTATAAATCATTCTTTTAATTAACACAGTATAGAAAATACCCATGGTATAAAAAAAATCTTTTTACTAAAACGTAGTATGCTTACTTAATTAAAACTTCCTCTAACTGGCATCTAGTTTCTGCAAAAAAAAACTGTTGGTGTTTGTTTGTCGGCCATTGTAAGCCCGAAGCGTAACGAACGCGACCTTGATGCTGTCGGGTGAAATACCTAAGTATTATTATATTTCCTATAAAGCGATGTTACATTTTATAAAGGACAGGCACGGTCATAAGAGGAGATCACATCTAATCACTAAACTCTATATAGAGAGTGCATGGAGATTATAAAGGACAGGCACGGTCATAAGAGGAGATCACATCTAATCACTAAACTCTATGTAGAGAGTGCATGGAGATTATAAAGGACAGGCACGGTCATAAGAGGAGGTCACATCTAATCACTAAACTCTATGTAGAGAGTGCATGGAGATTATAAAGGACAGGCACGGTCATAAGAGGAGGTCACATCTAATCACTAAACTCTATGTAGAGAGTGCATGGAGATTATAAAGGACAGGCACGGTCATAAGAGGAGGTCACATCTAATCACTAATCTCTATGTAGAGAGTGCATGGAGATTATAAAGGACAGGCACGGTCATAAGAGGAGGTCACATCTAATCACTAATCTCTATGTAGAGAGTGCATGGAGATTATAAAGGACAGGCACGGTCATAAGAGGAGGTCACATCTAATCACTAATCTCTATGTAGAGAGTGCATGGAGATTATAAAGGACAGGCACGGTCATAAGAGGAGGTCACATCTAATCACTAATCTCTATGTAGAGAGTGCATGGAGATTATAAAGGACAGGCACGGTCATAAGAGGAGGTCACATCTAATCACTAATCTCTATGTAGAGAGTGCATGGAGATTGAGAAAAGGCTGCTTTACCTTTTTAAAAATATTTTGAAAGGTTAAACAAAATAAGTTATTAGGTGCCTTTTGTTTGGTGGTTTTTAGTTCCCTGGTTCGAAAGCCGGTGTGTACCTATAAGTTTTTAATTAAAAAAAATATGAACATTTGTTTCGACAACACCACTATAGTGCCTCGGAGAGCACGTTAAGCTGTCGGTCCCGGTTTCACTATAGATGGGTTATTGAATCTCTTCAAAACATCGCGACGAGCTAGTCACTTGTTCGGTGTAGACTCATACCATCGGCTACGACGAGGTGGGATTAGAACCCCTCCTCTGGTTAGCCTGGGGCCGTCTAGGCGGTCTCGGGCGCTGTAAGGCACCCGTGATGATATGTATGTATGTGTTGGTGGTGTTTTTTGTAAAAAGTAAGGCGGTATCTATTTTAAATCATAAAACGCATTGAGCCGTTTTAGAGATCTAGTTAAACATGTTATAGTAAAACAACTTAGTAAACCCCAAACTTAATTTATTTTAAGGTTTCCAGAGTTACATGGTTTGTCTACCTGAGTGTGACAGTTGACAGCAACAAGGATTATAACACATTTTAGAAAGTAATTAGGAGAAAGTGGGATAATTGAGTCTACCTAAGGTAGATACGGAAAAAGTTACTAAAAACAACATAATATTGAATATTATAAAATAAATGCTTACCGGATAGTTACCTATTATATACTACGAGAATCGAAACCAGTCTCTGGATACAGGTATTCATAGTTCAGTGGCTGGTTGCGAATTTCTGTAGTTAACCTTTATAGGTATTCTAAAATATTTAATTGGGAATAATGGGAATAATAATAATAATATTTAGGACAAATTACATATATTTCTCTGGTTACAGACTAAGCTCTAGGCTTGTACTATGTGTACCAGAAGCAACGATATAATACATATTATATTTTATAAACACCCAGACCATGACAAACTGTACAGAAAAAAACGTACTAATATTTTTTGCCATGGGTGGGAATCGAACCCACGATCTCCGGATACAACGCCAAAGGCGCAACCACTAGTCTACGGAGGCTGTCATTTTTTGAATTTACTTCTGCTTAATAATATTATATTGTATTATAATAATATGATATTATTATTCTAATGTATTAACTTTACTACTACTTATTATATTACATGTATGTACCTAGGTTATGTTTAATGAAAATAAAGTATTCATTCAATATAAACTTTGGCTTCCTAACTTTATAATTAAAATAACTTAACCTAAAAAAATGCTTAAACTGTTTTAAATATGTAAATGTACAGTTATTGTTATCAATATATGTCGAATTATTATATATATTATTTGTTTATCCCAATGGTTTTAAAATGAAATACCCAATTTTTGACCATATTTCTCGCTTTGTTTACATCTTTTGAAGGTTATAATTTTTAATGAGTTTTGTATGATGAATCATTTAGTTTTGATAGGTACTTATTTTATTTACAATGAATTAATATTACGTTTTTTTATACCTGATATAGGTACCTAACTACCTAGTTGTATCATGATCTTTTAAGTTTTGTTTTATTTTCAGGGTATCTATCTATATTAATCACTGTGTGGCGAATCTAAGGGTAAATTTGATATACCTATCTATCTGGAAATCACAAAACTGGCTGATCTGGAATATTTGGACGACGATAATGACAAAGAATTATAGTGGAATACTATTTGGAGTCTGATTTTTCTGAATAATTTATTTTTTTAATAATAATAAAAAACTTTAATTGTTTATTAATTAAAAAATAACATAGGTACTTATATAAAAACATTAAATATGTTTAGTAAAAATAGCGTTAGACATAATTTAAACTTAAGAAACAGTACCCCTAGTGTGAGTTTTTTTAACATTTACTTTCGCGTTAACTTTACTACTGCGATAACATTTTGACCAATCACACGCTCGCATTTTTAGTTCTCAAAATTTTCGCTTGGAGCGCTGAACTATTTCCCATACAAATTTCAGTTAACTCAAACGCAAAGTAATAGTTAAAAAACTCACACTAGGGGTACAGATAAAATCGATATACCAAAGTTTATACTGCAAAAAACTAATAAATGTTTCGTCATTAACAGTAAGGTGAGTTGAGGTAAGTGTAGATATGGGGTAAGTGTAGACTTTGCTTATAACTCCCAAAACGGAAATGTTTTTATATAAATGGCAACCCTTATTAGAAAACATAGACTTGTATAGTACACTAGATTGCACTCTTAAAACAATTACCTACTCTGTAACATTCGTATGTTTTAAGTTGTCATTTTGCTTCTGTTGCTTGAGTTGCAGTGCCCGGCATAAAAAAAAGAATAAATATTATTTTGTGTACTTTTTTAAACTAATTAAATGGTGAGTAGATAAAATGGAGTAATCCTTATAGTTTTATGTGTACAAAATATAAATATGTATAGTTTCTTTCTTAATTGCCAGGATAGATACACTTCCCCCGTAAAAATTAGCAAATGGGGTAAGTGTGACTGTCGATATGACACACTTCCCCGTGATTTTATTATGATAATATCAAAATGTCAAAATTAGATAGTGATGTTCTGTTGTAAATAAATCGATAAAACTGTTTACTTTATTTTTAGTTTTAAAAACATTAAGAATCAGTTATATTACCTGCAATAATTGGAATTCGTTAGGCTATTTTCTACTTTCCATATTTTCTTTAATATTGTACTATTTTAATAAAAAAAAGTTTTTTTTCATATTTTAAGATACTTACTTACCTACTATATTGGGCCATAATTTATTGCATACATCTATTTAATATTTCACATATTTTATACTTCTCAACAACTTGATTGAATCCATCGGTGTGTGAATTCATATTTATATTAAAAGTTCGCTTTATTTGAATTAAGTATAGTTTCTAATTAAAATTTTGTTGTAGATATAATGCCACGTAATTATATCCGAAAGACAGAAAAGGCGTCATATGACAGAAACAAATTAAACGAAGCTGTAGAAGCTGTTCGGGGGAAAAGGATAAGTGGTTATCAGGCTGCTAAAGATTTTGGCATACCCAGAAGTACAATAATGGCTCATGTAACTGGTTAGAAGAAGAGGCAAGTGATAGCGAAGACAAACCCCTCGAAAGGTCGAATGATAGAAATTATATTTGCGTTCAGCCTCAAGTGGCTACTGATTCATTAAAAATTGATGACTGGGTTCTCGTTAAATTTAATGCTAAGAAAAGTCTCAAATACTATTTAGGACAGATAATTGAAGAAGACAAGGAAAATGGCAACTTTAAAATAAATTTTCTTCGGAAATCAAGAACTCTTAGCCAAAAACAAAGAAATATTTTTTCGTATCCCAATGTAAAAGACATTCATAGTGTAGGCTTGTCAGATGTGGTTTCTCTTGTTTCTAATCCTGTCACTGGTCGCCGGGGTGTATTAATATTTGATGACATGTGTTTGGACGAATATATAATTCAATAAACATCAAATGTTCTTAAACTTCAAATATTTCTTATGATATAATTATAAATATATTACAACCGAATTTAGCCATTATCAGTTATTTAGACATACCTTTCTTTTATTTTACCTATTGATAATATCAACATGCTTCTCTCTCTATCTCAAATTATCGAATAATTTTTATTTAAGCCAACATTTTTTTATTGCCCATCACTATGGTTCCTACAATACCCATGACACACTTCCCCCGAATTAGGAAGCTTATACACTCTTTATCAAGTTAGTTTTGTTAGTATCCACACTTCCCTCAACTACGGGGGAAGTGAGACTAGACGAGTATTAACCACCAAAATGTAGTATTTTTTGGATTTTTTCAAGCATCACCTGAAATTCAAATGCGTTATCGTAATCTACATAAAATTACGACCAAAGTGCATATACATTATTACTCCTTACAATAAGTAACAATTAGTCATCATCATTCAAAGTTTATATCTCGTATTTATATACTACACTTACCCCAACTCACCTTATAAGGTTATTTAATAAATTACCTAAAAGCATTATAGATCTGAGTGAAATAAAGTTTAAGAATTGTATAAAACACATGTTAATCAATAAAGGCCTGCCCCCTAGCCAAGATCATGGTCGCTTTTTACGCTCGAACGTCGCAGAAGCGTGAAAGAGAGAGAGATAACAAATTTATTATCCTATTGGTGTATCTATATTGTTGTCTCTTTTTGGTTATTTCTGCAACGATAAAAACGAAAGTGACGTCATCATCAAATGTCATCTTCATACAAAACTTTGCTCTTGGCTAGGGGGGCTGCCTGGTGGGCAATTCTCGCGCTTTCGACATTCATCTCGATTCGATATTTATATATGATAGGAGAATCTCGCTCTTTCTAAATTCATCATTATTATTATTATTATTATTATTAATATGTCATTTTTCGTTCAATATTTATATATTTATTATTTATTTCGTTTAATGTTCGATATTTTTAATATAAAATATCGAATCGAGATGAATTTCGAAAGAGCGAGAATTGCCCACCTGGTGGGCGATTCTCGCGCTTTCGAGATTCGAGATTTGAGATTTTTAAACGAAAAATGACTAAATATGTAATTTTTCGTTCAATATTTATATATTTATTATTAATTAATTAATATTTATTATTTATTTCGTTTAATGTTCGATATTTTTGTACGAAAAATGGCATATTTAGTCATTTTTAGTTTAAAAATCTCGAATCGAGATGAATCCCGAAAGCGCTAGAATCGCCCACCTGTTTAGACATAAGCGTTATCCGTTATACAATGCGGTAGCAGAAAACGCATATTTCTGACTTGGTTCTGTTATCTCCTACACATTGATAGTGATCATTAAACAAGCGAAAAACTTCGACGTTAGTTTATGAAAATACAACTACAATAACTTGGTGGTAGACTAAAATTCAAACGTTATGTTTTAACCAAACAACCAATTTGGTTACTATGGTTTCGCTATCTATTAAATATTTCGGCAAAAAAAATGAACTCCATTCTTTAGTATAAGCGTCCATAATAGTCTTCATGCCATAAATAGCTCTAATAGCTCTTTTTGAAGGATATATATTGTTTCTATGTCTGCAGCTGAGCCCCAGTTATAGACTGTTATAGTTGAGCCTATATAGTTATAATATAACAGTCTTTGGTATTCATCGGGGTTTAAACTGGAGCCCTATAAATTGTAGTGTTTTTAAGTCTAAGGTCTAACCAGCTCGGCTACCACGTATATAAGCAAGGGTAATTAAAAATTATTGAGGAATTAGTAACGCGTGGTTCGTTGACACCTCGTCGAATAAAAAGCATGGATTACATCGAACACGTTATAGAACGAATAATATTTAGAGCACGCAAATTAGATGTTGCCTATATTTTTTATTCTATTAAATGTTTGGTAATAATATACGTTGTGAGCGAGTTGGTTAGACTATATATACTTAAAACACTTAGGTCTCTGGTTCTTTAACAACACCACTAGTGCCTCGGAAAGCACGTTAAGCTGTCCAGTTTTAATAAATACAAAATATCTTCCAAATCGCTTCCTATAATAGACAGGGTCCCCATATGCTGGCCGCATTTGATTGGCAATTATTCTTTGTCCGAGGAAAGATCCAGCGCTTGGAATCCCCAGATGCGTCTATCAAACGCTTTATCCAAAAATAACATTTTGTTTCTTTGCATTGTCTCTTTAAAAAAATAATATAAAAACGATTTGAATTTTAAATATTTTAAAAGCTCGTGATCCACACGGCTGCTTTATTTTGACCCCAAACAGCTCAAATATGTAACTACTGATGACCGCTGCGTATTTGCGCCGTTTGAAGTTTTCTAAAGTATTAGTGGCAGGACCAACCTTTTTGTTAAGTCCCCGTGGAAGATTATTAAACAAAGTAAATAATCTTTACAATTTCGTTTTACTATTAAAATTAATATACCTATATATTTTTAATGATTCCCTGTCAATACTTTTGAGGATGTTTGAAAAGTGGGTTAGTCCCATCATTACTTTATAAGTAGGTAACTGATATTTCGGTCTGTTTTATAACTGAGTTAAGAATTCAGGTAAAATTGAAAAGATTAATACATTTTTACTGATTAAAAGGTAGACGCAGAGTCATTGTATCAACCGGTGTCAACAATAAAATGCATTAGCAAATCATGCTAGTTCATCATTGCTGGGTGCTTAGGTGACAAAAACGCCATGACTATTGCCATATTACTAATCCATTGTCAAATAGCACCATGACTTAGGGGGCACACAGGGAGGTATATAATGTCGACGAGTATCCTGCAAGAGGCAGTCGAATACGGAGTCATGGCGACGACGACAGTGTTACTGCTGCTCACAGCATTGGTGGTGGGAGTTCTGGGTGCCCCAGGTAGACTCTATATTCTTATCAACTTATTTATAATGACTAACAGTGACTTTATTCTTGGATAATTCTTCTAATAAACCGTATTGTGAGCTTCATCAACTGCAGACTGTTAACAGCTTCAGCTGAGTATTTGATAAATCCTTTTTAGACAGTATCTGAGTATTTGACTTTTGACTTTTCAGGAAATTCTACGTTGAAATTGTCCTAGTTTTAAACTAAGCTCTAGGCTTGTACCAAAATCAACGTAACTAATAACTATATTATATTTTACAAACACCCATCCATGGAAAACTAACCACATTTATTTTTCAGGAAATCGAGTTCGTCGCCATTTTGTGGCCCACCCTGGATCAGTGCCGGGGTATGGGGGCTTCAGCGGTGGTGGCGGTGGAGGGGGTGGTGGATACGTTGGTCACGGGGGTCATGCTCCAGCTGGACAATTGGCCGCAGGGGGCATTCCTGTTGGAGGACAAACGTTCTCTAAATCCTCAGCCAGTGCTAGCTCCATGTCTGGCAGTGGTGGGTTTGCTGGTTAGCTTACTTTGAATGGATTACTAATGGTAAGTTTAACAAATATTTATATCTGACAAAAAAGTAGGGGAGGAAAATACATGCTTGCCACGTTTTTATTATCTATAGTGAGGTGAAGTATTCGACAATATGCCTACTAACTATATACTTGTCAATAAGTTCAATTTATGCAATCGTAATTATATTAACATATGACTTGTATGAATTTGAAATGATGTACTTTGGGCTAATATGAGGTTCTGCTGATCAAATCGAACAACTTTTCCAATGGAACCAAGTGTCGCAAATGAAATATATTAAAATATTCCTCAATAGAAATTGAGGAATATTTTAATTTCATTTAGTTTATTTTTAATGTAGGTTTACTAATTTATATTTTATTATTAATTTGTATCAATTTTTTTTTAACGATATGATCAGTAGAACATCATATTAGCCCAAAGTACATCCTTTCAAAGTCAACCTGTATAATTCAAAAGGTTAGTCTGGAAATTTAAAGGAGAAGAAAATTAAATGCCATAACTCGTATCTCGCCATTGGTATTCTAAATCTACACCGAACGGGTGGCTAGCTTGTCGCGGAACATGGATAGACTAAATGTAAACCTGTCACAAGTTGGTTGGTAACAAATGTAATTTCATATGTTATAAGGAAAAACGTATTTTTTACATAGCGGTTTGTATATGTTTAGTCCCATAATATTTGAACATATTATGTGACTTAACATATCCGATCTACATTATGTTTGTGTTATATATTAATAATTTTCCCTCCGCCATCGCCACCTTAATATTTTTTTTCAGGGAGGCTTACAAATTTGTTTTAGCATATTTGCTGGGTGGACTCGAAAACTAACGGTAGTTTCATTTTATCGATTTTCTGCGAAATATTTTCCTTTTTCCTTTAATCTTGAGTCCTATAAGCGAGGCGTGAATAAGTTTCTCAAGTTGACATAATAAAATTGAAGCATCATTGCATCTATTGAGAACATTGTTGCACGTTACATTGCCACTTACCATCAGGTGGATGTAGAGTCACATGTCCTGTTCTATTAAAAATAAAAATTGCATAGAAGTGATATAAGAATCTTTCATGAAAGTTTTTAAAGAAGTTTATACATACGTAATACGTGACTTTTTTTATGTTTTCAGACCCTGGCGTGTTTCCCAATGTTCGCAAACATTTATAAGAAAAATATTATTTTAGTGATAGTTTTAAGAAAGGGTCAGGGCATCGATAGTTTTATTATTATTGTTACTATATAGGTTAAGTATGTACTGAACAACTTTTTTGTAATCTTTTTATATACTTATTTATTATTTAAGTTTAGGTGTTATTTTAAATTGTTTATTGGTACTGACAATCAATTAAATATATTTGCATGTAATTTTTAGTTTAATTATTTTTTGAGTATCTACTAAAATACTAAATCGAACCCAAATATGAAACGAAAAATAAAATGATTACCGAAAAGAAACAGAAAAACATAATCGGAACCCCAGCTGGCGAGTTTTCGTAAGTACTTGCTAGTTTTTTTATACGCTATCGTATAAAAAAACCGCAGAACTCGGAATACTTAGGATTATTCTCGAGATTGTCATAAAACAGTAGTTCCCAATTAGTTTTTTCTAGGTACCACTCCAAGAAATCCCTCAAACTCGCGTACGCCTAATAAGGGGACAGAGGTAAGGGGTATTGCGGTTTAATTTTTTATGGAACATTTAATAAAAAATTATATCAGATATTTTTACATTTATTACCATCAAAATACAGTTTAATTAATGTGGCAAATGTGTACGTTTTTCTATGCTCACAAATCTTGTTGCATTTTCGTCAGCTTCAATCTCCAGTCGTCTTCGAGTTGAAGTCTGTGACGGTGTTTACTTTTTAAGTTTGTTATTGCAGAAGATCCGCTCTCGCAAATATATAAATATATAGGTATGTCTTGCAAAATGGCAGTAAATATTTTATTGCTGCTTTGCTGACACGATAAATGTCTTTAAAATCTGCTGCGCGTACCCCTTGATGCAACCTCGCGTACCCCTGGGGGTACGTGTACCACTAATTAGGAAACATTGTCATAACATATAATAACATTTTTTTTTTTTTTCGAAATGCATACTTATAAATATTATTCATTTATTATTTCCATAGTATACTATAAAATAAAAAAATATAAAATGAGAAGATTAATTATATTTTAGGACCTCTATTATGTGAACCTGTATTAGGTTCACATAATAGAGGTCCTAAAATAAAAATCGTCTAGTTTCACCGAGCTCTGGTAAAATTAATTTTCAGAGATTTGTTAAGGAGGGTAGGCAGCATTATTAACATTTAGTTCTATATAGTATATAAGGTACTAACTGACTCGCGCAACATCGTCTATGCTTGAGCTGCAGGCTGCAGCTGAACAAGCAGTACAAATAAAGCTTAATAAGTATGCAGATCTCCTGAGCTCGAACATATATTTGGCGTTTTCAGTTGACATAATGGATACGTGGTCCGAGGATGCCAGCGTATATATCCGTGATCTGAAAAAGAATCTCTAAGCAAGGAGAACCTCGTCCAAAGGATCAGCATTGCAATTCAAAGGGGTAACGCCGCGACCCAGTTAGCATTTTGACCTCCCTATGACGTCAATTACGTCGAAAATGACACTAAGTTGACGTCATAGGGACGTCAAAATGCTACCTGTCCTTGCTCAGAGTAATTACTCTGAGTGTTCTTGGCACACTACGCCTATTGTCTCATTTTCATTTTTTAAATATTAAAATTAATATTTTTTATAGGTACCTATAAAAATATTATACCTATATATAATTATAAATATTTTATTTTTCATTTATATTTTTTGTAGAGTTATTAAAGGAAATTAAAATGAAATATATAACACTTTCAGTATCGATTCTAATTTATTTAAAATTTAACAAGCTTATTAGTTGCTCTAAAATAAATACGTATGCTATAGGTAAGCAAGTATTATAAATTTATACAGAATTCAAGCACCTACTTATCACAATTTCGAATTAAAAGCACCTACCCCTAATAATTTTACCCAACCCCATTTGATTAATATACAATTAACTACCTATAAACTATTATAGTTTAAATTTTATTTTTCTCGCTATAAGAAGAAGCGGTGGCGACTGCGGAAGCTTTTGCATAGGATCGTCCGCTGTTGCGAGAATACCCGCTCGTCGCTCCGCTTCCTGCTCCGGCATTTGATCCAGTCGCTTGTCTTCCCCCATAAGATGTAATTATTTCTCGGCTACCACTATGAAATAGAAATATTGTTTGTATACATTATATTAAATTATTTGCAATAAATCTGTACAATAAAAACTTAAAACTCCTGATGAAGCAACTGATTTAACAGCTGAAGGAAAATTGCAGGGGCTGAGCCTTTTTGATAAACACTCGGTAATTTATCAGCTACCATAGAGAAAATGCATGCGAGGCGATATATCGATGGATAATGTCTTTATCCATTGATAAATCGAATTTCATATTATAAAAGGCGTAGATAAAAGGTCCATACCTTTTATATTTTGAATGCAACACGTCGCCTGGCCTGCATATTCTCTAGGGTAGAAAGCTTTATAATAAGTTTTTTTTATTGGAGCACGACATGTGAATTTGTATGGGGTCAATCAAAAATTATTGTTAAACAACAATGATCGCTCTCACTATGACGGTTAAATGATGCCATTACGAAATGGGCGGCGACAATGACGAACTGCATTATGCGTCTATTTTAATAAACTCGCTTGCTTATCGTCAAAACCGTTTTGCTTCGTATTAACACAACGGTTTGTCTTCAAAAACAGAAATAAATAAAGAGATCCTTGGTGGTTCCTCATGTTTTAACGTTATGTAATATATAAAAAACTAAAACTAATGGTAGAGCCTTTGTTGTGTATTGGCAAAATATGTTTTTAAAGCTTGAAGTAGAATATAATATATGTACATGAAAATTAAGTCACCAACCTTTTCGCGTCTTCTCTGCTACATCCTACTTCGCCGCTCCCGCTTACGTCTCGCTCATCGCTACCTCGTGTGTATGAGCTGTCGCTGTAACCGTTTCGTTCACGACCTTTTGACGATTAATGAAAATTAGATCTACTTAGTTTCAATTTTAATCTATAACATGAAGCTTTTGTTTTAAATTGTACAGCAAAGTTCAGAAATATAATTCTTTATTTATTGCTGAGTAAATCATGGAATTTCAAAGTTTCAAATGAGAAAATACATAATATTATTGGAGCACGGTATGTGACTACCTGGTCAAACCTACAAACTTCATAAATAAGGTCGATTATATTACATACATTATATTAATTTAGTTGAAAGAAATTGATTATATACATTGTTTTTTAACAACAATGGTAACAATATTATGCCGGATAATAATATGCGGTTACTAAATGGGCGATATCAAAGTCGAACTATATATATAGTACTCGTATTCCTCGATGCTTTATCGTCAAGCCAGCTTAATGATGGCAACCAGCGGTGCACCTACATGTATCCGCTGGACTGCTTAACATCAGGTGGACGCAAGGTCACATGTTGTGCCCTTATAAAATAAAATAAAACTTCACACTAGACTCTGAAAGCACCTCGACAATAAATTGATGCAGTAGGCTCCTGAAAACAGGCGAACCCATAAAATAAAATCGAAGCATGACAGTAACTTGACGGGTTTTGCATCAGAGCTCTGCACAAACTCATGGTAGAGCCTCTCTGTAAGGCTCTCGTAATAAGTGCTCTCGGTGGTAATGAATCCGGTCGGTCGACTTAACGAAGTTTTTGAGACATTTCTTTCAACTAAATTAATATAATATACTTAATATGTTAATTATATAAAGATTTTAATGGTTTTACTATATAAAGTAAAACTAACGATTAAAATAGACATATGCATTTTTATAATTTCCTTATTAGTATAACCTTATATTAACTTTTTAAATATAAAATGCAAACAAAATAATCCTCCCAGTGACTCGAGGTTCCAGTCATCCCTCACGAACTTTGTCATTGCTTGTTATCTACATAAACTAAGACGACTCTATTAGCTTTCTTCTAATAGTTAGAAGTCCTAGTTTCTAATACTAAATGAATAAAATAGACTGTAATTTTTGTTTACCGCTGGCTGGCTAACAATAAAATAAAGATCTTACTGCTCGGAGTGACTCCCGCTGCAGCAACTCCAATAATCATCACGGCAACTACCAACACCGCCAACTTGGCCATCGTGAACAAATAACCACCATGACACCCAAATCATGTTATATAAAGTAAACCCAAACGCTGATATAATAATAAATAGAAGTAGCATGGAAACAGAACGAAACATCCTATGCAATATAATAATAGATCATATTGAAACTTAAAAATAACGATTTTAATAATTATTTGATAACATTTTACATATTTTTTTTAGTTCTTTGGAACTGATGATAATGTATAATTAAGGGACTGATTTCAACAAAAAGACAAACAATTTTTGTATTTTGGTATTTAGAATGAAATTTAAACAATCCAGACAAAAATACCGCCCTAAAACTTTTATCCACAAAGTACCAGTAGTGCAATCACTTTAGTGTAAGTACATCACTTAGAGTAATTACTAGATTTTTTAAATTATATTTTGTTTTAGGTAATTATATTTTTTATTGGATAAAATCCTCGTTTTTGGAGGGAGACTACAGAATGTTTTCCTACATATGGCTAGATTAGAGTAGATTTTTCCTATGAGATTCCCCAGATTGGTATTTATCATTTGGACTCATTCTAATAGCTATTACTAATAGATCTGCTACCATATATCGAATAGAATATTTGCTTAAGGTTCCACTTAGCTATTCTTTCTGGACGAATGCCCATAGATTTTAAAGAAAGAGCGCTTCTATAAATAGCTCTTGTTTCTAGCAGCTCTTCGTTTTCTAGCTCTTTAGGTATTACACTAGCTATGAGTTATCATAATAATAACTACTCATGATATTGAGTAGTATGAGCATGGGTGCCGACTCCGTGAGTGCTCGAGGCTAGAGCACCCATGAATGCTAAATAATAGGTGCAGGGCAGCAATATCCGGTTTTATATGCATAGGTGCTTACTTACTTACTAATATTGTAAATGCGAAAGTAAATCCGTATGGCTGTCTATCTGTCTGTTAAGTTTTCACACTTAAAGCGCTGAACTGATATAGATGAAAATTGGTATGGCGATAGTTAAAGACCCTGGAAAGGACATATCCAATGTAACATTATTTTACCACCTTGCCAACATTTATAAAATGCTTCATATTTTAGTCCTACATCTGTATGTTTATAAAATGAGCCTGAGCACCCACGAGATAATCTAAAACCCGGCGCCCCTGAGTATGAGTAACCAATAAAGTTACTCATACTATATTACATACCGGCTCCTGGGGGCTTTAATATTTCGCAGATGCCCAGTGCAACGTTGATAGACGACGAAACGAAGGGACCTTCTATATTTTTTACACAAACCTCATGGGATCTGCCATTAATTCGTAAATCCGTCCAAGCAGTCCGTAACTATAGGTTTGAAATATACATTATAAGGATTTTAGAAGTGTTTTAACCAGGCTTGGCTCGAAGCTAGATCCAATATCTGTCTGAATCGCTACATCGCTCTGTATGGGGACTAAAGTTTGTCATCGGAATATTCGTGGTTGCGGTTGTGATTTATTGGTATGTATTTTAAGCATATTATAATACGGTTGTAAACACTTATATACACATAAAAAATGTTTTGGAACACTTCTATGTTCTAATAATTTCTGTGTATAGTCCGGAAACAATATGTCGCCGAAATTATGTGACCCCGACGTACCTGTCCACATATCAAATTAACAATAGTAATTCAAAAATACACGGTTTGATAATAATAATTGATCCCATTGTAACTAAAGTACGAATAAGACGGAATAAATATATAAAAGAGCTATGTTATAAGTTAGTTTTTCAATGGAAATAAATCGGTTATCCGGTAACTATCATTATCACATTGGGATATTCTTTACTTATTTTATTATAGTTGATAAATTTATTTATGGGAATTAATTAATTCTATGTACGTGACATTTGTTTTATGTATGTACCTAGACTAAGAATACCATCAGCTACGGCAAGTTGGGAGTAAAACCCTATTAGTAATGAAAAGATATCGATGTTGTTACAACTTCTAGTTTGTGGATTTGTTGGCCTCACCAAACGCACACTTACGGCCTTATTTATAAAAACCTACAAAACAGTTCAATATAAAAACATAATATAATATAAAAATAGCTCTTTAAGGGTGTTTAAAGTTTTTTAAATGAATTAGATCGTTTTTGACATGATTAATAAAACATTTTTTTACTTATGTGTTAAACATTTTTTTATTTGATTTGCGAACCCCGAGGCAGTGTAGGTGGTCTCAGGCGCAGCGTCGTAAGAGTCATGGTATAAACATATCTATATTCTATTTTTTATATCATGGTAAAGAGGTCTAATATGGAACGACACCTTTAGGAGGTTTCCAGTAGGTATTTTACTAAAACCACTAGATATCTTATTTTTATATTTCTCGAATTAGTGAACTTTATAGCTTATATAATTCATCGGAAAATATACATTCTATACCTTCACAACTGTAATTCCACAAAACGGCAGCCATCGATTACCACTCCTGGTTTTAAATAAGCACAGTTAACCTTAGTTAAAGTAGGGGATGAAATAAATAAATTCCTTAAAAATTAACAATTTATTTAAAAACAACGGGTAAAGCTTAAACATAGTTCAAAAAAGTTTAACAAGTTTTTACTAAGACTTTCAAATAAAATTCACCCCAAACTATGGCATAGGAAATGGAGCTACCAAGTAGCTGTGGCGGCCGATACGGAATCGACGCCAACTATTACATTAAAAAACTTTTGTTTGTAGGATTGTATATAGTAATTTTGTTATTAATTTTACATAATTTATAAAATATATACCTACAGGCTTTATTAGAGGATGATGATTGAAAATATGCTAGGCCACCATATCGCGAGACTTAACGATTTCGCACGTATTGGATCACTTCATTATTGTTCGGATTTCACCAGCCTTTCTTCCAGCTTTCATTTTCTTGTTCTCCTCCTTTTCTTTTACCTCCTTCATTTCCGCGTTTCCCACTTTTATTGCCTCCCCCCCTAGAATCTTCACCTAAAATAAAAAATATTAATAGGTAAGTATAGGTACTTATACTAATAACTGCAAGCCTCAAACTTGCTAATTTTATTCTATAGGATACAATCACGAACAATTTATGTTTTCATAATTTAGAAACATAATTTTTAATATATATAGCAATATAACAGCATAGTTACCAAGGTAAATGGCAGGAAAGCTCTTTAGTTAACTTTAATCAAAATACGACTTTGTTCCCAACAGCTTCAAAGATGTCCTACTTCATCCTTAATTTACTACATGAACACTTTTATTTGCCGTTTTTTATGATTGTATTAGCCAAAACAAACTTATAAGAAAATAAAATTCTCAACATTATCTTGACGATCTTTTCTATTGTAATCTTATGATTGCGATCTCCTTTGAGGAATAAGAAAATGTTACTAAGTAATAAGTAATTATTATTGTTATATTCTCACCTCCGTTATTATTGGCTCCACTCCCTCCATTGGATCCACTGCCTCCATTGGATCCACTGCCTCCATTGGATCCACTGCCTCCATTGGATCCACTGCCTCCTTTGACATTTTCATCACCTTTGTCTTTATTGTTACTCTCATAGTCTCCACCTAAATAAAATAGTGCTATACTCAATGATATTATAATATAAAAAAGATTATACTCGTAAAAAATGCTGTTTTTAGGTTTGAGCGTAGACGGTCTATTATTGCTCCAGCAACTTAATTTCGATTTTGTAATGGCTCTGCACACAAGCTACTTTGAGACGCTACTAGAGATCTCCTCTTGAAAGCTGTTGGGCGTGTATATATACTCATACTTACTAACATAATTTATTATTAAAAAAAATATTGCTACATAATGAAGTAATGGGACATCACAGATCAAATGTTCTGTGAAAAATTGTGTAAAAAATGGAGGTAACTTTATGTTAACTATTTTAAATCTATTTATCGGTTTTGATACATTTACCTATATGTATTATTTTATTTGCTCTTAATATTATATCCGGAGGTTTGATTCAAAAAAAATATTAGTAGGTACGTTTTTATCTACACTTTGTCATGGTCTGGGTAATTAAATAAAGTATAATATGTATATTATCGTTATTTCTAGTACATATAGTACAAGCTTAAGCTAAGTACGTGACCAGGACAATATGTATAATAAATGTACTACATATTATTATGTGGTGGGTGACATTTTTTATAATTTAATTTACAAAATAAAGTTAAAAGTTTTTAGTTAAAGCATCATAATAGCAAATACATCATGCCTGAGGTATTATTTAAAAAAATATGTCTTACCTGGCATTGCGTATGCGCAGATCACTATCAGCATCAAACCAAACACTACCAAAGTTGTTTTACCCATTTCGTCTAGAGTCTAGCTAGAGTATCGAGTTAATTCTGACTCTACATTGTTGCGGATTTTCATTTAAATAGTTCTTTACATTTATGGCAGAGATTGTATTTATAAGTACCTAAATATTTTTTTACCGTAACCTTAAGTTTTTCTTTTATAGCCTATTGCTTTACTTTCGTCGGATGACATTGAACCCTATTTAGAATGGTTAATCGATCATCTATTTATAGGTCAGTATCAATATTTAGGTATTATCTAGTAATGAACCGTTTAGATCATATAGTACAAAATTCTTTCAGGTTGGCGTTATGAAATGTTCATCAGTTAGTTTGCCAATAAAGCATATTACTTATTATATGAATCATACTACAGTCATCTTTGTCGCCGCCCATTTCGTATTTCGTTACCGCATCATTTAGCCGGGATGGTGGGAGCGACCAATGCTATTAAACAGCAATGTATTGATCGATCCCATTCATTCATGGACTTATGTCGTTCTCTCTAAAAAAATACATCATTAATTACCATTTAACTTATTTATTTTAGGTTGGTAGGTTTCTACAATAAGGATCGGTTTCAGCCTGGTCGTTTCGGTTTCAGTCTGTGGGTTTACCAGTTTTCAGAAGACTTATTCAGACTCTTGTGAACGTGATAGTCTATATTTAGGGACAGTTATCTATATTTATTTTATATCGGAGCACGGCATGTGACTTTGTATCTACCTGATGGTAAGCAGACCTACAAAGTCCATGAATGGCGTCGATCAATACATTGTTGTTTACCAATATCGCTCCCACTATACCGGCTAAATTATGCTGTTACGAAATGGGTGGCGACAAAGGCGAATTTGCATTACGAGTATATAAGAGAGACAATGTTCTTAGCAAACCATGGATTCACCGTGCGGGTGCCGGGTCCATCGCGTGGTTGAAAGGCAGGGGAATGAACTGCAGCGTTCCCGGACTTGAAACCGCGAAGTAGGTTTAAAGGCCTTTTGAACTCTCACCTGCACTGTGTTCACTACCCTCTCTACCCAACCAAATATTATATGATCCTGTTAGCGCCATCCTAGAAACACGCTCCATAAAAGTTCCGATGGCTGTTCTCGGAAGGCCAAGATCCTTCAATAGACGGTGCAAAGACTTTGCTGGAATTCCTCTTGCACCAACTTCCACTGCATAAAGTTGAGTTTTAAATCCGTTTCTAGTAATTTCGTTTGTGAGATCAAAATATTTGTTTGACTTGATGTTGTGGTCCTTAGGTATGTTTGTTTCCCACGGAACGGTGAGTTCTATCATCATAATATCCTCGCTGCTTTATCGTAAAATCAATCTCCCGTTTCGTAACTGCGCCATGAAAGGAGACTATAACCTATAACCTCGACAAGAAATCGATGCAGTAGTCTCCGGTAAACCGGGGAACCCCAGACTAAATCCGAAACATAATTAGGTCACTTGACGGTTTTTGCATCTGTATGGTAACGAGTCCGGTCGACCAGCCTAGCAGAGTTATAGACACCTTCCGTGCAATTACTTTGATAATAAAGCAGAGAGGATTGATATTAACGTAAAGAAAATTAGTCTCTATCGTCGTCCGTTTTTTAACTGCACCTTTCAGCCTAGATAAAATTTGAGCCCCAATGGTCATAATACTAAATTTGTAGGTTCCAAATAGGTGTACCTTCTCGGCCCTTCTAATCTAACCCTCTACCAAACACCCAGTGTTATTTACGACAAATTAATAATACATTTGAAAGTGAACATTTATGGCCTTATTCATAATAAAGTTATCTGGAAGGACACTTTAGTTAAGATTGTTGTTGCCTCTTTTACACAAAAAATAAATAAATCCTACTATAACTAAAATATTCTTCACGGACTCAATGAGTTATGAGGGTAAATTTTTCAAGTGTGCTTTCAAAGCCAAATCCTAAACTACAAGGAATATCGAAAAATGCTCAAAAGAGACTTGGGGCAAAGAAAGTGCATTTTTTTTAAATATATATTTTAAGCTTAAATAATAAATTGTTCGAAACGAAAGCCATTATTTTTAATACATAGCGGAATTAGTTTTATCTTACTTTTATTTTAAAAAAATATGATGTTGTTGTTTTTAAAAAGGATGGCTTTGAAGAGCATTATTTCAAACAATTTGATTTGTTGGAAAAGTAGACAGTGGTAAAATAGTTTTTTTTTTAAATTTAATAAATATTTTTTTATAAAAAAATTAGAACTTTCCTTTGATACACAGCTTATCACTTACCAGAATTTGACTTATATAAGCGACTCTATCACGTGGTTTAATAAATACAAATTGAGTTTTTTTTTTAAATCAAGTTCGATTCCCGGCTAGAGATTTTGTTTTTTTAAAAATCTGATGAAAACTGCATTTTAGTTTAGTTTTAGCAAAATCAGGACCTTGCCCAAAAACCATTGAGGATTTTCCGCTATTCCTTGTAGTTCAGGATTTGGCTTTTATTAATATTTTCCAAAAAAATACAAGGTGAAATTTTCAAGTGTAATTACTGTATATGAAAACCCACGGAATAGAAGAAACTTCTATTCCGTGTGAAAACCGCTGTTTGATATGTGTGAACAATAGTTATAATGAAAAAAACAATTATTTGGTAACTATTTATTTTATAATATATATAACATAAACACATCATGACATACATACAAACTTATGTACATTATTATGGCAGAGCTAATATTATTTAAGTTCTAGAATTTATCACAATTTGCTTTTGGAATTTTCTTTTGACGTTGTTAACTTTAGCGTCTGTAACAAAAAGAAAAAATATATAAAGTTGTATAATAATATTAATATAAGACTCTTATTAAACACTAGCTTATCCGCGCAACTTCGTCTGCGTAACTTTTTAGCGTACGCTCTCAAAAGGAATAAATTTTTCCCGTTTTTGCAACATTTTGTATTGTTACTTCGCTCCTATTGGTCGTAGCGTGATCTTATGTAGCCTTTCTCGATAAATGAGTTATCCAACACTAAAATAACCTTTGAATTAAAACCAGTAGTTTCTGAGATTAACGCGTTCAACGAAACAAACTCATCAGCTTATAATATTAGTAAGTATAGATAAATATATCGATTTTGTTAAACATTACAGTTTTTAAGTCATAGGTTCAAACCCCAATGGTGTTTTACTTATTCCCTCGTCATCGCATATGGTATTAAAAATCTACACCAAAGAAATGGTGGACTCAATGCGGTATTACGTGGGTATTACCAAGAAACTCTTAATAAATATTTATTTATTAAAACATTATAAATAACTGCTTAAATAAAGATTGACATCATAGGTCAATCTTTAGTATGCAATCTCTATGTATGTATGTAGCTAATATGTTTAAAAGCCCTTTAAACGTGATTTTTTTATAAAGTAAAAGTATAACAATATCAAAACTAAATACTCACCCATATCCCCCACTCTTATGACCACCATATCCACCAGCACCAGCACTCGCACTGGCACTGGCCGATGAGTGGGACCCGCCGAATCCACCGTGACCGCCGCCACCGTGGCCTCCCTGGCCACCTCCTCCGAAACCTCCATTGCCGCCGTGACCACCGCCGAGACCACCTCCATTGCCACCGCCGAGACCGCCACCGCCACCACCGCCGTGACCGCCGCCAAGACCGCCTCCGCCACCGTGACCACCTCCATTGCCACCGCCAAGACCGCCACCGCCGCCGTGACCACCTCCATTGCCACCGCCTAGTCCTGAAATTAAGAAATAAATTATTTATTATCGTTGATTTATTCTTTACTTGGAAGTAACTACAAGGAGAAGAAAACCTAACGCAGCTTTTATATTCATAAATTACTCTTCAATATTTTTATGAATATTTTCCATATATTATGAGTACGCCGCTATACCTACTACACGGGTGTGTACATTATTTAGTAAATAAAGACTTTTCCTTTTCATAATTTATGAATAAAACAAAATTAATTACCTCCGCCGTGTCCTCCACCGTTTCCTCCTCCTAAACCTCCTCCATTTCCGCCGCCATGGCCTCCTCCTAATCCTCCCCCATGTCCTCCACCGAGACCGCCGCCTCCTCCCAAACCGCCGCCGTTGCCTCCGCCTAAACCACCGCCGTGGCCACCACCATTGCCTCCGCCTAAACCACCGCCGTGGCCACCGCCGTTGCCTCCACCTAAACCGCCGCCGCCGTGACCACCGCCACCGCCGCCGCCAAATCCGCCGCCACCGCCGAATCCACCGCCACCGCCTCCACCACTTCCACCGCTGAATCCTCCACTACCACCATATCCTGAAAGTTAAATAATATAGGTACATTTTAATATATAGGAAGATAATAAATAGTACTTATACCTAAATATGTAGGTACTATAAATAATATATGTTTGATATTTCACACATATTGCCCTGCTGGTCACAATCTAAGCTTGTACTATGTGCACCAGAAACAACGATACTTATAGATACATATTAAGTTTTATAAACACACAGACTATAAGAAAACAGTACAGCACAACGTACTAATCACCGATCTCTACTTACTCTGAGAAGAGATCGGTGGTACTCAAAGTGAGAATCAAACCTCCGCAACTTAGATAGATTTTTTATTATTACCTACGCACAAACTGCATGTTTGTATGCAAAATGTATGTAAAAAGTACGAGTAGGTACGAGTATATCAAGATTGTGCTGGATAATCCTTAATAAGCTAGATAACCGATGTGAACTTAAACACTATTTATTTAATCAAGTATTGATAAATACTTAATTAAAACATTATTTTCATGTTTAATCATATCAAAAACAAACACTTTTTAAACACATTGTATTTAAATATTATATATAAATGTTTACCGGGAGCTGCGTGTGCGCAGACCAATAGTCCCAAAGCGAAGCTGGCTACCACCAAACGCGCCATGTTGTTAACTGTGTCCTATATCAAACTGAAATCACTTTATATACTCGGACATGTTTTATCGTGGATAGATGCTTCAGTTTTTGCGGGTTAATTTTTTATATCAACAATATGTGTTCAGAGATCCTTGGTGGACAAGTACTTATTACGTAAGTTTTATAAATATTTTCGGAAAAAAACTGCATTAAGAGTTTTGTTTTGCCTACACAGTCATCTCATAAGTGTTTTCGATAATGTCAATGTATGTTTATTGTTTATAAATATCATATCATATTATTTATAGGAACCTCTAAAAACTTCAATCATCTATAAACTTTTTCCCGGCCCAAGATGGTCCACATTGGCTTGATTTCGTAGATTATTTTTAGTACAAGTCCAGAGGCATTATATATATATAGAGAGAGATAAAATATGTCATTTAGAGCTAAAATATAACCTTACTCTAGGTATACGATAATTTTGATGATAATTACTTACATGAAGTATGGTTTTGACCTTCGACTTGTCATCTGTAAATTTTCATTAAAATATTTTGATCGACAAGTACGATCGAAAAGCGCTAAAATGCGGCCCCTTATCAGTACAGTAATATCGTGTTGATACAAATATTAAATGCTAATACAGAACCGTTTATTTGAAATCAATCAAGTTTGCTTTTTTGTTGATAATTATTTGCTAATAAATGGCCGGTGTTTTTTTTTCAATCATACTGATGCTGAGTTCATGATATAAGAGCTCGATCCTTGTCTGCGTACTCAACGTGATTTGAGTTGCCTTATCATATTTGTAGGTTTGGGTTAGTTCTATTTAGCACATTATACTAATACTAACTGATAAAAAAGTTCTACTTTAAATAGAAAAGACAAGACATAGTCTAAACAAGTAATTCAAGAAAAAATTAGGTAAGGAAAGAAATTATTGTCATTAACAATTAGAGATAAAAAAAAAAAAAAACAATTTTTCCAATTATTTTATTTCAATATTTTATATACCTACTTTAGTTTTTCGAATACCTAATTTAAACAATCAAAAAATAACAATCTGATTGTACGTACTAATAAATGATCTGCATTGTTATTTAATAATATTATAGAAGTACAAATACAACCTTCAAAAAAGGGGACTTACATAATCTTTACTAACATCAACAACAACAAAAAATTGACGGTTCTTAGAAACAAGTGTATCTTGTAGATCTGTTATATTTACACTTCAAAAGATGCCTTGAGAATTTAGATACTTTGATGAGATACTTCTAAAAAAACTCAAGAAATTTTACCTACAAATTTATTATATTAAATATATGTTAAAACTATACGAATACTTATAATATTTATATTATATCTCTATCTTTTTCATTACAAATAAATACTCTTAATATATAGTTGGCGGTTCCTAGTAATATTTTTAACGCAATTAATATTACATCGTTTCGTATTCGCTGAGGAGATCCAAACAAAAAAACGCAACAAAAACATCACTCACATCTCATTATTATAAATTTTACAATTTGTTAAAGTTTGGTCTCGTTTCGTTGTACAAAATGTTTGCTAATATTATGAGAATGTCTAACAAATTCATTATCGTAAAAGAATTGAGAGAAACAAGGTATATTTAAATTTACTTTTTTATAAAATATTGTTTGTGATAGAATCATATGAAAAACTCGGTAGGACGCCTCCCTCGCGCTCACCGCTGCCCGTTGCTGCTAATTATGTTTTTTAGGTGGAAGGAAGGTCTCTATAACTTGGTTAGGCCGATCGACCGGTCTCGTTACTACCGCCCATACAGATGCAAAAACCGTTAAGTCAGGTTTCGGTACGTTTTAGTCTGTGGGTTTACCGGTTTTCAGGAAACTACTGCATCGATTTCTTTGTTGAGATGGTAGTCTCCTTTCAGGGTGCGGTTACGAAATGGATAATTGAATTGACGATAAGGCAGCGAGTATATTAAAATATACCATTTCGTAATCGCATCATTTAGCCGGCATGATGGGAGCGATCAATATTGTTTAAGAACAATTATTGGTTGACCCCATTCATGGACTTTGTAGGTCTGTTCACTACCAGGTAGATACAAAGTCACATGTAGTACTCCAATAAAAATAATAATAATATGTGATGTGGTATTGACGACCGAAACCTCAATTTTATTGACATATATATAATATATATAAGAGGTAAAGAAGTAAAAAAAAAAGGAAAATGTGATTTCAGTTGGGCGTTTATTATTATCCCAGTAACTATTCGATATAGAGAGTTAAAATTATATTTGTACGTATTATGGGATTCCATTATTTATTTATTTTTGGTGTAAGTAGAGAGAGAGAGACTATGTTCTTAGCTATCGGTGGGTGCCGGGTCCATCGCGTGATTAGAAGGCAGGGGAATGAACTGCAGCGTTCCCGGACTTGAGACCCCGAAGTAGGTTTAAAGGCCTTTTAACTCTCACCTTCACTGTGTTCACTACCCTCTCTACTCAACCAAATACTATATGATCCTGTTAGCGCCATCTTGGAAACACTTTCCATAAAAGTTCCGACGGCTGATCTCGGAAGGCCAAGATTCTTCAATAGACAATGCAAAGATATTTGTCCCACTAACTGATAAAAAAGTTCTACTTTAAATAGAAAAGCATAGTCTAAACAAGTAATTCATTTAAAAAATCTCTCATCAGAGAATAGGCGGAAAAGTTTGATGTGAAAGAAAGTAGATAATAATTTAAAATAGAAACTCGAAATTAAAATATTTGTAGGTACGTGATCTCGATAATTAAATTATTTTTTCAGGTTATTTACGGGACAAATATCTTTGCATTGTCTATTGAAGAATCTTGGCCTTCCGAGATCAGCCATCGGAACTTTTATGGAAAGTGTTTCCAAGATGGCGCTAACAGGATCATATAGTATTTGGTTGAGTAGAGAGGGTAGTGAACACAGTGCAGGTGAGAGTTAAAAGGCCTTTAAACCTACTTCGGGGTCTCAAGTCCGGGAACGCTGCAGTTCATTCCCCTGCCTTCTAATCACGGATGGACCCGGCACCCACCGATAGCTAAGAACATAGTCTCTCTCTCTCTACTTACACCAAAAATAAATAAATAATGGAATCCCATAATACGTACAAATATAATTTCAACTCTCTATATCGAATAGTTACTGGGATAATAATAAACGCCCACCTGAAATCACGTTTTCCTTTTTTTTTTACTTCTTTACCTCTTATATATATTATATATATGTCAATAAAATTGAGGTTTCGGTCGTCAATACCACATCACATATTAATTTTTTTTTTATTGGAGTACTACATGTGACTTTGTATCTACCTGGTAGTGAACAGACCTACAAAGTCCATGAATGGGGTCAACCAATAATTGTTCTTAAACAATATTGATCGCTCCCATCATGCCGGCTAAATGATGCGATTACGAAATGGTATATTTTAATATACTCGCTGCCTTATCGTCAATTCAATTATCCATTTCGTAACCGCACCCTGAAAGGAGACTACCATCTCAACAAAGAAATCGATGCAGTAGTTTCCTGAAAACCGGTAAACCCACAGACTAAAACGTACCGAAACCTGACTTAACGGTTTTTGCATCTGTATGGGCGGTAGTAACGAGACCGGTCGATCGGCCTAACCAAGTTATAGAGACCTTCCTTCCACCTAAAAAACATAATTAGCAGCAACGGGCAGCGGTGAGCGCGAGGGAGGCGTCCTACCGAGTTTTTCATATGATTCTATCACAAACAATATTTTATAAAAAAGTAAATTTAAATATACCTTGTTTCTCTCAATTCTTTTACGATAATGAATTTGTTAGACATTCTAATAATATTAGCAAACATTTTGTACAACGAAACGAGACCAAACTTTAACAAATTGTAAAATTTATAATAATGAGATGTGAGTGATGTTTTTGTTGCGTTTTTTTGTTTGGATCTCCTCAGCGAATACGAAACGATGTAATATTAATTGCGTTAAAAATATTACTAGGAACCGCCAACTATATATTAAGAGTATTTATTTGTAATGAAAAAGATAGAGATATAATATAAATAATATAAGTATTCGTATAGTTTTAACATATATTTAATATAATAAATTTGTAGGTAAAATTTCTTGAGTTTTTTTAGAAGTATCTCATCAAAGTATCTAAATTCTCAAGGCATCTTTTGAAGTGTAAATATAACAGATCTACAAGATACACTTATTTCTAAGAACCGTCAATTTTTTGTTGTTGTTGATGTTAGTAAAGATTATGTAAGTCCCCTTTTTTGAAGGTTGTATTTGTACTTCTATAATATTATTAAATAACAATGCAGATCATTTATTAGTACGTAAAATCAGATTGTTATTTTTTGATTGTTTAAATTAGGTATTCGAAAAACTAAAGTAGGTATATAAAATATTGAAATAAAATAATTAGAAAAATTTATTCTAAATTTATTTTTTTATCTCAAATTGTTACTGACAATAATTTATTTCCTAACTTTATTTTTTCCCCTCCTTTGAGCCATGATATATTTTTTTTAAATATACTTCGAGCACCGAGATGAAACTACAACTACAAAATTTAACTTTTCCAGTGCTTTTCTACCAGGAAATAGAATCGCGAACTCGAACATCTAAAAACGTGTTTTGATGTGGTTTTCAGTGATATTAAAGTTATTTTTAATATTCAAAAAAAAAAAAACAAGAACGCGGAGGTGTTATATTAATTACTTGATCCTTTACCTTTATATCTAGGCTCGTGCGTTTTCCTTATTTTAAAGTTTGATATAGGAAAAAAAATATCAACCCCTGAAATTCGAAAAAAAATGTTAAAAAAAACTTCATATTAAAATAATTCCTATAAAATATTAAGACAGAAAATTAAAAAAAGGAAAACGTACATCGTTTATTTTCCCTTTAATTAAATGTGCTCGTGCTCATACGTGCTCTTTCTCTTATTAAGGGTCGGGGGGAAGATTTACATAAATGTATTGTAGCGTTACCGAGTCTCCGTCATGCGCGGGGAGAGGTAATACTTTGCAGTTGAATCAGCATGAGCATCGAAGAGCCTCATCAGACACTCCTCTTAAAGTGTTTAAATAATTAATTACTTATATGTTGTTATTCACATACAATTGCACGTTATAACGTCATCTTTGTAGTAAAGATATAACTACATATATTCTTTACAAGTTTGATAATAAATTATAATTTAATAGCAATTATATTAAAATTAAATTATGTTGTTGTTAACTTCATGTGCGTGTTATTTTTATTATAAAAATACATAATTTACCTACCTACAAGTTGCGTATTTTTTTTGTAGGTACCTACATACTCAATTTTGGTTTAAGTAAGTTAATTACTTAAAGTAGAGCCAAAATCATCACATTTAACCCTTCATCAAAATTCAACAACGTAACCTTGTAACGGAGGGCACACATTATTATTTTCACTTTTCATGCTCTGAAAGTGCTTATTTGTGCAGGATATAGGCTGCACAAAATCGAATTTTGTGCACATGTGCATTAACTTATCTACTCATAAATGTATCTATATTAAGACAAAGAAAATGAGCCATACAGCAAAACACAATAAGAAGTTCATAGATAGAATTTGTTATTTTATAATATTTACTTAAAATTTGCCTTATGTGTTTTTTAAGACATAAAAACAATTTCCTTCAGTATTCAAGACTGCTAATTTTACTTTGAATTTTAATTAAAGAAATGTTATGTTATAGGGTGACTCCTAATTACCAGCACTTTAATGGGGCAAGAAGTTTTAATTACAAATATTGGTTAGTGTCAAGGATAATACCATAGACATTAAATATTGTTTCTTATATCCTAGTATTATATAACTAAGTGTATGCTATGATCCATAGAGAACATTTTTTTGTAAATATTACCCTATATATACAATAATATAATATATAATACTATCACCAATTATTAGCAGTCGTGTAACCAATTATCAGCACAGCGTCAAAATCAAGTATTGTTATAAATAATTAAACTAAAAATTTGAATTTCTGATGTGTTCAATCATAAACCTAACATTTATACTTCTCAAATTACCTATAAAATAAAATAAAACTATTCCTAGTTTATACTAAACTATTTGGATAGATGCTATATAGAAAACAACGATTTTAAATTTTAACCAAATTTTGTTATATGAATCACTAAATTCAAAGACAAACTTACCGGCGAATACTTGATGAAGATTTCAAACGAAAATTTTGCCACTCAAATTTACACGACGATCTATAAGTGATACTATTGTATAATATTGCTAGATTCCATTTAAACTTTTTAATAACTTGGCAATTTAGAAACCATAAAAAAATACCTTAATATTTTAATTTTTCACCGAAGTGCTGATAATTTGGTGCAGTGTCGGCATCCGTCACACTACTGTTTTATTTCCCCGTAATCGAAGTGAAAGCAGAGTTTATAACTCGTCCACAAAACCATTTTATCCTCAAGATTACTATCAGCCCTCGCCTTCGGCTCGGGCTGCTAAAAGTCTCGGATAAAAATGGTTCGTTTTGTACACTTGTTGTAAAATCTATTATTAATTTTTCAAAGTTAGAACCGCACAATTGCATTTCGATATACTACAAATGTATTGACAGACGATTTTTCCGAGTACAAACTTTTACATAATAATATTAGTTTGTAAAAAAAATATATACCTAACTTGAAACAATTTTTAACAGTCTGCGAAGGGCAGTTAAGGGTAACGTAAGCATAAGGTTGGAGAAATTTCACATGCCAGATGAATTTACGATATAGGTAGGTATACCTATATCGTAAATTCATTTTTTTTTAATATAGTAAATATTTTTAACTAATCATAAAATTATAAATAAAATATTTATTTATATAGGTATATCTATGTAACATTTTGTGAATGGAAAAAATGTTAATTGTCGTCTATCAATACATTTGTAGTAACTATATCGAACGGTCTGGCCGTTTATTTAAATAAGTGACAGACTGTAAAAAGTAATGTTTAACCATACACTAATCCGTATAGAATATTATTTCTGTTGTTTATGGCTGTAAATATGTCCCATATAATAGGCATAGACTGTAAAAAAAAAGTTTTTTTTTTTGTTACCAGTCTATTATTTAAAATCTTTTCCTGAGGGAGATAAAGAAAATAATATTTAGCCTATTAGCTGGGGCTACATTAGCGGGCGAAGATACGTGTCGCGTTGTCGCGCCAAAAACATCGTGTTCGGGCTCAAGCGATGTTCTTGTATACATCATCGCGTATGCCTGACACGATGTTTTTGGTGCGCCAACGCGACTTTTCATTGTAGGCTATTCTATAACCTCGTTAGGCCGACCGACCGGTCTCGTTACCACCTCCCATACTGGTGCCAAAACCATCAAGTGGCCTAGTCATGTTTCGGCTTTAGTCTGTGGGTTTACCGGTTTTCAGGAGACTACTGCATTGATTTCTTGTCGAGGTGGTAGTCTCCTTTCAGGGTGCGGTTACGAAATGGGTAGTTAAATTGACGATAAGGCAGCGAGTATATTAAAATATACTCGTAATGCCCCCAATTTCGTAATTGCATCATTTAGCCGGCATAGTGGGAGCGATCAATATTGTTTAAGAACAATTGTTCTTAAACAATATTGATTGATTGACCCCATTCATGGACTTTGTAGGACTGGTCACCACCAGGTAGATACAAAGTCACATGTCGCGCTCCAATAAAATAAAATACAATTGTACGAATATCAGTTACAAAATAATATAAAAATAAGAAGAAAGAGGAGATGGTGGATGACTACCATTCATGGCGCGGCTACATTAGCGGGCGAAGATACGCGTCGCGTTATCGCGCCAAAAACGCGATATCACGCGATGATCTTGTCTACATCTACATCATCTACACTCTACATCATCGCGCCTACATACATCGCAGCGCCCCGATAATACATCGTCTTCGTCCGTATACTGCGCATTGCAACGATCTATCCGGCCACACTCGTCGCGCTATCACGAATATTCGCCGTATCCCGCTAATGTTGCCATCATAGAAACCGAACGATTTAAGTATACTGTACAATTACTTTTTATGCATGTAGAGTTTAATGAATGTTGATAAAGCGGGTGATTTTTAAGGACCTGTGAAGAGAAATGTTCGAACTTTTCATTACCCCACTCAATGTTGTACAAAAAATTCAAGCACGTCCGCCCCGCTACAAAGTCTGGTCGATAATTAAGTGCCGTAGGTGTAGCCACCCAAGCGAATATTGTCGCGACAAATCCCTTTGATGCGCGCCAGTTTACCGACAGCGCTCCGATGATACATCGTCTTCGTCCGAATACTGCGCATTGCAACGATCTACCCGGCCACACTCATCGCGCTATCACGAATATTCGCCGTAGCCCGCTAATGTAGCCCCAGCATGAGGCATAATTGGTTGCACCATCTGATTTAACGAATACATAGACGTTAACATTATGATTAAAACTAAAATTGTGTTGCATCAAAAACGAATTTGTCCAATTTGATGCTTACTTTAACGTTAATCATAACCGGTGAATTTTTACTGATGAAAATTACACAGAATTTGATGTTGCAACCCGTATGAAGTAAATGACAATGTAATCGTTATTCTCGCCGTGAGCTTGGTCTCCCGAGAACCGTTTCTAAAACAAAATAAAACCAAAAATTTAGATGAAGATGACTCAAATTTCCCAATCGCATAATTTCACGAAACTTACGATCGTGTGATTTAACACCATTAGATTTTTTTTGTGGGGCTATGTTAAGGACAGAGTCTATACGGAACCAATCGTATCGATTACAGCCTTAAAACTTAAAATCCGTCATGTGATTAACGAAATAGTCAAAAAGTGATTAAAAACTTGATGAAAGAATCGACATCTGTCAGCGTGCTTGTGGTGGACATTTGGCAGATATCATTTTTCATTCATAATTGCCGAACTTTTGTCTAATTGAATTCCATTCAATAAAAATTTGAATCATCTTCATTAAAACTTTTGGTTCAATTTTGTTTTCGAAAACAAAGTTCTTGTTGAAAAACTCTATATATTTTATGAATGATTCATAATTTACACACTACTTTCCAGTAACAAAGTTTGGTTTCGTTACACAGTTACTGGAGAGTAACATTGGGTCTACATGTTATATACACTATATTTTTTTATATACTATAGGCTACATAACATCACGCTACGACCAATAGGAGCCGAGTAACAATGAAAAATGTTCCAAAAACGGGGAAAAAAAATTAAGAGTCTGTATTTCATATGTATATACCTAATAGGCTTGGTTGATTAGATTTGGTTGTTATTGTTGCCCAAAAATCCAAAATGCTACCAAACGTAAAACATTGATTCTTTCATTAAAATTTTTCGATCAACAATACAACTTAAAATCCCGTTATAATGAGCTAATTAAAAATATTCAATGTACGACATTTGAATTTTGGCGGCGTTTTGGGAAAACTTATGAAATAATCCATACCTAAATGTGGGATTTATTTTTTAATTATATTTTTACGTAAGTATAATGTACAGTTTGCCATGGTCTGGGTGTTTATAAAATATAATATGTATTATATCGTTGCCACACATTCAATTTAATAAAGCTTAGATTGTGACCAGAGCAATATGTGTAATTTGTCGTACAAAAAAAAAAGTACCGATTATTATAAGTACTTTCGTTAACATAATATTTTTTAATGTCTTATTTATGTAGAAATGTAGATAGATATCAATGCAAGTTTTTGGACAATGTATTTCCTTTAAATCAGCATCGATTTTAATTTCAATTTAATAAATTTAGAAAATCTAATATATTGCAGATAAAAAAAAAACTTTCTAATAAAACTATTAAACAGCCAATACAACAATAAAAAAGAAATTTAACAAGTAAAATTTTTATTAAGTAATAAATTAACTAAATATCACAAAATTTTCACGATAAAAAATACAATTAACCGTAACTTCCTGCAGCCGCGGACGCAGAGGCTTTTGCTGAGGCGAAGGCACCTCCGCCACCATATCCTCCATGGCCTCCTTGACCCCCACAACCCCCCGAGCAGCCTCCTCCATCTCCCCCTAAACCACTTCCGCCACCTCCCCCTAAACCACCTCCGCCACCTCCTCCTAAACCACCTCCGCCACTATGACCTCCCCCTAAACCACCACCGCCACCGCCTCCTAATCCTCCTCCGTAACCGCCTCCAAGTCCTCCACTAAAACCTCCCCCGTGACCTCCATTTCCTCCCAGACCTCCCCCATGAGCGCCACCTCCTCCCCCACCAAGTCCTCCACTAAAACCTCCCCCGTGACCTCCATTTCCTCCCAGCTCTCCCCCATGAGCGCCACCTCCTCCCCCACCAAGTCCTCCACTAAAACCTCCCCCGTGACCTCCATTACCTACGAGCCCTCCTCCATGAGCGCCACCTCCTCCCCCACTTAGTCCTACACTAAATCCCCCACTGGTTCCTCCGAGATTTCCTCCACCATGCCCTCCATTACCTCCTAATCCACCCCCACCACCTAAACCCCCTCCATAACCGCCGCCGCCTCCACCGCCACCGCCAAGTCCTCCACTAAAACCCCCACTAGTACCACCATGGCCACCGCCGCCGTGACTTCCACTTCCGCCCAAACCGCCACCTCCACCTAAGCCTCCTCCTCCTCCATAACCACCGCCGCCGTCAAGTCCTCCGCCACTTCCACCGTTATATCCACTGCCACCACTGTGACCTCCGCCTCCACTGTATCCTCCGCCTCCACTATAGCCTCCGCCTCCTCCATAACCTCCTCCATTTAAACTTCCAGTGAACGCAAAACCGCCAGATTTTCCATCAGGAGAGGTATACGAAACCACTTTTTCATTCGGTCCTCCAAAGCCGCCTTTTCCTGATCTCAGACTGCTAAGTTGTTGGTTAAACCCGGAAGCGGCACCGCTGACTTTTCCTAAGATGTCGGATAGGCCAGCGTTGATTTGTTCAAAGCCGCCACCATCAGCAAACGAGTAGCCTCCGCCGCCACCGCCAAAACCAAACCCTCCTCCTCCTCCTCCTCCGGCTCCATAAGCTCCTCCACCACCATAGTGACCACTCCGGCGGATTCGAAACCCTGAAGACAATAAAAAAATATAATGAAGTAGTTGGCAATGCAGGCAGTGCCCATTGTTCAGTATTCACGGCAACTTAGTATAGATCTCTGAGTAATGTCTCTGAGTGAGTTTCTTTCATCACACTTTTATAAAATAAAGTTATTCTCAAAAGTGCGCAGTGCTCTGTAATTAAAAAAAACTATGATAATTTTGTTTAATCTTAATTAATTTAAATAATCAAACCTACCTGTTTTAGCAGCAATCGACGAAGTCAGGCACACTAAGATGCCTACTATGATTAGCTTCGTCATGTTGGAATTATACTAAAAATGATATCATACATCAACTCCTTTTATAGTTTTAATTGAATCTCCGCCTCGTCGAAAACCGCAACTAAAAACAATAAGTGCTCTTAAACCGTAAATGGTATCTACTAAGCAGTTTTTATGGTAACTTATTGTAGATGAATTTGGTGTAGCACTCGAAAATTGTTTAATAATTTTGACAATATTAACCAATTACTTAGGAAACAACAGTCGGTTTAGGTTAATATTCGACAACTAATTTTCGTTTTATAAAATTATTAGCAAACCTGCTTCTATTTAAGTATATTTTTTTGCAAGACATAAAAAAGTTACCTCCGTAATTATGATTGTCTAGAGAAAAACCCAAAGTGGGTTTCTATACGGTACCTATTAAATTATATTATTTGGACTATTTATTGAAAGTTTTTTTTTTATTGCGAAAAAAGTAAGTAGTTTTATAGTTAATAGTATCTAAATGTTTCTTTACTCCCAGTAGGTATTTCATCGCTTTCCTATCTTCTTTCTTTCCGAATTATTATTGTGATTAATCGCTATTAATTATCGATATAATCCAAATTTAAAATAATCTCTTTTGAAATAGCCAGTGAACCTGAACAAAGAGTGAATCAACGATTGTAAAAGATTATTGAACTCTTGTCCACATTACAAGAGTTTTTACATCCATTTTGATTGCATCCGTTTTCTTATGCATTGTTTACTTTAATAATAGTATTAATAAAGATGTCATTATCAATGCGTTCTGTATAAATAAATAAAACTATTATTCCAATTTAAACCTTAGAAAAATAACAATATTTGAAATAGGTGATTTAAACAACTCAGATGCAAAATTCGATTTGAAATTCAGTTGAAATTTGCGCTTGAATGTTGGGACAAGCGGGATAGTACTTTTCATTTTGAAATTATACAGAACGCATTTATTATATCCTAAATAACTAAGAAAGTACCTAAATATTAAACTAACATTATAAGTAAATACAAAACAACCTATATCACACATCCTCTCTCACCCTCACACCTACACATTATACTCAAAGAGAACTAGCTTAACACTAACACCACATCTATCATTATATATATTTTGCTTTTTTATTTTGACTATTATATTAAGCCTAGTTAATATTGTATTACATACTTTAATTCTGCATGTAAAACTGCAATAATCTGTCATTTATTTATTTCATCAAACAAAAATTACAGCTCATTACAAAGTAATATTTTACAAATAAATATTACAAAAAAATAATTTATACAAAAATGAAAACAAAACAATACTTTGGGCTGTTTAGGATATCTTTTATCTTTACAGGTGCAGATTTTGTGCAGATAACTTATATAATTTAGTGTAATCTTATATTGTAATAATAAAGGAATAAGCCCGCCGAAGCCTGAGACACAGGTTTCTACCCAATTCAGGCACAGCTGAATAAAAAGTTATAATTATAATTATTATTTATGGTTATTTATTATCCCTTCCAATCTGGGGGTTTTAGTTAGGTATAATAATTATACAGTTTTTATTGTAAAATAATATTATTGTTATTATTTTAAACTCTATATTATATAGTATACCTATATCTATTATTATATATTATTATAGTAAACAAAAGTTATGTATGTACAAAGGCGAACTTAGCGCCTTAGGATTAAAAATGAACCTTAATTTGGGGGTTAATTTAAATTTAAATATTATTATATACTCGTATATAAACATACATTATACGTAAATATAATTAGTTTAGTTGTTAGTTCAAAAAATTTCCGGTTGGTAGCTACTTAGATTATATTTTAACCTTGCCCTTTCATAGCTTGTAAATATCAATAATAATTTCTCAGAATTCTGATTACGTTGCATTATCTAAATAATTAAGAGCGGCTTCACTATTATAGATAATCTGACCATACTAATTATAAATGCGAAAGTACTCTGTTTGTTTGTTACGTTTTCACGACTAAATCGCTAAACCAATTTAGATGAAATTTTGTATTGAATAGAGACTTCCCAGGGTGTTGAATAGAGACTACCCTGGAAGGACAAAGGACAAAATCACATTTGGACATAGCTTATTTATTTAATATAAATTTAGGGGGTGCAGGGTGTTTTAATAGTATAATAGGAAAACATTTAAATACATAAGGAAATAAATGATTTTATTTATTTATTTATACATTATTATTATTAAAATGACTGTGGAGGATTTTTTTTTTGTTTTGTCATCTTTTTAGATACCTACCTACTTAAATTATTTAGTAGGTAAGAAAATTACTAAACCTAAAGTTATTAAGTACCTATATATTATTTTTATTTTCATAAAAATAGCGGTCAAATGCGAATTCTGTTGGCGCACTTAGGGTTCTGTATAACAAAACAAATCAGAGGAAAATAGGAGGTATATTGAAAGTCTTATTACAGAAATAATTTAATCCCAGTGACAGTTTTTTTAAACTTATTAATGCGTGCGAAGCTGCGGGCAAAATGTAGTTATTATACTAAAAAAAATATTTATATATTACGTTTGTGACACCTAAACCGCTGAGTCGATTTAGTTAAATTTTAGTATGTAGATAGTTTGAGACACTGGGTAGGACACGGGGTATATAATTTTTTGACATAGCTATAGGAAATGCAAATATACAGGGCGTTTTTGCTTAAAAAGTCTCTTAGTAAAAGCTTTTCAATACACCAGATAGGGGAAAGTATTCTAGGAAGAAAAGTTGGGTATATTAAAATGTCATTAAACTGCATTAAAATGTTTTTTGAATTTATGTTTATTTTTTGAGAAAAATATCTTTTTTTAAGCAACATATTTTTTAAACTTATTAATGCGTGCGAAGCCGCTGGCAAAAGCATTAAGATGTAACAGATACAAGATTTATACAGTACCCCCAGTGTGAGTTTTCTAACTATTACTTTCCGTTAGAGTAAATTAAAATTTGTATGGGAATTAGTTCAGCGCTCCAAGCGGAAATTTTGAAAACTAAAAATGCGAGCGTGTGATTGGTCAAATTGTTAACGCAGCACTATAGTTAACGCGAAAGTAAATTTAAAAAAAACTCACACTAGGGCTGAAGAAATAATAGTACAAGTAGCCGAAGTGAGATTTAGAAATTGCTCCCTATTTTTTATGTTCTTACATAAGTATAATAATTTGTTATTATAAGTTATATAATACGGCAGAATCGTATTTTCTCTAAAAATTACATATTGGTTAAAAAACCATAGGACGTAGAATATCTGCAATAAGATATTCGGCTATAAATAATTGCTAAAGAAAATTATTTACACTTAAATTAGGAATCATATTTTTTTTTACATCCATGCATATGTTGAAATTAATAATTCGAGGCGTTTGAATCCTTAAGAAACATACAAGCTGTTGCTCGCAGATTTCTGTAAGGAACTTTGGGGTTAATAATTACATAGGTACCTATATATAAAAATCTACATAAGTATATAAAAGTATCTCAGTTAAATATTTTATATTATACATGGTGACTTTGAAAGGATATACTTTGGGCTAATATGAGGTTCTGCTGATCAAATCGAACAACTTTTCGCATCGAACCATGTGTCGCAAATGAAAAAAAAAGTCTTTTCCTTACAAACTAGTAATTTTAAAATGACCAATTTGTATGGGGAAGCTAAAAATTTTATTAGGGAAGCCAACATTAGCCCGAAGTACCTTTCAAATTCACCCTGTATATTAAATATAGTTAATATAGTTAAATATTTTATATATATTAACCACCGTTACCAGTAATGAGTTAATGACCTATAGTAATGAAACGCGGTCTTTATTGCAAGCTCAAAATAGCACAACGTTGTGTGGAGAGGGCTGTGCTCGGAGTCTCTCTGCGAGATCGAATCATAAAAGGTGGACCACCGACCTTATTAAGACCGCAGGAACTCGCTGGACGCAAGCCGCTTCCAACCGGTCTAATTGGAAATCTATAGGAGATTATGTCCAGCAGTGGACGTCCTTACGGCTGATTATGATGATGATGATGACGATACGGTAGGTCTGAGAATAGGTCGTAAACTAATAATAATAATAATAATAATAAATCTTTATTTGCCAAAAAATATGGTACAGAGATGTTACATTGTTTGTTCGGTTCACATATTTTACTGTATTTTACAGTATGCAAATGATAAGTAGGTAGGTATATTTTTATATTAATATTACACTTATAGATTACAGAAACAATACATAATTATACATTTATTAAACATCATTATTTTATCACAAAAATAAATAGGTACACAATTATAAATTAATTAAACATTATTATTTTATCACAGAAATAAACACACAGTTATAAATTAATTAAACTAACAAAAATCTTGAAAATAACAAAAATCAATTCTTTATTTCAATTATATTATATTATTCTATATTTATTATTTCAATATCAAATTATTTATATCAATTCCATTTCCATACAAATTAGACAATACTTGTTATCGAAAATCAAAAAAATCACTTATTGAGTAGAAACATTTATCGAGAAGCCATTTTTCCAGTTTAATTTTACATAATTTATCAGTCATGTCCCTAAACTCCCTCGGTATTTTGTTATAAAACTTAATACACATAATGTAAGCATTTTTACTATATAAGGAACTGTGGCAATTTGACATCATTAGTTTTGAAGGATCTCGAGGTACAAACCTTGCATTCAAATTATATACAGTAAACATGTGTATATGTTTTCTTACAAATAAAACTATTTCTAATATATATAATGATGTCAAAGTTAGCAAATTTAATTTCATAAAAAGTGGCCTGCATGTTTCATAGGGCCCAACATCACAGATTGCTCTAACACATTTCTTTTGAGTTATGAAAGCTTTATTAAATTCTGTGGAGTTTCCCCATATTAGGAGACTGTTGCGGAAACTCAGTTTCGGCTGAAAAACATGAAAATAGGTCGAAATAAAGTCATAAAATAATAATAAAATGCGTGGGTATCTGAGAGCCCATTACAACGTGAATAGTAATAGCTCATCGCATAAGTGGGCGTGGCACTATAATAATTAAATCTATTATCAAAATATTGCAGATATTTATGCTTAAATGTATATAAAATGGTATTTAGGGGTAGGCAGATGTTGCTACCCACCCCTAAAATACATATGAGCCCTACTGATATCCCGATTATGTATATAATAAGAATTTTATAAAATGTGTAATTTCTTATATGAATATTGTGTTTTTTGTATGAATCTGGTATGATTCTTATAAGTAATGTGCATCACCACGACCTACTATTTAAAAGGTAGTGGTCTGGGCAGAATCGAATTGGATTCTGAGCCCAACAAGAATAATAAATGATATTATGTCTTGGTGTCATAATTTTCCCCAAGTAAATCCTAACACATACAAGGGCAATCCCTCGAGGTCCTGTTATTGTGGTATAACAGTACCTCGGGTGATTTAAGGGCTCTAGGGAGTTGTCAACAATAATATTGTTGGCCGGCGCCATACCAATCGTCGTTAGATTGGTCGGCAACTCTCTAGGTCCAAACATTGGATGCATGTAGCATCAATGCCCAAACACTTAGGCTGTCTAGACCTACGTGAGCTGGGTCTAGACCTAAGGGCCTCTAGGGAGGTATACACCCGGAGTCCCCCCGACGACCCGATGCGTCTGGAGGGCTCCGAGACCTAACCTATTCGGTTGATTTAGGTAGGTTTGTGGCCGTTATACTGCGCTAACGGCCAGGTGTTTATATGTACATAAGGTTATTATATACTAAAATGTAGGTAGTTAATAAGGCTATCTTTGTAAATAAATATTTTAGCAAAAGGGTTTCAACAGGCTGGCTGTCAGGTACATGTAGGGTGCATAGGGCCGCCGAATTGTCGCGGATTCGGCGGCGAAAATCGCACACCGGTCGGGGGTCCCATTTGGGTAATTCATTGCGCACAAGGTTCTTCATTTTCTCGGCTTTGCATTCATTTCAGTTCAATTCAGTTCAATTCTGGTCGCGGTCGAGAGCGGACGTGTGCAACTTACGTACTTACCCCCTCTCCCGTGCCATTTCCAACTACCTCCGAACTCAGAAAACCAAAATTCTACCTGCTTACTGCTACTGAAGAGAAGATTCCTGCTACTGCTGAGAACTGGGTTTCCTTGTGTCGCTAACCAGGACGTCGACTAGGTTGTTGGGGCACTGCGTCCGACCGTACGTAGTCCCCCGAGCGCCTTGTGGACGGGCTGGTTAGCCCTAGGCTGTCGTGTCGCGGGCCAGGACGTCGACTAAGTTGCAGGGGCACTGCGAACAATCGTTGTCCCCCGAGCGTCATAGCCGACGGGCTGGTTCGCCTTAGTTTTCGCGGTCGTCCTGCCGCACATCGGTTAGGCCTACAGACTGACAGACAAACACACCGCACGGGCCCAGCGCCCTGCCGGGCTAGTCAAATCCGGCTAGGGCCAAACTCTTTACCCGTGTGGTATTGCACTAACTTCCCCAACTAAATAGGGCCCCCCCGAGGAAAGGTGACCCTTTCCTCCGTCCCCATTCTTGGTTGTCGTGTGGTGGGTCTTGATTTTGTTAGGTGTCGTTGCTCGCCCTCCCTTAAGTGGTCGGAAGGCTATTCATAAAGAATAGTCTCCCCGACCGCACCCTGGTACAATCCGTGCTAAGGGAGGGTCAAGTCCAGCAAGTGTCGGTCCCAGTCTCGTTGTTTTGGCCAAAATTGTAAATCTCCTCTAAATTTTTTTTTTCTCATTGGGCTCCCATTACCGTAGTCGAACGCGCGGTAGCCCATTTTTCCCCTACTCCACCTACTACAAATTCTTATAAGAATTTTAAATTTAATTTACTTGTATATACTTTGTGTTAGTTTTAGTGACTTATATCTTTCTTAGTTGTTGTATATAGTTAGGTTAACCTTATTCGTGTAAATATCGTTATAATTTCTGTATATAAATAAAACTACTGCTTGTGTTAATAGTTGTATTTAAAGAGTATACAACCTAACCATGCCAAACCGAGACTCTTCTAAGATTCCACGAATAAAAATGAAGAGTAGGAGTGCGCCGGCTAGCCCCGATCAGGCCCCGCGGCGGTCCCCTCCGGCCCAGGCTTCAGGCCTCGAGCCGGTGGCGGCCGACCCGGCGTCGAGTCAGGGCCAAACTCAAGCTGCGGGCGTCCTCCCACGTCCCGCTCCGGACGTGGACGCGCCGACACTTTCGTTCGAAAATGTCACGCGTCATACCCTCGCCGGGAGCGAGACGGGGGCGGTCTCCGCCAGCCCCAAGTGGCGCCAGCTGATTTCCCCGCTGTCGCCGCCGCGTCCTCTAGACCTGAAAAAAAAAAGACATCCTATTAGCGATATCAAGGAGTCTGACTCCTCTAGCTCAACAACATCAAATAGCGAGGATTCTGACTCCTCGCATTCAACCACAACTTACAAAGACCTGCCCCCTAAACCCCAGCGCACCAGGAAACACGCTAGGGATTCGAGTGGAGATAGTCTTCCTCCCCCTGCCCAACGACCAAACTTGGGTAAGAGTCCCAGCCCGCTCCCCTCTACAATTGAGGAGCTGGCCTCTCCAACCTCGGCGATCCCGCCGCCGACTTCTTCGCCTATTAGGCAAATACCACCTATTCCGTCACCGCGTAGGCTCGACCCCCGTCTAACATCAAACCAGCAGCGCGAGGCCGCCATGAGAGCGGTAGGAATGATGTCGTATGCGGCGGCTGCCAGCCAACCAACCCTCCCAGCCAGCCAACCGGCCCCCTCAACCAGCCAGTCGGAACATAACCGACCTATCTCTCCAGTGATTTCTGCATCGCCCCCCCCCCAAGGCGAGAAGGCCGAGAGAGTCCCGCCTATCACCGTCGAGATCCTCCCTAACTGGATCTCCCATTTCCGCGCGATTCGCGAGAGACTTGGCCACCCGCCGAGTGCCCGCCCTATGGGAAAGGGCGTCCGCTTCCTCCCAAAAACAATAAGAGAGTACCGGGTGGTTCAGAGTTACCTGGCTGAAGCGAGAGAGATTGATCCGCTGATAATTGGACACAACTATTGTGTCGACGCAGAAAAGCCCCACAAGGTAGCGATTTCCGGCCTGTTATACGACACACCGGTGGCCGAAATACTCCAAGAACTGGAGACGCTGGTTGGCGTCAAACCAGATCATGGACGTCTTATTCCACCTAGAAAAGGTAGCCCCAAAGCAGTGTTCTTTGTACAATTCCCCCATTTAAAAGTGGAAGAACAGAGGACACTGCTCCAATTGGAACAAATGTTTTTCATGGAGGTAACGGTCAAGGAGTGGATCCGGCGCTCAGGCCCCCCCCAGTGCCACCGCTGCCAAGCGTTCGGGCACTCCTCTGAGGGGTGCTTTAGACCAGCATGCTGCGTACGATGTGCGGGGCCCCACCTAACCGCTGCATGCGACCGCGAGCACAACGCACTCAAATGCGCAAACTGCAAGCGCAGCCATCCGGCAAACCACCGGCATTGCCCGGTTTACCGTCGGGAGGCCAAAATTAGGGGTATCGCAATCCCACCTCCAAACCCAAATAGAAATCCCCAACCTAATCAACAACTTCCGCAAGCCCCGACCCTTACAGAGCCCTACCAACCGTCCAACTTAATGGCCCCGGCTCGTAACGCAGAAACCCAACGGCCCAAAAAAAGGAAAACTAAGAGGAGGAAAAATCCAGCCCAAGTTCCGCCTCAAATCGACCTGGCCCCCTCCTCTTCCTCCCAACCAACACAAAAAGCGAAGCAAGACTTCCCGCCCCTGCCAACAAATCAAGAACTCCCAGCTGAATTGCCCAAAAAAAGGGCACTAAGACAGGAGCTCCCACCCACAACTTCCTACCAAATTCCCCGTACGCAGCCATCCAAACAAAAGGTCCAAAGACCACACCAACCACCACCACCACCCCCGACCCAGGGACCAATTCCCCCGCCAAAAACCTCCGCATTACCACCAGCGCCGGCCCCGCGCAAACGTAGGGGCCAAGCCACAAACGAACATACACAATCCAGTGACCCAAACCGGATGGCCCCACGCTGCGGGTGCTCGGAGGATCGAGGCCGCCGGATGATCCAGGCGGCTATAACGATCCTAATCGAGACCCTGCAAGCCGCCAACAGCGGACAATCCCCGTGCGAGGCCATAATCAACGGCCTCGCACAACTGCACTATCACCTTCGGGGCTAGGGCTTCGGCTCTTGTACTGGAACCCCGGAGGTGTCAAATCCAACTATCATCAGCTTCGTCTCCTGGCCCAGGAGCAAGGCCCCCATATAATCCTCCTGGGGGAGACGAAACTCATGCCAAAGAACGAACTCCGCGTGCCGAACTACTTCGTGTACAGGCGTGACGAAAATTCGGACCGGGGCCGCGGCTATCGCGGTACCGCCGTCCTGGTCCGTAGGGATATCGTCCACGAAGAACTCCCGCACGCGGAGTTCAAAACTACGAGAACAATAGGAGTTAGTCTCCAGTCGTCCGGCTCAGAGTTAAAAGTCTACGCTGCCTATCGCCCACCGGTCTGTCGTCTTCATCGATCCGACTTTCGACGGGTCCTGGACGGAATAACCCCTACCCTGGTAGTCGGAGACCTCAACGCCAAACATCCGGCGTGGGGCTCCCGGCTCATCAACCCAGCGGGTAGGGTCCTGTCCAAGGACTCGGAGAACAAGGGCTATGAAGTCCTAGGACCGGATTCGCCGACACACATTCCTACGTCGGTGAACTACGCGGCTGACGTCCTCGACATTGTAGTCGCCCAGGCCATCAGAGTCCCAGTCCACGTCGAGGTCTTGTACGACGTGGACTCACAACACCTCCCATTGCTTGTGGTGCTGGGCACACAAGTTGACGTCACCGCCGCGAAGGGGCGATTCAAAACAGACTGGGACCAGTACAAAGATATACTCAACAGCTTTTATCTTGCTGGTCCCATAAACTCGCCGGACGACGTAGAAGCGACGGCAACTCGCTTCACGGAGTCCCTAGTGCACGCTAAGGAGGCGGCAACACGTGAGCTGCCTCCGCATACCAGCTTAAAGCGTGAAACCCTCCCACACCCCCTCCGACTCAAGCTGCAGCTCAAAAGGCGTCTCCAGAGGCGCTGGGCTAACTTCCGAGACCCCAGCACCAAACGCGAGCTCAACCGCGTCAAGGAAGAGCTTGCGGCGGAGATCGCCGCATTTCGGGGGAGGTCGTGGGAAGACTATATGGACTCCGTTGGTGAAGACGGTACCTTAGGGGCCCTGTACCGTCTCACCAGGAGACTAACCCGAACGCCCGAAGCCGTCCATCCGTTGCTCGACGACGCGGGAAACCGCCATTACGCCCCCCAAGACAGAGCCGATATACTTGGCAGTCATCTGGAGGGGCAATTCAAACCTTTCCCCGTCGTCGACCAGGCATTCAACGGGCATACAGAGAATAAAGTGCGGGAATTCTTGTGCGATTCAAATAAGGACCCCCTACCGGGGCACTTTTTCATTTCACCGGCTGAGGTGGAGCGAGTCGCGCTCCGCCTTAAGCACAAAAAGGCCCCCGGTCCGGATGGGGTCACCAATCCACAATTGACGCAGCTCCCCCGCAGAGCCATAGCCGCATTCGCCCGGCTCTGCAATGGAATACTCCGTACCGGTCATTTCCCCAGCGCATGGAAGCAGGGGAAAGTCATCATGATCCCAAAGCCCGGCAAAGACAAACGTCTGCCGGGCAGCTACCGTCCGATCACCCTGCTTCCGCACCCGGCGAAGCTGTTCGAGAGATTGTTCCTCCGGAGGCTGAAAGCCTACATCGAGCTTCGTGTAGAGCAGTTCGGTTTCCGCGAGAACCATAGTACAACACTCCAGCTCACCCGGGTGCTATACCATATGGCGAGTGAGATGAATCGGGGCCGAGTCACGGTCGGGGTCTATCTCGATATAGAGAAGGCCTTCGACCGTGTTTGGCATACCGGCCTCCTTTCCAAGCTCCTAAACTCGCCGGTGCCGCCCATGGCCACGCGGTTGCTCGCATCCTTCTTGAGCGACCGCCACTTCCACGTGGCCGTGGAGGGAAAAACCTCTACGGAGCATTCCATTGAGGCAGGTGTCCCTCAAGGGAGCTGCCTTTCGCCCGCACTTTATTCTCTGTACACCAACGATATCCCTACTCTCTCGGATTCCCTCCTCCCGGGAGAGCAGGATGTAACTCTGGCGCTGTTCGCGGATGACAGCGCCTACCTCTATTCCTCCAAAAGTCCTAGACTCGCCGCCGCGAAAATGCAAAGGATGCTGGATATCCTCCCTTCCTGGCTAGACAGGTGGCGGCTGTCCGTCAACGTGGGCAAAACAGCTGCCCTTATGACGACACGCCGCCGATGCCCACCACCGCTAAAACTCCGGGGACAGGAGGTCCAATGGGCCGACACTGTGAAATACCTGGGGTGCATCATAGACCGGCCCCTCCGCATGGGCGCTATGGCCAAGCATTTGAGCAACCAAGCCAAAGCCGCCCGGTCCATGCTCCGGCCGGTCTTTAGATCATCTCTTCCACTCCGGGTAAAAGTGTTGGTCTACAAGACCTACATACGTTCCCGGTTTACTTACGCAGCCCCAGCGTGGCATCATCTCCTGTCGGCCACGAACAAGACACGGATCCAGCGTCTGCAGAATGTCTCTCTGCGCATGGCGTCCGGCGCTCCGTGGTTCGTGCGCAATTCCACAATAAGCGGCGACCTGAAGGTTGAATCAGTGGAAGTGTTTGTTGAACGGCTCGCTCGACGGATGTTTGACCGGGCCGACAACGGACCCCACGATCACCTTCATGGAATCGCGCCGCTACACGCACGGCCACCGGAGGGAAGGCCATTGCCGAGAGAAATTCTCGGCGGCGATTCTCCAAGACCCTAACCCCATCCCCCATCCTAGGCGCGCTGGACTCGCCTGCAGCGCGCCACCTCCTACCCCTACCCCTACCACCCCCAAAGTCCCCTCACTATCCCCTCAGAGGAGGGACACACACCGCACGGCCCTCGCTTCGCGAGGGCCAGCGCCTACGGCGCATGAATTACCGGCGGGCTATCGCCCGCCGTGATCCTGCCCCGGCAACGGGGAATATTCCCCAGCCGGAACCCAACCCCACAGCAAGGGGGTTGAGTCCACTAGTCTCTTTGCATTCATCATTCGCTGTAATTTTCAGTTTTGCGCACGGGCGTCCGGGGATCTCGACCCTCAAGCCGAAGATTGCCGAAGATGGACGAGGCTTCGGACGGCCGACCGCCGCCGCCTGCCTCGCCATCTCCTCCACGTGCTGTCCTGGAAGGGGCCGATGAATCGGAGTCTCTTTTGTTAGAAAGAGTCCGTTCATCGGGCCTGTCTCCGGACGCGCTCGCCGAGCTCGTAGAGGCTATGTCCTCCGGGCCGGCCGACGATGACCCCACCCCGATGACACCTGCATCAGGGTTCTCCCAGCCTTTCCTGGACCCGAGGATCCAGGCCGTTTTGCAGCGGGTCTTGACCTCGGGGGCCAAAAGGCCAAGAACGAGCGACAGCAGCCTGTCGCCGGAGGGGAAGAGGGAGCGCCGGGAGCGTGAACACGTCCCCGAGCAGCACCCAGCCGACTCCGCCGCCGCCCAGCAGCTGACCCCGCACCGCCGAAGCCGTGATCCACGTCTGCATCGCAGTCACTCCATTGGGGTGCTGCCGACGCCGCGGACCATGGAATCTTCGGATGAAGAGTGCAGGATGCCGGCACCGCTACCGCCGCGTCAAACCAGACGCGCGCGGGTAGTAGTGCCCCCACCACCGCAGCCCGACATCGCTCGCCCCGCCCACTCAGCTATCCCCACCACCACCGCCGGTGCTGGCTCAGCTCGGCACAGCATCGCAGCACGGACCGCACCGACCACGTCCGCGCCTACGCGCCCGAACCCGCAGCCCGGAAGTTCCCGCCACGACCTCGTCTCGCGCCTCGCCTCCGACGCTCTGCGGGTCATACCACTTGGAGCCCGACCGAGTGCCCCGGACCAGCCGTACGCGGGAACCGCCCGCACCACCGGACCAACCCGACCTGGTGCCGCCGTCCAACAATCGGGCACCGTCCGCCCAGGTCCTCCAACCCGCGCCGTCCCTTCGTCAAGCAGTGCCCGACCAGGTACCGCCGCCCGTCCACCGGGCCCGCCGGCCAAAGCCGCGGCCCCACAACGCCCAGGACCCGCCGCCCAGCTGATGGGCGCTATCCGCCCTGCCCAGCCCGTGAGCACTGCTCGCTCCGGGTTCGCCGCGCAGCCCGTGAGCACTGCTCGCTCCGGGTTCCCCGAGCAGCCCGTGAGCAATGCTCGCTCCGAGTTCACCGCGCCACAGCCCGTGAGCGCTCGCTCCGGGCCCTCCAATCAAGCCGGGGGGCCTCGCCCTGGCCCTTCACACGCCGCATTTACCACCGCCGCGCCGCTACAGAGCGCCGCACCTCTACCTGCAGCCGCAGCCGGCGCGGGGCCGAGCCTGACCCACAGCCGACCCGAGACGACGCTGCCAATGTCGCGCCAGACACCTCGGGGTCCGACCCACAAGGATTGGGCGGGCCCTCAACCCAAAAAGGTACCACTGCCGTCTCCTACGCCGCCGCCATAGGCACGAAACCTTCAGTTTCACGCTCCGGCGACGGCGAGACGGATTTCTCTGTCCCTCCATCGGGGTCGATGAAGGCCCCAAACCCCCGATTTCCTCCATTCGTGGTGGAGGTCATGCCCAACTGGGCTATTCACTTCCGTGCGCTCCGCAATAAGCTGGGGCACATCGTCAATGCCAGGCCTTTTGGGAAGGGCATCCGTTTCCTACCGCGCACCGAAACGGAGTTTCGGGTAGTTCAAAAGTACCTCGTGAATCTCGAGAAGGAGGAGAACATATCGTGGTTCTCCTACTCACTCCCGGCTGATCGCAGCTTAAAGGTCGCGATCCGGGGTCTTCCGGCCAACACGGAAGAGCGGGACGTGGCAGAGGCAATCCGGGAGCTCGGATACGAGCCGGGCGCGCGGGATGTCTCTTCTTCGCCCAGCTCCGTAGGTCCCCAGATCTATCCACCGCGGCTCTGTACAACACCAACACCACCGAGCTGTTGGACATAGCCGGGGTAAAATTCGAGGCCTGGAGGGGAAAGAAGGGCCCCGCTCAGTGCCACAGGTGTCAGCAGTTCCGGCACTCCTCGCACATGTGCCACAGGCCCCAAGCCTGTGTCAGATGCGGCGGGGGGCATCCGGCCAAGGAGTGTTCCCGCTCTCGCGAGGACCCCCCTACCTGCGCCAACTGTGGTGGTGAGCACACCGCCAATAACACCTCCTGCCCCGCCTTTCGCCGGGAAATCCGAAATAAGGCAGCCGGTACTGTGGCCCTGACAACCGCAGTCAGAGCCCCTGTTTCGGACCCGACCAAGACGGGGCGGAAGGAGGCGACGGCCCCTTCTTTGCCCACCACGCTCCGGCCCGCAGCTAACGATCCGAGGCCGAAGGATGCGCTTCCCAAACGCAAAGGGAAAAGGGGTCGAAAAGGCAAAAGCCGTAAGGCCCCAGCCGACTCGGCCCCCTTAGCCCAGCGAGGGGAGCCCTCAGCTCCCCTGCCACAGGCAACTCCCAGCGAGCCTACTTTCAAACTGATGGATGTAGCCTCGCTTTTACTCGATATGATACGAGCTATCGAGGCGGGTGTAGACCCGCGTTCAGCTATGGCAACCGGACTAGCCGGTTTAGCTGTTAGCAGAGGCGAGTAGGTCGGAACTACGCGTCGTGCACTGGAATGCCCGCGGCCTGCGAAACCAGCGCCGTGCTTTGCAAATTTTCCTCAGTGATCAGCGTATTGACGTAGCGCTGATTAGTGAAACATTTCTCACTCCTTCTATCCAATTTCGAATCCCAAATTATATCATCTACCGGGGGGATGAACCTGCGTCCCGGTCCCGAGCCTATCGTGGGCTGATGGTACTGGTCCGCAGGAACATTATCCACCAACCTCTACCGATTCCTTCTTCCGAAGCTCCCTCCACACTGGGTATAGCGCTACATATAGGTGACAGCGAGCTGCACCTATATGCCGCTTACAAGCCTCCAAATGAAGCCCTGGGGACTGCGTCAGCTGTTCGATACGCAGGTCCCGATCCTCGTGGCCGGGGACTTCAATTGTAAGCACCCAGCGTGGAATTCCGCGCAAATAAACCGTGGGAAGCGCCACCTGCTGCGGGCCGCCGAGCGGGGGTGGTTCTGTGTGGACGGCCCGCCCGGGCCAACCTATATTCCTGAGAATCATAGGTTTGGCCCGGACGTGCTGGACATCACGGTGCACCGCAACCTGCCCGGCGCCCTGGAGCAGGAAGTGCCCAACGACCTCGATTCCGACCACCTTCCCGTCCTAATCACTCTGTCTTCCCTCCCAACGAAAGTTTCGCCGCCAGTGCCCGCCAAGCGCGTTGACTGGGGAAAATTTGCAGACTACCTATAAACCCACACGCCTTCCTTTCCGGTTTCGACGCCTGAGGACGTGGATAGACTCGCGTCCGAACTGTATGTACAGTCACGTAAGTCTCAAGAGAGGGCCTCCTCGGAGGCGCCTCCGCGAAGGGGGCTTCCCCCCCTCCCCCATAACATCAGGGTCTTGCTGAAAAGCAAGAGAGACGTACGTCGTCTGTGGCAGCGCTCTCGCTGCCCGACGGTGAAGACCGAACTAAACGCGCTCTCGGCTCGGATTAGGAAAGCCATAGCGGATGTTTTCACGGATCGTTGGTAAGCTCGGATTGAAGACGCGACTGGTGACCTGCGGGGGGTCCACCGGTTGTGCGCTTCGATGTCCAGTGCACCTAAAGCGGTCTGCCCCCTCCTCGATACCGACGGATCTCCAAGATTTCGAACAGAAGATCGCGCCCGGATATTTGCCGAATGCCTAGAGGGACAGTTTCGTCCCAACCCACCCCAGTCCCACGAACATGTCGCACAGGTAGAACGCGAAGTGGAGACCGGTCTCCGCTCCGCGGTACCAGAATCCGAACCCCCGATAATATTCTCCCCCGGAATGGTGGCGCGCGCCTTCAGCCGCCTCAAGCCGAGGAAAGCCCCCGGCGCCGATTGCATCGGAAACATGGCAATACGGTGTATGCCGCCGCGAACAATCGCCGCGTACACCCGCCTTTTCAATGGAATAGTGCGTACGGCAGATTTCCCGACTTCCTGGAAGGAAGGTCGGATTATCATGCTACCCAAACCGGGGAAGAATATTAAGCTTCCCGAGAGCTACCGCCCCATCACACTCTTACCGGCGATCTCAAAGGTATTCGAAAAGCTACTTTTGCGACATATCGTACCTAACTTTACTCCACGCGACGAACAATTCGGGTTCCGAAGCGAGCATAGTACTACTCTCCAATTGACAAGAATGCTGCACAGACTGTCTGTGGCCCTTAACAGGCGTCACTTCACCTGTGCGGTATTCCTCGACATGGAGAAGGCGTTCGACAAAGTCTGGCACAGCGGGCTTCTGTTCAAACTCTTAAAAACTAGCATACCTCGTAGGATAGTGCGGGTTGTGGCCTCCTTTTTGGAGGGCCGTAGCTTTCACGTCACTGTGGAAGGTCTTTGCTCCAACAAGCATCCCATCGCGGCGGGCGTCCCGCAAGGCAGCTGCCTTTCGCCTGTCCTCTACTGCTGCTACACCGACGACATCCCACTGGCCGAGACGAATGTCGAGCTGGCTCTATATGCTGACGACGCCGCATACTTTGGTTTCTCTCGAGACCTGAGTATGTCGGGGAAGTACATGCAGAGACAGCTCGATCTTCTTCCCGCCTGGCTGTCGGCTTGGCGACTTAAGGTCAATGTCAAAAAGACCCAAGCAGTGATTATCAGAGGAGTGGGCATGCGAAAGGGCGGCCGACCTCTGCTCCCGCTCACGCTTTGTGGTCAATCTGTGGACTGGTCTACTACTGCGACATACCTCGGTGTGAAAATCGACTCAACACTCACCATGGGGCCGCACGTGAAAAACACGCGCGCTAAGGCTCTGGTCGCGCACCATAGACTGCGCCCAGTGTTATCATCCGGACTTCCCATCCAAACAAGACTGGCCATCTATAAATCGTACATCCGGCCCATCCTCACATACGCAGCGCCAGCATGGTGGGCGTTATGTGCGGATGCAAAAATCAGGCAATTAGAAAACAAGTGCCTGCGCACTATAACCGGCGCGCACTATTTTATGCGCAACGACTCGCTGCGCCGAGACCTCCGGAATCCGGAGTCCGGATGGTAACACTGGACGACTTTGTTGTCCGTTTGGCTACCCGGATGTACTCGCGTGCAGATGCGTCAGACCACCCACATATACGGGACCTGGCCCCTCTGCACTCGAGACCACCGGATGCCATACGACGACTACCGCGCGACCTGGTATCGATCGCGAGCGGTGAGAGCGGAAGCGGTTCGGAGAGCGAAAGCGACTCGAACGGCTAAAGTGATCGCTGCGAGTGGTCGATTAGTACACAGAATTACCACAAAGTCCTCATCATCACACCTTCGACCAATAATAAGGTCACCAAAGACCTATCCGTAGTAACGGTTAGCGAATAGCTACTACTGTAAGGAGACCACAATCTCGACACAGTTGCCCATCTCCCGTTGGGGGGACAGAGAAGATTAGACTGCTTTGCATTCATTCTTACATCCACTACCACAAGAGAAGCTACTAGGAGCTACTAGTACACGACAAGGTTGTCGTTCGCCGAAGCCGAGGACTTGACGCACTCCAGACCCACGGGACCCGCATTGGAAGAGGACCGAGTCAGCAGAAGCGACGCATCGCTACACGGCAGCCGGACTGTTGGGACCCGAGTAGCATTTTGTTTCGTGCACTCGTTGGTTTCCTTTCTGGCCCCCACCTGCAACCATCAACATCCTGCAGCTGCTGACTGCACGGCCTTTGTGAAGGCCCCAAACGGCCTTTTTCAAGGCTTCCCGTGCGGTTGTGAACCAGCCACGTTCGCCCGATCCGAGGGCACGCGTTGTTTCCGCGTGCCTTTGCTCTGTGGTGTGTTCCCTCCGCAGCCGAGCTATCGGGGAGGTGGATCCGCCACAGAGACCATATCTTAACACTGAGGAAACATAACCGTGATAAGCCATTAGAGCTGCATCTTCACTTGATATTCTCCTCAGTTTCTTTAAAGCGTAGACAAACCTATTTAATTTGCTACATACTACGTCAATGTGTGATTTCCAATTAAAGTGCTGATCGACATTTAATCCTAAAAATTTAATTACTTCTATTTCTTTTATAATTGTGCCACGACATTGTATTTTAATTTGGTGTTTCATTGATTTATAATTTCGGAATTGTATATAGTTTGTTTTGTCTAAGTTAACCTTTAAATTATTAAGTTCTAGCCAATTAAGTACTGAATTCACGGTATCATTTATATTTTTTTCAGGTTCCACATCCCTAGTATTATCATTAGGTATAGTAATAGAAATGTCATCTGCAAACAATACACAATCATAGTTTGTTATTAATGGAAGGTCATTTATGTACAACAAGAATAATAGTGGGCCCAGTACGCTTCCCTGAGGGACCCCATATCTATTATGTTTATACAAATATTTATATTGTGTACATTTCAATCCATCAGAAACCCTCATGACTTCCACACATTGCTTTCTGCCATCTAAATAAGTAGTAATCCATTTAAGGACTGGGCCTCTTAAACCATAACGTTCACATTTTTTTAATAGTAAAGTGATAAGGGTGTCTCCACCTTAATTTTTTTTTAATATATTTTTTTTTATCATTTGGCATTAAATAATACATATATCCTTAATTTTTATCCGTCTACTGTAATCCATGTACTGTAATAATATTCAACTCTCAGTGGTCTAACGTTTCGTTATCGTCAAATGAACTGCCTGTGCGTAATCGCATCCTAAAAGAAGACTACCACCTCGAATAAATCGATGAAGTAGTCTCCTGAAAACTAACCAACCCACAGACTAAAACCGGAACATGACTATGTCATGACTTGACAGGTTTTTACATCAAGTGTTTTTACACTTGGTGGTAACGACACCGGTCGCATAAAAATTAAACACTTTAATTTAAGAACTAAATTTTTAATTAAAATTCCTTCACATTATTAACCTAAACCTAACTCCTCGTCTGTTCTTCAGGCCTCGGAGCGCCGTAAGCTGTGGCATGACTACTTGCGACGCCGCCCCGCCCTGTGCTGTAAGCGTTGGCAATAGCAGTGGCACCTGGAGCAGGAAGTGCCCAACGACCTCGATTCCGACCACCTTCCCGTCCTAATCACTCTGTCTTCCCTCCCAACGAAAGTTTCGCCGCCAGTGCCCGCCAAGCGCGTTGACTGGGGAAAATTTGCAGACTACCTATAAACCCACACGCCTTCCTTTCCGGTTTCGACGCCTGAGGACGTGGATAGACTCGCGTCCGAACTGTATGTACAGTCACGTAAGTCTCAAGAGAGGGCCTCCTCGGAGGCGCCTCCGCGAAGGGGGCTTCCCCCCCTCCCCCATAACATCAGGGTCTTGCTGAAAAGCAAGAGAGACGTACGTCGTCTGTGGCAGCGCTCTCGCTGCCCGACGGTGAAGACCGAACTAAACGCGCTCTCGGCTCGGATTAGGAAAGCCATAGCGGATGTTTTCACGGATCGTTGGTAAGCTCGGATTGAAGACGCGACTGGTGACCTGCGGGGGGTCCACCGGTTGTGCGCTTCGATGTCCAGTGCACCTAAAGCGGTCTGCCCCCTCCTCGATACCGACGGATCTCCAAGATTTCGAACAGAAGATCGCGCCCGGATATTTGCCGAATGCCTAGAGGGACAGTTTCGTCCCAACCCACCCCAGTCCCACGAACATGTCGCACAGGTAGAACGCGAAGTGGAGACCGGTCTCCGCTCCGCGGTACCAGAATCCGAACCCCCGATAATATTCTCCCCCGGAATGGTGGCGCGCGCCTTCAGCCGCCTCAAGCCGAGGAAAGCCCCCGGCGCCGATTGCATCGGAAACATGGCAATACGGTGTATGCCGCCGCGAACAATCGCCGCGTACACCCGCCTTTTCAATGGAATAGTGCGTACGGCAGATTTCCCGACTTCCTGGAAGGAAGGTCGGATTATCATGCTACCCAAACCGGGGAAGAATATTAAGCTTCCCGAGAGCTACCTAGCCAATTAAGTACTGAATTCACGGTATCATTTATATTTTTTTCAGGTTCCACATCCCTAGTATTATCATTAGGTATAGTAATAGAAATGTCATCTGCAAACAATACACAATCATAGTTTGTTATTAATGGAAGGTCATTTATGTACAACAAGAATAATAGTGGGCCCAGTACGCTTCCCTGAGGGACCCCATATCTATTATGTTTATACAAATATTTATATTGTGTACATTTCAATCCATCAGAAACCCTCATGACTTCCACACATTGCTTTCTGCCATCTAAATAAGTAGTAATCCATTTAAGGACTGGGCCTCTTAAACCATAACGTTCACATTTTTTTAATAGTAAAGTGATAAGGGTGTCTCCACCTTAATTTTTTTTTAATATATTTTTTTTTATCATTTGGCATTAAATAATACATATATCCTTAATTTTTATCCGTCTACTGTAATCCATGTACTGTAATAATATTCAACTCTCAGTGGTCTAACGTTTCGTTATCGTCAAATGAACTGCCTGTGCGTAATCGCATCCTAAAAGAAGACTACCACCTCGAATAAATCGATGAAGTAGTCTCCTGAAAACTAACCAACCCACAGACTAAAACCGGAACATGACTATGTCATGACTTGACAGGTTTTTACATCAAGTGTTTTTACACTTGGTGGTAACGACACCGGTCGCATAAAAATTAAACACTTTAATTTAAGAACTAAATTTTTAATTAAAATTCCTTCACATTATTAACCTAAACCTAACTCCTCGTCTGTTCTTCAGGCCTCGGAGCGCCGTAAGCTGTGGCATGACTACTTGCGACGCCGCCCCGCCCTGTGCTGTAAGCGTTGGCAATAGCAGTGGCACCCCCAGGCCCGCCGCTTCCTGATCGGCCTCCCCACCCGAAGAACATAGGAAAGTAAGCTCCTGAAGGCATACGAGGATATTCTTCATCCTCGTCAGCATCGTCCACTGGCCGTTTAACTTGCTTTTTCTTAGATACTTTACGTCTCGGTTTCTCAGTCGCTTCTTCAACTTCTTCACTCAATTCTGGTACAACTATGGATTTAACTGTAGTAGTTATAGATTCTACTTTATCAGTTGCTTCTGGAAGTTCATTTACTTCCGTTGTTGGTACGGGGATAACTTTTTCATCGGGGATTTGAGGGTAGTACACTTCGTTTTGTTGTGGAGGAAGGTAATGAGTTTCTGGGGTAGTCTGTCGTCGTTTGTCGGGTAGGTAGTAGCCTTGGTTGGTGTTGGCAGGTCTGGCTTGTGGCTGACCAAACATAAATGCCGCCATTCCTCCGCCTAGGCCTCGGGAGTAGATAGGCTGATAATAGCGACTGTACGACATTGCTGTTTGAGAATCATCGTTGGCTCCAAATGAAACTGTAACAAATAATGGTTTGTTCTTAAAAGTTCAATTGAGATATTTTTCACCAGTGGACTTAAAGAAATTTCCTGACAGTGGTTGGTGACACATAACATTCTCAAAAACTGATTAGACGCGCTTCATAATAATACGAGAAATGCCTACTTCTTAATCATTATTGATATTATAGTCGATTAATTAAGAATAAAAATTATCCAATCAAAATGAGAACGAACAAAAAAAAAGGTTAAAAAATTATCCAATTAAAAATAAATTTAATGTTTTAGGTGACCCTCTAGGATTAAGTTTATAGGCAGCATTTTTTTTTGTAAAAAACATGCTTGCCTTTTAACACGGAATGTCTTGGGTACCATGGCCATAGATATTTGGGTGAAATTTAAATTTTATAGATCGATATAATACAATTTAATAAATATATATATTAAGATAAAAAATATATACATACTTGCATCGACGTTAGGCGTAAAATAAGGATAGTAAGCGGGGTAGCTGTGTACACCCCACAGCGCGCAAAATACAGCCACCAATGCGAATTGAAACTTCATTTTGTCCAATGACTATCAATTCACCAGGTCCTGTGGTCAAGTTTGGAGTAATGGTCAATGAGTCTGCGGTCGGGTTATATAGGTGATCGAGTCTGGAATCATTAAGATGCAAGGCACGCAGCTAGATGTCTGCGCAGGCGCACGTTCAGTAGTTTACACTATTCGGCAGATCGTCCGACCGTTACCTGAACATCCTAGAGCTGCCATGAAAAATGCTTAACACGTATTTTTGGATACCGTTGTACTTACTTTTAGTTTTGTTTTTAATTTTACCAAATTAGGTGCTGTCTAAAATTTTGTTGGATGGAACTTACTATTGACATCCCTTACTATACGTAGGCAGTACAGGTACCTCACTACGTCTTATATTTAAACATTGTTATACAACCATTTTATTTAAAAGCTAATCTTACAAGTTCTCAAAATTATGTAACTACATTAAAATATGTAACTGATTGCTAGGTATGTACTCTGTTATTGTTTATATTGGGTACATTATCAAAAAAAAAACATATTGGAGATCTATTTTTATGTTTACGATTTCCTTACTTACAAAAAAAAATACTACATTCAACCTTGCCTAATGTAAATGCTAAGATGACGCGTGAAAATAGTAAGAAATTTGCACTAAAACTGTGTAGTGTCACTATTATCTCCAGTTACACCAAAGGTTCCGTCAAAATAATTTTAACCATTAAAGTTAAAAATGGCGTCATGTTAAAAATGGATACATTCTACGTCATTTTTAACTTTAATCGTTACAATTACTTTAACAAACACTTTGGGGCTCAGCCTTATTTTATTGTCATATTATCACAGAAGAAATAATAGTACAAGTAATATTATACTATGTATTAGTATCGTTTCTCAACGCCCAGTTTCATGGTCAGGATTAGTGTACTAAATAAGAGCGTTTTTTTATTCATTTTATTATTATGTGCCCGATAATATAATATATTTAATATACAACATAAAACATCATTCTGTTAAAATATTTAAATGTAAGGGTATGAATGAAAATGACGGTTACTGGTATTCGTAACATTTGTAGGCATACTTTTGAGAAATTTTAGTATCTTTAAAATATAGAGCTCGAATATTTAATTAAAATCGTAAGTAATTAAAATATATGAAAACAGCAGAGGTCATAATACCCAAGTAAGTTACTAAGATACGATTCTAGAACACTTTAGGCAGTGAAAACGTTATGAAGTTAAAATTTTATTAGTAACAGTTGGTGGCTTACGGCATCGAATGCCTTTTGCAGATCTACCATTTATTTTAAATGTAGCTTTTGTAGACCTTAACCGAAAACTATAATTTAAATATATAAAGCATCAAAATCACTGCTCTTTAAATCTTTAAAGATTTAAAGGGCAGTGATTATCTATGTCTGACAGATTTACACCAACTACTTATTCTGAGGGCCTTGTAAGTACAGCAGATATCATCAAATCTGCGAAGATTATCGTAAAGTTCGGTAGGTCCAAAGGCTTGGCGCGTTTTTTGTAACAATGTAAACCTACCGGAAACATTAAGGCCATTAGTATGAAGAGCAGTCCCTCATGTGATTCATGTTATTTTAGACTGTCCGCTGAATCAGTAAGTAGGAGGTAGATTGGATATATATATTTAAAGAATTAATTTTATCTACCGATATTTTAAAATTATGTGGAATATAATATGTCGCCTATTATGGCCAATGGTCTGACATTTTATTTTTATCTGTCTAAGGAAAGATAATACCCATTCGTATAATTTCTATACCAAGTCAAGTCGTTGGTTTGGATTTACTTATTCATATTATTGAATACGTTTTGATTCTTTGAGTTTTAAGGCAAAACATTAGAAATTGCTTAAAAAATGCTTTTTTCGGGTATTGACGTGTTACCATTACCACCAAGCCTAAAACGAGGAATCGATCTAACAGATGTGTTATTTAAGTACCTAAGTAAAAGTTGTAAAAGTTCCGCCAAATTAGAACTTAAGGAATAACTAGGAAAATAAAAGCCTAGATCAGGGACAAAACAAAGAGGAGGAAAATGTGGATTTATTTGTAGAATGACGTCAAACCAGGCACGTTCGGGACACGACGTGCATTCCATACTATTGTGTTGCAGAATTGTCACAATACGAGGGTGCGCCTTTGACGCTCGGAACAAAACACTCATGCTATAGAAATCTAAATTATCAAATTAATTTAAATATAATTATAGATAGAACGAGTCATATTGGTAAATTACTGACGGCATGTCTAGTTAATTTAACACTATATCCAGAAAAATATTTGGTGTATAACGTAAAATATAACTGTTTTAGTATTCTAGATCTTAAATTAAAACCTTGCCAAGGCAAGTGGTCTTTCCATAATATTTAATAAGCACATTTAATTTACGTAGCCATGCAGCGTTTCTCAGACTTACAAGTTCCATAAATAAGTGGGCAAAGTTTATACAATTATGTATATTATTTTTTCTTTCATATCTTTATCATTACTTTTTTGTATTACTTACTTGTCACACAAATTACTGTACATTATCGTTTACATGTCAGGTGCGATAACATCATGGAGTTTGCATATCTGTCGTCTAGATCTTTGCCGTGGTCGATCGCCTGTGAACATCGACACAGACGTGCAGAAAGAATAGTTAGGGCATCTTTACATTTAGAAAACAATTGACAACTGTTTAATAAATTGGTACCTACTTTTAAAATAATCCTTATCAATTACGGCAGACGAGACCCAAACTATATGTAAAGGATTCTCACACAACTTACATAAATCAAAATACATTTGATTATAGTCTAGGCAAGTAAAAGAAAAAGTTTGGAGTCATGAATACAATATATTTCGATATCTCAAACATAAAATCTATTGGTATTTATCCGTTATGCTTATTTTTCCGCTTAAAAACAAATTCAATTTTATTTTTACCATGTACAAAGGGCCTAATAATACTATTGTGGCTTAATATGGACAATGCCATCAACTTCATGTTTATAATGCCATATAGATGATATATTTACATAACTTTATTATTACCTCCATTCATTCGAGACATTTACGAATGAATTTAATTTTACTCGAGACTGTTTGTCTGCTAATTCCATGGTAACAACCATAAAAGCAAGTCGACAAGCAGTCTCGGTTTATTGGTTTATGGTTTTAATTTGGTCGCCGTAAAATTATATTATATATTCTTATATTTCTATAAATCTAATATAAATTATATTAGCTTTATAGAAATTCGTATGCTTCAGAATTAACAATATAAAACTTTCCGCTTGAATTGTTATTCTTTAGTTGCACTTAAATTTAAAGGATTATGAATATTGTATACAGGGTATTCAAGTGGGTCTCTACGTCCAACTCTACTACTAGGAATATCAAAAAAGGCTAAAGTAGAGAATGTAGCAATTTTTAAGTACCTATACGTCCCGCTACCGAGATCTTTATTTATATATTATTAACTTTCACGAAAATTCTGTTATCCCCATAGATGGGCTGCCATTGGGGGCTGCCATTTTACTCCATTGGGATTATAAATATGAAAAATCTTGTGTGGGGCTCTATCAACACTAAAGGAATCTACCGTCCAAATTTCACATAAAAGTAATTTTCGGTTGGGCAATGACGAGTAAGTCATTCAGTCAATCAAGACAAGCCTGTTCTACTGATCAAATCGAATCAATCGAAACTAGTAGTTATAAGCAGGCACACAGACAGATAGACGTTGCATTTTAATGTTTTAGAAATATATATATATAGTATTTCGTGAAAGTTTTCCCCATTATCCTGTCACAAACTATGGTTTCTCATAGTTTTCCCTGCTAAAAATATACCCACGTTAAATAAGTTGACAAGTGAGATCTAACAAGTGGTGGTGACAATAGGCACAGTGAATCATCACACAAGGATTCTTATCAAATCAATGATGTCATAAATAAATATGAATGATATAATGATGATAAGTGAGTTTTTGCATCACTCGGGAATACCTCCGCGGAAGCTCATACTCATGCAACACCTGTTTCCGTATAATTTACGACCTTATAGACACCTCACCAAATTGCTATGCTAAGAGCGTTTGCCAATTTTTATTGTTCTTCAGATTAATTTATTTATTTGGAAACATTGTCGCAAATAATAGATTTGTAGGCAGTTGGACATTAATTGAATTTGGTATTTAAAAAACCTCACAAGTCAGAATTGCTCGTTTTTGGAATAAATATTGAATAAAATATTTAATAATCTAATTTAATAATTAGTAGTATGAAAAAAAAGTTTTGAACTAAGTTTGTATATGTAAGAACCTGTCCCTATAGTTATTTATTATTATGTTTTTTTTAAATACCTACCTATATACAGACAGACCGTACATAACTAAGTATGAGATAACTAATTTGAAACAAACTGAGCTGTCCTTTACTGCATTTGCAAGGTTTGGTCAGTCAGGATTCGCAGTTTTTTTATTTTCCGGATGGAAACGATCGTGGAAACACGCTTCGAAATCAATCCCACATTTAATGGTGGTGCATGCAATACCTTATGGTAAGTAAACATACAAAGTCAATAAATGGGAATACAATGTTGTTTTACAGAATTGCGGAGATAAAGACGAATTTGTAATATGAGTATATTACAACATCATTTTCGCTGCTTTATAAATCAACTGCCAGTTTCGTTATGGCACTATGAAAAGAGACTTAGTATCACCTTGACAAGAAATGTAGTAGGCTCCCGAAAACCGATGAAGACACAGACTGAAACATGACTACAAATGTTGAAGTTTTTGCGTTGTAATACTCTACCATGCCTAATGAGCCATAGACAGAAAGCATGCAATAATAATATAAGTATTTATACATTCTCTACTGCAACTGTTATGAACTATTTTTGTTTATTTTGGGCCATCGGAGAATGATTTCGTTTTTATATTTTTGATGTTCTGGAAGACCAAGGTTATATGCTAGACATAAATATGGGTATAATGACTAAGTCTTTCAGATATTTTGTCAAAACGTAGACTTGTAGGGTTTATCAAACACTTAAAACTATACGAATTGTGGACGAGGTCATTTTTGACTTAGTAATAAAAATAAATGCTGTAAATTAATGTCTTGTGCACACAATGGATTAAGTAATAGAGACGCGCGAATGGTTTACGTATTTGGAATATGTAAGTTATTTCCCAGTTGGTCTATTTCAAGATAATCAGGCGCATATCTCAGCAATTATTTGATGTTTGTATTGCTGGCTTAGGTCTTATCTAAATGAATTAAGTTGATTTGAATTTGATTATGAGATTTTTTTTTTTTTGTAATACCAGTAGGATAATGTTGGTCTATGCCACATTTATATTGTTCTACCTACTTTAAGTTATGTATTGTACTGTTTTTCCTCGAATAAATTTTAAAAAAATGTGAGTGAGAAACAAAAACAAACTCGCGCGGATATCTTGGAAGAAATACAGTTGACTTTATAAATGGAGCAGATTATAAAGCCATATATTTTATAAGTTATTTTATGTATAAGATCTAGTACATGGCCTAGGGTTTTTATAAAATAAAAAATATTTTGAAAATATAGCAATAAACAGTTTTTTTTTCCAAGAATTCAGCGCGAATTTTTTTTTTGTTTCTCCTTCAACTTTGCGATTTTTATGTATCGAGCAACTTTAAGCTAAATATTAAGTTTTTCAAAGAGCCAGTTTCTTCTAAATATCTTGTATCATTATTATGTTTTTTTTAAATATATATGTTGTTCACGTTCACTAAAGAGGATTAAAACCGTCAAGCTGACCTTGTCATATTTCGGTTTTAGTATGTGGGTTGACCACTTTATGGGAGACTACTGCATCGACTTATTATCGAGGTGGTAAAATTATCACATACTACATAATTTCATGGTGCAGTACCTAAACAGGCTTATATTTATTTTATAACGCTGCGAACGCAGTAGACTTGTAAAGCAAAATCGTCTTTGATACCGCTCATTTCGCAACCGCATCATTTAGCCGGCATAGTGGGAGTGATCATATCATTAATAGTCTTTATAAGTCTACTTCAATAATATATATTAAAAATGATATTTTGTTAAGCTAAAAAGCTTAAAACATGGGGGGGGGGGGGCTTTATCTATAAAATCATTTATTGTATGTAGTAGGTACTGATTTCTGACATAATTAATAAATTTATTTAAATAAAAATAAAATCTGCTGAAAATACTGAAACAATCTGTAGGTATTTAAAAACATGAATCTAATACTCGTATTTTAAGCTAAAATAAAGAAAATAAATTAGCATAGTAAATGCCCATGCTGGAATATAATTTCCATAATCAGTCTGGTGTGGGGTTCTTGGAAACTATTACCGTTTTCCTAGACAGATTAAATACTTGTGGAACTATAATGAACAATGAACCATTTCAGTGTTATATTGTCGAGTTAATTTCTCCGTGTCAAAAATAAAAAAAAACTTTTCATATTGGTTATTTTAACACTACTAGTTTGTATGGAGAAGCCAATCCTTTTTTCATTTGCGACACATGGTTCCATCATGGATGTTGTTTGTTTTTAATTCCATTAGTAGAGCCTCATATTAGCCTAAAGTATAACCTAACAAAGTAAAAAAAAATAAAAAAAAATTATACATATTGGTTATTTAATACATAGTAGGTATGTTACTACTAGTTTGTATGGAGAAGTCAATTCTTTTATACATATGGTTTCATCATGGAAATTATTTGTGTTTAAATTGGTCAGTAGGGCCTCATATTAGCCTAAAGTACAACCTTACAAAGTTACCATATTTTCTACATAATATTATAATTAAATTTTTGATCGCGATTTTGGTAGACACCAATAATATTTTTAAAGGACTCAAAGAACGATTTTTGATTTTAAAAATCTTACCTTAATTGTTCTTTTAAAAGATAATCGATATTTTTAAAAGGGACTATGTAATTAGGATCGAGTAAGTAATATTTCCACCTCCACGTTATTTTTTTACCAAAAAAAAAAATACTGAAAACAACGTTTAGACGTTTTTAGACGTTCGAGTTTGCGAATTCATTTACTGGTTTCTTAAGAATGCATTGAATCATCAACAGCAGGTTAAAGGTGTATTTACAGTGGAGTAAAAATTCAAACAAATTATTTTACAAAATATTTAATTAAATGAAAAAACAGTTCAGTGATTATTAACAGTTATGAGGTCTGTATTATATCTATAGCTGCGAGTAGTACACGTGCGGACAGCATTCGTAAACGTGTCCCACACGGTATTGACGGATTGTATTCAAATACATATTTGCCTAAAATATTGGACTTTATATACAGAGTGTTCCGTGTGGAATTGTATAACTTTTATTTTACTTATTTCTTTTTAACTTGAGTCATTTTCTTTAAAAAAAATTTTTAAATACCTATTAATAGGTATATTAAATAGAAAAATTAAAATTAATTAAGTAAAAATAATCCTCAAGTTTGTCATTCGGCAGGGTGCCCAAGACGCTGACGGCATTGCCTTTTTGAATATCAATGCTAATCTTTTGTCTGAAGTATGCGCCAGCTCTCGGGTCACCTGTAGCGTCGATAAGGAGTGGTGCTATAGTTTTATAAAAAGACTTTGCATCCCGAATCCACGGACCGAGTGTCTCTACAGCGAAAGCCAAAAAATCATAAATATTATTAAGGGTGCGATATTTATTTTGTTTATTGACTTCCGCTGTAGAAGCGGCTGATCCCGCATGGCATGCCGTTCCCGACAAGTGAGACAGAGCCAAGGTGTGGGATGCGACGTGTGTGGACACACACGTCGCATCGTACACCATGGCTCTGCCTGACTTAAATTAGACATATTTAAATGCATAGACTTAAATTAATTATTATTATTTATTAAGGCAAGTATTATTTTATTAATTATAGATAATTAATAAAATAGAATAAGGCACTAGTAATATCGACCATCATCCTATCGATAGAAGTAGATTTCTAGTTATTAACTTTTATGTAAAACCAATTGTTATGTATAAAACTATGACAGGTAAAAAAAAGTTAACAAACACCACGACAAGCTGGCTACTTATGGTGTAGACTCAGAATAGCATCGGCTACGACGAGGCGGGAATAATAACCTCACCGGATACTCTGAGGCCATCAGATCTGCCTAGCATTTAGAGTTCTAGACGGAGACGATTTCAGGCGTCGTATGGCTCTGTGCGAAAATTTGATTAATTGAAGTATTAAAACTGCATGGATTATAATAATAAGTATAAATTTTAAATGTAAACTTAAATTTTTAAAATAATTTAAACTTGAAATGCATTTATATTTATTTAGGCATAGTAATTTAACAAATAAATGAAATGTAGAGCAAAAATTATTGCGCCTATTTTATTGTTTATAGAACAACTCATCATTCAACAAACAAAATCGGTAATAAATTTAAATAAAAAATGATCAATTAAAACAAAGAAATTTCATATAGATGTCCTTTTAATAAGTGGAAATATATCTCACTCAAGGAAAATAATATTTTATAAATATTCAAGAAAACTTTTAATTAATTAAAACATTCTTCTGAAGTAGTTTAATTAATAAAATGGCGAAATTATTCTTAAGTATAGAATTACAAGTAAAATATATACCAATTCTATAATGCTTCTTTAATTTCTAAATTTGTTTCACCCTGTAAGTAGAGTGCGTGTGCTAAGTATTCAAAGTGCGTGCTTGTCACTCGGAGACGCAGAGCTGTTGACGTACTCGCCAGTACACTTATATATTTTTAACATTTATCCTTAGCAAAAATTACAAATACCAATTGCTATTATTGGTAAATGTAAATGGACCTCATGACGATACTATCACCTATCTAGACCTATCGTTTCCATCTTATCAACACCATAGTTATGTAAGCTGTTTGACTCATTTGCTGTTTCTTACAATTTAAAATATAGTTTAACTTTTAACTTCAAAAACAAAGATATTCAAGGATAAAATATTAGGGTTCCGAAAAAACCCCAAAAAGGAACCATAAGGGGTAATGTGAGACACGTTTGTCTGTCTGTCCGCTCCGCATAAAAAATCTCGAGAACTACAGTCACTTTTATTTACTATTATTTTAAATTTAGAATGGGTTTAGATCTTGTTGACCCAACCCACATATAGTACCTACCTATATCGAAAAGGTCTGAAATAAAAAAATGTGACAAATTTTAATGTCGTGTCATCGAGAGAAAGCTAACCTTGCTTATTTTAAAACTATTTTTTTTATATAATTAGTGATTTAGTTATAATCAAAAATGACTGAGAATTATCTCGTAGTACGGGATAAAATTATGTATCAGGTAACAAATATGGACCGAAAAATAACATGATAACGGAAAAGTGAAGTACCTAATAGTACTTTGCTAAGAAAAAAAAATACAAGATCAGTACCCCTAGTGTGAGTTTTCTAACTATTACTTTGCGTTTGAGTTAACTAAAATTTGTATGGGAAATGGTTCAGCGCTCCAAGCGGAAATTTTGAGAACTAGAAATGCGTTCGAGTGATTGGTTAAAATGTTAACGCGGTAGTATAGTTAACGCGAAAGTAAACGTTAAAAAAACTCACACTAGGCCTACAGAACCAACGAACATAATACTGATCAGAACCGTAGCCCTAGTGCAAGTTTTTTTAACATTTACTTTCGCGTTAACTTTACTACTGCGTTAACATTTTGACCAATCACACGCTCGCATTATTAGTTCTCAAACTCTCGCGCTTGGAGCGCTGAACTATTTCCAATACACATTTTAGTTAACTCAAACGCAAAGTAATAGTTAGAAAACTCACGCTAGGGGTACCGAAGAGTTTTAACACTTGTCGTTTTTTGACAATAACTGCAGGTTTCGGGAGATTTTTCAATTTATGTGACATGGTTTATTTTATATTAATTTTCAGGAATTCATGAACAATATTTATCTACTTAAAGTTTGCACTAGGTATGCTAATAACAGTATATTGACAAATATTCTCCACACCACAGTGCTGTCATCTCAATATTCCTGTCAGTTGCCATAGATCTTGGCAATCGGTCCCCAAATGGGTCAGTGTGTCCATAAACCTGCCTGCGTGTCCGTGAGGTGCATTCGCGGCTCGTGCCATCGTCTGTCAGATGGGCGAGTTCGCATTGGACTTGTATTTTGTTATGCAAATTAGGCAAATAAAATACACATAATAGCTGCAACTTTGTTTTTTGTTTTGTAAGGTAAACTTGTTGATTAACTGATGTTTAAAAGGTAGGAAAAATATAAAACTACCTATAGGTAAGTAGGTATTTATTTAAACACTTTATTGCACAGTAAACAAAAGTTATGTACAAAGGCGAACTTAATGCCTTAGGCATCAGCTAACCTTTAAGATTGTATGCGAAGATTGTGTAGGTATTGATGCATATTTATCGCTCCAGTGTAGCTCTACTGTAAGTTTCTGTAATTCTACCACATTTTTTTCCAAACAATGTCTACCGTAGTCGCTAGTAAATATCAAATCACTAGTCTACGGAGGAATTGCTAGTACTTAACTATAGTTAGGTATCAACCATTAAGACAAATATTAGAAAAAATAAGCGATTCTATTGGTCGATCCGTACTTATAGTTACTAGTGACTATAGAGTATACAAAGTTAATAAAAACTTAAGGTAGAATCACTGGATGTGGTCGTGTACTAAATGTCCTAAGTTTCGTGGCCTAAGTTAGTTTAGGTTAAGTATACATGTCTTATGCCCGATTTCACCAACGATCTCTAACTCTAAAGGAACCCCTAAATAAGAATTTTGACGTAATATTTGCTATGAAAAAATGTCATTATTTGTCCCTTAACTTTGTTAGGGGCTCCCTTAGAGTTGGTGAAATTGGGCATTAGTAACCCCGCAGGAAAAGCCCTTTCAGAGGTATTTATATATACTATACACGGTCACGATTTTTTTTTGATAAAGTTTCTGATTGTAAAATATGTCATTTATTACTTCTAATTTCGAGATCTAGTTCTGAAAATTAAAACCGTTTATTACTCCTATGAATATGTATATAAAATTATGCTATATGACAGTGCCATGGCGGGATATTTTACAATTGAATTTTAAGAGCAGCGCCTGATCAAACATTTCCCATACATTCACGACCTTTTGGCTACCTTCCCCTAAACCTTCATAGATTTTTATCATTTTTGGAGGCGTTAAATATGATCTATATCTAGGCTCGTAGGTTTACCTTTTTTAAAGTTTGGTATAGGAAAAAAATAGCAAATCCCTCACATTAAAATAATTCCTATAAAATATTAAGACAGAAAATAAAAAAAAAAAAACGTACAGTCATCGTTTATTTTCTCTTTAATAAAATGAGACCATTTTTTTTTAATCTATTAAAGTTTAGGGGTAGAAAACAGTTTTAGTCCGAAAGTCGTTTTGCTGCCTAAATTGTAGGTATAATCTCATACGTGCTCTTTCTCTTATTGAGGGTCGAGGGGAAGGTTTACATAAATGTGTGGTAGCGTTACCGACCCGTCATGCGGGGGGAGAGTTAATACTTTGCTGTTGAATTAGCATGAGCATCGAAGAGCCTCATCCGGCACTCCTCTTAATGAAATGCGTTTTCAAGGTGGTAACTTACCTTACCTACCTAACCTACTGTTTGGTTAGCAGATGGATAGGATAGATGTTGAATTTAGCCTAGATCGTTGCATTCACTCGCTTTCTTTCTTGAACACTATGTGACTTTTTCGATAATAGTATATCCGTCCAGTATATAATAAATTAATTGGATAACATTTCAAGAAAAGATTGTTATTGTTGCATATGGTTAAATAAGGTTCATTCATAACTGATAAATAAAATAACGTCTTTGTAAAAAATACATACTTTATAGGGATTTTTTTTTCTAAGTACAAAACCTTTACCAAATTTCAACTTAAATAACCTTAACAAGTTGACTAATACATAATATTATATACTTTCATCTTTTATTCCTAAATCTAAGTTAAAGCACCCTGTCTAATTTCCTTTGGATTCAGATACCCTAGCCCCATCTTGCAGGGACACCTTAGTGTTGGTTCGAGCCTGTCTTCCAGCAGCTGTGGCGGGGTTTCGGACGTGCAGCACAGATTCCACTACTACCTCTTCGATGAACTGAGGATTGGAGCCAGCTGAAAAGTAAATGTACTTATGTTAAAAGACATAATAACTTAGATTAAAACAAAAAAAATAAGATACAGCACTTTCTCTATAAATGTTACCAAAAACTGGACCAGATTACAAGCCATCCACATCAACATAACTGATCTGTGGCTCTACCATAGGTTTGCGCATTGTAGAAACGTAACGTATACGTGAGCAACAACCAATCAGAGGCTCTACCATGGGTGTGCGCATTGTAGAAACGTAACGTATTCATTTACGTATACGTGAGTAACAACCAATAGGATCGCTTTATTTTTGGTAACAGCATTGAATAAAGCTATCCTATTGGTTGTTGCTCACGTATACGTAAATTAATACGTTACGTTTCTACAATGCGCAAACCCATGGTAGAGCCTCAGATCGCTTTATTCAATTCTGTTACCAAAAATAAAGCAGCCCTATTGGTTGTTGCTCACGTATACGTATTCAAATACGTTACGTTGCTACATCCATGGTAGAACCTCTGGTGCTTTAGAAACAATTTAACGATAAAATAAGAAAGATATAATTTAAAAAAAATGTATAAACGAAAAACCTCGCACAGGCAAATAGCTTGTAGAACAATGGACGCGAACTAACAAAAGTGCGTCAGTTAGACATAGTTTGCACGGTCCACATTCCATATGTTATCTACTCTTTTTGTTTTAATCTAAGCATAATAAGGACATGGCGTCTGATCCAAAAAACAATACTAATGAATTATAAATAAAATACTAGACTTTAGAAATTTATGCAAGAATAATCTATGATTTGTTAATTAATTGAATTATAAACGTATGTATTAATTTATGTAGCTAAAATATAATTATATTTTAAGAGACGGCACAGAAGAAATAATGAGACGGTAATATAAAATTGATATTAAGAGAGAAGTGAATGCGGAAAATAAAGTAAATGTGCACATTAAGAATATTTCCCCAATAGCCAGGTAATTTCCAGGTGGAATATAGGTATGTATTCCACCTATCTAGGCAGCTAGCGAGTATGTATTAGAAGGAAAGTACATGGCACTATGCCTACGCCTTAACATAAACCTGCAGCTTGTTCTGTGCGTAGCATAACTCTGCATCACCAGCATTAGCAACGTATAGCTAATACCGATACCTACAGCTTACTACGTGGAGCAGCCAAGCATATTCCTGCAGCAGGCACCTGCATCAGCGAAATTAAGACCTCATCTTGTTGACAGCTTAATCGTCAGCTTCGTCAAACATAGTACTTATAATATTTATTATAACAATTCACTAATAACCTGCAGCTTGCTTATTGAAGCAGCCAAGCATATCCTTGCAGTGCAGCATCACCAGCATCAGCAATGTTAAGAACCTCATCTTGTTGTCTGTTTGACTTCCAGCTTTAACACGCCTAGTCTTATAGATACATAGCTATTATAATAACTTACAATCGACCTGGAGTTTGCTCTGTGGAGCAGCCAAGCATATCCCTGCAGCAGTCACCAGCATCAGCAATGTTAAGAACCTCATCTTGTTGACTGTCCGACTTTGAGCTGTGACACTAACTAACCATGCTCATAACAGCACATTCACTCTCACTGGTGGGAGGTTATTCTCAGACGGAAATGTGATTTTTTTTTTTTTTATATTAAACCCACAAACTATATATTATGGTTTCAGTTGAGATAAAAATTGTTCATCCTTTTTTTACAGAAAATTAAAATGAAAATTAAATGTCATACCATACACCTAATAAGAAGGTAGCTAATACTTACATAATTTGTATATTTTGAGGTTTTATGAAGAATCAAAACATATTAATATAATTAAAAGAAAAGTGAAATGGAATCACTTAGTCTGTTCTCTGTCTGTCCAGAGTGACTCTGGACAGACGAGTATAAAGCAGAAATTTGGAATAGTCTCTTCCCTATTTATTATTCTAAAATTCCCAAAAAGATTTAAATGTGGAAGGAGAACCTAAATACAAATATTTTTTTTAATATTTAAAATTTCTTATTTAATGGTCTGGACTATAAGCAGTACAGTATTTTATTTTATTTAAAAAAATATTAATATATGATTACAGAATAGCCTCTATTGCATAACTGCGCGTCGGGTCAGATTTCCCCTCCACGTGTGATCAACACATATGGCAAACTTGTACAAATTCATTAGTAGATACCTACCTACTACTTATTACTTTATGTATGACGATACCAGACAATATTTGCGCAGCGACAAATTTCAGCGGTAGTTTTGTTTAATTGAAAAATACTAATAAGGTCGTTAATTAAGTGCAGATTAAACGAATTGACGCGCCTGCCGCTAGATTAAAAGAAGTATGTAGAGATCGTGAGAAGTGGACATTATCTCTGCCTACTCTTTAACATAAGGTTACAGGCGTGAATCTAGGTATATATTGTTTGACTCTATTCATATCTCTAATACTGTTATTATGTTCAAATGTTAGGGCATATAGGGTTTAGTTATTCTAAGTTGTATACTTAACTTCACTTTCCATTCAATGAACGTCTGTTTCGTTCTTTATAGATTTTACATGTTGTGGAATTAAACAAATGTTCATCGAATGAAAAGTAGACTTAAGGATATGACTTAGAATATACGAGTCAAATCCAGCTTCAATTTGTTTTGCAGAGGTATATATATATATAATATACCTCTGTAAAACAAATTGAAGCTGGAGGGGCTGATGTGTGACAGCCTCGAGGACTGGCACGTACATTGTATGCAAGTACGTTTTTCGTATTATCCAGTAGTGATGGATGAAATAGAGTTGATGGTAGATGAATCTCAATTTTGGTCTGTTTCTTTAAAATATATTTAATATTTAAATAACTTACAGAATATATATATATATATATATATATGGATATAACACATCAGCCCCTCCAATTTTCCCTTTACGGTCAGATTTTTAGTTCGTAGTAGGTATCTCCACAGTAGGCAGGGTTAGGGTAGGCAATCTTGGTTAGGTAGGTCTTATATAGTTAGTACTTAAACATTCTTTAACCATCTTTACTTGTTTATTTTAAATAAATTTGTATTAATCCAGTTAAACTTTCTTTTAATTTTAAACTGTAGCGGGGGCAGTTTCTGATATCGTTAAATAAAAAATACTGAAGAAATAACAAAGCAATATTTATTATACAATGGTCATATTATCTTTATAAATAATATCATCTCCAAAAATTTACAAACGGATTAAAATTTGTTGGAATAAACAGTGGGGGTTCACTAATTTGACCATTAATGTTATTAAAATTAGACCATGGGTCGAATGTTTTGGAAAAATCTACTATTTCTGGCCGAAAAACTACATCATTATCTTTTATTATATTCTGTTGATTAATATTAAACCACCATGGGTTAATATTTTTATGAAATAATTTTGGGGGTAGAAACGTTTGGAAGGAAGAGTAGAGATTATTATATGGTGGAAGATAAGAGATGGCTCCTAATGAAGAGACACGCCCATTTCTTGAAGATATTCCTGCTACTGTTGATACTCCACCATATTTGTTGTTCAGTTTAGAAGAAATTTCCAATCCGTTTGGTGTAATTATAATATTATTTATTGGTTTATCTGAAAGAAACAGAATTATTTAAAAATCCTTTAATAAAAGATAAATTAATCAGTATATATAACAACATAGATGGAAAAAATTAAATAAACTCACCTAGAACTGCAAAATTAATATAATGTAGAAACAAAATAAAAAATACTTTGTAAAACATTGCAAAATCAATAAGACGAATCTATTTGAAGACGAAAGATGGTGTGAATGACAAATTAGTAAGATTACACTTTATATATCTACTAAAATAATGCAAGCTTCAAACAAAACGGTTCTTAATAAATAACGATTAAAATAAATCAAATTCTCACCTATAATTTTGAGTATTTTTACGTAGTTATGAACCGTTATAATCGCGCACTTCTAACCGAGACCATCTAAGCGAATTATTGCGAATTATATAGTCTTTGTTTATTCGAGGGACTGCGTTCTGGTGAGTTAATATTGAAGTTTATAGAAAGTTCATCGAATTATTTTATGATTGAAAATTTATTGCGGCATATGCAAAATTTACGTGATGTTTCATTTCATGTTGCCCAGAGGCTCTACCATGGGTTTGCACATTGTAGAAACGTAACGTATTTGTATACGTATACGTGAGCAACAACCAATAGGGCCGCTTTATTTTTTGTTACCTATTGGTTGTTGCTCACGTATACGTATACAAATACGTCACGTTGCTACCAATGCGCAAACCCATGGTAGAGCCTCAGCCCCTGTTTTTGCTTATTAAAGTAACGTTAATACGCTAGGAACCACAATAACGTATTAAACGAAGCAAAAGAATCACTTTAATTTTAAAACAGTCTAAGTAAAGCAAAAACTCGTAAATTTTGCATCAAGCCTCTAATAAGTAATTTTGATCGTAGAATAATTTGATCAGCTTTCTAGGAACTGGGGGTAAAATCTAAAATGTGCAAATATTCACATGTGTCATTTTAAATACTTGGTGTTGCTGTTTAAATACTGCATTAGACAATATTGGAGGTCTCTTATGAGATCATCAATAAAGCTTCGTGGAATCTGATTCTAGCCCTTCTCTAACGAACACTTAAGGTCTAGTTTTGCAGGAGCAAGATTCCTTTTCTTTATTTGTCTTCCCGATCTATCCCAGAGAAGGTTGATTGGGTACAAGTACCTTTAAGTACAAAAACTAAAGTTAAGTACTTTAGTTTACTTTAAGTTACAGTAACGTTTACGTTACAGTAAGTACTTTGGTTAAAAAGTCTAGGATAGTGTGTTAGCGAAGACGTATCCCCCTACGCTTCTCTCTACCCCTCGAGCGGGCAGTAAGCTGGTAGCGATCATGGCGAGTGAGACCCAAATTTTACTAGGAATCTAGGGGAATGACCATAATTCAGCATCTAAGCAGGCAGAACAAGCCTGTACGCAAAGACTATTTGTAGTTCCTGTAATTTGATGCCTTGTGAATTTTGAAAAAACAGTTGATTATTCTTCTTATTTTTATTCACATTTAAGAAAAAAAAAATGCTAATAGAAAAAAAAACGTTTAGGTATTTGATAGATTTTATTTTGTTTTATTTATACATCGCTCGAGTTTCATTTCAAATTCCTTGAGTGTAGTAATTGGTGGAAAAACAGAGGCAGTTTTTCCACGTGTTATAAGAAATGCTCCAAATAGATTCATTAAAAAAAAAAAATGGTTTATGGGGACTTAACTGTCGTGTACTTTAGTACTGTAACTTTATTGCACTAAAATTGTACAAAGGCGAACTTAATGCCGCTAGGCATTCTCTACCAGTCAACCTTCGGGACAAGTGATAACAGTTGTGAGGGTGCATGACTACTTACAGTCAATTTATTTAATTAATAAAATACATATACTACATATTAAATGAAATTTTATATATAATTATACTGTTTATATATTAATATGTATATTATATGATATGTAGAATATTATATTTTAGGTAGTATATTATATATATGTATAATACATATATGGCATATGGGTATATATATATATATATATATTTATTTATAAATATAAATAAAACAAATATGTAATATTAATATATTCCTGTAAAGTTGTTGATGTATTTGTTAAATACATCATCAGCTTTTTACAGGCCACCCTACTGCTTCCTGCTCAGAGGTGTATTTAGGTTCGATCTCGCCCCGGGTCTCTTATATCTGGTTGCCCTTCCACCCTTCCACTGATAGATGAACACTTGAAATAGATGCACAATTTTTGAGCGAGATTATTGAAACGAGGCCCAATTGGCCCTTACGTAAATATGCCACTGCTTCAGCTATTATTATATAAATTAAAATATCTGACAAATAAAAAATGCTTGAATAAAGATGGATTATAAAACTTGCCACACCTTTATAAGATAGATTTCTTTTACCGTTGATGATTCCTGCGCATATGATCATAGCAATAATTAAGTTCCATTTTATTATTTCAGGCGTATTGAGATACGTATTATTAATAAATAAAAAAATACAAATGATTAATAATAATTTTTATTTGTATTTATTTAAGGATAACCAGTGGTCGGATACATTAATACTTCCTTAAAACATAAGTACAGTTTTTAGATAAATGTTCCACCTTTAGGAGCCACAGAATGTACAATTAATGTGGATAACAATATATAACTTTAAAATAATATTTAAAAAAAACAATTATAATATATACTTAAAATCAAGGTACAGTCAACAAAAATGTAAAGCTAAAACAAAAAAATATATATAAAAAATCAACATAGCACAAAATATCTTAATATATTACTTGTCTAGTAAAAGGAACATTTTAACTTACATATTTTAGACTTAAATATAAAAAGTGTATCATTGAAGACGTCTATTGTTTGGCCAGATTCATTATACGTTTTTAATCTGGATACTGCTGAATACTGTTTAAGATTAGTTTTAGATTGATATTTCCCTTGTAAAGGTGAAGGATATCGGGGAAGTAGCCTAGGAACATGTATATTAAATAGTTCTAATAAGTGTGGACAATCTATATGGTTTCTTAAGATTTTGTAAAGAAAACTCATATCTAATACGTGTCTGCGGACAGTCAAGCTGTCAATTTTGAAGTATTTAAGTTTATGTTGATAAGCAAAGGTTTTGTTGTGCATGTGACTTTTATACATTAGATGCCGTAAAAATCTTTTCTGTATGCGTTCAATAAGTAATTGGTGTACAGCATAATGTGGTGACCACACAACACTGCCGTACTCCAGCGTGCTCCTAACATACGCATTGTAGATTAAAATTTTCGTAGCTGGACGTCTAAAAACTTTGCTAGTTCGTCTATTACTTACATATTCATTATAGGATAGGCGTATTTAGATTACTTAGTATACGCGTACAATAGAATTCAATCGATATTAATTAAAATTCTACAATGGAAGCGATTAATACATTGTTATTAACAGCATTGAGCGTTCCCACTACGCGGGCTAAATGACGCGGTTACGAAATAGGCGGTGATAAAGACGAATTTTCATGACGAGTCTACCAAAATGAGTATCATTACTAAATGTATTTTGATTGTAAGTTGTAAGATGATGTTGTGAAAGGAGTAGGTAAATAATAATATTAAAACACAATTATAATCTAAAATAAAAGAAACCTATATATAAAAACCCTAAGAAAATAAAATTAAATATAAATTAAACACCTAACACATAAAAAATACAAATGAGTATTAATAAATCTATACTGTATGCATCCTGTATATATAGACCAAGAATACCATCGGATACGATGAGGTTGGTATAAAAACTTATGGTAATATACAGGGTGAATTTGAAAGGTTGTACTTTGGGGCTAATTAGCCATTAGAGGCTCTACTTATTAAATCAAACAACTATTGCATGGAACTATGTGTCGCATATAAAAAAAAAATCTTGGCTTCCCTATTACAAGTTCGTGGACTTAAGAAGCCAGTTTCGTGACCTCGAACGTCTAAAAACGTGTAAATGTTGTTTTCCGTGATATCAAAGTTTATTTCTACAGAAAAAGAACGTAGAGGTGTAAATATTACTTACTCGATCCTAATTAGATAGTATTTTTATAAAAAATATATTAACTTTTGGAAAGACACCTAAAGTTTGATTTATGATTCTAAAAATATTACTTTAGTTCTCATTATAAAACTAAACAGATTTTTTATAAAGACATTGTGTAATTAGGATCGAGTAAATAAAATCTACACCTCCATGTTCTTTTTTTCTAAAAAAAAACTTTATTATAACTGAAAACAACATTTAGATGTTTTTTGAGACTCTAGTTCGCGAATCCTTTTCCTGCCAACTTATTTAATTGATATAGATGTAAGTGTATATATATATATATATATATATTCTTTTGTCCAGTAGTGTCTGTGTCCTAGTGTGAGTTTTTTTAACATTTACTTTCGCGTTAACTTTACTTTACTATAATTTAATTAAGGCATATTTCCCTCTCTTCTAAAGGAATCTGTTATTACTCCTGTCTATAAGAGTGGGGACAAGAATGAGGTCAACAACTACCGGCCTATCTCCGTCTTATCATCAATTTCCAAAATTCACGAAAAATTAATTAACAAAAGGCTCCTAAATTATCTTGAAAAATTTAACCTCCTATCTCCTTCACAATACGGATTTAGAACTGGAAAATCCACAGAGGACGCTGTTTCTGCACTAACTAAAAATATAACTAAACAGCTTGATACAGGTAAGAAGTGTATTGCAGCGTTCCTTGATCTCAAAAAAGCCTTTGACACCATCTCTGTCCCCGTTCTTATAAACAAGCTGGAGCGTATTGGAGTTAGAGGAATCCCTTTGGCTATGCTTAGTAATTATCTAAAAGATAGAAAGCAATCAGTAAAGATTGGACAATTTGAAAGTCAGACCACATACGTGACCTACGGAGTTCCCCAGGGAAGTGTATTAGGGCCCACACTTTTTCTCATATACATCAATGAGCTGTGTAATTTGAGACTAAATAACGCCAACATATACTGTTACGCAGATGACACAGCTATTGTATTCAGTGGTTCTTTCTGGAACACCTTAAAGAGAGACGCAGAGTCTGGCCTTGCTGTGGTCTCTGAGTGGCTGAGTTCCAATTTACTCACACTGAATATTGTAAAAACCAAATATATATGCTTTACAATATATAATAGGACTCAGCCAGTGAGAGACTTCAGCATCAGAATACACAGTTGTAAAGACTTTCACAGAACAGGTAGCACTTGCACATGCCCCCCAATAGATAAGGTTTTGTTCATCAAATATTTGGGTGTCATAATAGATCAGAGGCTAAGTTGGGATCCACAAATAGAGCTGGTTTCAAATAGAATTCGAAAACTTATATGGGTTTTCAAATCCCTCCGCCATGTAACCTCTAGAACTCTAATATACAGAATATACATTGCCCTGGCGCAATCTGTTATGACATACTGTATACCAATATGAGGCGGAGCTTGCAAGACCTTATTTATTGAAATGGAGAGAGCGCAGCGATCTTTGCTCAAGGTTATTCATTTTAAGCCTTACAGATTCCCAACAGAACAACTGTACTCCCTCTGTGATTTACTTACCATAAGGAAATTATATATCTTACGTGCCATCCTAAAAGTACATGAAAGTTTGATATATTTATGACCCCCAACTAGTAAAAAAAAGAAGACATGATATTATCATCCATAATGTCACAGTCAAAACAGTCTTGCCGCTCGTCAATTTAAAACACAATCATCCCATCTGTATAATATCCTTAATAAAACAAATAATATATATCCCCTAACATTTCGTAAATGTAAACAAAAATTAGAAACATGGCTGAAAATCTTAAGCTACCATGAAACTGAAGATCTGCTAAAATATATAATATGACTAACTACTCTGTTTATCTAGATATACTTACACACTAAAATTAAAACATACTTACACTCCTACACACACACTCACACTATCACACATCCACCCCTATACAAAACACTCACACTACACATACCTACACTTACATCGCACATACATACTCTCATCCCTACTGAGCTCATACTTACATAAATAAATTGTAAAGCAATATATATAACTGTATAATTATAATAATATATTACACAAATACACTATATTAATATATTACCTTTAACACATAAATTAGGAAGAAATGTTGTAAAATAAAAATTGGGATAAAATAGATTAGTGAAATAACTGTTATACCTATTTACATTTTTTTTAGATAAGAAAGAGAGGGATCATCTAACACAAGTATTCTTATACTTAGTAGATGGTCCCTATCATTATAATTGTTTAAGTACTCTAATGCTTTGTTAAAGTAAATAAAGATTTTTATTTTTTTTATTTTTTTACTACTTTACGTTACTACTGCGTTAACATTTTGACCAATCACACGCTCGCATTTTTAGTTCTCAAAATTTCCGCTTGGAGCGCTGAACTATTTCCCATACAAATTTTAGTTAACTCAAACTCAAAGTAATAGTTAGAAAACTCACATTTCAATCCGCTTAGGTTCATAAACGAATTTTAATTTATATTACGACCACGAGTGTCCGTGGGAAGATGTTGGTTGGATACAATAACACAGGGAAACCTAATTTAGTATCCAACGCAACGTGTGTTTCTTATTAAAATTAACAGTAAATACATTTTTATTTTTATTATATATATATAAACATAATATGTAATAGTTTGTAAGTAACGATAGTGATGTTTGTGTGAATAAATTTATTATTATTATACAAATTGGACACATTACTAGTTTGTAATTAAACTTTTTAGACATAGGTACCTATGGATGCTACAAGGTGTTTGTGTTTAGGACTCTCTTAAAAGAGTAGAAAAGTATTTTAAATACACTAGTTACAAGAAAGTGGTTTACTATGTATGAAGCAAAGTTGGGTAGGTATATTTAAATGCATAGTTTAAATGATAATACTGCATCAAAATATTTACGAATTTATATTTACTTATTGATACATATTTTCTTATTCCTTTCAAATTGGCTACTCTATTTAAATGATTGTATATGGGTAGGTATGAAACCCATGAAATAAATTACTAAAATTACTTAAATGCGTGCGAAGCCGCGAGCATAGTTTAATATATACCTAGTCTTGCCATAAATATTGTAACAAAGAAAACAAACATTCTATTGCAAATAACATTTATTACTTTTACAATGTGTTAGTTTAATACATAAATATAAAACAATTTAAATTATAAAAAGCTTATTCGAAGTGGTCTCCATTGGCTGCAATACAGTTCTTTAAACGTTGAGGCCAGCTATCAATAGAAGCACGCACTCTTTCCATGGGAAAATTCTTCACTACCATATAATAGTATGGATTGTTTTAGGGACTCCAAATTATCATGGCGTATAGAGCAAGTCGTACTCTCAAAACTGACTATAACTCATAATCCAGCGGATTTAGATCGGGGCTAGATGACGGCCAGTCTTCAGCTCTGATAGTCCGGAACGTTCGCTTCCAACCAAGACTGCGTGGACCGAGCTTATGACCCGGCGCCGAGTCTTGCTGGAAGGACCATACTTGGTTATTGAACATGGTGTTGTTAAGGGGCTTAACTACCTTTTCAATAATGGTATCTTGATACACTAATGCCGATGTTTTGATACCTTTTTCACAAAAATATGGCTCAGTCACTCCTTCATAGCTAACACCCCACCAAACCATCACTGAAGTCGGATAATGCCCACGTTGTACTCTGTCGACTAATTGGGAAGTTTCCTTACGAGCTTTGAGGTTAAATACGGTCATTTTGTTTGTTAAAATGTTGCGCAATTGTAAAAAAAATCTCATTCGTAAACAATTATTTTCTGTGACTTCCCATTGCGTACCGCTTCAGTAGTTGTTTCGATTTTACCTATTCTTTTTTAAGTTATCAGTTAAGAAATGACCAGTGCGACTCTTATAGGCTGCAAGTACTAAGTCATCTTTTAAATGGTTCTAGGATTATCTTCATCTCCCGAGACAAAATATTTTGCTTTCGGGCAGGATTTCTTCGAAACCACCTTTTTCGTACGAACACTACGTGGACGGTCAGATCTGTTTCTATCACAAACAGAGGAGGTCTCATTGTACCTATTAATAGCCCGGTACACAAACATTTGACTAATACCGAGTGTATGGTTGAGTTTTAAAAATTGCATTTCGCTCCATACCTATTTTGTGTAATGCAATCACAGCGATTCGGTTTCCTTTATCACCCCACTCCATTTTAATATCGCAAAATATTGTACAATGTATTGGCTCCAAAATGAGAAAATACAATGAACATTCGTATAAAAATGACAGATTCCAAATTCAAATGTATTTTTATTATTATTTTTAATTATAACAGTATTTATGGCCAGACTATGTATACATATATGTCTAAGACATATTTAAGCGTCGAAGTCGTATGGTGTCCTCCTGAAGGCAGTTAGAAAGCCATTGAAATAACCAGTTTTAAGAACGAACAAAAACTAATTTATAGTCAGTTCTTCTGAAAAAAAAACAAACCGGTAAGATTTAAAGTGCTTTAATTCCTCTAGTTACTTTTATCTCAATAAAAAAAAACTTACATTCAATTAATTTTAGAAAAATAGACATAAATCTCTGTGTCCTAAATTAGTAATCTATACCAATATTTTAAAGTCGAAGATTTTGTTTGTTGGTTGAACTCTGTGTTTTAGTGTTGGATATCCCATTTATCGAGAAAGGCTATTAATATAACGCTACGTCCAATAGGAACTGACGGCGGGCGCATCAATGAAAAATGTTACCAAAACACGGAAAAAATATTCCATATTAGAGCTCCCTTTGGGTGCAGTTAAAGTTACACAATAGAAGTTGCGGGGTTCTAGTTAAAATATAAAATCAATTAAGTTCTTAATGAAATTCTATCAAATATTTTTTCTTAAATACTGACCAGTAAAAGCCCTGAAAACATATTTTTATTCATTATATTGAAATTTGCTCTTTGAATAAAACTTATAAAATAACTACGCGTTAGATTCTGATTTTTTCGTAGTAACAAAAATATTAGGTACATACAAAGACAAAGCCTGCAATTAAAACATTCTTAGCTGCTAGACAGACAAGTATTACTTACATATAATAAATCACCGTTACAGACGTATCTCTATAATATTGATAATTGAGAAAGCATTTATTGAACGGTATATTTATAAAAACCTAATTGTCTTGTATCCTCTACAAAAAAATGTAGTGTTAAGTTTAGTCATTGAATATGCGTCCAAGACACGACTAAGACATTGTTTACTGAAAATCAAAATCAAAAAGCTAGCTCAATAATAAATATGGAGCAAGCAAATATAGATTTAAATTGAATTTTCTAGTTTACGGAGGCAGGTGGTTCTCATGAATGAAAAGTTCTTTATTGCACAAAAACTTAATACTATTATACATAGGCGAGCTTAATGCCTTAGGCATTATCTACCAGTTAACCCTTGGAAAATTGACTAAAAATAGGCAGAGTGCTAATTAATGGAACATATAATATAAAATACAAGGATATATAAATAAATTATTAGGTAATATAACAATACACACTGGTATTATAACATTTAATAGTATACATAAACTTACATGAATAAGTAAGTATAAATATATACATACATAAATAAATAAATTCGATAAAATAAATCAATTTTCTCATGGTTGGAAAGGATTTAGGCCTTAGGGCACCTCCCTATACCTCCATGTTAACTCCACGCTACTTGTATTCGCATTTTTTTATTATTATTAACTCGCAAATATATAAAAAATACCGTTCCATATTTCAAGTAAATACCTTGGTATTTATATGAGCTACTTGTAGCTCACTGTATTTTATTTATTTATTTTTTAAATAATTATTGGAAATATTATTATTGCAAGGCATCTACTAAAGTAGACTAAGTAGGTAAGTATTGTTTCATATTGCATGCTATTATTGTTAATATCGGATCTGTGTCAAAAACCAAACCTTTATAACAATATAGGTTTGGTTATTAGGTATCCGTTTTATTTTTTTATTTCTTGTCATTAAGGGCATTCATGCTAGAGGGTTATAGCCTAGTATATATATAGTAGTATATAGTTCAGTATCATTTGTTTTTTTTATAATGATTTGGTTGAAACTCGTTATGTGTGCCGATTTTGTGAAATAAAATTTTATTTGCCTTTGTTCACAATGTTTTATTTAGTCAACATATAAGCGTCCCGCGCGCCACCGCCGCGGTGCCGTGTCGATCTGTCGCAAGCTTCCAATTGTAACCTTAACAATAAATCATACATCAACTGCTTTAATCTTGCGAATTGCTGCCACAAAAGTTCACTGACTCGTCACATTATCCACTATGTAATAACCAAATTCATTTTTTCTCCACACAACTATCATATAAAAGCTTGAAATTAGGGACGCCGGCCTCATTTCTCATTGTATATCAAATTCTGTTACACCTTCTTGTGATTTTATTATTTAAGCTTTCAAAATGACTGTCTCATTTATTGTGATATTTATGTCTTCATTATTAATATTTTTGGAAGCTAGTCCAGTTGTTATCAAAGGTGAATATACTTTTAATGATTTAATACTTATAATCTTATTATTGCGTACGAGTATGTTACAGGTATAAACCATATAGGTATTATAACCAATTTTTTTTTGCAGGAATGTCACCTCATGGAGAAACAATAGTGGCTATATCCTCGTCAGATCCAGATATTGAAAAATATTTATCACTCAATATTCCTCAACAAGGCTCTAGAAGTGATGTTATTGTTAATAATACACCTCTTGACCACGGTATTAGTATTGTGGGTCCTAACCAAGCGGCAGCTGGCACTGGTCGAGGATTCGTTTCCACTTCTGCTTACAACCCTTTTGTCTTCCCTCTCTTTAATATGCCGCTAAACCTTGAAGGGCTAGGGTTGAGTAATATAGGATATCCTAATAATTGGTTTAAGAGTTTGGAGAACTTTTATGACCCTAGTCACGGGGGTGATGGTGGCAACGGAGAAATTAAAACTGTCACAGCTATCAACGATAATGGACATGTATATGGTAAAGTTAACTCTGTGACCTTTGATAATAGAGCTAAAAATTAAGTATAGGATATAAAAACAATAAAAAGTAGTGTGTATAACTTAAATTGGAGTTTTATTTTAAAATATTTTAAATCTAATCACAACACATAGGCACATTGCAAAGGTATAAAGATAAGTATAATTATTAGTCATCTCAATACCGTTGTTGTATCTTGACTAAGTTTTATATTAATAGTATCCAGTGTTAACGGCGTGAGACTGCGCGGCCTGGATGCCTGGAGCGTTGACGCTGCTGGCGCCGGCGCTCTGTACACCGTTGCCTCGTTGCTGGATGGTTTGGGCAGTGCTGCCTCTGTAGTTTCCGATGTTTTGAGCAGCAGATATAGCGGATCCATAGTTACCTCCGTTACCATTGTGGGCTGCAGAAATAGCTGATTGATACTTGTTTCCATTTTGAGCAGAAGAAACTGCAGATTCGTAGCCCAAACCTCTAAGGTTTTGTGCGGAAGAAATAGCAGACTGATAACGGGCAGGACCGTTGTTTTGAGCAGCGGATACTGCAGATCCGTACTGAAGACCGTTCTGAGATTGCGCTGAAGATAGAGCTGATCCGTAATGGCCAAAGTTTTGGGCTGAGGATAATGCGGAACCGTAGTTGTTGGGTGCGACATAGTTATTGGGTGCGACGTAGTTAATCGGGTATGGGGCAGCATTAGCGATTCCTACACCACGACCATAAGCAGCACCGTTTCCGTCAGCAATGCCAACGCCTTCGCCGTAGGCCTGGCCGCCACCGGCCTGGAAGGAGCCTCCCATCCCGGTGGAGTGGCTTATGCCCCCGATGTTGCTTGCAAATCCCGTGCCGTATCCGAAAGCGATGTTAGGAGAGCGACCAATGCGCATGACCATCCCTGGGAAGTAGTTGTCTCCTGAAAGAAATAATATTAATTACAAATACTACAAGAGATGACAAGCTGTAACTATTAAACTATTATTTTTGGTAATTAAAGGTTATTTTTCAGGTTCATTAATAATTTTGACAGTAATCTATGAGAAGATATTTACAATATTGCACTTAAGAAAGTAATACATACTTTTAAAAATATAATCGAATATACAATAATACTAATTTGAAAGAATTCCACATACATCCCTCATTACAAAATAACTAGATCTATGAGAGTACCAAGTAAAAAAAATACCCAGATGAGGGGAAAAAGAGCTTTTTTTTTGGCTTCGATTGTGTTATTTTAGTACGACATCAAGAATTGAAAGTCTCTCATACTCAATACGTAGATGCATATCATATAGAAGGATTCAATGTCCTGATGAAAAAGCAGTAAATGTAACTTACCATCAACCCAGACTGGGACTGCCTGACAGGCGGCAATCACTGCAGCGAGAAAAACCACTTTGGCGACCATGTTGTAGATTTTCGAAATTATTTCTCAGACTAATCTACAGTGTCGAAGCTTTCGCCGATGATTGGTATGAATGTGTTGCCATTTCTCTGATCTTATATAGCAAAATTTTGTTTCCCCCCTCTCGAACTAACCGAGTCACTTGAGCATGTCTAGATAGACACTCGACTCATAAATTCAACTTAACAGTTACGGTAAATTAATAAGGCATTATCGGTGATCCTAAGCTCGAAGAATATAATTAAAAGATATAATTTTGAATTTAACATGTCATGTCAAATTTTATTTCGTTAGGTTGTTCTTATAATAGGATAACTGTCTATTACTACTTATTTAATACCATTTTATAAGCAACATTATACTTAATAAAAACGTATTAACTAGACCATTAACAACGGTTATTAAACTCTTGTCTACATTTTTGACTCACCTGGTCTTTATGAATAAATTACGCTTCGCTCTAATTTTTATTTATGAACAGTGGTAAAAAATATAATTTACACCTCTCCCAAAAATTATACAGACAAAAATACCTACCTACAATCTTTTGAATTTTATTTATCGTTATATTTTCTTTCAGTATTATAGGTGAGGTGTAATACCAACTTATTTTAGTAGACTTAAGACCTTTTTGTTTTATATCTTTTAAAACTTTTCCCACCCTTATATATAGTTAATAATATAATTTACCTAATTTACTAAAAAATTAGGGCAGTAATCGTATTCTTCATATAATACAGTATAGTATAATAATTATTAGATTTTTATTATACTAGGTCCTTTTGACAAGCTTTTTAGAGGATTTTTTGTAATAACTATTACAAAATAATAGGTTTTCAATAAATTTCGATGGATTCGGAGTGGGGGGAATAGCCCTCCAGGGCCCCCTCTCCTCCCTGGATCCACCACTGCTAAGATGTCGATGGTCTTCGCAGCTATTATTTTCTAATTACAAATGAATGTCTAAATTTTAGAAAAGACTACGAGTATTTGAAAAAAAGCAATTAAAACTTTAGTATATTTATTAATTATCGAGATAACTTGACCGTTATCCAAATAAATATAAATTTGTGTCGCATTTTGAGGTAATAAATGGCAAGCGGACCTACCTATAAATCTTAATTTGCAAAAACTTGTTTTACTTTGAGTGATAGTTTTTGAAATATCTTAAAGAGTTCGTGGCACACAAAATTCAAATTTTTACTTTTTGACTTGACTTGATTTGTTTGCATTTTATTACTAAACCTAAAAGTATACCCATTAATCGGTGTTTTAAATATATTATGGCAGTGATAAATATTATAACCTATCTATCAATTGCAAATAGGTAAGGTTAAGACGCACACGTAGTTGCGAACAGCAGCTAGTTTCATATAAGGATTAAAAAAAAAAAAAAATGATCACTAGGCAAATTTAATAAAACACTTAGGTATATTGATCTTTCTTGCATTTAATAATATAAATAACAGTTTTTAATTAAATTTGAAATAACAGGTAGATAATAAAAAAATATAGCTATCATCACAATCTAATATAAATATACTCTTTGGTTAATTAATTACAACATGAATTAATTCTTTAAATTACTTCTACCAGCATAAGAATAAGTCCCTGAATAAGCTCCGACGTAAGAACCTTGATGTTGTCCATAATTCTGAGGATAGTTGTCGTGTTCATTATTATTGTGTTCATCGTTTTGGCTAACATCATCATTCTGGCTAACATCGTCTTGTTCCGGTTTATGTTCTACGTCACCCTGTTGTTCATCATAAGGGCGGTAACCGAAGCCTCCTTGGGGCCTAAAACCTCCGTAGTTCCCAAATCCTCCATAGCCTCCTTGTGACCCATAGCCTCCTTGTGACCCATATCCTCCTTGTGACCCATAGCCTCCTTGTGACCCATAACCACCTTGAGCTCCATAACCACCTTGAGGTCCATAATAGTTACCATTAAACTGGTTATTATAACCACCATTGCCATTACCATAGTAATCAGGCTGATGGCCTCCGTAGCCTTGAGAGGGATATCCATGGTTATTGTATTGCTGGTTGTGAGGATAGTAACCATTGGAGTAACCACCTCCTCCAGCGCTGGAAGAGGATTGAGACTGACTGATGCCTATGTTAATAGAAGGTGGATAACCTCCGTATCCACCTTGCCCTCCTTGATGTCCACCGTAACCGCCGTTACCACCTTGGAACCCACCATGATGACCTTCGCAGATTCCATATTTTTTGCATACTCTCTTTTTGAATCCTCGTGGTGATCGTATTAAACTTTCCGAGCTTTCTACTTCTTCTCCTGAAAAAGAAAGAGGCATTTTATATCTATAAATTAGCCTTATCTATACTATCTGTCAAAATTGATTATTTCTGTTAGATTTTTGTTTTTTTTTCTTAATCTCGTTTGGTATCGGTTTGATTCGAGAAATTGAAAGCCGCTTGATTTCATGTTTGGGTTTCCTATACTGGCTGATGTTTTTATTTATAAGTTGTTATGATCTAATTCTGAATATACAATTATTATTATATATATATATATATCTGAAAGATCCTAGTCTTGGTCTTAATCAGGCCACATGAACTAAATTAACTTTATATACTTAGGCGAGAAAAAATTCATAACAGTAGACATTGGTATACTTATTCCATAAAATAAACATAAATGTTACTTTTAAAATGTTACTGTTACTTTGAAATGTTATAAAATGGGATAAAAAAGCACTTGAACAAATAACGGTGAACATAGTTACGACCATGAACCATCACAATTTTGATCGCTAAAAAATTTTTATCGCCAAATCGCCATCGTAAAGTTTGATTAATGTAATGATAGGGAAGCGGTCTAAATCACAACCTGCGATTAGGGATGGGCACCAAACTCCAACAAATAATACAGCAATAAACGATAACTGTTTGAAATTCGCCATCTTCAATAACGGTTTACTGGTTATATTTTTTGAATCAAAGCAGTTTTATAGGTCGCTGCGAGGTTAGCCCCCACGCCCTCTCGGGGCAATCGTGTCATTGAGTATCTGCAATTTCCCACATACATAACATATATTTGTAAACAATATAAAATTTTATATAGGAAGAAGCAACTAACAATGTACTCTTGTATTAATTATTTTTAAATGGTAGTTATGGGTTTCTGCATTTTTTATTTATGTAGAACAATTTCACAAACTGCTAATAGGTCACAAACTAAGCTATAGGCTTGTACTATGTGTACCAGAAACAATGATATAAAACATATTGTATTTTATAAACACCCAGACCAGACTAACTGTACAGAAAAAACGTACTTATATTTATTTGCCATGGATGGGAATCGAACCGAGCAACGACCTCCGGATTTAACGCCAAAAGCAAAACCACTAGTCTACGGAGGCTGTCAATATTCATACAGGGATCTTCAAAAAATTCAAAGTGAATCTTATTACATTTCATCCACAACTACTCATATTTATATGATTCGTTCTCTTTATCTCTGTTTTTTTTAATTTACTTATTAAACTTTAATGTAAAGTAATCAACGGATAGAAATACTTAATAATTATCTAAAACCATTTTCAGTATCTCTTTTAAAAATTTAAAGGTAATTGGTAAAAAATCTATAAACTAGATTTTTTAGTACAAGATTTTATGAATTTATATCTGTAGCAAACAAGTTATATGACTTTTAGAATATCAAAATAGAGATGTAGGTATATACCTACATCTCTATTTTGATATATGTATATGATATTTGTTTATATCTTAATTTGCATTTTTTTAACTTCAATTAGCATTCGATCCATTCTTCAACTACACCCTTGAAAAGAACAAGGCACCAAAAAATTCGCATAAATGTAATTACAATACAATCGTTCGTAGAAGTATATTTCCCCATAGAACATGGAATTCTTATATTGTATGCCAGAGATCATTGACTCTAGATAGAGAACTAGTTTATATTCGGTAACCCACGTTCTTAATGCGATAATTGTGATATTCGCAAAATATGTTTGTACAGCCTAGTGGTTAAGTCACTGCGCAACTGATAACAAGGTTAAGCAGATGACAACAAGGCCGGCCTGGGATGGGTGACCGCTTTATACAACGAGGCTATTTCATCATAAACACCGCAACAAGCTCGCCACTTGTTAGGTGTTGCCTCTGAATACCATCGGCGAAATGAGGATGGGTTAATCCCTCCGCTGAGGCCGTTTAAACGGTTCTCGGGAGCCAAATAGTCACCCGTGATGGTATTTTATTTTTTTATTTTTTTTCTAAACCGAAATAAAGTCTAACCTAAAAATTTAGGTCTAACCTAACCCAGTAAATTAAACTACAAAAAAATACTGTTAATTTTAATATTCGAGTTTATCTCGGTTTAGGAGAAAATAATTAGTAGGCTTTGTAACCAAAAATATATAAATCAAATGGAAACAATAACAAATAAATAACTAACTTGTGCAAAGCTACTGTTATTGCTTATTGGTAACACCAATTTTGGTATTAGTCGCAGATATCTTAGTTATCCCCACATGTCTTACAGAATAAGTTATAATATGAGAACAAGTAAGTCTCTCTGATCTACCAAATTTTAAATTTAGGTATTAGGATTTCTATGTAATACCTACCCAGGAAGAACGCGTCTCCATAAACGTAAAATACCGTTTGATTGTATAGTCTTTTTTGCGGTATCTATATATCATCAGTACATATTATGAGTTTAGCTTGAGATACATCTTGCAAAACTTCCGTGTTTATTAATTGTTTTGTTCCGGTTTCCTTCGTTTGTGGGATTATGCATAATTGTAGCGAATTTCGGTTATAACCAAATACGCAAGGTTTAATGTGGGCGTTTCATAAAGGCTAGTCACCTGTTACAGATATCTTCACTACGTATTATAATATAAGCGTGATAAATAGTTTAAGTTTAGGGTTTATTCATAAACAAACTTTTAAGTCATTGAAGAACACTTTATTTAAAATAAGTAGGTTTTGTCTCTTTTATGCATATTTATTTTTGTTGTTAAATAAAGAGACGAAGCCTACTTTAACTAAGTGTTCTTCAAGGGTTCAATACATTTCAATGAATACCAACCGGTTTTAATAAACTATCTTTTGCTCTTTCACACTTTCTAATATTTCTCTAAGTCTGACTAGGACAGCATACTTCTTTTTAAAGTTCGTATCTTGAGGTTTAAGATTTTCTTTCAAGACTAGGGCAGGATTTAGGAGGCCACGCTTATATTTAAATATCATTCAAGGAACAGGGTTTCAACGAAGTATTAACTAAGAACACATTTATTTATAAATAAAACTTACGTCAACAGCACTTGTAACATTTTTAGACACGGAAACCATCGGTCAAATGGTATATTTTACCGTCTCAATTTATAATTTTCAATAAAAAAAAATCATCAAAACATTTTATATATACATATAATATAATCGTAGACTTTCCGTAACATAATGGATTTTTGCAAAAAAAAAGAGAAATAAGTTATAGAAGGTAATTTTTTTCCGATTGTTTGTTTATTAATGCACGCATCGTGTACATAAAAGCCATGAGTTATTTTTAATAGGAGTAATTCTTGAAATTTTCATGCGAACACCTTAGCTAAAAGGTTCTATTTTTGCCAATAAAATGTAAATCTAAAATTGGCAAAGTATTAGCTAAATCTGACAGATATTAGACAATGGAGAAAAAACACAAAAACAATCAAGGTCTAATAGAATATAAAAATGTAAGCTCATTCTATAAAAAAAAAGAATGATATCTTATAGCATAGCTTGGCATGTAATAAGGCTTAGCTGCAATCGGTCATTGTAACCTTGACTGCTTATGAACTTGAACTGCCGATTTATATCACAACACAGATGTTGAATCATCACTCGGTGAATAATATTCAACTTTATAGCAGGTAGTAATAGATGTTAATATTGAATTGGACTTAAAATAAAATATTTATTAGATTGTTAACTATCTTATAATAGGTTATAAAAAAAATTGTTATACATTTATTTAGGTATTTCAATGATACAAGATGATCACAGTAAGTTGAACCCGCGCACTTCACTAGGTAAGCCCATGCTGAATCCCGCTTACCTACGTGCTGTAAATTCCGTTATGAAAATAATTTTATTAAGTTTAATAGGTATCTCTAGTATTATATTATATACTTACACTACTTATATATGCATTAGTATTATAATATTCTTCATTTCTTGTCGAAGTGGTAGTCATCCTTCTTTCAGTTATGGTTTCATAACTCTGAAAGAAGACTAACGGTTGATTTAATAAATAAAGCAACGTGGATATTAAAATAGATTCGTAATGCAAATTCATCTGTGTCGCCGCCCATTTCGTTATCTAATCATTTAGCTGGCATAGTGGAAACGATCAATGTTATCATACAACAATTACTGAATACTCTAGAGCCCAGTACCTACTCTAGAAGCAGTCGGTCTAGACAAAATATGTTGAAGATGGCAAAAGACCGGACGGTGTGACCATAATACCATGGCAAAGAGGTCGAGCACTTTTATGGGACGCTACTTGTGTGGACACTTTATCTCCTAGTTACGTCCACATCACCTTTGTATCTTCCGGTGCTGCGGCGCTTTTGGCCGAAAATATAAAACGCATTGCTCCTCTTTTGAATTTCTAACGTTTTCGGTGGAAACTTTATGACCATGGTCTCCAGATGCATTAAAGTTTGCTCAACAACTTGGTAAATTATTAATCTGGAGACCATCGGGCTAGGTCCTACTTCTTCCAACGAATATCACTGGAAATTCAGAGGTGTAATAATAATAATAATATGTAGGACAAATTACACATATTGCTCTGGTCACAAACTAAGCTCTAGACTTGTACAATGTGTACCAGAAGCAACGATATAATACATATTATATTTTATAAACACCCAGACCATGACAAACTGTACAGAAAAAAACGCACTAATATTCTTTGCCATGGGTGGGAATCGAACCCACGACCTCCGGATACAACGCCAAAGGCGCAACCACTAGTCTACGGAGGCTGTGTGTAATGCGTTAAGTATTTTAAACACGTGCATCGGAAGATCTACCAGAAATATTTTATTTACTTAGTTTTATATTATATTTTTTGTAAATTTTATTAAATAAAATTTTATGAAAAAATAAAAATGTATTGATCGATCCCATTGATGGACTTTATATTATAGGTCTACATACCATCAGATGCAAAGTCACATGCCGTGGCCCAATAAAAGGAATTAAAAATTATATTCACATAAATTAGTATTAGTATGTAATATATTATTTACAAACACAAATGAAATAATAGTACAAGTACCTACTACAACATAAAATTACTAATGGCCTTATTTAAAAAAAACTTATTGAGCCTTTGATGAACACTTTAGTTATAGAAGGTTTTGTCTCTTTTACGCATATTCATTTTTGTTGTTGAAGAAAAGAGACAAAACCTTCTATAACTAAAGTGTTCTTCAGGGGCTCAATAAGTGTAAGTATCATACGAATCTATTAATTTTATTAAGGACACTGCATTCGTAATCGCGAACTCCGCGTTCTCCATACAAAATGAGCTTCGCACTTCCAGTAAAACTTAATTGCTTGTCGCAGAATTAAAATAATATTTTTGTTTTAATAAATACAATTATTAATTTATTTAAAATATATAAATTTAATATTATTGAGACTTTATAAGAATATTTTCTTATTTTTAGTATTGGTAGATATAAACCAATGATTACTTATAAGCGCTAATAGGTTACATTTATCTCTCTAGTCTGTAACTGTAAACCCAAGTGCATTAACCACTTTTTTATTTCGATTATAATCCATTCGCCAATCACCAGAGGATTGAAGTGATTGATTTTCAAAGTTTAACAAAAAATCACACAATGCGTTTTGAGTTTGAAAATTTTTATCTCGAGAATAACGGATAATGACATATGCAAATTATTCATCGTTATTAACACTTTTACACTGATTTGATTTTTTGCTGTTACTAAGTAATAATATCAAACGATAGACAGAAATAAATGAGAATATTTTTTTGTGTTATTAAAAATACATAACTAATTATTAAGTGCTCTTTTAAATGAGACTTTTGGCGACCCTCGCTCCGGATATTTTTTTAAATAACGCTTTGGATTTAGTGAACGAGTAATGCTTTTTTTAAGTAATGCGTTTACATTTTTTGTTAGGTTTTACTTTTTATTGCTAGGGTTTTTTTTCTCTTTTTATTGATTTTTTTAGGTTGTTTAATTATTAATTAAAATGTGAAAGGAAAGAAATAAAAATATTTCAACATTAAACAATGGGTTTATTTATCGTTTATTTTAATAACTAAATAAAAATGAAAGACTAGAAAAAGTTTACTTTCTAAATACCAAGTCTTAATTCTTTCTAGAGATAGAAATGGCAACAGCATCTCCTGTGTCACTTTCGGCATTACTGATTGCTGTTTTCGCACCATTACAATCATCGCATTCTGGAATTTTCGGAATTACTGGGGGAGTATTATTTTCATCTTTTACAATTAAATTTTCACTCCTTTTTTCATTTTTGTTAGGGACTGTTTCAGAACTAGATTCTTTATCTAATTTGTTTGCTTCAGTTGAAGTTTGCCTGTATCTTCCTTGAGGTTCTGGTTCTGGTTCAGGGTTAGGATAAGGTTGATAGTAGTCATCACCAGGTGGTCTATGATGCCAGTAAGGAGGGGGATGGAAGTGATATCTATGTTGAGACGGATAAAATGGTGGAGGGCAATCGAATTCTCTCCATCGCTTTACTCTTTCTAGCAGTCTAACATCTGTAAAAAATAAACAACGACTTTTTAATTTATGACCATGTTGACCCCGTTTGTGTCACAAACAAATTAAATCGTCCTTACCTTGCCCGATATCCGTTCTGCTTTCAATTAAAATTATAGACAGAACCAAAACTAGCGCTCCCAACATGTTGTCTGATAACTTTAATAGCAATAATTCACAGTTATATATACGAATGTTAAATAAATAAGTGGACACCGAGAGAATTATATGGAATTACCACAAATATCAGAAGGCGATAAATGTTAACACAAATGTTATGTAAGTGCGAAATATATATGTTGTGTTAGGTGATTCCCGATTAGAGGCATTGCGGTTTTAACATAAACTGTTTGTTTGCCAGTAGGTATAATTGTGTCAATTTGTAAAAATTCCACCAAAAAGATAATTTTGATGTCAAGTTTAAATTTGAAGGCCAGTAGACGAAATTATTATTCGGTGACAAGAATCTATATATCCTAAGTGCAAACACCTAAATGATACTAATATTATAAAGAGAAAGATGTGATGATTTGTTTGTTCCGGATAAACTTATAACCGGTTATGTTCCGGATAAATATATAATACTGAACCGATCATTAAAATTCTTTCACCAATAGGAAACTCTTTTCTATCAGCAACTATTTATTTTATTTTCAGTCAAATTTCTTTAATAAACGTTGGGTGGAACCGCGCGTATCGTATAGCTTATTACAAATAAATCAGTCAATATATGATCTCCTTCTGGGTAGCAACAGTGCAATTCCAGAGCATTAGGCAACAGTCATGAATATTAATTAAAAATATTTCAGAAAAAAATAGATAATTTATCTTTAAAAAAATAAATGTTACTTTAAATAAATGAGATTTTAGCTCTAGAATTTGATTAGAGCGTTGTGTGTGTTCTCTGCAGCCCAATATCATGCTGGGTTCAAGAAACTTAAATGGACCGGATTCTAATCTGCTTGTAATGAAATTAATGCAGTTTTATAGATCAGGTCTAGAATTTTTGATACAGAATTTATGCGATTTTGAATTAGGTAGCAACTGTGCAATTCCAGAGCTTTCGGCAAAAGTCATGAATATTAATTAGAAATATTTGAAAAAAAAAAACATATTTTATCTATAAATGAGATTTATTGCTCTTATATTATCGCATTATATTTATTTTAAATACTATAAATTAAATTGGCTGCTTACATTGATCCCTGTGTTGTGGGTATTATTATTATTAATGTATTGAATTATTATAGGTCGTGGGGTCGATTCCCACCCATGACAAAAAAATATTAGTACGTTTTTTATGTACAGTTTGTTATGGTCTGCGCTTTATAAAATTATACATATAATAAATATTATAGTTTTTATAAAATATAATATGTATTATATCGCTGCTTCTGGTACACATAGTACAAGCCTAGTGCTTATTTTGTGAGCAATACGTGTAATTTGTCCTACATATTATTATTATTTATGTATGTATATTTACTTTATTTATTTATGTTTATAGGGATTTATTTGAATTATGTAATAGGTCCTGTAAAATGTTTTAGATTTTTTTATTGCACCTATCTACCTGCTTGGTTTATTTGTCCCGAGGGTTTGACTGGTAGAGATTGCCTAGTGGCATTAAGTCCGCATTTGTACTCTTTTGTGGAATAAAACTTTTAAATAATAAAAAAAAAAAAAATTTTTGTATAAAATATCTAAATAAAAACTAACAAAATAAATAAAAAATTTAAAACGAAAATAGGAGACTTATCCGATATAAATTAAAGACTACAAATAAAAAATATTAATAATTAATGTAAGTAAATTTAAGGAATTCGAGTCAGAAATACAGCCTAGACGTTAGGTTACTCAGTTACTCAGCTGAATATTATTCGTTGACACAAATAATCGCCAGCCCTATATCCGCCAGGATCTTCTACCTGCCTGGACAAACCTTTCTATCATATAATATTTTTTAATAATCCCAACTCTCCTTCTTATCTTTCCAATCTGGTTTCCAATTCTTTGTGGCTCTCACGAACGGTCTCCCCGCTCTACTGACAACAAACTTTCATTCAAAGCTCTCTCACATGCCTTCACCAGATACGAAATCATTCACAGTGTTAGCGGCTCGCCAGTGGAACTTGCTTCCGCTGACCATCAGACAGGCCCCGTTCCTCGCTTCTCATTACAAAGCATTCATTTTTTGTGGCAAGTACTTGTATATTGGTATAGTAATAAGTATTTTATGTATAGTAACATGTACTCTATGTATAGTAATATGTATTATATAGGGTTTTTTAACAAGAACTTTGTTTTCTAAAACAAAATAAAACAAAATTTTAAAGAAGATGATTTTTTTTTTATTGAATTACAAAGAAAAAGTTCGGCAATATTGAACGAAAAATGATATCTGGAAAATGTCCACCACAAGCACTGTCAGATGTCGATTCTTTCATCAAAGTTTTAAATTACTTTTTGACAAAATGGCGGGACTATTTCGTTAATCACATCACGGATCGATTCGATTGGCTCCGTATAGACTCTGTACTTAACGGAGCCCCACAAAAAAAAATCCAGTGGTGTTAAATCACACGATCTGGCTGGCCACTTAACAGCTGAGTTTCGTGAAATTATGCGATCGGGAAATTTGGTATGTAATATGGTATGTGTCACCGTCCTGTTGAAACCACATGTCAGTGATTTCAATAGGCCAAAATTGAGTTGTTAAGAGTGCCTCCTCTTATTATAAATTTTAGTCTTATTTGCTTATATCTGCAGAGGCACACATCTATTTATTAAAACACTTCAACTTAAGTTTTTTCAGACCTTACTCTCTCCATGTCTCAACCAAAAACCTAATTGGAAAACATTTTTTCGATACTTTTTCTATTTTAAAATGATGACTTTTTAATGTATAAAGACATTTTTCTTCTAAACGGGTTGAGTTTTAAGTCTAAAATAAATACACCTCACAAGAAAATACAGTTTATAATCCACTACTAAACGAAATTTTACCTAAATAAATTATTAAGTATGTTATAGACAAATTAGTTTTGTGACTTACGACATTTTTATTGATTGAAAATTGTTTGCGCGATTTTCAATCTTGCGGAGCAGATCCAAGAGCTATAATAAGTAATTATATGACCCCGTTGACCAGTCCCGCCCAAGGAACTTAATACTCTCTACGAGAGAAGAAAGCCAACTTCATAGTAAATAAATGCCGACAAGTTTTAAGCGCCACAGCGTTAACCCTGGGAACTAAAATTAAAAAAATTCAAAATGGCCTCCTGATATAAATATTTAAAGTTTTTTGAAGTGAAATTTAATTGAGTAGATATCTGATTTTCATCAATCAAATAACATACTCAATTAAAATTCACTTCAAAGAAAAATATTTAAGGGTAAATTAAGTAGGTACAGTTGAATAAAACATCATTTCATAATACGTTTTTAATTAAATTAATTAAGCATATTGTAATAGAAAATGTAACCGAGTTAGGCTTAGTAGCTGCGGGAACCCTATGAAAGGTTCAGTATACGAGGATATTAGTCCGCACTCTGCATTTACTACACTTTCCTGTTTCCATTACACAGAAATTAATAACAAAAAACATAGGATTTCTTTAAACGACACAAGTTCATAGTCACTTAATAAATTATTAATGCAAGACAATTTCAAGTGTAAACATTTGCAAAATTTTAATTTAAGAACACATCACAATTAAATAAACATTTATAAACAATATGCCGCTCTTTCGTAAAATAAATAAATAACTTTTTTTTTCTTGTTGAATGGCTTCTCGCTTTGCGCGTGATTCTGCCATGTTTAGATACCAAGAAATTAATTTACACTGTAATTACGCCGTAGTTTAATAAAGAAAGCCTTTTATTCTTATATTTATACCAAAAAGTACTTCTTTATTTAATATTAATAAAATAAAACCCATGTTTTATTAAATTAAAAATAATTCAGAAATAATAAGTTCATTTGCTTTCCGAGTAAAAAAAAAAAAATATGTATCCGTTTTGTATCGTCTTGTGTCCGTGTTGTTGTATATCATTCTGTCTCTCTTGTTTCCGTATTGTTGTATATAGTCTCTTTCTCGCTTATTTTGCCCAGAGGTGGCGCAAATGCACATACCGTAGTTGATACCCCTTGGTCCCGCCTAGTGTGCCGATGCGTACGGACGTGTATCTCTCGTGCTGCCGGGGCTACTAAAGATTTACGTAATTAATTTGACCATGTATAAACCTTACAAGTCCTTGAATTATAGAAAAAATACTTTTAATCAAAATAATATTATTATTTTTTAGTTTTAGGAATAAATTTGAGTTTTCGAATCTGGAACAAGGAAGACCAGAGTCACCGCGAAACAACATCGATTTTTTTTATCGGTTACCTATAACTTTTTTATTTATTTTTTTGACAAATCCAAGATGGTAACCGCGACAGTCAATTGACGTTTTTTATAGGAATAATTTTTGACCGCCTCCGTAGACTGGTTGCGACTTTTGTGTAATATCCAAAGGTCGTGGTTCGATTCCTACCCATGACAAAAAAATATTAGTACAGTTTGTCATGGTCTGGGTGTTTATATATAATATGTATAATATTGTTGTTTCTGATACACATAGTAACTTAGTTTGTGACCAGAGAAATATGTGTAATATGTCCTACATATTATTATTAAATATTTTTTGGTTCCGGTCGCAACAACAGTAGTCAATGATCATCAAGTATGAATGTAACTTTTTTTTTTTTTCGACATAGGGCACGTTATATAGGTTTTTGTGTGAGCCAAGCACGAATTTGAGGTCCATTTAAAAATCCAGGATGGCGGCCTCAACTTTATTTAAAAATTCGACATGGGGCTCTTTATATAGGTTTTTGGGTGAGCCGAGCACGAATTTGAGGTCCATTTTAAAATCCAAGATGGCGACCTTAACTTTATTTTTAAAAATCGACATGGTACTCGTTATATATGTTTTTGGGTGTGCCGAGCACGAATTTGAGGTCCATTTTAAAATCCAAGATGGCGGTCTCAACTTTATTTTAAAAAATCGACATTGTACTCGTTATATATATTTTTGGGTGTGCCGAGCACGAATTTGAGGTCCATTTTAAAATCCAAGATGGCGGCCTTAACTTTATTTTTAAAAACCGACATGGGACTCGTCATATAGGTTTTTGGGTGTGCAGAGCACGAATTTGAGGTCCATTTTAAAATCCAAGATGGCGGCTTCAACTTTATTTTAAAAAATCGACATGGGACTCGTTATATATATTTTTGGGTGTGCCAAGCACGAATTTGAGGTCAATTTTAAAATCCAAGATGGCGGCCTCAACTTTATTTTTAAAAATCGACATGGGACTCGTTATATATGTTTTTGGGTGTGCCGAGCACGAATTTGAGGTCCATTTTAAAATTCAAGATGGCAGCCTCAACTTTATTTTTAAAAATCGACATGGGACTCGTTATCTATGTTTTTGGGTGTGCCGAGCACGAATTTGAGGTCCATTTTAAAATCCAAGATGGCGGCCTTACCTTAATTTTTTTTAATCGACATTGGACTCGTTATCTATGTTTTTGGGTATGCTGAGCACGAATTTGAGGTCCATTTTAAAATCCAAGATGGCGGCCTTAACTTTATTTTTTTAAATCGACATTGGACTCGTAATACATGGTGACTTTGAAAGGATGTACTTTGGGCTAATATGAGGTTCTGCTGATCAAATCGAACAACTTTTCACATGCAACGATTTAAAAAAAAAGTTACGGTCGCCATCTTGGATTTTAAAATGGAGTTCAAATTCGTGCTCCCCTCACCCAAAACCCTATATAACGAGCACATAGGACTCGTTATATAACCTCAAATTCGTGTTCGGCTCACCCAAAACCCCATATAACGAGTCCTATGTGCTCGTTATATAGGGTTTTGGGTGAGGGAAGCACGAATTTGAGCTCCATTTTAAAATTCAAGATGGCGACCTTAATTTCATTTTTAAAAATCGACATGGGACTCGTTATCTATGTTTTTGGGTGTGCTGGGCACAATTTTGAGGTCCATTTTAAAATCTAAGATGTCGGCCTTAACTTTATTTTTTTTAATCGACATTGGACTCGTAATACATGGTGACTTTGAAAGGATGTACTTTGGGCTAATATGAGGTTCTGCTGATCAAATCGAACAACTTTTCACATGCAACGATTTTAAAAAAAAAGTTACGGTCGCCATCTTGGATTTTAAAATGAACCTCAAATTCGTGCTCAGCACACCCAAAAACATAGATAACGAGTCCAATGTCGATTAAAAAAAAATAAGTTAAGGCAGCCATCTTGGATTTTAAAATGGACCTCAAATTCGTGCTCGGCACACCCTAAAACATTAGCGAGTCCCATGTCGATTTTTAAAAATAAAGTTGGGCCGCCATCTTGGATTTTAAAATGGACCTCAAATTCATGCTCGGCACACCCAAAAAACTATATAACGAGTCCCACGTCGATTTTTTAAAATAAAGTTGAGGCCGCCATCTTGGATTTGAAAATGGACCTCAAATTCGTGCTCGGCACACCCAAAAACCTATATAACGAGTCCCATGTTGATTTTTAAAAATAAAGTTGATGCCGCCATCTTGGATTACACAATCTAAATCCATATATATCTTTTTTTTTTTTTATAAAGTCAAATCTGCCATTGCTATTTATCGCGATAGCGATCTGTCATGACGTTGGTAATTTGAATTGCCACAATTCAAATTACCAACGCAAGATCGCTAACGCGTTCGATGTTTTAGCCACTGGTTGATGCTTCACATTATATCAGTTTTAGTTAATAGATTATTTTAAAACTATTTTATCTATCAAATTCAATATTTATATAATTAAACTTAAAAATATTAATTATGATAGATTTAATATAAATTAAACTACCTAAATACAACAAAATAATAAAAGAAAACCTAATAATAAACGATAAGATATAAAAATAAACGACCTGCCTATAAAATAAAGCCCTAAACATAATAATTGTTATAATATTATGATAGATTAAATAAAAATATTAAATACGACTCACATTCATTTTTTGTTCGTAAAATCGCGCCAAATAGAAAATTCTTGCCTGCGACAGCGGCAAAACAGTGATGCCTGCGGGGAAGCTCCGCCTATAGGGCGGGGCGATAACAAAAAAATATTTTGAGCGCAGGGTCTTAACATCTCGCGATAGCGTGATCCATTGACAGCATTTTCAGCCTCATCTTCAAAAATAAACGGCCCTATCACGCCTCCAGACCACATAGCGCACCATTCAGTGACACTTTGAGCATGCAAAGACTTCTCAATAATCGCTCTAGGATTTTCAGAAGCCCAAATGCGGCAATTTTGTTTGTTGACATACCCTAGGCACAAGTGAAAATGGGCTTCGTCTGAAAAAATGTTTTTTTTTGTTGTTCCTGAAAAACTTTGTTGAATGAATCGACATCTGTCAGCGTGCCTGTGGTGGAAATTTGCCAGATATAATTTTTCATTCATAATTGCCGAACTTTTCTCTTTCTAATTCAATAAAAAAAATAATCAATTTCATCTAAATTTTTTTTTTATTTAGTTTTAGAAAACCAAGTTCTTGTTGAAAAACCCTTTGTGTATAGTAATTTGCATTTTTTGTAATATGGGTGTATTTTATATATAATAAAATTATAAATGAAAAATAAAAATCAATTGGCGAAGAAGTTGACTGGATATGACATGAGGCAAATGGCGAAGAAGTTGACTGGATATGACATGATACAGAAAAAATACATTCGGAAATGAATAAATTTAAAAACTAAATAATGGAATTATTAACGAACTTTACTACGTCACAGAATGACAAAATCAATAATATGATGGAATGTATTTTAGAAATTAGATCACAAAACAAGAGCATTATATCAGAATTGAAGTTAAAAGTAGATAAGATGCAGACAGAGATAGACGAATTAAAGAATAACAAGGATGCAATATATATGAACTCACATGAAAGTACTATAAATGTAGTAAGAGAGCGCAACGAACGAGAAAAAAATATAATTATTATTGGAACACTTGAACCTAAAAATGCTACAAATGCTTTACAAAGGCAATCTATAGACACAAATGAAGTTATGAAAAAAAATAGGGCCTGCTTATACCCTAACCCTATCCGCATACGATTGGGAAAATTTGATCCAGCCAGACACCGTCCATTAAAAGTTTATTTTGAATCGAGAAACGATGCTATTAAAGTGGTAAAACTAATATATATCAGCTATTTAACGATTTTACAGAGCGTTGCCCGAATAAAAACTCTCTAAATTTTATATATATGAACTGTCGAAGTATTTTTACCTTTTTCAACAAGATCTTAACAGACTTTCTGACTACTGCGCTGTTAATAAACTCCACCTTAGTCTTCCAAAATGTAACTGTGTAACCTTTACTAAAAAGACTAATATTGTTGATTTTAATTACCGTCTTAAAGATACTGACCTTAGAAAACTATCCTCTGTTTGTGATCTAGGTGTTTTATTTGATGCTCAACTTCATTTTGACCAACATATAGATAAACTTGTCATTAAGTCTTTTCAAATGTTTGGATTTGTCATGAGGTCCTGTAAGGACTTTAAAAGTCCATCCACTTATCTCCATTTGTTTAAGTCCCTGGTTCGTCCTAACTTGGAATATGCAGCACAAGTATGGAACCCTCTTTATGTAAAGTATGTTGATCAGGTTGAACTAGTGCAGCGTAAATTCTTACGCACTATGAATTATATATGTCGACGTCCGCGTCGCTCATATAACTATTTATTAAACAATTACTCCTTATTAACTCTTCAGAATAGGCGTGAACTGTTGGATGCATTGTTCTTACATGGCATCTGCAACCACAGGTTTGACTGCATGTACCTAACCCATAAACTTTCTTATAAAATCCCTAACATATTACCACGTGAGGCGCGCCCCCACCGGCTTTTCGTAACCGGAGCGATCCGCACAAACGCCGGTGAGCGAGCTCCCCTCAAACGTGTGGTGCGCTCCTATAATGAAAAACTAGCGGATATAGACATTTTCTCGTGCCCCAGACACAGATATAAGAGTCAAGTTATAGGTAAACTAAGTAATTATTGATTACTGTTGTCTACTTAAACTCAACATTGATTTTTTTATTTTTTTTATATAACTGTCCTTATTAGATCATATTTACCTGATTTTTTTAATTTTTTATTTTTTTTATTCATTATTACGTGCTTTTAAATTATATAATTGATCGACTTACTTATTTTGCTATATATACCTCATCTGTGGATTACGAAACGGGTTGCACACATATCTACATAATGATATTGTAATACGTTTTATATTTAAGTTTCTATGTGCAATTGTTTGTTTTCCTAAATAAAATAAAATAAAATAAAATTGTAAAGGAGGAAAAATTAGACGAAATCAAGTGCATGATAACTGATTTTACTGGTAAAATACACGGCATTATTTTTACAGAAACATGGATAAAAATTGAAACTGATCTTAAAGTACTGCAAATTCCACATTCATTACTATAATTTTCGGACAGATCGACTAGGAGGTGGAGTGTCTATTTTTATTCATTATAGCTTAACATATTATTCGATATGAATTACATTGAAGACAGTAATTATTTTTGGATCGGTTTAATTATGACCCAAAGGTAATTAACTTTCAATGGAAATAGGAGTAGTTACCAGGACATACAAATTGCACTACTTTTTTAGAAACGAACGAAAAACAACTGCAAACTAAAAAACGCGCAGTGGTGTTCGGATACTTTAATATAGACTTACTAAAAACAAAAGAATGTACCGAATATTGTGGGATGCTAAATAGAAATAGTTACAAAATACTAAATAAAAGTCACAAGAAATACAATACAAGAGAAACGGATTCTACGAATTCAATAATCGACCATATATCAACAACTTTAATACAAAAAAAAAATCATAGGGCTATATCAGATAGTCCTATATCAGACCATAAAATTATTTATCTGAAAATTAAAACCGAAACCTGTACCATTAGAAAAATATAATTATGAATCTATAAACTTCGAAATGTTAAAAGAAAAAGCTAAATCCGCCAAGCAATGAAAGCACATTATATAACACTTTACAATCATACTTACAAGAAAAAAATTGAAAACATAAAACTATAAAAACTAAAATACAGATCCTCCACAGCAGGATTGGATCAACAAAGACATATTAGATAAAATACGATGAAGAAATAAGATTTGGATAAAATTAAAAGAATATCCGCATAATAGCTCAATAAGAAATAGTTTTATAAAGCAAAGAAATAAAGTTACTATAAGCATTAAGATGAGAAAGAAATCATATTATTAAACAGAGTTTCAGAAGTGTAATGGGAATGCGAAGAAAACATGGAAACTCATAAATAGCCTAAGTAGTAATAATATAAAAGATAAAAGTGCACCTTAAAAACTGAAAACAGACAAAGGTTTCACTACAGACTTAAGACAAATGTGTGAGTACTTTAACACTTTTTTGCTACTATTGGATCACAATTAGCTTAGCAAATTCACGTATAATATAGCACACTACAACACAACACCTCTCTAACAAGAACATTGATGCTTCCTATCGGTAACGAAGCACAATCTATTTCAATCAAATTAACCCATTTAACACCTTGCACACAAAAAGAAATACTTAAAATAATAGATAACTAAGACAAAAATATTGGTACTGGAATCGACGAAATAAAGTAACTAAAACAATTAAAATAATTAAACACCTAATTATAGAAAACTCAACAAATTGCATTAATAAACATTTAGATGAAGGTACCTTTCCTGACCAACTTAAAGTTGCAAGGGTGGCACCGATATATAAATCCGGCTGTAGATCAGGAGTAAACAAATACCGCCCGATTTCTGTCCTACCAGTATTATCATTTTTTTTTTAAAAGGTCTTGTACAACAGACTAAACGACTATATAGCCAAACTAAACTTACTATCTAAACACCAATACGGCTTCAGATCAAAGTCGAACACCCTTTCTGCGGCTGTAGATTTGGTGACAAATATAAAAAAATAAATTGACTGTAGACGAGTCGCTTTGGGAGTGTTCATTGCTTTAAAGAAAGCATTTGATACCGTGAGTCACCCCATTTTACTCTCCAAACTTAAATTAATTGGCCTTTCACAAAATGCATATAAAATATTTGAATCCTACTTTTGCAATAGACATCAAATTGTAAGAATTCATAATTTGCAAAGTGACTTAAGTCTGGTTACGTAAGGTATACCACAGGGATCGATATTGGGTCCTCTACGGTTTCTTATCATATAATAGTACATTGTTCACCGAGGGGAGAAAGTCACCGATTACTAACGAGGGCGAAGTTAGAGGCCCGACGCGAAGCGGAGGGCCTTAATTCGCTCGAGTTAGGAATCGCACTTTCTCGCCGAGTGATACATAGTGCTTTATACTACACCTACGAGGAAAATAAAAAATAAAATCTCTATTAATTAAAGTTTATATTAAAATTGTTACAGTTGTTAAAACTTAATAAATCAAAAATGCAAAGAAAGTAAACAGCCAATAAACCAATACTTTTATTTTATTTTATTTTGATTAAAATTTCGAACTTGTAAAAAAAAACTAGGCTGTATGGCTTTGAACCCTTGCCTTTCCTAATTTGGAAGAAATGAAGAAAAAAAAAATTAAAAAAAAACTAGCACGTTAACAATGAATTTTCATATACTTTTTCCTCCCGCTTAAGCACGTTAACAATGGATTTTCATACACTTTTTCCTCCCGCATATTTGTACGACTACAAAGACGTACTTTCTGACCTATTCTTACGCAAGTAAGAACCTACTTTCCGAGCAGGTGTAGTATAAACGATATTTTTAACTTAAAAAAAAGCATACAAATTACTTTGTATGCGGACGATACTTATATATTTATTCTACTTGAAGAGACAGTACAGGATGCCTTAAAAAAAGCTCAGATGACTTGAATAACATGAGTCAATTGCTTACAGACAATTTACTAACAATAAACACAAATAAAACAAGTTATGTTATATTTGCTGCAAAAAATAAACCAATAAAATTTCAAGGCTCGCTTATAATAAACGGACAATTAATAAACCAAAGAGACCAGGAGAGATACGAGTTAGGTCTTATTTTAGACAAAAAAATTACCTTTAAATCGCACATAGAACAAATTTTATCAAAGTTGCAACCCTTTTCAAGTGCATTAAGAAAAATTTCCCATTCCTTCCACTGAAAATAAGATATGGTATCTACTACACATTAGTTTACCCACACTTTGACTACCTAGCAGCCGTATGGGGAAGTGCGTGTGCGACCAGTATCAAGAAAGTCCAAATAATGCAAAATAATTTGATTAAAATATTATTTAACTACGACTACTTAACATCAACTAAAACACTATATTTATTTATTTATTTATTTAAATCTTTATTGCATACAAAATACAAAGGCGGACTTAATGCCGCTAGGCATTCTCTACCAGTCAAACCTTCGGGACAGTAAAAGCAGTTAATAAGTGAGCTATACAGGGAAACAAAACTACTTAACATAGCAAATATTTACAAATATAATACATGTATCTTTATTAAAAAAGTGCTCAACGACGAAATACAGTCACAGTAAATTTTTTGTACAAATGGTGAAACTCACACACACTTTACAAGAAATGCTCGAAATATAAAATTGCCTACCCCCAGAACCAACTTTGGAAACAACAATTCAATGGTGCTCAAATATACAATGCTCTACCAGAGAATATTAAAGCATTGGAACCAATAATATCTAAGAAATCCTTGAAGTTGCACTTTTTGAATTTATAGGCCATTTGTTACTGGCGTGATTAAGTTGAAATTATTTGAAACATACTTATCTTTATATAATAATAATAAATACAATTAATCTATAAATATGTAATCCTAATAATAATCAAAGTTATTCTGTTAATATCTAATAATTAATAAAAATAATATAATTATATGTATGCATTATAAATAATAATTTTAAATATAGATATTATAAATAAATTTAATCTTCTCATCCCCAACATTATACAATTAGATAAAAGAACATTTTCATTTTTAGGTGCCCCAATTTTGAAGAGGGAATTCCAGATTTACTAAATTCTAAATCAGCACTTTTCTCAAAAATGTCACAAAAAATATTAAAAATTGAACCACATATTGCTATTTATATTTTACGTTATTGTTTATTTACCCCAAAATTTTTATATTTTTTAAGATGTTGCACTGGAAATTTAAGTTTTTATTTAATTCTTTAGATAAAATATTACAAAATATTATGTCAAATATATTAAATATAAAATAGCGAAAAATATTTTTTACAAGCCGCACTTCCAGTTAAGTATGGTGGACTAGGGATCCGGTTACCATCAAGCGTAGCGCTCCCCGCTTTCCTGTCATGTGCCCATAGTGCACACGCTCACGCGGTAAAATATTAGGTGTAACCTTAGACGATGTGTCGTCTTCCAAGTAATACACTCTGTAGTCTGTATTATTTGGAAGAGGCCAGGGCAGCGTGGAGCGATACATTTCCTGAACAGGACATCCCAAAGGAAGCAGCCATGCAAAAGGCGTGGGACTTACCTGGTATGGAGCAAATTTACAATAATTAATTAAATGAATGTAACGAGGACTCCGACCGGGCACGTCTTCTCGCTCTTAGACAACCAGAATCAGGTTCATGGCTACACGCTTTACCCTCAAAGAATTTAGTAATCTTCTGGACTCAAATATTTTAAGAGTTTGTTTATGTATAAGACTGAGTATACAGTTATGCGAGCCCCATCAGTGTCCGTGCGCACGGGATGTGGACCGGTCACCACGGGCTCTCTTGTCAGAAAAGTGCAGGTAGAATGTACAGACATTGTGGTTTGAATGAGCTAATTCGGCGAGCTCTAACCACAGTGTCTGTGCCTTCTATCTTGGAACCGCCCGGCATATGTCGCGATGATGGCAAGAGGCCGGATGGTGCCACCGTCGTGCCGTGGAGTCTCGGCCAAAGTTTGGTGTGGGACGCGACCTGTGTGGATACATTGGCCGGTCTCACTTACGGAAATACTTCGCTGAGAGCTGGTGCAGCTTCCGAAAGCGCACAAGCCCTCAAACGCCGCAAATATAGTTCGTTATCGGAAAATTATATATTTATGGCGTTTGCAGTGAAGACCGTAGATACGTAGTTAGTTGGAGCACAACATGTTGTGCTCCAACTAACTACGTATCTAACTGGTAGTGAGCAGACCTACAAAGTGTATTGTTTTTAAACAATATTGATCGCCCCCACTATGCCGTCTAAATGATGCGATTACGAAATGGGGGGCGACAATGACGAATTGCATTACAAGTATATTTTAATATACCGCTGCCTTATCATCAATTCAATTACCCATTTCGTAACCGGTGCGGTTACGAAATAGGTGAAAGAAGACTACCACCTCGACAAGAAATTGATGCAGTAGTCTCCTGAAAACCGGCCAACCTACAGACTAAAACCGAAACATGACGGTTTTTGCATCAGTATGAGTAACGGTGGTATCGAAACCGGTCGGCCGGCCTAACCAAGTTATAGAGTTTCCATGGTCCAACAGCCACACCATCCGGCCTCTTATCGTTATTAGGATTGCCTATTGTTATTAGGATTCTTGTTAAACTATTTGCATGCCGAACAGGCGAAATAAAACGAACCGTTATGTGTACAACACCTATCTATGTAGGTAACTTTGTTTCTCAAATGAAATAAAATTTAACTCCATCTCTGCGCAAAATCCAGGTACAAGGAGTGGACGGTACTCCTGGTGACAAGAGCCCTCCTAATGATATCATTGACGGTTGCAGTCGGGAAAGTTGGCCAGCACTTCTACAATAAGAAAGCCCCTGTTGTCCAAACTATCGACAGGCTCGCCGCATCGGCACTGGTGTGGATGGACATACGAGCTCCGAGACGAAGTGACACTTTATCAAGGAGAGTTCCAAATTTAAGTAATAGATTATTAGATTTTTGAAATAGGCAGCAGCATAAGTAGCAGCTTTGTTACCATACCGAACATGACATTTGTCGCAACTTATTTAAATTTTTGACTTTCATAATTTTTCACCTAAGACAATTATTATTGACTTATATATATATATTTTTAATTTTTTTTTTTTTTTTACAGTAGCTGCTTTATTATTTTTCATAGGTTATCGTATTACATATAGTTTTCTCGCCTTATTAAGGCGTCTTCGGGAAACAATATTAACAAAATAAATTAGGTACATGACAAATATGTATATTTAAAACAATAAAACGTTAATTTATTATATTCCATGCATTTTTGCCATAGCAGAGATGTATGAAATATTTTTGTTTATTTATATTATTTTGGTTATATGAGGGTGATGGGATGATGAATAACTGATGGTACCCAAAGATTTTAAAGGATTTTAAAGACACAACATTAGGGTCGCCTGTATTTTTTACAATGTATTTTCTTTATTTATCGAAATTTTAATAACCTAGAACCCACAATAAACTTTTTACTTAGCATTAACAGTTTTTATTTTTTTTATCTTGATTTGTTTTATAATCCTGGTACCTTTTATTTTTTATACTATAAATGTCGCGCTAGCGCTAGGCTGGGTTGACCGACGGGTTTCGTTAACGCCGCGCCGTCCGTATAGATACAAAAAAACCTGGTCATGTTTCGGATTTAGTCTGTGGGTTCACCAGTTTTCCGGAGATTACTGTATCAAATATATCTGGTTGAGGTGGTAGTATCGTTTTAGCGGTTATAAAACGGCGGGTGTTGATTAGACGATATAACAGCGAAAATATTAAAGTAGCGAGAAGTCTCGTAATGCGAATTCGTCTTTGTCATCGCTCCACGCGTACAACGAAATTGAAAAAATAATTTCGAGATAATCAAAAAAGTATTCATAGGACATCCAGAGGTTATATTTTTATAAGTTAATAGCTGACCCGCGCAACTTCATCTGCACACGCAACGGAAGCTCTCAAAAGGAACAAATTTTCCCCGTTTTCCCAAAAAAAAATATTGATGCTCCGCTCCTATTGGTCGTAGCGTGATGTTAAAGCCTTCCTAGATAAATGGGCTATCCAACACTAAAATAATTTTCATCATCAATCAAAATCGGTTCAGTAGATCCAGAGATTTTTTTTTAAAGATAATCCTGGTGTGCGGGACTCGAACCCACGATCCTCGCTTTTGCGGTAAGGCACTCATCACTGAAACAACCAGGTTCCAGTCACCTCCCACGAATTTTGTCATTGTTTGTTATACTACATCCTCACAAACTCACATTACTCACAAACTTTACCTCTTTATTATAATAGTATTGATTAGGACGTTTGAATAGCTAGTGTACGTTGTGTAGCGTAGTTAGAGTGCAGATTTATATCTGAAATCAAACTTTCTCCATTTTATTCCTTTTTTATTTCTATCCTTTGCCCTATGGGAGTATTTTTTTTAATCACGTCTTTTCAGAAATAATAATAAAGAAAGAAAACGAAGTTTCACTACTATGTTTTTTATAGTATTATAATTATATTTATTTTCACATTTTTAAATGTACAAAATAAAAAATAATAACTAAATAAAACTTAAATAACAATCATATTAAAACACTAAGATAAAAAAAGTTAACCTAAATAACAATTAAAATTAATATAAAATATATACAAAAGAACTATAAAAGATAAAATATTGACTTCATCCCCGACAAAACACTAACCGTGCCGAGTATGCGACATTCCCTCTTTGTAAGTATTTTCAGACTGAAATTCTGTGACTGGAATACCGGTGTGAAGTTAGCAGCCAAAAGTTAGCAGAAAATATAATCCGACTGATTTAAAGAGTCATTTCAAAGTTTTCATAATTTGTCTATGAGCGACCTCCGCTGAAATGATTTTAACCACGCTGAAGGCTTAGAGGCCACCACCACCCTCCCTCAATATCAATCTGAAGGTGGTATCTCGCGTCGGTCATAGTAAAAATCTCAAATTAGAAAATTCCAGCGGCCAATTTACACTTTTGATAACTTGTCTATGGGTGACCTCTGCTGAAATGATTTTAACCATGCATTAAGGTTAAAGGCCACCACCATCCTATCTCCATAACAATCTCCAGGTGGTATCTCGCGTCCGTCATGGTCAAAATCTCAATTTAGAAGAATCCAGCAGCCAATTTAAATTTTTGATAACTTGTCTATGGGCGACCTCTGCTGAAATAATTTTAACCATGCTCAAAGCTTAGAGACCACCACCACCCTGTCTCCATATGAATCTATAGGTGGTATCTCGCGTCGGTCATGGTCAAAATCTCAAATTAGAAGATTCCAGCGGCCAATTTACACTTTTGATAACTTGTCTATGGGTGACCTCTGCTGAAATGATTTTAACCATACTTAAAGGATAGAGGCCACCACCACCCTATCTCCATATCAATCTCCAGGTGGTATCTCGCGTCCATCATGGTCAAAATGTCAATTTAGAAGAATCCAGCAGCCAATTTAAATTTTTGATAACTTGTCTATGGGTGACCTCTGCTGAAATGATTTTAACCATGCATTAAGGTTAGAGGCCGCCACCACCCTCTCTCCATATCAATCTGTAGGTGGTATCTCGCGTCGGTCATGGTCAAAATCTCAAATTAGAAGATTCCAGCGGCCAATTTACACTTTTGATAACTTGTCTATGGGTGACCTCTGCTGAAATGATTTTAACCATGCTTAAAGGATAGAGGCCACCACCACCCTATCTCCATATCAATCTCCAGGTGGTATCTCGCGTCGGTCATGGTCAAAATCTCAAATTAGAAGATTCCAGCGGCGAATTTACACTTTTGATAACTTGTCTATGGGTGACCTCTGCTGAAATGATTTTAACCATGCCTAAAGGTTAGAGGCCACCACCACCTTATCTCCATATCAATCTCCAGGTGGTATCTCGCATCGGTCATGGCCAAAATCTCAATTTAGAAGAATCCAGCAGCCAATTTAAATTTTTGATAACTTGTCTATGGGCGACCTCTGCTGAAATAATTTTAACCATGCTCAAAGCTTAGAGACCACCACCACCCTCTCTCCATATCAATCTGTAGGTGGTATCTCGCGTCGGTCATGGTCAAAATCTCAAATTAGAAGATTCCAGCGGCCAATTTACACTTTTGATAACTTGTCTATGGGTGACCTCTGCTGAAATGATTTTAACCATGCTTAAAGTTTAGAGACCACAACCACCCTCTCTCCATATCAATCTGTAGGTGGTATCTCGCGTCGGTCATGGTCAAAATCTCAAATTAGAAGATTCCAGCGGCGAATTTACACTTTTGATAACTTGTCTATGGGTGACCTCTGCTGAAATGATTTTAACCATGCCTAAAGGTTAGAGGCCACCACCACCTTATCTCCATATCAATCTCCAGGTGGTATCTCGCATCGGTCATGGCCAAAATCTCAATTTAGAAGAATTTGAGCATGGTTAAAATTATTTCAGCAGAGGTCGCCCATAGACAAGTTATCAAAAATTTAAATTGGCTGCTGGATTCTTCTAAATTGAGATTTTGACCATGACCGACGCGAGATACCACCTGGAGATTGATATGGAGATAGGGTGGTGGTGGCCTCTAACCTTTAAGCATGGTTAAAATCATTTCAGCAGAGGTCACCCATAGACAAGTTATCAAAAGTGTAAATTGGCCGCTGGAATCTTCTAATTTGAGATTTTGACCATGACCGACGCGAGATACCACCTAGAGATTCATATGGAGAGAGGGTGGTGGTGGTCTCTAAGCTTTGAGCATGGTTAAAATTATTTCAGCGGAGGTCGCCCATAGACAAGTTATCAAAAAATTTAATTGGCTGCTGGATTCTTCTAAATTGAGATTTTGACCATGACGGACGCGAGATACCACCTGGAGATTGTTATGGAGATAGGGTGGTGGTGGCCTCTAACCTTAATGCATGGTTAAAATCATTTCAGCAGAGGTCACCCATAGACAAGTTATCAAAAGTGTAAATTGGCCGCTGGAATTTTCTAATTTGAGATTTTTACTATGACCGACGCGAGATACCACCTTCAGATTGATATTGAGGGAGGGTGGTGGTGGCCTCTAAGCCTTCAGCGTGGTTAAAATCATTTCAGCGGAGGTCGCCCATAGACAAATAATGAATACTTTGAAATGACTCTTTAAATCAGTCGGATTATATTTTCTGCTAACTTTTGGCTGCTAACTTCACACCGGTGACAGGAATGACCGAGCACGAACTCTCCTGACTCAAAATCTCCTGTAGTTTGGATCAGCTGACGATTAATTTGATCCACCAACTGACTTGCATCCTTACTCCACTCCTTACTTACTCCAATGTTGGGGTTGTATGAAGATGCGTTAGGTTGTTAGTGGACTGTTGTAAATATATAAATACTGCAAATAATCTTCACACTTTTATTAAATTAAAACTACAATGAAAATTATGTAAACGTACAAACAAGAATCTTGAATAGAAATTGATAGAAAAAAACAAAAGAAAAACGCAAGCCTACTAGATCAACATTAAACTCTTTTATACATATTATTGTGTGCCAGCATTTTATTATAAAAATATTAATTATATGTTTCTAACATATTGCGGCCCAGATAAAATGCAGAAACATGCAAAAGATGTAGGTACTAGCATTTTCTTAACAATAATTAACTTAAGAACTTCATTATAAAATAAAGAAATTATAGATTACTTAATATACACAAAAAAATTGTCACTATGACACAAATTAATAGTATAATTAATTTAAATAAAAACATATTATTAATTTATACATTATATTGCATATTATATACCTACCTAAGTAATAATTTTTAATTATCATATCATGTAAAGTAATAGCTTGTTGAAAACATTTTTAATTACTGTATTTTTATATATTTTGTAATTAGGTATATAAAACAAATTATTATTGGTAAATTTTACAAGCTAATCTTAAATTATTATGAAAATTAATTTAAAACTTAAGACTAATTATCAACAGGTAACACACCACAGAGCACGGAATCCATGCGCGCGGAGTGGGCAGCGAGCGGCGATTCCGTGCTCTGTGTAACACACATATTTTGGTTACTGATCGAAGGAAAGTTCCAGTGCTATTCTTTACCTCAACTACCCGGACTTTACCATCTTTGCCTTGTATCACTTTAATTATTCTAGTCATTGGCCATTGTAATGGTGGTAAGTTATTATCTTTTAAAATAACTAAGGAACCAATTACCAGATTTGGTTGTGTATCTTTCCACTTCGGTCTATTTTGCAAAACATTCAAATATTTTTTATGCCACACTTTCCAAAAGGACTGCTGCATGTGTGTGTATATGTTCCATAGCTTAAGCCTACCTATTGATATGTCACTTATATCCCTGTCTGGATATAATATGAGTGGAGCACCAGTTAAAAAGTGCCCTGGGGTAAAGAGTATAATCATCCAAGTCAGTGGACATGGGATGATGAGACGTGAATTTAATATTGCTTCTATTGTAGCAATAACTGTGCTTAATTCTTCATAAGCCAAAATAGTCGATCCTATGACTCTTTTTAAATGAAATTTCATACTGCCGCCTCCCATAGTCCCCCGAATACCCGACTATAACTAGGTTATAGTTATGTTTGTTAGTCATACTATTATTATAATAATAATGATATGTAGGACAAATTTCACATATTGCTCTGGTCACAAACTTAGCTCTATAGGTTTGTACTATGTGTACCAGAAGCAACGATATAATCCATATTATATTTTATAAACACCAAGACCATGACAGACTGTACAGAAAAACGTACTAATATTTTTTTGCCATGGGTGGGAATCGAACCCACGACCCCCGGATACAATGCCAAAGGCGCAACCACTAGTTTAGTCTATTATTTCTTCTATGGTTATACCTAATACCTAATGGAATTATAAGGAATAGAAAGGTTATCGATGTTTTTTTTGAATTAGTAATATACAAAAGTAAGAAGGTAATTTAGTTTATATTCAACTTTAACAATGGTACTGACTAATAATAATAAACAACATTTATTTAAAAAACCAAATAACAATATTGAATTAAAATATTTACATACAACGACTGAAATAATAAAATTTAACCGCCAATAGATAAAGCAACTGCCGATCCATTATGACTTCTGGCGTTACTGTATGCAATTGATCCCTTCCCTTCACAATTAGTGCACCCTGATTCTGGAAGCTTCTGAGATGCCTCCACCCCTTGGGATGCAAGTGACAGTGCTCCATTCAAACTTGATTGAGTATCGTGATTTGAAGAATCTTTGGACAATAATTCTTGCTGATCATTACTATTAAGAGTTTGTTCGCCATTTAATTTACTCTTTGTATTTTTTTCATTGGCTAAAGAACTAGATTCGTATTCACCATACTGAGATTGTTGTTGATTATTACGTCGGTCATTTTTTTGCTGTTCAGGATCAACATTGTGATCATATTTTTGAGTGACATACTGAAGATTTTTACCTTTGTTATATCGGTGCTGTTCATTTCCCAAATACCTTGTGTCATAGAGCGGTTGCTGATGTTCATTATAAATTAGTTTAGCACTATCCGAACGAGATTGACTTAATCCAGAGTTTCCATAATTTCCATTATATCCAGCACTATTTCCTAATGTGCCTTGGTTATATTGCATTTCAGAGGTTTTATGACTCTCTGGATTATATGCACCACTATTTTCTGATGCTCCGGAACTTTGACCATATTGAAGTTGTTGTTGACTATAACCATTATATTGCCTTCCACTTTTTTGTCTAGAGTTTTCAGCATTATCTCCAATGTCTCCTATGCCAGCATGTTGTACGTCTGTACGGGCTGACTGAATATTGGATCCTTCATTTGACGAACTTTGTTGCTGCAATTGTTTTGAAGAATCTCTTTCGTTTGATAAATCGTTTTGTAATTGCTGTTGATACCCGGAACCGATATTTGCTTTGTTATGGGATTCTTGTACATTATTTTGTTGGGTATCATATTTTTTATTGTTGTCATTCTCTGGATTATAGGCACCACTTTTTCCTGATGTTCCAAAACTTTGACCATATTGAAGTTGTTGTTGACCATAACCATTATATTGCCTTCCATTAGAGTTTTCAGCATTATCTTCAATATCTCCTCTGCCAGTATTTTGTTTACGGATAGCGTATTGTCCATTTTCTTTAGAATTTAATTTTTCATTCCTTTGTGCTTCAACTACATGATGATCTTCATACTGTCCATTATTACTTGAAGATCCTAATTCTTGATGTTGTGGTTGTACATCTGTATGGGCTGCCTGAATATTGGATCCCTCATTTGATAAACTATGTTGCTGCAATTGTTTTACAGAATCTCTGTCGTTTGTTAAACCGTCTTGTAATTGCTGTTGCTGTTGATGTTGATAATCGGAACCGACATTTGCTTTTCTTTGGGATTCTTGTACATTATTTTGTTGTGTCTCATATTTTTTATTGTAATTTTTTATAGCATTTTGTTTGTCACTGCCTTTGATTTGAGCCTCACCGCCAGCTGAAGCTAATGAAAAAGCTTCACTTGAAGATTGCGATCCTTCATTAGCCGAAGCAGCTGCACCACTAAATACTTGTTGTTGGCTACCGTCAGGGCTATGGGACAAACCGCTCCATTGTTGAGAATGGAACTGAGGGTGATAATGATATCTACCATATCCAGATGATTCATATTCTTGTTGACATGACCAACAGTGAGGTGAACGAGCTAGACGTTTATGTGGAATTGGACCATCTGAAAAAAAAAATGCAAAATAATATATTTTTTTTTGTTGGATAATAAAGTAAGTTAATAAAAAATAATTTGCACAGTCCTACTATAAGTTCCCCCTGTGCTGTAGGGAACTGGTTCTTTTAAGTTAATAAAAACAGTTTAACCAATAAAAAATACAATTATAACCGGGGTGCACAATATTTTATGAAAGTCGGTATATGCAATGATTACCTTGGAAAGGCAGAAAAGCTGAACTGGCTAAAACGATCAAAGAGAAAAAATAGAGGAAATATGCTTTTGCCATCACGAATGATTTACAATAAGGTAATGCTTTAGAAAAATTGTTTGACTTGTAATTTATAGCTACCGTTTCGCGACAAGGTGCGAAAAATTTTTATCTATTTCTACGAACACACGCAGAGACAGCTAACAATAAGTAGATAAACAAATACCTAAGGATGCGGAAAATTATTAGTCCCCCCAATATACCTTCAATAAATATCTAACCATTAGAGCTAACAAATATTTTTTTGTCGTCTGCAGAAGTATGTTGCCTAGTTGAATGGAGAGACGACCTCCGAAATATAACTAGAAGATGTTAGATACATCTATGTTTTTGGTTCCCAAAATTTGAGAGGCTGCTGGATTTCTTCACATTCCCGAATGTACAAACATCGAATGCCACCAAACAGTTCATTTAATTTTTTTAACGTCTTACTCGTATTATCTTACTAAGTACTAAATTATAAATGCGAAAATTTGGATGGATCTATCTATGTTAATCACTGATGAGAACCGCTGAACTGATCTCGATAAAAATGTCAAAAGTAGACTATAATAAAAAAGTCCGGAATAGCATTAAAGCTACTTTTTATCCCGGAAAATGTACGGTTCCCGTGGGATATTTTTTGTTTTTGACAGAGTAAGCGACCGACATGATTTTTTTAATAGTGATCACATAATTACATAGTCTACTTTAAATCTCTAAAAAATGCATTGTTCTATGGGATAGCATAATCATTTAATTAAAAAACACATAGGTATACAATGAGCTCCGATATGCAGGTTATTGGTAGTAAGAGTCTTAGAAAAAGTTTTAAAATACACCGGATATGACGAGAATATGGGTATGAAGGATATTTATAACATATTTAAATGAGATGAAAGCAGCTGCACCAACTTTACGTGTCCCATACGAGAGAAAATAATGTCATTTTCAATCTTATGTTTAATTTTTGATATTAAAGTTTTAAAGATAAAAATGCAATGAAATAATTATTGGTGTGCGGGACTCGAACCCAAGCACCTCGCTATCGCGGCAAGGCGCTTAACCGCTGAGCCAACCAGGTTCCAGTCACCCCTCACGAATTTTGTCATTGCTTGTTATCTACTTATACACAGACGCCCTCTATTAGCTTTCTTCTATTAACTCTATATGAGTGAAGTTATAAATCCTAGTTAGTTATTTTTTTAAATCACCACCAGGATTTTTTTCATTGCATTTTTATCTTTAAAAATTTAATATAAGATTATCCTAATAACTGGATCGGAACACCTCAATATTTTACAAGGATGTATGTTTAATAAAATAAATAAATTTATTAAAATTTATTATATGTTTCAAAACAAGAAAAAAAATCTACATCACTGCCGGAGCAGGGAAACGTAAGTAAACGTAAACCCATAAGGCTGGTAGCATTCCCGCGTTGAATTGCAATGGAAATTTTCTGCGCAAGAAATACACCAGCCCTCGGATCTCAGGTAACTTCACCTTGTGCCTTTTAGAGAGCTCCTTGAATATACCATGAGAACCCGGTCCCCACGGTCCGAGTGTCTCTACCCCAAACGGCTCAAATATGCAATCTCTTTCTAGATTTAAATATTTGCGCCGTTTGAGGTTTTCTGCGTTGAAAGCAGCTGCACCAACTTTACGTGTCCCATACGAGAGATCTTCCCGTGTGACCATGGGCCTTAGAGAAATTACACTCCATTCCATCGATGGAATCGCTCTCAGTCAAATAAGTATAAATTTTGACAGTTGTCAGTAGGCCTTGAAATTGGACGGAAAAATTGGTAGAGAAGTGGCAATTCCATAGAATCTATAGTAAGCCAGACTCACTCTGGAAAATATTTGACCTTTGTTTGTATAGGATTGGTAGAGAAAACACCAATTTTTCCATATTCCGTAAGGACAACGGAAAAAAAAGTTGACGATTTCAATTCTGTCTGGAATAGGCTCACGGCTTGTTCGATATATACATTTTTTAAAGTTTTTGTCATAGGAATGTTTGTTTGTATGTCTTAATTTTATTAAAGTTGTTACTACAGAGAGAATAGATTAATAAATTATTACTGCTTCAATAAAAAATCGTCCCAAAGTTTTAAAAATAAAGTGAATATTTTTATATAGGATATTGGTGTGTCGAATTTAAGGACAACTTCAAAAGCTTATCTTAATAAACTAATATAACAAGTTTTTAGACTAAAAATAGGAATTGTCAATATTACTTGTAAATATGGCAAGATAATTTTTATAAATATCTAATCACTATAAGAGTTCCTTTAAGACCTAATTCAAACAAGGGCCTGGATTAACAATAATAGGTATTAAGTAGGATTTTCTTTACATAAATTGTTCTAGTCATAAACTAAGCTATAAGCTTATTCTGTGTGTAGGTACCAAAAACAATGCTCCTAATACGTTATTATATTTTTTAAGTAGGTAAGTTTATAGTCCCTTTATGAAATATAATAAAGGTGCCTTGGATATATTCCATTAATCTTCTAAAGCTGAGGTACCTAACTAACACAACCACATATGGTACAAAGTACAGATTAATAGATAACAAATATAACATGTTCCATCCCACAAGGCACCTATTACTTTTAATTTACATCAGCAACCTACCAAAAAGCAACTTGAAGAGTACTACCATTCCAATGTTACCTATTTGCTGATCATAAGTATATCAATTTTGATTAAAAATGAAAGTTATATGAGAATATTGACACTTAAATAGAAAACACTTTAAACATAGGTAATAAATAAATGGCTTCAGGAACACAGTCTTAATGCTTATAAATTTAAAATCATAAATTTTATAAGAATGAATTTAATAAAAAATAATAAAAGTTGTATTGTTAAGTTAATAGTAATGTATAATACTAAGGATATATTTAGAAAGAATTATAAATATAAAACACACATAGGATAAGTTGAGTCATTTAATTACCAATACATAATTTATAATCTAAATTTATATACCTACACATTTTGAAGTTAAATGAGGTAACTGTGCATATGCAGGGCATGAAATAAGGTTTAATGTTGAGGAGGAATAGGGTAAATATTAATGATATAGGTTCTATTCATTTTACATAAAATATAAGTAGTTTATTTTACAAAAAAATATATGACATGTGTATATTTTTAGATATCTACACAATATTAATACATTCCATAAATATATACTTACCATATCCAGAATTAAAATTTTAAACTGTAGCCCATACTATATGGCAGTTAATTATATTTTATAAGTTACCCGAGTGCATATATAATGATTTGAAATTTATTTAATCTACAGACCATCTTAAAAACACCTAAGTAATTGTTAAGTTTATAGTTTATATAATTAATATTTTGAAAATGAAATTATATGTAAAATAACAGAAACATTAATCCTCTTATTCAAGAAAACTTGGTTGAGTGTTTAGGCTGGAGTGATGTTTTATATATTTTTTATCAAAAATTATTTTCATTGGTAAAATACCAATGATCATACTTAATTATGTTAGTTTAGAATGTCTCTGGGTACATTGCGGATAGTTTTGTGTCAATAAGTTATCATGACCAATAGTATTCTCAGTCTACCAATCAAGTGGCAAGCTCATAGTGGTATTTGTATAGACACAATATTTTGACTTCGTGGGTTGTCAAACATTTTTTTTTAGAACATTAATTAAACAATAACTGATTGGTCCACACCGGCAATTGAAGTTAGATCTAAAACTGTACTGTTAGTCCTATGGTCTAACCAAGTCGGACACCATGTTCTCTAGGGATATTGTAAGAAATATAAAGAAATAAAAGTTGATTTTCTCTAATCCATTTTTTAATTTATAATTTTTACTTGCTGTTCTAATATACTCTCTAGCTTATAGTGTAGGTACCAGAAAAAAAAAACTAATACATTGTATTTTTTATGTAGGGTTTATAGCCTCTTTTGTGATAAATACTAAAATGCTGTTACCAAGATACCCACCTACCCAATACAAAAACACATATGGTACATGACACAGTTGTCTTTCACAATATTAACTTTGAGGCAATAAGTGTTGATAAACAAATGCGCTGGTACACATCGGTGTTTAAACTTGTGACCTAAAACTGTAGTTTTAAAGTCTACAGTCTAACCAAGTAATGCACTATGTTTGGTAGGGATATTATAGGAAATATATATGAAAAAAAAGTTGATATTCTCTAATCCATTGTTTTAATTCAATAATATAAACTAAAGGCCAGCTTTTCCAATATGTTGGCCAACTACTGCTTTAGTTGGTCTATTAATTACCCCTTTTTTGTAAATTAGTTTTTTATAGGGCACTTTAGTCCATTCATGCTTTATACTCTAGCTATACACTAGGGGCTCCATTTTTTTTTACTTTCCACTTGTGTCTGGCCACACCTATAACAAAGACATTTATTAAAATCAAAAATAGTATCTTATTACATACATTTATTAATAACAATATGTAGGCCATGTTTGGGAATCAAACTCACGAATATACTCTCATCTAATTCTGTAAGATATTGAAGATTTTTCATGTACCTACAGCATATTAGGTAGGTACTTAAATATTGTAAAATAATGCTCAGCATGTTGTTCTGCCGAAAAATGCATTTCCTAACAACTAAATGCTGCTAATCTAGACAAATGCCAACTTATTTATCATAACCTTTGATTAAAGATCATAACATATCACACACGTTTAAAGTAGTTACAAAAACAGCTTAATCTTTGTAGCAACAAACTATTTGATTAGGTATTACATCGCTAATAGTCGGGCTACAATTCGATGTGAAGAAATTATAATGTATTTAGTTACAAGACGAGATACTTACAAATTACAAAATTATATACTTACATCATCAAGAAATCAACTATTTTACTGCATGTTTCCGTATCTATGTATTTTTTTCCGTCGTAATATTATTTGGTGTACTTATTTTATTATTAACAACTTAATAAAACACCATAAATGTAATATTTCGTTACATGTTTATGAAATACGAAATTTCCAAAAATTTGCTAAGTCCAAATGACAGCTGCTGTCTGGAAAATAGTGAACGAAATGACCGGTTTCATTCGTTCCTAAGCCAGAGTGCCTCTCGCTTTTAATTCTCTACCCAATTTGGCGATTCTGGCTCACGCTTACCGTTGGCTTGAAGGCCAATGGAATGAAATTTCTCTAAGGCCCCAGAGCAATATGACATGTGTAAATTGTCCTACGTATTATTATTAATATATTATACTATTGTTTTGTGATTTTGAAGTCGGTTTTTTTTCGTTAAATAGCTTTACCTTTTTTGTACGAAACCCAAATTGTGCGAATAGTAGGTACTGCACTTTTTATTAGCGTTTATGCTATTGGGACTTTATATGCTATAGGAGGACGCGTTAGTGTAAATCCTACTTTGCCGTACACCACATACTATAACTTGTCGTACAACATCGACGTACTGCCTATCATACTCTTTTCTTTTTATACATTACCAGTTCAGCAGCTATATTCTGCTTTTTACAACGGAAACATTGATAAAAAAGTAAATGCAGTAAAAATTACATAATCAGCAACAACGAAAACTAATAATGTCACGGATTATTGTGCTTATTTCAGTCACATTTTTGGCTTGAAATATTTCATGTGTGGTGGCCATTGTACTTAAAATGATGTCATTATTTTGACAATGTACCTTTAATATAAACAATATGGTCTCAGTCCATACAGAAAAAGGCCACGATTAAAGGGAAATTACCCTAAATATTAATATAGGCAAATTTTACTGAAAGGAAAAATAATTAAAATAAGTACCTACTTACTATTTATCTACATTTAAAGATTTTTTTAAATACGCTTGCCACTTCCGGAAGTTAAAACGACTGAAATCCGAGAATATAACATTAGCTTTTATGGTATCAATCGATAAGGATCAAATTATTTTAAACGTATCTTAAATTAAAGACAGACCAAAAAAGTTTTAAAATAACTGGCTACTTATAAGAAGTTTAAAATGCGGTAAGGCAGCGGAAATTGATACTACTTCCTGAAATAATCAAATATGGAGGGCATAAACTCTGGAGCAGTTTCCATTTGTTATGCAACTTATGCTGTCATATGGGAAGAGTTCCCGAGGACTGGAGGGGCGCGGCCATCGTCCCCTTGTATAAAGGTAAGGGGTCTATATTAGACTGCGTCAACTACAAAGCCAACAGTTTGGGCAAAGTGTATGGAAAGATTGTCACGAGAAGAATGGAAATGTTGACTGAAGGAATACTATGGGAGGCTCAAGGAGGCTTTAGATCTGATAGAGAATGCACGGATCAGATCTTCTCCTTCCATAATATCACAGAGAAGTTCCTGGCCTTAAACCTTAAAGTGGTTTTCTGTGCTTTTATGGATTTGGAGAAGACGTTTGACAGGGTTGTAAGAAAGGAGTTGTGTACATTCTGCCTGATTATGGTATCGATGGCTGTCTGATGCTGGCTAAATAATCAGTGTATAGGAATTGTTCACACAAGCGTACGGGTGGACGGCACGTTATCTCCATGTTTTAACGTCAACATTGGCGTCAAACAGGGATGTGTGATGTCCATCATATACCTAGACAAATGCCTGCAGAGACTGAAAGAACACATATGTAGGATAAAAATGGGTAACATGTTGATTAATACATTGTTGTATGCAGATGATGCTGTCCTTATTCCTCATCTGAGCAAGAGCCGCAATCACTTGTCACAGAAATGAAAGATGGATGTAATGAAAGAGGTCTCCGAATAAATGCGGGAAAATCTAAGATGTAAATATTTGAGAGAAATGAAAAACTAGAACAAGTGTCTTAATTTATATATCTAGGTAGTGTTTGCACAAGGGATGGTAGATATGAAAAAGATATTGAAAGGAGAGTGAATGCAGGCAATAGTGTCAACGGAGCACTGCGTTCTATGATAGGTAGGTCAAATATTTCTCAAAAGGCAAGACTTGCCATTCATAACGCAGTGCTTGTCCCGACAATATTGTATGGAAGCCAGACATGGGTATGTCAGGATGAAGATGAAAGCAAAATAAATGCAGTAGAAATGCGCTCATTGCGACGAATGTGCAGCATTAAAATAACAAACCGAACCCGAAATGACGCCGCTGGTTTGGGCATATAGGAATAATGAGTGATAAAAGACTGACAAACCAGATATATAAAAGCGAGGTGAAGGGTAAACGTGGCCGAGGGAGACCAAGACATACGTACCATGACCAAATTGTAAAGGTTTTAAAAGACATTGCACATAAAAGTCTCCGAAATCGGCGTGCATGTATGAGTAGAGTTATGACTGTGGAAGAGGCGAAAGGAATATGTAGGGATAGAGACAAGTAGCTCTCGGTTGTCTCTGCCTACCCCGTAAGGGACCTGGTGTGAAGATATATAAATAAGTACAATGATTTACGCTTACAATAGAACCTAAGGTGTGTTATGAAAAATTTACTTGCATAAAAGTAACATATAATAATAAGTATAGTTGTACTACTTGTACTATTATTTCTTCTGTGGTTGTACCATAATATGACCATGAATGAACGCCTAAATGTGTTTTTTTTCATATAATAAGAATACCGTAAAAAAAACACCATATTGACATCTAAATTTTATATTAGCCACTTTAAGCCAAAAAGTTTCTAATCTAAATAAGTTTCACTTGCTCTTGAGTCTGGTATTAATATCCAAAATGGTCTTATCTTGCAAAATATTGAGTAGTTGATTTCATATGGATGTACCTATCTAAACAAATTTATTGTAAAGTTTCTGTAATGTGTCTACCAAATAACGTTTTTGCCTTTTAACACCATGTCGTATCTTTTTTACTGTGTTTTCTGATTATCTACTCAAAAAATTACAACCTAAGGCCCAAAGTTGTTATGAGCAATGTATTCAAATAACAATGTTCAAATCATAATGCACTTATTAATTGCTTTAATTGTCTCGAAGGTTTAACTGTACTGGCTTTTTGCATTTAAGAAAATTTAAGATTTAAACAAATAAATAAATAATTCCACATTAAAATTCAATACTGTAATATAACGGTAATTAGAAAAAATATGAAAATTAGTACATGGTAATTAGAAAACAGTACGTTTTCTTGAATATTTCGAAAAGCGTCAGATTTTTTTAATACTTGCTTATTGTAACTATTAAAGTCCAAGGTTCTTTATTTGCTTAAATATACTACCTTTACGCTTAAAATGCTAGTGAGCTCAAAAATTAACAGACGGTAATTAGAGAAGTCGTAAACCAAGCCTAGGTACAGAAATTAGGTACTCAGCCTGAGTACCTAATTTCTGTACCTAGTTACCAGTTACCAGTTCTTACCAGTTATGCACCTGAGTAACTCAGGTGCATAACTGGTCAGACCCTAAACGTAAGGGACATCGATCTACTCGAAAACTACAGGAGAACTGAGGGCTAGCGACTATTAATAATATATTTATAACTAAAGGTAGAGGATTTCAATAGCACATTAACATTTATGTGTAGAAGGAATAATTTTGTGGAGAGAACTGACCCCTGAGGAACCGACTGGCATTTATAGCCAATTGATCGCAAAAGCAGACGTTAAATGAGACCAATGTTGGCTAAAGCCCAGAAAGCCTTGCTTCCGTCTGGTTATGAGGCAATTCTAGAACCAATTCGGTCAATTTGGTCAAAGTGAGCCTTGAGTTGGATATTATTGCTTAGCTTGGCGGTTCAGCTGATAACGATTGCATTAGATTTTTGTTAACATTTTTGGATTGGATGTCCGTAGTATTATATTCCGACTGCTTAAAAGTATTAACTCAAATATATACCGCATTAAACCAAGGGCGGCACATGCTACCGATCGTCGCGTCGTATCAATGTATAGAATAAAATATTTCCTAGCTTGATGAATAACGTGGGTTATGAATTCGGCACATTTCGATGGATCATCTCAATTGAATCATAAGTAAGTCAATAGTTTAAAAAAATCTAAACTTGTTTACTTGCGTTTGGTTTTGTTATATTTTTTGCATGTGAATTTGTATCTAAGATCGCGCATGTATGAATCCTGATGGCAAGCATACCTACAAAGTCCATGAATGGGGTCGTTCAATACATTATTGTTTAACAACATTGATCACTTCCACTATACTAGTAAAGGATGCGGTTACGAAGCTGGCGGCGACAAAGACGAATTTGCATTACGAGTGCCTATATTTTTATAACTTCGGTGCTTTATCGTCAATTCAACTGCCCGTTTCGTAAACGCACCCTGAAAGAAGAATACACTTCGACAAGAAGTTTAGGGTCAATTATTAATTCTTAAAAAGGAATGCAGTAGGAAATGGGAGAACGTTTTCTGTCATTATCTCCCAGTCTATATAGACTAAAACCAAAACAACACTTGATACGTAACGATAAATAACGTATATAATATCGTGGGGAGAGTAGGTAGGGAAAATAATTAATAAAAAAATATTCGGGTGAGTGGAACATACTTTTTCGAGCCAGTACTGAAAAACTAAATATTCGGGTGAAATCTTCAGGATTCTGCCTACATCAATGATAATATTAAATAATATGCCACACAAAATACTATAACAATGTTTTATTTTTCAAAAAAAAAAGTTATTATCACAACCATTATACTTATAAAATACAAAACTTATATTTATTAAAGTTAACCCTGAGCTTGCGATTGCGCATTGGACGAGGCAGAACCACCGTTTCCCCGACTCATAGACATACTCTTAGACATGCTGACTGGTCCATTAGACCCCCTCGCCAGAGTATTTGGTCTGTATGGCTGAGGCTGGTAATGCGGCCTTACATATGGTGGGGGGGCTTTATATCCGACATGGCCATTGTAGCCTCTGGGCCCTCCATAACCACCAGGGCCGCTATATCTGTCTGGGCCACCGTATTTGTTAGGGCCACCTGGACCGAATCCATTGTTTCCTACTGGTCCTCTGTTTCCTCCAAAACTGGAAGCACTGGCTTGACTTCCGGCATATTGAGCATATCTGGCTTGACGGGACCCTGGAATTATTTAAAGTCATAATAATATACCTAGTTAATATGGAAAAAACATCGCTAAACGTTTTAGTACGTTTTTCTGTACAGTATCATGGTCTGGTTAAATTATAACACCGACGGGTACCTCGTGGGCCCCTTAAAGGAGGATGTTCAAAATTATCATGTACTAATGTTAATATTATTGTTTTTATTGTTATTATCATTAACAAAAAATAACATAAATTATTTAATGCTGATTATTTCGGTCTTAGTTCTGTTTTTATAGTCGTATGTCCTTGCTAGCATCGCGATATAACCAAGAATATGCAATTCTTGAGTTTGTTTCCTATAATTATAGTTTTTAATGTGTAAAAATATATAAATATATGATGTAAGAATTCAGAATGTGGGTGGATTACATGGACGACCAAGGCGCATCTATGCAGATCAAATAAATGATCTACTTAAAAAGGGACAAATACGTAGTCTTCGCAATAGACGCGCATGTATGAAGAGATGTGTTGATGTCAAGGAAGATAGAGATGTATGTAGAGATCGTGTGAAGTGGCGCACATTGATCTTTGCCGACCCCTTAACAGGGAGGCAGGCATGATGGTACTTATGTATGTATGATGTGTGAAATGTAGGATGACCGAGAGTACTGCAACAGTTCCAATGGTTGAAAAATAAACATAAAACAAATCATTAATGTAATTAAAACATACCCAATGTTTGACATTACATTGGCATGGTACTGCGGCCTTATTTTTCTAAATAAATTGGGTATTAACTGCTTATGAAAGTATTTTACATTTTATAGAATATGACATAATATAATAAGCCTTTAAAATCCAGGAGAATAAAGCCCTTGTTGGTTTTCAAGGAAGAGCTAATTAAATCTTAATATACCATAAAATAAATGTCAACTTACCTGCACTATCACAAATGCAATATAATGCTAAAACAGTAAGAAAAATTAAGAAAGACAGTCTTTGCGCCATTTTAATCAAAATGTATCTATCTTACAATGAATCTATAAATAAAAATGTCTGCAAATTTTTGAGTAGAACTATTATATAGTGTGTACTATATTTACCTAGTAGTTGGAGGTGGAGTGTGAATTTTTACACTAAAAGTTAATTATCACAATGTAGGTAAGTACCTACTACTATTATTAGTACCTACCAGTTATTAGTATTTAACCAGGATTGGGGAATCACAAACTACGATTTTTTGTGGTTTTTAAAACTAATAATAATAACTTAAACTAATAATAAAACTACTAAAAAAGTATTTTTTACTCATAAAAAATTTAATAGTAATTCCTTCTAGAGTTAAAATTTAATTCGGAGTAAGGTTTAGGAATTGTGTATTTGGCGCTTTAGGCAGACGACTAGACTTCACTAGACGTTGCCGAGCCGAATCGAGCACCTCCAAGTGCAGTTTGCAGTAGGTACTGTGATCGAAGATATGGTTTACTTCACTCTCTTCGGTCACAGTACCCAATTTACTCAGGGTTAACTCATCCAGATCCATATTTTAAATACGTTTTATAAATATACATATTTATACTATCTTTATTGTCCTATAGAATATAACATTCCTGCAAAGCTATATAAACTCAAAATGGTGAGGATTAATCGCGGTTTCACTCGTTTTATATTAAACTAGCTGACCCGCGCAACTTTGTCTGCGCGTTTAAATTTAACCGTTTACGCAGCGTACGCTCTTAAAAGGAATATTTTTTCCCCGTTTTTGCAACATTTTTCTTTGTTACTCCGCTCCTATTAGTCATAGCGTGATGTTATATAGCCTAAAGCCTTCCTCGATAAATGGATTACCCAACACGAAAATATTTTTTTAATTCGAACCAGTAGTTTCTGAGATTAGCGCGTTCAAACAAACAAACAAACAAACAAACTCTTCAGCTTTATAATATTAGTATAGATTAATACATCACACTTCCATCGTGTGTCCCTCTATCGATCTCTCTTTCGAATCTTTTGTTCCTTCTATTTGTTCTATTCCCTTCACAAATGTGACGGGAATAGAACATATCAATCATAAATATTCAAATAAGAAAACTAACATTGGCCAGTAGTAGTAACCAAAGTGCTCATTTTTAAGAAAATATGTTTAATGATTTTAAGTCCTAAAAAAATCTTCAAAATTATTTTTAAGGAAAAACGAATACATACCTAAATTAGTTTTTCCTTACTTTTATTTTTTTTTAAATGTTTTTTTACTGGAGTATACGGCATGTGACTTTGTATCTACCTGAAGGTAAGCAGACCTACAAAATCCATGAATGGAATCAATTGGGTCGATAAATTTTATTCATTGTTGTTTTACAGCATAGATCGCTTCTACTATGCCGGTGAAAGATGCGGTTACGAAGCAGGCGACGATAAAGACGAATTCGCATTATACGATTCTACTTAATAGTAGCCTCGTAGATATTTTATGTTCACCCGGGTAAATACGGAATAATAATTCGCTGCTTTATCGTCAAATTAACCGCCCGTTTCGCAACTACACAAGGAGACTACCACCTCGACAAGAAATCGATTCAATAGTCTCCTGAAAACCGGTAAGCCCATTGACTAAAACCGATACATGACTAGGTCGAAATTAGGTAGGAAGGTTTTGCATCTGTATGTTTTCAATATATAATATAGTTTTGAAGATCATTATTTCAAACAATTAGATTAGTTATTAAAGTAGACGGTGGTTAAGTATGTTTTTTTTTTCATTTCAATATCTTTTTATGACAAATGAGCACTTCCATTTTTTTGTTGATATTACTTACCAGCTTTTGATCTATGAGCGACACTATTAGCTGGTGCAATAATACATGTAACTTATTTTTTACCAAAATCAACCGGTTCGATTCTCGACTAGTTTTTTTTTTTCAGAAATCTAATGGTGCAATTTTAATTTTTATCAAATTCGGCCCCGAGACTCCTTTGAGCATTTTTAGCTATTCCTTATAGTTTAGGATTTGGCCTTGAAGGCACACTTGAAAATTTCACCCTGTCTACTACCTGTGATACTACGCCGTACAACGTTAAGCTAAAGTTTAACCAAAATGGCGTAGTTGTTTGCTTTTTAGTATGTAAACTTTTGTACAAATAAACTTAAGGTTTGCATTACGTCAGAATTGCATCAAATCGATTAAAGTTTAGCTTAGCGTTATGCGCGTAATTACCCCTCTGGTGAAAAACTATGCTCTAATCTTGTATCTATGTGTAGGAACAACGATACTAATACATTTAATTATACTATTAAATACCCAGACCAAGATGTAGTTTATTAAATATTTTGACCGCCTTTGTAGAATAGTGGTTGCGCCTTTGGCGTTCCATCTGGAGGTCGTGGATTCAATTACCACCCATGAAAAAAGTAGGTACCTTTTTCTGTACAGTTTGTCGTAAACACCCAGTTATAAAAATATATTTTTACATTTTATAAATTCTTTATCAGGATAATCTTATAGTTATTGATATTTTTAAAGATAAAATGCAATGAAAAAAATCGACTTTCACCATAAAGTATATTAATGGCTTTGTTACCTACCCCTATACAGATGCCAAAGCCGTTAAGTGATCTGCCAGTTATTTATTTAAAAACTTTATTACACAAAAAGACAAAGGCTATGAATTTTGCCGCTAGGAATTTTCTACCAGTCAAACCTCCGGTACAAATAAACATTAAATCTTGTCTGTGGTTTTACCGGTATTCAGAAGACTGGATGGAATCAAATTCAAAAAACTGAATAGATCGATTTCTTGGCTTGATACTTTGCTTCCAAGGTTCAGTTACGAAATTTTACGATAGGGCACTAAACTCGTAATGCAAAAATCGTCTTTGACGCCCCCCGTTTCATAATCGCTTTTAGCCAGCATAGTGAGGCGATTAATAAAACTCTCAATAGACCACAAACAACTATGCCAGACATTTGATTGTATAGCCGTAAGGTCAAGAATTAAACCTCGCAAGCTTACATTAGCTAACGGTGAATCTATTTATGTAATCCTTAAAAATCAATAGATAGAGATATAGGTATTTTGAACTGTTTGTTTGCATAGAATTCATAACTATAGCTAGGGTAGTTGTACCATAAGACCATAATATAAACATACACCAATAAAATGAACACTTTTATGTATTTTACCGGTTTTCAGGAGACTATTGCATTGATATTTTATCGAGGTGGTAGTCTCCTATCAGGATTTTTTACGGAACGGGCAGTTGATTTGATGATGAAGCACTTAGGATATTAATGTTGTAATAGTAATGTATTAGGATAGTAATGACAATTCGTCTGCGACGGATCTGCCGGTATAGTGGAAGCGATCCATGATGTTAAATAACAATGTATTGATCGATCCCATCCATGGATTTTATAGGACTGCTGACAAACTAATATAATTATTTACTTGTAGTTACCAAACGGAGTGCGATAAAGACGAATTTGCATTAGGTAGGAGGTATATGTAGCCCTAGTGTGAATTTTTTAACGTTTACTTTCGCGTTAACTATACTACCGCGTTAACATTTTGACCAATCACACGGCCGCATTTCTAGTTCTCAAAGTTTCCGCTTGGAGCGCTGAACAATTTCCCATACAAATTTTAGTTAACTCAAACGCAAAGTAATAGTTAGAAAACTCACACTAGGGGTAATGTATAGTAGACTAGCTGCAGATCCGCGCACTTTCGTCCGCTTACGCAGCGTACGCTCTTAAAGGAAATATTTTCCCCCCGTTTTTGCCATTTTTTTCTTTGTTACTCCGCTCCTATTGGTCGTAGCGTGATGTTTTATGCCTTCCACGATAAATGGGCTATCCAACACTAAAATTTTTTTTTTTCAAATGGAATTAGTAGTTCCTGAGATTTAGCGCGTTCAACCAAACAAACAAACAAACTCTTCAGCTTAATGTAATGTATTTTTTTTTCGGTATTATTAATGGTAACTAGCAAGTGAATTAGGAAAAAGAAAACAACATAACAAATATGAATTTATGTAATAAAATATTGCATTTATTAAGGTACAATCCGGTAAGCACTAAAGTAGTTTCCTTCAGATTTATAATATTACTCGTAGATAATATCTTTATCAAGTAACAGACTATAAGTACATACCTTAAAATATTAGAGCTAGTTGTTGCCCGTAATGTTGTTGTTATTTTAAAAGAAACAAAAAATATATGTAATTTTTTAAAAATAGATTCCATTATTGTCAAGGTAAAGTAGAACATGTTACCTATACATGGCTTGGTAGCCATGACTGGGACGGGATGGGATAGTTAAGAAAATAAAATTGATTTAAAACCAACCAAATAATTTATTAAAATAAAAACATAAACAAGTTTTAAATAAAAATATTGTATACCTACTAGGGTTTTTGTAGGTATTTTCTTTGTTTTTAATTATTTTAAATTCTTTATTTTAGTTATTTAATTTAGTAAGTTCCTTGTTAGTTTATATTATAAGTTTACTTTAGTACAAATTATAGATAGGTATTTCATTATTACTACTTCATCATTGTTAAATAAAAACATTTTAAACGGTTTACCCTTTAAAAAAAATAAAAAGTGATTGTCGAAATATTTTCCATTTTGCCCCAGTATTGGGGTAAATTGATTGGTGGCCGAGAGGCGATCTTCAAATCTCACTGCCGAGGCGTGTGTCACTGAATATTTGCCATTTTGCCCCGTAGCCCTATCTACCCATTCATCACTGCCAAAAAAGAGAAAGAAGTCTCCAAAATGAATTTGGATTAATGTAGGATTCGATCGACTCCATTCATGAGTTTTGTAAGTCTGCTTACCATCAGGCAGATACAAAGTCACATGCCATACTCCAGTGAAAAAAAGAACAACCCTGTTTCACTTTTCGTAGTACGTACCAAAATATATTAGTTTTTTTCGATCCCTATTTTTTTTTATTATACGGCGAGTGGCACATATATATTTAAATAAATAGGTAGGTACGTAAGTTATGTTTTATTCGGTAATAGTAGCTAGCAAGTGAATTGGGAGAAAGAAAACAACATAACAAATATGAATTTATGTAATAAAAATATTGCATTTAATAAGGTACAGTGTCGTAAGCACTAAAGTTGTTTCCTTAAATTACTTAAATAATTGAGGTAGGTAGCCTAGTACATAAGTAGTTTTTTTTTACTGAACACAAGTATTTACTTCTTTGATGCTGAAGACTGAGCACTAGAAGATGCTCCTCCGCCACCACCACCGATAGATATGGTCTTAGATATGCTTATACTTTGTCCTCCAAAACCTCCTAGACTACCAAATCGCCCAGGGCCACCAAATCCTCCTTGTCCACCAAATCCCCCTTGGCCGCCAAATCCTCTTTGATTTCCAAATCCCCCTTGACCACCAAAGCCTCCTTGATTTCCAAAGCTTCCTGGGCCTCCGATGCCCCCGTGACCCCATCCACCAAACCCATGATGGTGATGATGCCCATAACCGCCCACTCCATAACCGGCAACTCCGTAACCGGGAGCATAACCACCGCCCCCTAAAGCAGGGTAGTTATAACTGCCCGCGTTAGCTTGGCTGAAACTACCGCCGCCATATTGGGGCGATCTTATTAATCTTGTTCCTGAAATATTTTTATTAAAATTTGTAAGTACATACTTAATAAAATTTTATATCTAAAAATGTAAATTCATAGCTTTGTACATATCGTTCAACAAAATAGAATATCATACCTCCATAAGAAAGGGCCAATAAATTTATAACTAGAAAAAATAAAACTTTAAAACGAAACTCAACCATTTTGTTGAAACACATGAATAATAAAACAGGGGAAATAACATGAAAATCATTTATATACACAAAAACAAGAAAAAAATGTATACTTGGTTTCCTATACCACAATAAAAAATGTAAACAGATAAAAATAGAAATGGTGACTCTACTAGTTTACACATAGAATTAACCAAAAATAAATAGGTACTACTATATGTATAATATAGTTGTTTGATACTAGATAAGAAATTGTATGTTTTACTATTGAAAGTAAGTATTGTAGTTTTAATGGTTTTACTATTTCAGACATTGGTCTCGGCCCGCCCGTGTCATTACATCCAACGACTTTCATAAACAACTTTAACAGTTATTGTCAGTATAAATTAGTGTATCTTGTATTTAGACGACGCGATGGTGAGCAGACCTACAGAGTCCATGAATGGGGACGATCAATATTATTGCTGTTTAATATTGACCACTTACCTACACTATTCTTTACCACTTACACGAACTTTTTTTTATAAATATCCTTAATGTAGGTACAAATACGAAAGAAAAGTCTAGCATTTTATTATTATATGTATACTTAGATTTATAGCATAACGCTTCTATAAACTGTACTTTTTAGGAGAGGAAAGCCTCTATAATTTCGCTAGTCCGACCGACCAGACTCGTTACCACTGTAACATAGGTACAGATGCAAAAGCAATCAAGTGACCTAGTCATGTTTCGGTTCTTGTCTGTCTGTGGGTTTACCGGTGAATACTGCATCGTTTTTTTTTCAACGGGGTAGTCTCCTTTCATGACACGGTTTATCTTATATTAGTTTTTGGGGCTGACATCAGTCAGAACACTTCGACCCAGTGGGATCTTTTGTGTATTCCCCAGTTTACACCTCACTCGTCCTCCCCCTCTTCAAATATGCTGCAGACATATTTGAGGACGTCCTCCAGTTTGAGGAGCCTGTAGCTTTCCGGTTCTGAGTACACTGTTGCAGGTATTTCATTCTGTGCATGGCCCTTGCATCGCACTGGCACAGTAGATGCTGCATTGATTCTAGCTCATTAGAGCAAAATCTGCATCTGGGATCGTCTCTAACTCCCATTGTATGTAGATGTTTATTTGTCATGTAATGTCCCGAGAAGATTCCCACCAGTAGCCTTATTTGTGTTTTCTGGATAAGTTTAACTTCCAGATCTTATCCAGACCTATTGCCTTTGTACCAATGAATTTCTTGGAGTGTGTTAGGCCTTGTTGAGTTGACCACCAAGTTGTATGTTTTTCATTAGCAAACTCCTTTAATGCATTGTTTATTGTTTTACTAGGTATGCCTATAAATGGTTCAGGTCCCATAAAAGAGGTTTCCGATCCCTTTCTAGCCAGTTCGTCCGCCCTTTCATTTCCCTCGATTCCCGTATGCCCCGGAACCCAGGCTAGTCTCAACCTGTTGTTCCTACCGATTTTATTCAACAGTTTAACGCAGTTCAAGACCAGACCAGATTTCGTCTCATATGAACTCAGCGCTTGGCTATCGCTGTGAATGTTGATAGTTTCTCCGTGAGAATTCCTATCTAGTATCTCCTTTGCACATACAATTATTGCGTACAGTTCCGCTTGGAAAACTGTAGGGTAATGGCCCATGCTTACAAGAATATCTATACTATATACTATAATGTAACCTTTGGTATGTATTCCTGCACCCGTTCCTGATATCATCTTTGATCCATCAGTAAACCAGTTTTGACAATAACTGTCCAGTTTAGAGCCATCTTTCCATTCCTCCCGTAACGCGAAGTATATTATATTATAGTTCCTTTTGAATATTCGACCAGTAGAAATGTTGTCAGCACACATTTCTAGAATCCTGTCGAGATTTTTATTAATATCCATTTTTGTGTAAACAGTTTGAGGTATATTTGGAAACCACTCGTTACTATTTTGTAGACGATAGAGTGGTTTCCTAGCTTCTACCTCTATTAACACGTGTAGAGGTTTCAGATTTAGTATAACCTCCATTGCTGCCGTCGGTGTTGTTCTAAAGGGGTCTGATATGGACATACATGCCAATCGTAGTAATTTTGATAGCTTCTTTTTACAGGTGTCAATGTTTATGACACGGTTACGAAACGGGCGATTGATATGAAGATAAAGCAGCGAGGATATTAAAATAGACTCGTAATGTAAATAATACGTCCATGTCGCCGACCATTTCGAAATTCAATCAATATTGTTAAACCACAATGTATTGATCGACCCCATTCATGAACTTTGTAGGTCTGCTTATCATCAGGTAGATGCAAAGTCACATGCCGTGCTCCATTAAAAAAAACTTACTCCATCTATTACTTCCTCTCTGTCCTACTGTATAAGTACCTAAATAAGGCGGTATTTTCGTTACTTTACTATTGTTTATATTGTTGATCAAAATGGTTAATATAAAGTATACAAAATATTACTCAAAGGTGTAAATTTTACTAATTACACAAAGGTGTAAACTAGCGTCTTACCGACTTGTCACACAAATATTATATTTGTGTGACAAGTCGGTAAGACGCTAGTTCTTACGGAAATTGAGTAGGTAAGGTATTATACCTACTCGTTTTATACCAGGGAGCTGTCATAACTACGTTCGTTATTATTTTCTTTGGTGTTGTATCCGGAGGTTCTGGATTCCATCCCTACCCATAGCAAAAAAAAATAGTACGTTTTTTTGTCATAGTCTGGGTGTTTAAATAATATAATATGAATTATATCATTGTTTCCGGTACACGTAGTACAAACCTAGAACTTAGTTTGTGACCATACAATAAAATTGTCCTACATAGGTATTGTTATTTATTTATTTTTATTATCATGACCATATCCGTGGTCTAGTAGTTGCGTTTTTGGCGTTGTATCTGGAGGTTGGATTCGATTCCCACCAAAAGCAAAATCTGCTAACATTGGGTTTTACTTATTGTAGGTATAGTTTGCCATGGTCTGAGTGTTTTGTCCTAATTATTACTCGCAGCTTCGCAGTACTTCATACGCATTAAGTATCTAAGTCTGTAAGTGTTTTGCTGAGATACCTAATTAATAATTATTTCTGTATAACAAGTTTCCTAATATTCTCCATTTTATGCTTTGTGGTACGAAAATCAAAATGCACGAACGCATTCGTCCGCTTTTTTATGAAATCAAAAATAATGTAGGTAAATCATTGAAGAAGTAGCCAATGTGTTCACTTAAAATGTAAACACTTTAAAAAGAAAAAATCCTTAGGTTTTAGTTCATAAGTAATGCGTTTTATTTTGTTAGCAAATAATCAGTTTTTGGATTCATTCCGTTCAATAGTTAAAGGTTTGAATTTGTGGTAACTGCCGAAGTAACGTGACTGCGGCAGGACCACAATAGAAGTAATAGGTATATAAGATTTACAAAGTTACTACTTGCGCATGCAGATATTTTTTTACGATTTTTTTTATTATTTTTGGTAGCCTTTTTTCATTTTCGCTAGATGCTTTCTGCTTGGTTCAAAAGATACATGGCGGGTCCTGCCAAAGTAACGCGTGACTCTGGCAGGACCACAAATGCAACACCAGGTTTATAAACCGGAACGGTGTTGCAGAACTATGCAAGTTTTTTGCATTGTCTCTCTCATCTCAGTTTAACCTTGAGGTCCGATTCACGGCAAAATTATGTCAGCACCGTTCCCAATGAGCGTGAGCGCGCTAACGATAGATGATTTGACATTAATAGTGACGTCAATACAGACGCCATATATATTGGACTTACAGCGATTTTGCTTCTGGGTGAAATCCCTGTGAGCGCTGTCAGAATGACATTTATCTAGAAACATGTTTTTGTTGGAAGTAATCTCTATATCATCTGTGGAAGTAATAAAATTCCTATAATAATTATCAAGTATCTACAGTTAAAAGTTTTGTGTTCTCATTTATTTTGGTATTAATGCAATGTAAACAAATATATTAAAATTAATTAATTTGTTATGGCGTTTTATTTGACATTAAAACAGAGAGGAGCATATGTGTTAGTTACGAGATAGAGGGAGATCAAGTGATATTCTTGTGAGCGCGCTTAAACACTGGTCCGATTCATTAGCACGCTAATAGCACCGGGAGTTATCACATCGCGATTTTTGTACAGGTAAACCGGAGCGTGTGTTGCACAAGTTGTGCAGATGTTTTGCATTGTCTCAGCTTAAGTTTAGGTAACCCACTCTGGGTTACCTGTATATGTAAACTTATGTTGCACAACTGTGCAGGTTTTTTGCATTGTATTAGTTTAAGTTTATATGTACAGTTGAACTTGGTCAGGCAACCGTGTGGCGCGTGGTGGGGTCCTGTTGTAGTTTAGAAGCCCTCTGCATTGCATGATTGCACCCAAATGGGCAGGGGCATTTCGTAACTGCACTATTTAGGTGGCATTTGGCAAGTGACAAATGTTGATAAAAAAATATTGTTTAAATATATATCTTTCTTAAATAATGTATTGATGGACCATATTCAGTCAAATTACATGCTCCTAGAAAAATTATATAGATAAGACATAGATAAACATTTATATATACTTTGTATTTATTACATGCATATTACATATTAGTACATTATTAGTAAATTAAATACCTAGATTACACCTGTATATAATACTCATAATAATACCTAATTAAACATCATCATTCATTTTAAATAACACTGCACATTCACGGCCTTAGCACAACAGCATTGATAGGCTCGATAGACAAAATCGATACATATTGATTATATGAATGAATGTTCATTTATAAACTTCATTTTATCAACAGTCAAACTATATCAATGTGGTTATGCTAAACCCCTCAGTGCAAAAAAAAAATAGTATCAAAGGCTGATAAGTTTTTCCCATTGTGAGCAATAGGATCACTTTATTTTGAAACAGGATAAATAAACCTCTGACCGTTTTACAAATGAATTTTCGGTAATTACAGTGATGATTATTATGTTATTATATAAAAATCCCAGATTAAAAGGCATAATGAATTTCTATAATTTGTTAAGTATTCTTATGTGTTAGAATAATTAGGTAAGGGGTTAGCAATGCCATATATCATGCAGTACTATCATGCATATTGTCTTAATGTCTATGATTGGAATGTGGATAGTTGGGTATACAATTTATTAATGCAAGGTTGTGTGAGATCTATGCAGCTCAGCAGATGAGCCCCGTGCTTGTGCCATCATATTTTCTATTCTATTTGTGGTCTCTCTAACCATAGGGATATCTGATAAATCAGGAAGGTCAATGTGTGCTGAAAGTCTTTTGTATACAGAATTTGAGTCTTTTTTATTTTTCTTTCTTTCAACGCGTTCACTTATTATTTGGTCAAGAAGTTTTTTTAACATGTCATCTGTGTTTTTCAAACTAATATTGGCTTCCTCCATTGATTTTACCGTTCTGAAATTGATAAAATAATGACACATTTTAATAAAATACATTTTATAATTATAATAAATACATTTCATTAGTTCCTTTACTTAAAAGTCCTTAGTTTGAGCAAAGGTTGCCCACCTCTTACCCTTTATTAGGTAAAGCTTATTAGTGGCAGCATACATGCCACTAATAAGCTTTACCTAATAAAGGGTAAAAAGCCTTTGCTCAAACTAAGGACAACAATTTTAGGGCAGAATTTTATATCAATCTTACTTACCCAAGTGCATATTCCACATCATAGCATCGACCCTGTAGCTCTCGCTGTAGTTTTGAAACCTCCTGTCTGCTCTCCACCATTGGAGGTAAGGCTTTACGCACATGTTCCTGAAGCCGGTATAAAGCTAAAGAAGGCTCATTTGCAACTATATGCATATTTTCGGAAATTTTCTCTGCGCCTGAAAAGATTTTATAAAGTATTACTAGAGAAATGAGTATACATACATGGATAGTAATTAAGATAGGTAGTATTTTTCTTACATCGCTTCGTTTTTGCTTCTAAATCACTATCTGATTGGTAAATAAAAGACATTTTTTACAATCCTTCTTCTTCTTTTACTTATATGGCATTCTACGCTTTAAGCATAATTTTGCCAATGACAGTTGTGGGTAGATTTTAAAAAATGTAATAATGTACGGTAAAAGTGGGATAATAGGATGGAGAGGAATAGGGAAAGGACTAGGTTAGAATTAGGAATGGCCACATGACGGATGACCGTATGCAAACATACGCATCGCGTTCCGTGCTTAGCATCGCTGCCACGGATCGCTGGTTTTTTTAGCCAAGGTCGTTTCACCGCGCGGAAATGTTAGCAATTCAAGTTACCATCAATCGTTCCGCGAACAGAAATTTTAACACGAAAAGTTAGCACGGCTACTTTTTGACAGATGTTTGTTTACATGTGAATATCTAACTACAAATTGGAATTTAATTAATTATTTTATATATTCATATCTGTTTTAGTTTTAAAAGTTCGATTAAACCTAAAAAATAAATATCGTGTAACTAAATTCAGCTTTGGTATGTTTAGTTTGAGGTTGTTAATTAAATTAATATTGTGATATTATAAAATTATTGTATTTAAATAATAGTTAATTAAAAAAATAAATAGATGGAAAACGCCCAGATGGGTTAACGCTTGTGCCGTGGCAGAGAGGGCGAAGCCTTATCTGGGACGTCACTTGTGTTGATACATTTGCGGCATCACATCTTCAAGCCTGTGTAGGCTCAGCAGGGGCGGCTGCTGAGGCCGCAGCCAAGGCGAAACATACAAAATATCAAAATTTAAAATCTGATTATTTATTTGTTCCATTTGCTGTGGAGACAACTGGGGTTTGGGGCTCTGAAGCCAAGGAATTCAGCAAAAAACTATGTGCTCTTCTAAATGAGATCACTGGAGATTCCCGGTCCGGATATTTCTTTAAACAAAGGATATCACTGGCAGTACAAAGAGGTAATGCTGCCAGTGTTATGGGAACCTTCGGGCCGGGACAGAGTCGGGACATAGTGGATATTTTTTTATTTTTTTATTTTAAGTTACATTTAATCCTTTTTAGTCACAGTAAATAAAAATTAAAATTAAAAAATATTGATTTATTATATAATGATAAGGTAGTAATATTTTTAATTTCAATTATTTAATTCAAAATTGTGCTTCTTGTCAAAAAGTGGCATCAAAAATCAACACCGATCGTTTCCGAGCTGCATTTTAGCATCGCAAAAAAATGACATGGCTGTGTTGAAACGGGCGGTCGCGCTGGTTTTTAAAGTCAGCACGAGAAACTGCCCGCGTTAGCTCACGGAACGCAGGGACGGTATAGTTATGCCAGTGTCATGTGTATTCACTGCGTAAATACTACACTTCTCACACCTAAGATTACTTATGAATGCTTATTCTACAAAATTGGTACACTTTTGCACAATAATATCCTATAAACTTAACTGCGAAAAATATATTAGAAACACACGACTACAGTCTTCGGGCTACCCTCAAGGAATTTGAAGGAATCCTTTTTTTTTTTTTTTTTTTTTTTACCTAAATGGCCTTCTACGCTTTATATAAGCATAATTTTGCCAATGACCAGTTGTGGGTAGATTAAAATTGTTTAATATTGTACGGTGAAAGTGGGACAATAGGATGGAAAGGAATAGGAAAAGGACTAGGTTAGAATTAGGAATGGCCACATGACCGTATGCAAACATACGGTATAGTGATGCCAGTGTCAAGTGAAGGAGGAAGAAATAATCAACAGTAAAATGGGTACCGCCATTTTACTGAAGATAAAGGGATTCGTTGAGATAGCACAAACACCAAGATCACTGCGTAAATACTACACTTCTCACACTTAATATTACTATACGAATGCTTATTCTACAAAATTAGTACACTTTTGCACAATAATATTCAATAAAATTAAATTTGACAACTGTAATAGACACACGCGTCTACAGTCTTCGGGCTACCCTCAAAGAATCCCCGAAGGAATCCTTTAGAAGATAAATAATAATTATTATTTTCTTGGGTTAATGGCGTCTTCGCATTACGCGAAGTTTTGCCAATGTCTAGTGGGTAGATTTATAAAAGTTTTTATCTATAGTAAAAGAGGGATAATAGGATGGAAAGGACTAGGGTAGAGAAAAGAATGGCGATATGACGGTATAGTCCTGCAAATGTCTAGTGAAGAAGGAAAAATCTACAGTAAAATGGGTACCGCCATTTTACTGAAGTTTGTGGGAATATTTGAGATAACATAAACACCGAGATCACTGCGTAAATGCTACACTTCTCACACTTAATATTACTATACGAATGCTTATTCTATAAAATTAGTGAACTTTTGCACAATAATATTCAATAAAATTAAATTTGAAAAATATAATATGAACACGCGTCTACAGTGTTCGGGCTACCCTCAAATAATCGAGATAAATAATAATATTTTTAATTAAAATTAAGGTTATAATTTTCTTAGTTTAATGGCTTCTTCACTTTATGTGATATTTTGCCAATGTCTAGTGGTGTAGCTGTAAAAAATATTTATTATATCTAAAAGTGGGATAATAGGATGGAATTAGGGTAGAGAAAGGAATGGCGACTTGCCCATATGCAAACATACGATATAGTAGAGTAAATGGCGGTAAAAAGATGGTACAACCTAGAAATTATCCCGAGAAAGATGGTTTTCTGTACGCACTATTCACCAACGACATCCAGACTCTCTCGGAACATCTTGGCAGGAGAGAGATGTAACGCTGCCGCTGTTCGCGGATGACAACGCCTACGTCGCCTCACACAAAGATCCCTTGTTTGCCGCCGAAAATATGTAGAGGTTGCTAGACATCCTCCCTTCGTGGCTCGACAGATGGCGGATATCCGTCAACGTGGGGAAAACATGCAACGCTACCGCCGCTGCCCACCAAAATTAAACTCTGGAGACATGAAATCGAATGGGCCGACTCCGTCAAATACCTGCGGGGTTAGAGGGAGCGTAGTTTAGACGAATTCGCCCTTCAAGGTTAATCAAATAAAGGATCGTCGGCAGAGGTCGACGATCAAATATATGTCAAAACATATGAGGGCAAAAGTCAACTATTCCCGGTAACTATTACAAAACGTTTGTAACTAGTAATAGTTTACTGTTAATTTAAATTCACCTTACAATCGTCAGAGAAAGCACCGAAATAATTCGAGTTTCTAAAAATGAGCGATCGTTTCGACTGTTCATGAATGAAGGTCGACTGTCGAAAACATCGCCAACCTAGCTTTTGAGCGAAAGAACAAGTATTTGGAAAATACTTCAGCGAATCATTAGCTGTCAACGCAAACGATTGCAAGTTTTTTATACTCCTAGGTTCTGACATATATTTGTCTTGACTTGACGGACGAATACGTCTAAACTACGCTCCTTCTCACCCCGCTGCTCCGGCAACAGGGTCAACCCTAGGAACTTACCCGCATATTCTTTGATCTCATTGCACCCATTCATCGTGTGGAAAAAAAACACGGAGGCCTTTCGCGAGTTTTATAACTTAAGTGGTAGTTTCCACAGCAAGGACTGTGGTACCACTTGTGGGAAGAAAAAAATATGGCATTGAATGTTGTGAAAGACATGAAAGTGGCAGAACTGATAAAGGATTCAGAAATGCTCTACTTACCATCCACTTCAAAATCTACCTTATGCCGGTGTGTGCTTTTGACTCTTAGGGGTGAAAACTATCCATAATTGACAAAAAATGATAAGTTTACAAATTTAGGTATTTAACTTCTATGTATTTAAAGAATAAAATATATATATAAAGCTTTTGATTAATAATAGTTATATAGCTACAAACTATTTGTGATTTTTTTTTTAAACTATTTGTGATTTTTTAATCCCTATTTTATTGCTCACTCAAAATATATTATACTAGCTGACCCGCGCAACTTTGTCTGCGCGTTTAAATTTAACCGTTTACGCAGCGTACGCTCTTAAAAGGAATAATTTTTCCCCGTTTTTGCAACATTTTTCTTTGTTACTCCGCTCCTATTAGTCGTAGCGTGATGTTATATAGCCTATAGCCTTTCTCGATAAATGGATTATCCAACACGAAAATATTTTTCAATTCGAATCAGTAGTTCCTGAGATTAGCGCGTTCAAACAAACAAACAAACAAACAAACAAACAAACTCTTCAGCTTTATAATATTAGTATAGATTTAAATTTAGATAAATTATTATTGAGTATATACGTGGTGGCCGAGTTGGTTAGACCTTAGACTTAAATTTAAAGTATATTTTGATACCCTCGGCTGTTTAAGTGATTTTGAAACAATTGTGGATTTGTTTTAACAAATGTAACTATTTACAGAATGTACAGAGCGCATGAAGTTAATATTTTTAATGATTTGAAGTGAGGCTTGCAGCTATCTGTACTGGGAATTTTACAAATAACGCGGATGCATTTTTTTTGTGCCTTATATATATTTTCTCGTTCAGAGCAGTTTCCCCAAAATATTACACCATAACGAAGTGTGGATGAGACATAACCATGGTATGCTATCATAATGTTACATCCATTGGTTATACGATCGACCAACAATCAAACTCGATATTTAGCCGCCACGCTTAAAATTAGTGTTGTTCGCGTCGCTTTAGCAATATATCATATCGATAAATAAATTAGGTAACACTGAATAATACATTAAACGTTTTGTTTTTCTTTTATGTCAAATTAGCTATACGATTATATATTATCTTACGGAAAAAAAAATCAACGACTGATTCTCTAACTGTGTTACGGTTATAATCAGAACTTGAACTACCTACTTTATTTCATTTTTCCTGTTTTCCTAAGGATACAGATTTAAAAGAAATGTAGAGGTGGTGTGATTTAAGGCAACATGTCGCGTCGCCTTAAATCAAAAATGTATAGACTTTGACAGGTGTGAGCGTACCTCACGCCTACTGTCACTGTCAAAATCCATAACTCCTCGCCTGAATTTTCTCTAAGCAGGGCCTTAAAGAAAATTGATGTGAAAATCGATGCGCGAGCGCAACAACGTTCAACAACTTGTTTTTACCCGGCTAATGTGCGAGCATCATATAGTTACTGCAAACCCTGTAGTAGGTACTAGTAGAATGCTGTAAAAATAATAATTATTTAACAAATAATGGGTATTGCGTAAGCATATCGTGAACAATAATATAGATGTTTCATTGATCAGGTATATTTTACACCCACGGTTTAAAAAATTACAGAAAATGAAAAGTGGGCTACAACTTGACGATTAGCATTTATATAGTTTGGTTATTGTACGGAGTGTTTCACTTACCGGGTCAGATTTGCCCAATGTCCTTTGCTTTTTTTAAATAGGTCTGAAAAAATATAGTTGCTCCGCGACAATGGGTACGACCTCACCACACAGTCTTTTTCATTATAGGTAATCTTTTACAACTCACTGGTAATATCATACATATTTAATTCGATTTAACCACAGATAACTCTGTGGGTAAATCACCCACACATGAGATTGGCAAAATTCTTTCAATGCATACATGCCATGAACTTAGGGAAAACAAAATCAATTAGGTTAGTTAAGGTTAGTTAGCATTCCAGTAAGGACTGTTCAACTCATATCCAATTTATTATCTGCCCGGTCAATATCTATTAGATACCAGGGTCACCACCTCACCCAGCGTACTATCTAGAGAGGCCTCCCTCAGGGTTCTGTGCTCAGCCCGTTTCTCTATAATATTTACACTTATGATCTCCACCTTACGGTTAAACCATTTTGTAATATTCTACAGTATGCCGACGATTTGGCTTTGTATTCACCAGTTGGAAATATTTTAGATTCCCAATCCCTCTTGAACAAAGCTTTGTATTATTTGTCCAATTGGCTTTCAGACCATGGTCTTTCTCTGTCACCCGCAAAATGTGCCGTGGTTCTTTTTTCAAGAAAGTATAAAGTTCCTTCTCTAGACATTATAATCAATAATCACCCTATTCCCCAACTCTCAGCCTTTAGATTTTTGGGAGCGGTCTTAGACTCTAGAATGACTGGCATCCCCCACTTTGATTATGTATCTGAAAAATGTGAAAAATCTATCGATCTAATAAGAGGAGAGGGAGGGGAAGAGGAGAGGGAAGGGAAGAGGAGAGGGAGGGGAACCTACCCCTAAAATAAAAAAGTTAGGGGGGGGGTATTTTAGGAATTATTGTCATTTGAAAATTCACATTTTACCCTACTTTTGTATGTGTAGGAAGCCTAGCTGGCACTCGCCGGCCGCTACCGCGGCACGCTTCGCTCGGCTCGTGCGTATGGTCATGTACTAACACTAACCTAACCTATCCTTTACCTAGTCTGGCCATTTTTTTTTTAATAAAGAGTCTTTTGGGTAATTATTCTCGTATGTGTAGGAAGCCTTTCTGGCACTCGCCGGCCGCTACTGCGGCACGCGTCGCTCGGCTCGTGTGTATGGTCATGTACTAACACTAACCTAACCTATCCTTTACCTATTTTGGCCATTTTTTTTTTAATAAAGAGTCTTTTGGGTAATTATTCTCGTATGTGTAAAAAGCCTTTCTGGCGCTCGCCGGCCGCTACCGCGGCACGCTTCGCTCGGCTCGTGCGTATGGTCATGTACTAACACTAACCTAACCTATCCTTTACCTAGTCTGGCCATTTCTTTTTAATAAAGAGTTTTTTGGGTAATTTTTCTCGTAAGTGTAGGAAAGCCTTTCTGGCACTCGCCAACCGCTACCGCGAGCCATAAAATAAAATAATTATGTAAAAATGAGTTAAATATTGTGTTAATATTAAATATAACAAAATTTTTATCAAATAAAATACGGACATTTATTTGATAAAAATATGCCTTTGAAAAAAATAAAATTCAAATATGAATTTTTGGATTTTTTGTTAGGTTTATATATATTATTAATAATTTTAAAAATTTATATCTCCGAAACCTCTGGTTTCCTAAACTTGAAATTTGATAGGGATATTCAGGGGCTTTATTCCGAGTTTTGACACGTTCACCGTCGCGCATTTTGCGTAAATTACGGGTATTGAAATGTAAGTTCTATCCTGCTAATTATAAAGTTGAAATTCCAATGCTCCACACATGTTCTAACTTGCGAAGAATTCGTGTATTTCAAGATGGCGGCATTATAATAGCCAACCTAATACATACTATATAACCATTGGAATAGAGCTTATATTTCCATATTTATAGTTTGCGCAACGTCCTGTCGTGATTAGCGGTTGCAAACTCGGAATAAGGCCCCAGGTGAATTAGAAGTGTTACCAAAAAAAATGTCAACATCAAACTCGACGTCACATAAAGGAAAGCTGAGCCCTAATTCTACCCTAGTACTTTCCCTATTCCTTTCCATCCTATTATCCCACTTTTACCGTACATATTCATAACTTTATATAAATCTACCCACAAGTCATGGGCAAAATTATGCGTAAAGCGTAGAAGGCCATATAGTTAAAAGAAGAATAAGGTTAGTTAGGTTATTATTTATATTATCTTAATTTTATCATTACTAAATTATCAAAGTTCAATGTTCTATTTTTTTTGTAATCTAAAGATCCGTTAAAAATTTGATTATATTGAGGTCATATTATAAAAAGGGCATTACTTACCCAAATACTCAACTTTTCATGTAAGTACTAGATAGGTACCTACTACTTTGGTAATTTGTAGTAGTAGTGGTCATTCTTGATGAGCAAGTATTATTTAAAGTGATTTGTAAATTATTTAAAATCATTTGTTATGGCTTTACAGATTACAAGAATAATAACTCCAATTTATTAAAATATGGTGAGTAAGCCTTTAGACTTTCACAATTTACTTTATTTGTAATTTTGTGTATGATGTCATTTATTGATTTTTACTTTTATCTCTATAACTTCATTAGGCCGACCGACCCGTCTCGTTACCACCGCCCATACAGATGCAAAAACCGTCAAGTGACCTACGAATGTTTCGGTTTTAGTCTGTGGGTTCACCGGTCTTAAGGAGACTATTGCATCGATTTCTTGTCGAGGTGGTAGTCTCCTTTCAGGATGCGGTTACGAAATGGGTAGTTGAATTGACAATAAGGCAGCGACTATATTAAAATATACTTGAAATGAAATATTTTATTTATTAGGTAACTAATGCTTATAACTAGATACAAAGTTGCTTTGGGATCTACTTTTAAGTATATAGAACACCTGTGCCAGTAGACCCCGCTCTATTTTTTTTTTTGAAATTTTTATTAATACTTTATAACAAAAGTGCATGCGCATGCGAACTAAAATAAGTACCTATACATATGTGAAGTAGTATTGTGTAAGTATATAAAGTATGTTTTTCTGATGTGTGTATACTACAAGCTGTTTGTGTTGAATTTAAATGACAAAGGCAACTACTTATAATGTAATGCATCATTGTCGCCCCCATTTCATAATCACATCATTTATCTGGCAAAGTAGCGATCAATATTGTTTAAGAACAATCATTGATTGAACCCATTCATGGACTTTGTGGGTCTGCTTACCACCGGGTAGATATAAGGTCACATGTCGAGCTCTAATAAAAAAAAATATATAGTATCATGCACTGCAGGCACATCAAAGCTACTTGAGTGGGCTTTCCATACCATGATGAAAGTTGTGATTCAACCTATAATATTGAGAATCTGAAGGTTGGAGAATTTTTAACTATTTCAAATTGAGGTGTTCTGAGGGCTCCCTGGCTTGGGGTCTCCGTTGCACATTATTGTCTTGCCTTTCGGTAGCTACTCATCTGTATGAAATAGCTATTTATAATAATTCTAAAATGGTTCTAATCACAAGAATGGACCGATTCAAAATATAAATAGTACTAGGAAATTTATGTGATACTAATGAATTATAAATAAGTGTATTACCAAACAATCACATGATAATATTGAATGATTCGCATCAGCTTTATCCAATCCACATTCACATAAATCTATATTCATAACTATACTTTTCAATAATACTCAACTATTATTAATATATTTATTATTAATTTTAATATTATATATTAATAATATGCACTATTACATAATATTATCAAGAGGCACATGTTCAAACATGTGGATTACTAATTCTAATTTAAAAAATCTATGCAATAAAGGTTATAGAACTGAACCAAATGTTTGCGTCTTTTATTTAGACCTTATTACCTGAGATTATTTATCTATTAATATACATACAACTTACTTATCCAACAACTAAATCTCTTTATAATTTATATAGGATAATGTGTATTATAGTAGATAATACACAATGGATGTACTACATTTGATGGCATAGTGAGAAAAAAAATACATTTTTACATTTTAACTACTTTTTTTTCAGGGTACAAAAGAAACTACATTAATTGATAATATTCTTTCAACAATAATAAACTTTATGTTTCCTTTGAAAATGCTGTTAAAGCTGTACTCATTAAGCATTCTGATGTTTGACACTGTTTGGGTCATTGTCAATGCATTCTGTGCCATTTTGCAATCACTTTACTATTTCATAAGGCCTCCTCCTCTTAAATCTTTAAAGTTTGAAACAGCATTGGTAAGTTATTATTACTTTGTGTATAAAACACTAACATAATCATAAACATATAAAAAAAATAAGTATGTATTTAGAAATAAAAATAAAAGCATGAAATCAGCGCCAGGTCCAGGTGAAATTTCCTACATGTGTACAAGTCCGCCTTGGCGGACTTTCCTTAGGGAGACTAGGCCCGGGCCTAGGGCGACCAAATATCAAGGACGGAAAATCTGCTCCCAAATGTAAGTTATATCCTGGTGAGAATATGATGGGTGAAAAAATCAAACAAAAGAATTGAACTCAATGTTGTTTTTTGCACAGAACCATTTCACATTTCTATGCTGCAAATTATTGGAATTGGGTGTCCGCTTAAACAGCCTCTGATTATAAGTCATACCAATACTTAGATTTCACAAATGAAATTACTAGAAAAAAAAAAATATAATCTCCTTTAAAGGCATTTCAAGATCAAAATTTTTATGGAAAACCTTTCCAATATTGAACACACGCACAAAGTTGTGGCACCAGCTTGTTAATAAATATATTTATGTAGCCCTATATATTGCTTAAATATTTATAAACATGGATAATGAAGTAGTAACCATAATAATGTAATTTCAGGTAGTAGGAGCAGGAAGAGGAGTTGGTCGTGACATAGCTTTACAACTAGCAGAGCTTGGGACCATAGTCCTATGTGTAGACATCAACGAAACCAATAACCAAAGTGTAGTCCAAGAAATAAAGCAGACTGGAGGGTCGGCTTTCTTCTACTTATATGATGTATCTAAAAAAGAAAACATCCAACTCTTAGCTGCACAAGTGAAGAAGGATGTAGGAGTTGTCAATATGATATTTTATTGTTGCGGTATTCCAAGCCCAAGATCGTTGCTGACTCAGCCACCACAAGATATTCATGTTACTATGGATCTCACTTTGACTTCCTTTTATTGGGTAATTATAATATATTTTTTACATTTAAGTAATTAATAAATATCATTTTCAATAATGTATATAAAAATGATTTAGATTTGATTTTTGAACTTTAGTGGATGACTAAATTTCACTGAAATGACAAAATAGTTGTCAGTTTCAAAAGTTTGTATTTTAAAATTTCATAGGGTAACTAAAATTCCATACCTATAATCAGTTATTATTATTATTAATATATCTTTGTGTAACGAAACGCAAGTAGCACTTTTCTATGACAAATAATGTGCATTTTTGTAAATTGGTACCCCCCAATGACTTTTAAAAATGGTGTAATTTTTTTGACTGATGATATCAAAGTCATTACTGTGATTAAAAAATCGCACCCCTATATACATTTGGTGCTTTAAAATTTTGGCCTTATTTATTTATTTGTGTGAGGAAAAATAAATAATGGGCTATTATCAAAAAAAAATCACAGTAACAATTTCAGATAAATTTTAATTTGTTTTTTGTGATTTTGTTTATCAATCGTGGTGGCCTAGTTGGTTAGACCCTGTACTTAAAAACACTTAGGTCCCTGGTTCGTATCCCGGTGTGTACCAATGTGTTTTTAATTAAAAAAAATATGTACATTTGTTTGACAACACCACAATAGTGCCTCGGAGAACACGTTAAGCTGTCGGTCCCGGTTTCACTATACCAACTTGTGAAACTGTTTATAGATGGGTTATTGAGTCTATTCAAAACATCGCAACGAGCTAGCCACTTGTTCGGTGTAGACTCATACCATCGGCTACGACGAGGTGGGATTAAAACCCCTCCACTGGGTACCCTGGGGCCGTCTAGGCGGTCTCGGGCGCCGTAAGGCACCTGTGATGATATACATGTATATAAATATATATTATTACTAAGTTTTTAAGTAATTCAATAATTTATTTTCAGTTAATAGAGAAGTTTTTGCCAGAAATGAAAGCAAAAAACCATGGTCACATAGTAGCTTTAACATCCGTTGCTGGACTTAGTTATGTTGAGGGCCAATTTCCCCTGAGTGTAGCTCAGTTTGCTGTTCAAGGATTTTCGGAGTCCCTCATGGAAGACCTTAGGATTAACAAAAAAGATGGAGTCCATGTCACCTTAATACACATTTATCCATTTATTGTTAGCAGTGAAGCTTGTGTGGATTTAAGATTAAGGTAAGGAATATAATTATATATCATCTTATATAATTGTTACTAAAAGGCTAGTAAATAATGGTTTAAAAAATAAATAATACTGAAAAAATGCCTTAACTATTCTTATCTTTAAATTAGTTTATGATTTCTATATAATTTTTTAAAAAGTTACAGCTTTCTGGCCTGGAGCTCTAGAGAAAAAACAGGCGAGGCGACGTGTCGCGTCGCCTCAGTCAAAAAGTATGTATTTTGACAGTGACAGTAGGCGTGTGGTACGCTGTCACCTGCCAAAGTCTATACAGTTTTGATTGAAGGCGACACGACACGCCTGATTTTTCTCTGAACCTATAAATATTTTTTGAATTACATACCTGAACCTACTCTTGGGTCAACAAGGAGCGCGTTCTGAGTCGGTAGCGCGGGAAGTCATTCGTGGTGCCGCCGTTTCAACACCGCCGTGTAATTTTTTTTAGATATGCAAAAATGATTAAACCCCCTCCCTCCACATAACTTTCATAGATTTTTATGATTTTTGGAGGCGATAGGTATCTAGTCTCGTACGTTTTCCTTTTTGAATGGGAAAAACAATATCAACCCCTAAAATCCCAAAAAAAATCGAAAAAATTAAAACGTTAAGTTATCGATTATTTTCTCTTTAATAAAATGAGACCATTTTATCAATTAAAATATAGGGGCAACCTAAAGACAGCCTCCGTAGACTAGTGGTTGCGCCTTTGGCGTTGTATCCGGAGGTCGTGGGTTCGATTCCCACCCATGGCAAAAAATAATATTAGTACGTTTTTTCTGTCGATATAATATGTATGATATCGTTGCTTCTGGTACACATATTACAAGCTTAGAGCTTAGTTGGACTAGAGCAATATGTGAAAATTGGCCTACATATTATTCTCTTTAAGTATTAAAATGAGACCGTTTTTTTTCAAATCTATTAAAATTTAGGGGTAGAAAACAGTTTTGGCCCGAAAGTCGTTTTGCTGCCTAAATTATAGGTATAATCTCATACGTGCTCTTTCTCTTATTGAGGGTCGGGGGGAAGGTTTACATACGTGTATGGTAGCGTTACCGACTCACCGTCATGCGAGGGGAGAGGACTTTGCAGTTAACAACATGAGCATCGAAGAGCCTCATCAGACGCTCCTCTTAAAGGACTTAGATTAAAGGAAGTAAGGAAAACGCCCGCACGCGATGGTTCTTTTAAATTTTGCAATGTATAAAAGAATCACCCAAAATCTAATGACCCCTTTTTGCTGGAGCCTAGCTGTAAGATTTGTAAGATCTTTGTAATGTAAAATTAATAGAAACAAATATATTTATTATTATTATTTTGGTACTATGAAAAAGAAATCTTCTCATTGCCACTTTACGGTATCACTTTAATATTTTTTTTTTATATTTCAGGATACCCAGTTATTTCGGCACCATATCTCCCGAGTTGGCGGCCACTTCCATCCTAGACAGTGTCAGAAGGAACCACGTCGAGGCGTCGGTACCAAAACATCTTATGTATCTCGGCCATTTACTTAGAATACTACCTAGGAAAGCTACATTGCTTATCAGAGAACTCTTAGATACTGGAGTTGATTTTGCATAGTTATTTTATATCAATAAAATATAAAATTATTTAGGTAGAATAGGTCTATATAACTTCACTAGGCTGACCGACTGCATGGTCTCTTTAATACCGCCTATAAAAAGCAAAAACCGTTAAGTGACCTAATCATTTTTTTGGTTTTAGATTGTAAGCAGTTCAATAAAGTTAATAATGAGGTTGATCAATACATTGTTGTTTATTATTATTGATTGATCATTACCACTATGCCAGCTAATTAATGCGATTACGAAATGTTTCGTAACTGGAACCTGGAAGTAGACTACCACCTCGACTAGAAATCAATGGTCTACTGAAAATCAGTAAACCAATAGACTAAAACCAATACATGACTAATTCGCTGGACGGTTTTCGCATCAGTATGGGCGGTTGAAGTAGATAATTGATGTGTTTTACTATTTACCTTAACTATTTATTATTTAATGATTCTTAATTTTAATTTAATTTCCGGTAATGAGTCGCTGGGCGGAATTTTCTTGCAAAAAGGTTTTAAGTACCTAGTTTTTAAAAAAATATTTTAATTTGATATAAATTCTTATTATATATTAAGATTACCGTGACACCAATTAGAACTTTTTATCACTAGGTACATATTAAGGACACTGCATTCACAATTGTGAAGTCTACGTTCTCCATACAAAATGAGCTTTTACACTTCCAGTATTACTCTACTGATGTTCATTGTATTAATTATTCATTTTGTGTTGGGGTTTTTTTTTAAATAAAATATAAAAATATTTATTAACCATAACAGAAAGATTTTTACTTTACAAACATAAAAATAATAACTGAACTTCGAGTAACAGCCAAGTTGTAATATAATATTGGAAGTACGTTTGTATGGGCGTCCAGGCGACTGCAGAGCTCTTAATTTCATATATTGAACAGTAATAATGTTTACTTAAGAAAAGTTTTATATTATTTAGAATTGGGAAAAAATACACGTAATTAAAAATATTTGAATCAACAAATGTAGGTATTGTACAGTGTATTTGTATTAGTACCTTTAAAGTTTTACTTGAAAACTAATGGCTATGATAATATCAGAAAGATATGTGATCTTAAACTTTATATTATAACACCTATAGTACCATATTTAAGCAAATAAAGATTTTATTATTATATAAAGTAGGATGGGATACCTTGTTGCCCACTGTACTATAGCTAGTACTACACATGATTTAAGTCTTATACAGTGTTATCGTCCTTAATATTTAGTTTTCTTAAACCTTTTATCAAAAGTGCTTATTAACGGGAGGTATTTCAGTTTTCCCGTTTTTTTTATTCAGGCTTAACATTGCACATGACATATCAGACCATTTTATTGGCATGGGACTCAAAACGTAATTAAAATTAATTCCCTAAATAGAAAAAATATGTGAAGGCTGCTTTATAACAATATAAAAAATAGTACATTGTTCACCGAGGGGAGAAAGTCACCGATTACTAACGAGGGCGAAGTTTGAGGCCCGACGCGAAGCGGAGGGCCTTAATTCGCTCGAGTTAGGAATCGCACTCTCTCGCCGAGTGATACATAGTGCTTTATACTACACCTACGAGGAAAATAAAAAATAAAATCTCTATTAATTAAAGTTTATATTAAAATTATTACAGTTGTTACAACTTAATAAATCAAAAATGCAAAGAAAGTAAACAGCCAATAAACCAATACTTTTATTTTATTTTATTTTGATTAAAATTTCGAACTTGTAAAATAAAACTAGGCTGTATGGCTTTGAACCCTTGCCTTTCCTAATTTGGAAGAATTGAAGAAAAAAAATTTAAAAAAAACTAGCATGTTAACAATGAATTTTCATATACTTTTTCCTCCCGCTTAAGCACGTTAACAATGGATTTTCATACACTTTTTCCTCCCGCATATTTGTATGACTACAAAGACGTTCTGTAGCCCTAGTGTGAGTTTCTTTAACGTTTACTTTCGCGTTAACTATACTACCGCGTTAACATTTTGACCAATCAACGACCGCATTTCTAGTTCTCAAAATTTCCGCTTGGAGTGCTGAACTATTTCCCATACAAATTCTAGTTAATTCAAACGCAAAGTAATAGTTAGAAAACTCACACTAGGGGTACAGTAGGCCTAGTGCGAGTTTTTTAACGTTTACTTTCGCGTTAACTATACTACCGCGTAAACATTTTGACCAATCACACGACCGCATTTCTAGTTCTCAAAATTTCCACTTGGAGCGCTGAACCATTTCCCATACAAATTTTAGTTAACTCAAACGCAAAGTAATAGTTATAAAACTCACACTAGGGGTACTGACCTATTCTTACGCAAGTAAGAACCTACTTTCCGAGCAGGTGTAGTATAAAAAATATTAGACCACTACGATAAAATAACATGCTAAATAAAAATACACGGGTTATATCTTATTTGAATGCCTCCAAATATATTTTATCAAAATAATATTGAAATATTGAGCCGCAGCGGCATTCTTGATTTACGATTTTGAACTGTATTTCTTTAGCGCTAATTCGGCCCGGAATACCTTCCGTTAATATGTCAATTAAATATATTCTGCTGAAAACTAGTGTAGCTTTTTATGTACTGCAAGTAATGTACAGCTAAATAATTTATTGTTGATTTAGTAAGTACAAGTAGGTATATTAATGTTATTTATGGTTTAGATACCTACTCTTGATAATATAATGTGCTACCTCAGTAATGTTTTAAATTTAATTAAGAATGCTGACAGAAAGTTTTTTAACTGAAAACATAAACTTTATGCAAGTTTATTTTAACAAAAAATAATATTATTTGAGATTATCTTAAATGATAACATTTATTTGGTACTTTAGATTTTATTAGTAAAATATTTATAAATAATATGTTTTGTTTTCTCTATTGGGTGTTCGATTTGGTTTTTATATTAGCCGAACGCCATCAAAATTAAATGTTGTAGGTGTACGTACCTACCTACATTTAATGTATTCCATTATTATGCACTAAGTTATGATATTGTAATGAAACAAGCAATGCATGACATTTAATGGCATTTTGGGCAAATTGGTGATTCGTTTCTATCTTACCAAATTAGAAAAACATAACAAATTATTTTAATATCATTATAAAAATTAAAAAAAAATTAAATAAAATAATAATTAATATGTAGATATTATATAGTGTAGGGTAGGGAAGTGGTGTAACAACATTCCAATTTTATCACCAAAGACTCGTTGACAAAATCTACATGTGATATGAGCCTAATAAAACTTTTACTTAAAGACTGAGTAGGTGTTATAAGAGTGATACCATAGAGCAAATACCATTAAGATAACCTAGCAGGTATTTTAACATCATGTATAGTAAACATGTTCCATTCAAGTAGAGCTGCGGCCACATTCTGTTTCTTATAACGTGATTGTTAGATTGTCAAAATAACGATTTCCGTTATTAGCGAGCTCTCCTCCAATCAGAATAGTTTTTTAACCTTCGCTGATTGGAGGAGAGCGCGCTAATAACGGAATTCGTTATTTTGATAATCTAACGATCACGTTATAAGAAACAGAATGTGGCCGCTGAGCTGTACCCCTAGTGTGAGTTTTCTAACTATTACTTTGAGTTTGAATTAACAAAAAAATGTATGGGAAATAGTTCAGCGCTCCAAGCGAAAATTTTGAGAACTAAAAATGCGAGCGTGTGATTGGTCAAAATGTTAACGCAGTAGTATAGATAACGCGAAAGTAAATGTTAAAAAAACACACTAGGGCTACTGAACTGATTTTTTTTTACGATTTGAATGAATTTTCAACTGTTTTACTATAGTCTCTAGTAACTATAGATCGGGATCAGCCAATAAGACTTTATTTGAACAATAAATCGATCTTATTGGTCGATCTATAGTTACTAGCGAATATAGTAATCTTATGGTAGAGTTACTGCTGCTGGACAGAGGCCTTAGAGAAAGTACAGGCGAGGCAACCAAATTTTAAAGGGGGTGACAAACGCCGAGCCACAAGTACGCGTACTTGTGACTCGGCAACCTTACTCGCCCGTGTGTCATCCCGGCGGTTTTTAAGTTTGCGTACTTAAAAACCGCCGACTAAGTTCGTCGGCGATCCAACAAGTTTGAAATTTTGCTTGTAGCCCGCTGTCTGTCATCACCACGAGTTGCGAGTCATCATTTTGTTTCGGCAGTCGTGGTATTTCATGGTATTTAGCATTAAATACGCGTTGCGAGTAAGCTTGTACGTGTGTCACCGCGTCGAGCCAAATAAGTACGCGAATTTTAAAACCGCGATTATAAAGCTCATACGTTTGTCACCCCCTTAACAGTTGATAGTCTGGACTATTGGCGTGAGGTACGCTGTCACCTGTCAAAATCCACACTCTTTCGGCTGAAGGCGACACGACATGTCACATGTCGCCTCGCCTGTATTTTCTCTAGGCATTTTTATACAGCACACTTTATTTGTCATCTCCACTAGGTAACTGTTAACTGATGTTATTATTTATTTTTGATATCAAATACGGACGCGGAAAAGAAATAATAAATTTAGTACCTTGTTATTATCATACGTTTTTTAAAATGTAATAAAAAAATGTAATTTAATTGCCGTTTTTTTTTAATAATTTACTATTAGGTATTAAGGCTGATTTACACATCGGTAAGTACAGTGGCGAGTTAATCGTAAGTTACCGGACAGTCGTTACTTACCTATCCGGTAGTAAGTAGCGTCCACACTTCAGCCTGGCACATTTAGTAGAAATTGCCGTTTTTTTGTTTTTACTGTACTAAACTCTTTCGGCGAGTTAAGTTGGAGGGGTGTGTGAGAGGCGAGGGAGGGGAAACTTTGCACTTAACTCGCCGAGAAAATAGTATTACTGTCTATTTCGATGGATTTAATGTGCAATATACAACTTAACTCGCTTTTGTCGTTTAAACGCAATTAACTCGCTACTGTAATTACCCTTTACCCTTACTCGTGGTAAACGAGATACCTATTGTCAGAACGGACTGTGCGTGTAATTTCCGTCAATTGTAACCGACTAGTTGGTCAAAACTTTGAGGTATCGTGTAGTATTAATATTATTAATATAGTTAAAAAATTGTTAATATTTCATGTTCAGCTGTTTTTTTGTTCATCAAGAACAACTCAAGAAGTAAAAGTCCCATGTTTATCATTTCATAAGTACGTAAGTAATTAGGAGTCTTTTTCTCAAGAAATACTTATTTTTTTGACTATATAGATAAAAATAATATTATTAGTTTTTACAATATAATATTTTGCGCTATATAATTCCATGCATATGATAAATCGTTAGTAATAAGTCATTAATTATTTATTATTTTATGCATTGTTTTAGGCCTCATTTTTAGTGATGTACACTTTCTTAAACTTTTGCTTATCGATAGGTATCTATACATAGGGCGTAGCATAACCACATGGATCGATATAGTTTGATAGTCGATAAAATGAAGTTTATGAATGAACATTCATAAAATGGATATGCATCGATTTTGTCGATTTATCGAACCTATCGATGTTGATGTGCTAAGGCCCATAGTTTTAAATGTATAGGTATAATTTTTTTTTTTCATTTTCGGATGTCCTGATTAAGAAATCATTGGATGAAAGCCGTAGTAGGTACCTAATTGAGTGCCAACACAATAATTAAGGCTTTATTCCAAATTTTCTTAACATCATGCTGCTGTAGGTAATATTAATAAGAAAATTCAAGACCGATTATGTCCCAACTAGTTTCGAAGGATATCCAAATTACCATCAACCGGTAAGAGTGTTTTTTAGGATTAATATTATTAATACACTACTCTACGTGGACATCGTGAAACGCTTTTCGAAAGCGTTGAAAGTGGGAACAGGAGAACTTTATTGAACTCGTGATGCTTTTGGCAAAGTATTATAGCCCAGTATTATGCGAACACCTTACGAAAATTACGCTTGGAAAAAAAATTCAAGTTTCGTATCCTCAAACACAAAACGAATTCAACTATGTTTTGGGCGATCATGTTCGCAGGAACATTATTGAGCAAATACAAGAAGTTAATTTTTATGAAGATCCAGTCAGTCAAGTACTATGGTACTATATGTGAAGAATGACGGAGCCATTGAGGTACAGGTAGTAGAATCTTTCATTGACTTTATAGAAGAAAAGGAAAAAATGCTGAGGAATTTACGAAAATGATTATAGACAAGATTAAATCAGACGGGTTGGATATACAAAACTGCAGAGGAAAAGCGTACGACAATGCAGCGGTTATATCAGGTGTATAAAATGGAGCTCAAGCACGATTCAGAGCGATGAATCCAAAGCGCAATTTGTGGCATGCAGAAATCATTCCCTGAACCTGGCTATAGTACATGCTGTATTGGTCTTCGTCGATTCAGTCACTTTTTTATACCTTGGAACACGTCTTCAGGTTTTTCTCGTCATCGATTCATCGCTGGGACGTCCTGACTTCTGTGACGAAGTAAAGCGTGAAGCACTTGATTGATACTCGCTGGAGTGCCAGACATAAAGCTGTTATTGTGATAAATAACAATTATGTGAAAATTCTGAACGTTCTGGAACTGCTTTCGACAGATATGGCAGAAAACGTGAGAAAACAAGGTCCGACGCTAATACTCCTTTGCATTTGTATGCCATGCAATCCTTTGCATTTGTATGCCATCTTGGATACCATTCTTGTTTTTTTTTTTATTACAGCCCTTCTGATATTTCCGTGTAAGTATTAATACAATTAAAAATATTTTTCATTGCCCTAGTACAGGGGTGCTCAAACTTGAACTGCTGGCTATCTACCTCAATATTTTTAGACTAGTTACGATCGACTCTGAGAGGTTGCAAGTATGTGTGATGCAGGGTTGTCGTACAATGTACGACAACCCTGCATCGACGTGTACGACGTACATACACGATACACCCTACCTACCTAGGTAGGGTGTACCGTAGCATGTATAGATATTAGCTTTCCGCACAATATACATTATTTTAGTCAAGGTTTGAGTTAGGTTTAGTTTGTTATTGTTTGGCTGGTCTTGTGAACATGGTTTGTTCTTTTTTCAACCAAGATATCAAATCATGTACTTTTCGTTTTCTTAATTCACTCTGTGGCGGAAAATCCTTTTTATAGTTTTTATGAACCGTTTTATGATGCCTCTCTAAGTTACCACGTTTAGGTATTGCAACTGACGCACGACAAATAAGACAAATGCACTTATCCTTCACCATACAAAAGAAAAATTCTTCCTCCCAATCGTTATTAAAATGATACGTTTTAGATTTCTTTGCTGCACTCATTTTGTACTATTTAATAATAAACTTTGTATCGACGTAGTATTGCCTTCAAGTTACAATTCAGAATGACTCCAATTCCTGCAGGCGCAACATTAATATCGGCGTGAACGATAGTCTTGAATGTTCCCAAAAAAAACATCTTTTCGAGAGCTACTCAAAAAGCACTCGCGATCTGTGATCTACCTTCGTGATCACACACTTATCAACTTACTTTACATTGGCAAAATTACTTGTAAGGCGTAGAGGCCATTATATAAAAGAATATTGAAAATAATCTGTGGACATTTGACAGTTTTCCTTTCCATTCCCTGTGTTTTGGTTTGTGAAGAAAATAGTAGTAACTAATTAAAATTATACTGATTTCTTATAAAGAAATAAAGTTATTTATTGTGAATTTTAAATTGTTAGTATTTCTGGAGAAAATAAACTTTAACCTGTTAAAACAAGGTATGTTTTTACTTTATTTTTCTATTTATTGGATCGATAACAATGAAACAAAATCAGTATTACTAAAATACAAACCCATTATATCGTAAAATAATCTATAAAATGTATTATCTTATTCATTTACAGCTTCATAATATATTATTCAATATCGCTTTCTGTGAACTTTTAACTTATTTTTAAAAATTATGTGCAAAGTTGAGATAGGTAGTAAATACAGATACAGCAGTTGATTTGTAAATTATTTATAACTAGCTGTGCTCGCGACTTCGTCCGCGTTGAATAGATATTTTTTTATCATACAAACTTTCATCCCCTATTTTATCCCCTTGGGGGTAGAATTTATCAAAATCATTAATGGATGCCTACGTCATAACATCTACGTGCATGCCAAATTTCAGCCCGATCCGTTCAGTGGTTTGGGCTGTGCGTTGATAGATCACTATATCACTATATAAAAAATGGGCTTAATTTATTATTGCATGTTAAAAATAATAAAAAATCAGATCACTTGTTGTGTATGACCGTATCCAGCAAATTAATACAAAGCCATTATACACACCCAACCCCTTCAGATTCAATGGTAACTCTGAATGTTATGAACAGTGTTGCCAGTATGGTTTTACAAAAAGGTACAATAGGATTTTTAAAAAGTACCGTTTTTCACATAAAGATACGGTTTTTAAAAATCAAGATAATTAGGTAGAAACTTAGTGGCGGCACAAAACCTAATTTAAAGTAGTATTTACCGACAAGCTGGTTGTAATTTTTGTTCTTAAATTTATGATGCCCTTTTGTATTCAAAATAAAAATAAAAATGATGATTCCTATTAAAATAACCAAAATTATCACTATCTCCGTATGCTGTTAGTAGGTAGTAAAGCTCCGTAGCATGTGTATCATCTCTTGCTTTTACTCTCTCTTTGTTCTTAAATTCCTAAATTATCAAAAAGGACGAATTGAAGAATAAACGGATTTTGATTAATTTTACGCTTCATTCTTTTACAAAAATATGTAATGTACTTAGGTAATTCTGTATAATGGAAAGTATTTGTTTCATTATACAAAATTACAGATGAAAAAAAATATGGAAATAGTACGTAAAAGGTACAATCGGTGCTGAGGTATGACTAAAGTACGGACAAGTGACATATAGTACGGAAAACCATACTTTTTAGTGCAGTGGAAGTTGGTGCAAGAGGAATTCCAGCAAAGTCTTTGCACCGTCTATTGAAGGATCTTGGCCTTCCGAGAACAGCCGTCGGAACTTTTATGGAGCGTGTTTCCAGGATGGCGCTAACAGGATCATATAATATTTGGTTGAGTAGAGAGGGTAGTGAACACAGTGCAGGTGAGAGTTCAAAAGGCCTTTAAACCTACTTCGCGGTCTCAAGTCCGGGAACGCTGCAGTTCATTCCCCTGCCTTTCAACCACGCGATGGACCCGGCACCCGCACGGTGAATCCATGGTTTGCTAAGAACATTGTCTCTCTTATGGCAACACTGGTTATGAATATCAATATTTAAACCCTCAATTAGATACTAAAGTCATATCATCAACAATTTTTCAAATGTAATAAGTAATATGGAAGGCAAGCATGTACAGTGTATTGAATATTGATGACCTATCTACAATCTGTCATCATCAATAGAATTCAGTAATAGTGGAAGTTGGGAAGTATAATAAAGTAAATAACTATAAATCCTTGCATAACTAAAAAAAATTCTATAACTATAGATATTATAAATTTAGATTTACAACTGTACCAATAAAAATAGTAAATGGGGAGAAGTCATCTCTTCCTGATTTCATTGACTGAAATTGCTGTTTCCATCAAAAATATTCCTGTAAAAATAAGTATAATATTCAACTGAATACTGTTATCTGGTGCTCAAAACTTATTAATATTTTCAGTTAATTATTTCTCATCTTTATAAACAAGATCATCTTTATAAATAAGATCTTAGCTCTTATCTTTGGAGTAATTTCCATTCCTTTCTCTCTGCTCCCAATTGTTTGATTATCTTGTATGATATTTCTTGTTTACATAGTCCCATTAGCTTTTCAACGGCCTCCTTTCCAATATTCATCATTTGGTTATTAGAACTTTATTTTTTTTTGGACAATTTGCCTTGGATTTAGTTTTTTTTAAATATAATAATAATATGTAAGTATATTGTTTCTGGTACAAGTTTAGTTTTTGAACAGGGCAATTTAAGAGTGTAATCTATGAGGTTTAAAAACAATATATAGTGTGAAATATCTTTAAAAATTTGGTAAAACTTTTTAAAATAGGTAATTATTATTATAGAATAAAAATGAAATTAATGCAAAACAACACTTTGATCATAATATTGATTTTGGCCCACTAAATATACTTTAAGATACAAAAGGGAAGGAACAATAAGGACATTGTATCCTTTGCAGACACAAAATGAAGACGTTTTGATGATGAAGCAGGAAGACTTAATAATTATAGTCATTTATTTACGCATATTGTCAATTTGTGACTTGAATGTATATAACTTTAGTTTAAGGTTGTCATAATTGAATCATAATGAAATCACAATAGCTTAATTGTCACATGTTGTATTCTGCTAACCTACAGAAAACTGTATTTTTTTTAAATTTTATTGGAGCATGACATATGTCTTTGTATCTATCCGGTGGTGAGCAGACCTACTAAGTCCATGAATGGGGTCAATCAATAATTGGTCTTAAACAATATTGATCTCTCCCACTATGCCCTCTTAATTATTGATCGAAATTTTGACAGATTGCTATCTCAATTGATTATAATTGGAACTGTCATAGCCTAACATTGAAAATAAGAGCAAACAAATTTTTATTAACCAACACATTGATAATTAATTCACTAAAAAATAAATATGTTTTTGTTTTTGATTGCTATTAATAAAAAACAAATATCAGTAAAAAATAATAATATATTGTTTTATTATCACGGGTGCCTTACGGCGCCCGAGATTGCTTAGATGACCTAAGGGTACTCAGTAGAGGGGTTTTGAATCCCACCTCATTGTAGCCAATGGTATGAGTCTACATTGAAAATGTGGTTAGCTCGTCGCGATGTATTACAAATTATTCACTTATTTTACCTTAAGATCGATTTTATAACTGCTGGCAAATTAAATCAATCCATAGGCACATTGTATTTTGTGCTTATCAAGATGTAGATTATTCACGATTTTGCCGTGCTTGTATTTAAAATATAAGTACCTAATATACTGAAAAATCTCGATCGTGTTTAAAATTTCGATCAAATAAATATGTATCAACAATGAACATCAAATTAACAATAAATTACGCGCCGCTAATGCTTCCAGCCATTAGCTGGCAATTAATCAAAAACCTTCCGAAATACCTACTCGAAAAATACGCCAACATTTTAAAATTATACGGGAAAATTGTCGCTCAGTTGTAGAAAATTATATTTGCAATGCTTAATGATGTGCCCAAAATATATCTACTTATATAAGTAGGTAATGTGTATATTTTGAAAAAAAAACCTGTTTAATTTACTTTTTATCAGTTAGTGGTAGGTTTAATTAGTAGGAAAAAAAATTTAAACTAAACGGATTATTTAAATGGATAGGTAATCAAAAGTGATTATTTACATACAAGTGTATATTTTGAAAAAAAAAACTGTTACTTTTACTTTTTATCAGTAAGTTGTATTTTACTTTTTATCAGTAAGTTGTATTTTACTTTTTATCAGTAAGTTGTATAGTTAATAGGGAAGTTAGTGGTTTAATTAATAGGGGAAAAAAAAACAACGGATTATTTAAATGGACAGGTAATCAAAAGTGATTATTACAAGCCAATTGAAAATTGTGTAAAATAATTGACGTGATAAAATACTATATATTTTTAAGAATAACACTTTATATGAAGCTTGTACACATATTGCTATAAACATTTTGTTTACATATTCCCGTGAAAGTCATCAAGAAAGCAAATAGAGTCTCAGGTAAAATGCGAAAGGATTTGCTTGTTTTAGGAGCACAAAGGCTTCGGAGAAACAAATCTTTATGGACTTTTTACGCATTTCCATTTCTTATTGCATACTACGTGGTCGAGGTCGTGGAAATTGTGTACAGCCTGATACAGCATGTTTTATTTATGTTGCACTTAGGTGACAGTTGTTCAGACTTGTTCAGTGGAGCACTGCTATCTCGTAAGCCTTTTTGTTACGTTAGGTTGCGCGTGCTATCGAAATGGTTTGATTAAAAAAAAATCTACATAACGAAATAAACAGTGGAAAGTATAAAATATTTTTAACTTAAAAACCGTTTAAAAAATTTTTTGTTTATGTAGGTCTTGTCTATTTACTGGTAAAACCCCACAATTTTCTGTAAAATTAATAATTTTGCACCCTATAATTTTTATATTTTTTTTTAAAGGTTTATTATAAAAGATAGTAGGACTTCTAACTTCACTCATTGAGTTATTAGAAGAAAAGCTAATAGAGGGCGCCTGTGTATAAGTAGATAACAAGCAATGACAAAATTCGTGAGCGGTGACTGGCACCTGGTTGGCTTAGCGGCTCAGCGGTTAAGCGCCTTGCCGCGAAAGCGAGGTTCGTGGGTTCGAGTCCCGCCCACCAGGATTTTTTTCATTGCATTTTATCTTTTAAAAAAATAATATAAGATTATCCTGATAAGAAATTTATAAATATGCATAATATATTTTTTAGGGATCTGCCCCTTGGGCCACAGGATACCCTCCTGCTATAGACTGTTTTAATTGTATTTGTGCTTTCAACTATACTGCGTTTATTTCTAAAGAGCATTAAAAATAATTTGAACCGTTTAATCTGCAAAAAGGAAGTAAATTATATAACCTAAAAGGCTTGAATTCAATACGTTCTGCGCTCTGTCGAGCTTTTGAGGGTTATTCAGTCGAACAACCTTCCAGCTCATGTATTTTGAATTAGTCGACGAGTTGAAAGTGTATCGTCTTACAAAGAGTTCGGCGAAAGGTCAAGAAAATGTAATCATTTTCATCCTGAATTTGCTCCTCATTTATATTTTATATCTTTTTCAGGGCTCCGGAAAAAAAAACAATAAGTTATTTTCCACGCAATATGATGAAAACTATTTGTATCATTTAATTGAAATAGATTATTATATCTATTTAGATAGGGGTAGATCTTGTTTTCAGATGTATCTAAAGATAAGTTACATAATATATTTGTAAGTATTAGTAAGATATCAACAAATTAAGTCAACATTTTTAAATTAAGTTCCAATTACCTATTTTTTAGTGTTGAATATATTATATTATTTTAGTGTTGAATAGCCCATTTATTGAGGAAGACTATAGGCTATATAGTATCAATGAAAAATGTTGGGAAAACGGGGAAAATTTGTACCTTTTGAGAGCTTCCGTTGCGTGCGCTGCGTAAACGGTTAAAGTTACGCACGAAGTTGCGCGGGTCGGCTAGTTTACAAATAAAATTGCATTTTTCATAGAATTGTGTAAATTAAACAGTATGTATTATTATTTATGTACTTTTAAATCAAATTAAATATAGGTTTACCGCAATCTCATTAAAATACTATATATAATACCTACTAGTCTAGATAAATTAAAAATAATAAAAACAAATGAACCCTTTTAATTACCTGAATAAGTTTTATGTAAGTACTTAATATTTTCATAACATTACACAATTATCTACATAAATCTGTATTTTACATTACATAATTATCTATATTAATATTAGAAGTTTTGCTTGATTGTTTGTACCGGATAAAATCAAAAACTACTGAACCGATTAAAAAAAATATTTAATAGAAAGCTCTATTATCAGAGAATAACATACTCGTAGGCTGTATTTAATTTTCCACCCGATTTCATAAAACCGCTGAGCACACCTAGTATAATAGCTAAAGTATAATATAAATACCGCCTCCGTAGACCAGTAGTTGCGTCTTTGGCGTTGTATCTGGAGGTGAGTTCGATTTCCACTCATGGCAAAAAAACATTAGTACGTTTTTCTGTACAGTTTGTCATGGTCTGGGTATTTATAAAATGTAATGTATTATATCGTTGTTTCTGGTACACATAGTACAAGCCTAAAGCTTAGTTTGTGATCAGAGCAATATGTGTAAATTGCCCTACATATTATTATTTTTATTAAAAAATATTAACTTCACTTTACTTCAGCTCTTACATTAGTTAAAATATAGTTTCTAAATCCAGACCAAATGGTAAGTTGAGATACGAGTAAGTTGAACATCGGTCGGTCTAGCTAGCCGCTGTAAGTTCGCCTGAGGCAAGTCCACTGACTGGCAGGGAGCGGTTTTAATTAGAACAACATGGTCTACTGGCAGTCGATAAAACAGCGACTATCTGGGTCAGTGAGCCGCTGCATTGTGCTCCACGAGTGCCATCCTGCTTTAACGATATCGTTCAGCTGTAGCTAACTTAGTATAGATGTAGCATTTGTTAAAGTAATTCTTATTTAAACTAAGGTTTAAATTTATCATTTTTGTCCAATTTTAATCATTTTATATACGAGTATATACGTGGTGGCCCAGTTGGTTATACTTAAAGTCACTTAAGTTATAAGGTCCTTGGATGTAACAAAGAGTTATTAATAAAAATAAACGTAAGACACCACCACTATATGTCACGGAGAGACGTTAAGCTGTCGGTCCCAGTTTGTGTAACTTTATTTTTATTTTATTGGAGCACGGCATGTGACTTTGTATCTACCTGGTGGTGAGCAGACTTACAAAGTCCATGAATGGGGTCAATCAATAATTGTTCTTAAACAATATTGATTGCTTCCACTATGCCGGCTAAATTATGCGGTTTCGAAATGGGCGGGGACAAAGTCGATTTGCATTACGAGTATATTGTAATGCCTTATCGTCAATTCAACCATCCATTTTGTAACCGCACCCTGAAGGTAATATATGAATATAGTATAAATGGGTAATTTTGTCTATCCAAACACCACGACTAGCTAGCCACTTGTTTGGTGTAGACTCAGAATACCATCGGCAAAGTCGAAAAAACTTCGGGTCCATCTATTCGGGCTCGGCTATTCTTTAATTTTTTTTTATTTTGTCGTTTGCAGGCAGTTGTTTGTATTTAATTTTACACAATGAATATAGCACAATAATTCTAAAACCATAATAAAATATTGATGGCCAAAGTTTACTACAAATATACCGAGTACGGTGGAGACCAAACGAGCATAAAAATAAGGAGCCAGTAAACTGAGTCTTCTCAGTAATGGGTTATTCAAATTTAATGCAGAACGGTTTCAGAAGAAACGATATCCTGCCTCAAACACCTGCGGCAAAGGAATTTAGAGCCAGGCCCTTTATGTCCTGGGACCAACTTTTTATTGATATATTATATTACTAGTTGGTGCACGCAACTTCGTGTGCGTGTTATTTATTATAAACAAAAAAAAGCAAACATTACCGCCGGCACGTGTTCCAAACTAAATTTTAAAAATTAATAATTTTTGACTCTGTAGGTCGATTTTAAACAAATAAACGCTAAATGTACTTAATATTATACGTGATGGATGAGTTGGTTAGACCTTAGACTTAAAAACACTTAGGTTCCTGGTTCAAACACCGGTGTGTACCAATCAGTTTTCAATTAAAAAAATATATTGTACCTTTGTTTAATAACACCACTATAGTGTCTCGGAGAACACGTTAAGCTGTCGGTCCCGGTTTCAATATACCTACCAACTTGTGAAACTGTTTATAGATGAGTTATTGAGTCTATTCAAAACATCGCGACGAGCTAGCCTAATATATCTGTAACGTAAGGCGCCTACATACATACATACATATCATCACGGGTGCCATACGGCGCCCGAGAACGTCTAAACGGCCCCAGGGTACCCAGCGGAGGGGTTTTAATCCCACCTCGTCGTAGCGGTTGGTATAAGTCTACAACGAACAAGTGGCTAGCTCGTCGCGATGTTTTGAATAGACTCAATAACTCATCTTTAAACAGTTTCACAAGTTAGTATAGTGAAACCGGGACCGACAGCTTTACGTGCTCTCCTAGGCACTATAGTGGTGTTGTCAAACAAATGTACACATAATTTTTGTAATTAAAAACTCATTGGAACACACCGGGATTCGAACCAGGGACCTAAATGTAAGGCACCTGTGATGATATTTATATTTTAAACGCTAAATGTTATTCCCCAAAAAGCGTTTTATCTTTGAGTAATTACATTTTGATCCAATGAGTGACTTTTGCGCATAAACAATCAAACAACATAAATATGTTGAAAAAAATTTACCTTCACTCGTATTACTTATTTCTCGCGTCAAAAATATATAATCTACACGAAAGGTCTTCGATTTTATTTATTGGAGACGTAAAACTCTGATTGATTACTGTAGTTTGATATAACGAAAATAATTTTATGTTACAAAACTTAAAACTATGAAATATTCTAACATCTCAATTAAATAATATACTAATATACATAGAAAACAGACTACTATTGGATAAAAGTGCACGTTTATAAAATGAATGACTATATAATCTAATATTTTTTTATGTATCTTGCAGCATGGCAATAAGAAAACGATAATATATTTAACATTTATTGCTATTCTTATACGCAATGATAAAAATGAAGTGTTTCAAAAAACACATACACCACTCATAAACTGTAGAGTATTGTCGGACCCCAATTTTTACTTCGCATCGCGGTAAACTGTGGTTACCAATAGAAACGATTGCTTGTGACATTGACATGTCAACTTCGTATTATTCTTTTAAAAAAGAAGCCTGTTTTCTTTGCCATCGTAATAATGAAGTATTACAAAATAATAAAATTGAATATCTTAAAAACCAGTTTTTTTTAATTGATAAACGAAACTAAATTAGTTTCTTATTTTAGGTTATATTTTCGAAATCAAAAAGATTTTATTTTTCGCAAGTCCAATGCCTACTATTTTGATTTTAAGTATAAATTTATTGCTTGATTTTATATTTTGTGAAAAGAGACAAGACATATTTTCGTGATACATATTGATTTGATTAGTATTAATATAGCTGTGATGACAAGACAACGTTTCTTGCAAAATGCATATGTCATCAAAATATATATAACTCAAAGATGACTGACATAGTGATCTATCAACGCACAGCTCAAACCACTGGACGGATCGGGCTGAAATTTGGCATGCAGGTAGATGTTATGACGTAGGCATCCGCTAAGAAAGGATTTTGATAAATTCTACCCCCAAGGTGATAAAATAGGGGATGAAAGTTTGTATGATAAAAAAATAACTATTCCACGCGGACAAAGTCGCGAGCACAGCTAGTTTTTAAATAAAGTCGCTATCAATGAACAATTTGAAATTACGTACATTTTGGATAAAAATTCTTCTTTAATTTTCTCTTAGTATTCCTAAAACAAAGCGACTCGTATCGTCATAAATAAAAATCTCATAGGCGCGATCTCCAATAAAAGTTGTGAGGTACAATTTTTGTCAGACATGACTACATGTCCTCAAGCTTTTAATTGTAAATAGATAGGATCACTTAAATCCAATGGCTAATGATAAGAAATATCATGCGGTTATTCTAAAAAACTCTCACTAGATATAATTTTCTGTTTCATTGCAAAGAAAAATTTTAATCAAATCTTTATGCCAAAAAATAATGGGAAACAACGATTGACGTCAAAGAAGGATCAAATTTATTTATCCATTCGTTCATTTTGCATTTTTTTATGCAAGAACACGCTTAATATTCCAACAAGATCGGATTGGTTTCGCACGTTCGGATCTATGCGAGTCTCAGAAAGGGGTATTAAACCATACAATAAAAAAACAATAATGATGTCTTTACACGACTTACACTATTATAAATAAGCCATATAACACCAATATATTTTTTACCAACACAGAAAGAATAATAAAAATAATGACCGATAAAAATATTATTTTAATTCTGCGACAAACAGTAATCGAGTATTACTTAGTAGTATGAAAGGTCATTTTGTATGGAGTACGCGGAGTTCACGATTACGAATGCAGTGAGTGTCCTTAATAATTCGTACTCCATTTTTCTTTTGAAGTAATTATACATTTTATTAGTACAATCTCGATGGTATTCGGAGGTAACACCTAATAAGTGGTGAGTTTGTTGCGGTGTTTATGATGAAATAACCTCGTTGCATAAAGCGGTCACCCATACCAGGCCGGCCTTGTTGTCATCTGCTTAACCTAACTTATATTATTATGAATTTAATCTGTCTCTATCTATATCTAGCATTTAAATATCATTGCGGCTCGCACATACAACCTATGAATTACAGACGACACGTGCTTAGAATTTTAATGACGTCAAAGGCACGCATCACCGTAATGGAAATGGAGTTATACGATTCTATTTTACTGGAGAGTAAGTGGTCCTGGGGATTTGGTAGAAGCTTTCCCGGCATTACGGTTCTGTCATATTTTATATTACGAGAAAAATCATAATATTTTTCGTGACGGGATTATTGTGGTAGGTAAAGTTAGGCTTAGCTGTATAGGTAGTTGGCAAAGCAAAATAAAACATCCTCCGTGATATTGTTGGTTACTCCGTTGGCGTTGTATATAGTATAGAGGTCGTGGATTCAATTCCCACTCAAGGGAAGCAATATTTATTTATACCATTTTATGTACCGAATAATGGTATCATTACCGAAAAGTAAAAGGTTGTTAAAAAAATAAACAACATCGGAACCTTCCGTAGTCTATGGCGGCCGCGTTGCTCTATGTCCGCGGTAGATTAATTATAGTGATATAATATGAATTAGTATTGTTATTTCTGGTGCACATAGTACAACGTAGTAGTTTGAGACCAAGGTAATATGCGTGAAATGTCCTACTTATATTATACTAGCTGACCTGATATTATTGACTGCGCAACTTTTTCTGCGTAACTTTAACCACTTACGCAGCAACTACGAAAGCTCTCAAAAGGATAAATTTTACCCCGTATTTGCAAAAAAATACATTGATGCTCTGCTCCTATTGGTTGTAGCGTGATGTTATATAGCCTTCCTCGATAAATGGGCTATCAAACACTAAAATATTTTTTAATCTTCGAATCAGCTACTGAGATTCGCGCGTTAAACCAAAATAACATACTCTTTAGGTTTTTTTTTAGTATAGATATACACTTTTCCTAAGGGGCTAGTAATTGAATTATATAAACTTTAATCATCGCTTTCCTTATATTCCTCTAGTATATCTGCAAGTATTATATATGAGTATGACACATAACAACAAAATTAAAAAAGAAAAAACAAAAACCTTTTTTATACTGGATGTTTTTCGTCACGGTGATAAAATTTTTATATTGTGTTCTATGATGAAAATAATGAAACATGTATTTTTTCCTTTTGGTGTCGCCTATACAAAAACATAAAGATAAATAACAAAAAATCTACAAATCACGTTAACTTTCATACTAAACTCACGGATTAAAGCCTAATTGTCTAATTGTGTTTTACTTATTAGATACTTATTATGTTTTTGTAGAAGTAATTTTAAGCATATAGACGTTTGTTCATATAATAATTTAGTTTACGGACTTTTTTTTTCGAAGAAAAAATACTTACCTTTTTTATTTAAAAAAATGGGTTCTAAAAGTGATACTGGAGCCATCAAAAAAATATTATCATTGTTAAAAAAACACCCAGTTAAATAACAACGAACTTGTGGGATGTAATTGAACCCCTTTTTAAGTTAATTTTAAAGTAAAAATAAACGTTTTACTTTACGTGATAAATATTGTGCGTAAAATTCTAACAGGATTATTCGGTACATACTTTTTTTTTTTATAATTGGATACTTTAGATATTCAATAACAATTTAGAATGCCTTAAGGCCGACTGTACATCCGATAGTATTACTTGCTTACTTTTACAAAGGGGTTTATTTAGACAAATTTATAGCCGTCGAGCTCGCAGCACCACCTGCTCTCCTTTTTGCGAATTACAATACCTATTATCGTGGAGCTCTAGAAAATGGAAATGGAAAACTAATTGTATTTATAAATGCTAATTTATTTGATTGTAGTTTTGTACAGACATCGCTTTTCATAATATAGGTATACTTATATTTATTTATCATCCTTAAATATGCCCTTAAAAAGTATAAATACAAAGTCAAAAGTGGACGCGCCTCTATGGATCCTAGTGCATGAATGTGGAGGAAGCTAGGGAAGTATGTAGAGATCGAGCAAAGTGGCATACATTGCTCTGAACTTACCTTTAACAGGGAAACAGGCGTGATAGTGTGTATGTATGTACCTATGTATATATTTATAATTATGATACCAAAATATCAAAGAAGCTAGCGAGCTTGTACCTAATTTTTTAATTAAAAATATTATAGATGTATATAGATATAAATTTTAACGGTTCGAGTTCTGTTGTTACCGAATTTTAGAATTGATAGTAGCTTGATCCTATAGTTAGATATATACGAGTATATACTACAAAGAGATTCTATTGGTTCAGTTCAGGCTCTGAATACCTTATAGGCTACGACAATTATTGAAGAAAATGTCTCCGCCGTGCTGGATACCCTGTTTTTTTAAGGTTAAGGTTAGTTAGGTATATAAAACTTTTTCAAGTCTTAATTAGAGCTAAATTACGTCGTAAAATACATAAAATTGTTATCGGACCCCATTTCAATGAGGTTGATGTAATTTTTACGCGCCCCGAAGCGAATGAGTGATAAAGTTTATGTGCTTGTATTGTGAATGTCGTCATTAGCTTGTTTACGATATCAAAGTTTGTTAAAATATTTTCAGGGTAAAATGGGCCTAGGCTTCATCAACAGAAAAGTTGGCGGTCAAGCAATATTGTAAAAACATGTTCGCCAGGTATTAAACACACGTTCATCAGGTTTAAGTTAGAGAGCTGCCCATGAAACCGTCTGCTGGGCATGAAATATCATTCTTAGTGTTGCCCCAATAAGCTTGGATGTAGTTTCTGAATTTTCCCAGATCAAGGTCTGGCAGGAGCCCTTCCCCTCCTGGACCTGCTGCTGCGTGTCTGCTAGAAGTATTTTCTTACCTCTAGTAAGCCTTACAACAGCCCAAAATGTTTTGAGCGATTTCCGGATCAGTCACATCATTCATGTATAACTCTGGTTCTTGACCACATTCACGTGTTGAATTTGGTAATTTGGTGGAAGGTATTTTCAGGATCATATCTACTGTAATATCTAACTAGCAAACGGTTTATAAACTGACTGGTTTTTAACGCCCTCCACTCCCTCTTACTTTGACCTGGGAAAATTCTTAAACTATCCAGACTTCTTGGGGCATCACTAAGAATGATATTTAATGCCCAACAGACGGTTTCTTTACCAGTAAGTAAATCATATGGGCAGCTTTCTAACTATTTTAAAAACGTGTTCACCATGTTTTTAAAACCACAAAACCCCGTACATAAATCATAGAAACGCTATTCACAAAGATGCGGGAGGGATAAGTTGAAAACCAAAGTCGCTAGTCATGTGTGCGCAATTAAAGTTGCCAAATGAAAACCATTTACAAAATACCCGCAAACTGTTCCAAACAGCTTTTAGTTCGCTAATGGAACTTATTAATTATACCAAAACTGATAATGAAACTTAGTCTCTATATCATACTCAAATTAGTTTCAATTTTCCTGAGCAATCAGATTAGAACTTACATTTTTCGCCTTAGCTTGACAAAAGTGTACTTTTCTTGGCTTTTTTTTTGTTTTTTTTTTATTGGAGCACGGCATGTGACTTTGGATCATGTTTGAAAGTCCATGAATGTTGTCGATTAATACAGTGTTGTTTAACAATATTCATGACCCCGCTATGCCGGCCTAATGATGCGGTTACGTAATGGTAGGCGAAATGACGTATTTGCATTACGAGTCTATTTTAATATCCTCCCTGCTTTATCGTTAAATCAATCGCCCGTTTCGTAAACGTACTATGAAAAAAAAAACCCTCGACAAGAAATCGATGCAATAGTCTCCGGAAAACCGGTGAATCCACTGACTAAAACCGAAACACGATTAGGTCACTTAACGATTTTTGCATCTGCATAGATGTATCCTCATTTTAATGTTTAAAATAATAATAATATGTACGACAACTTACACATATTGCTCTGGCCACAAACTAAGCACTAGGCTTGACTATGTGTACCAGAAACGACGATATAGTACATATTATATTTTATAAACACCCCGGCCATGACAAACTGTACAGAAGAACGTACTAATATTTTTTTGCCATGGGTGGGAATCAAGCCCACCACCTCCGGATACAACGCCGAAGGCGCAACCACTAGTCTACGGAGGCGGTCGACGACGCCTTGAATATTATCTACGAACTCCTTATACTTGTTAATGCTAGATTTTTTGTTGTTAAAGATATCTCTTACACTTCAACAACTCTATTCTCAAACGTTTCAGCTAGCTAGCCATGGTTTAAGAAAAGATTTTGTAAATAAATTGCAGTTATTTCACTAGCGTATTAATTTAATGTATTTAAAATTCTTCATTGCACTAAAAGATTTGTGACTAAGGCGAGCTTAATGCCTTACGGGCGCTGGAGTCGACTTGACGCCCATATAAACGTACTTCCAATATTACAACTTGGCTGTTGGTCGAAGTAAATTTTTTTCATGTTCGTAATTGTGCGCAAACATCTTTCTGTTGTGGGTAATATTTTTTTTTGTATTATAATTATAAAAAGTTTTTTTTCTGATTTCGAAAAAAATCAAAATAATAACCCAACGGAGAAAGATTAATAAATATAATGACCGACAAAAATATGATTTTAATTCTGTGACAAACAGTAATCGAGTATTATTGAAAGTGCGAAAACATTTTTTTTATGGAAAACGCGGAGTTCGCGATTACGAATGCAGTGCCCTTAAATTTAAAATTACAAACTTGGGGGCAACTTTAGCTATTAAAATATAAGAGAACTATAAAGGTAATAATTTATGACATAGTATAAAAAGGTATAACATTGCGAACCTAGTACTCATTTACGTAATAGTACATACATACATATCATCACGGATGCCTTACGGCGCCCGAGACCGCCTAGACAACCCCAGGGTACCCAGCGGAGGGGTTTTAATCCCACCTCGTCGTAGCCGATGGTATGAGTCTATACCAAACAAGTGGCTAGCTCGTCGCGATGTTTTGAATAGACCCAATCTATATCTATAAACAGTTTCACAAATTGATATGGTGAAACCGGGACCGACAGCTTAACAGGCTCTCCGAGGCACTATAGGGATGTTGTCAAATAAATGTACATACATGTTTTTAATTAAAAACTCATTGGTACACCGGGATTCGAACTAAGGACCTAAGTGTTCGGACCTAAGTCCAAGGTCTAACCAACTCGGCCATCACATAATAAACGTAATAGTACTCATTTGTTATAACTTTATAAGTCTTGTTGCTTGTACGTATTTACTCCCGAATTTAATTATATTAGATGCTATGCACAGCACAGACGTAGGATTAAATTATGAAAAGCTTACGTCGTCGCACATGGTTAGGTGTTTGAATAGGAGGCGAGGGTACGGTGTGTGTGCAAGCTCGAGCACAAGACTTATATAATTCACCCAACTAGTTAGTAATAGTAGGTTATACCTACAAAATGTTTACTGAAATACATTTAAGTTAATGAAAACGTGCTAGGAATTAAAAAAGTTATCTGACAGTTTAATAATGAATTTACGCGACCGACACCGCCCATACAGATTACAGTGGCTAAATTCTGTTTCTTTTAGCGGAAACGTTAGCTTGTCAAAATAACGAAATCCTTTATAAATGACTTTGAACAATCAGCAATTATTAAAAAAGGCATGTACGTTATTCCCTTGTGTTACAGGTGCTTTTGCATTGACAGTTTTTTAGCACTTAAATTTCGTTATTTTGACAATCTAGCGTTACCTTTAAAAGAAACAGAATATGGCTACAGGAGACTTTTTAAGAGAGTACTGCTTCGATTTCTTGTCGAGGTGGTAGTTTTCATTAAGGGCGCGGCTACGAAACGACAGTTGATTTGAGGATAAAGCAGCGAGAATATTTAAATAGACTCGTAATGCAAATTCGTCCTTGTCGCTGCCCATTACGTGATCGCATCGTTTAGCCGGAATAGTGGGAGCGATTAATTATGTTTAACAACAATTTATTGGTCCATTCATGGACTTTGTAGGTCTGTTTACCATCAGGTACATACAAGTTCACATGCTGTGCTCAGAGGCGAAGCTACCTAGGGGCTAGGCGGGGCAGTGCCCCGGGGCCCTCAAGCTCAGGGGGACCCCTCGAATCCTTACCAGAAAATCTCGACCGAAATGAACTTTTTAAAATTTCTCCATTTTTAAAATAAATATGACAGGTTGCAACCCGACTCTAATCATGGCAACTCAGTTGAGAGAAATTCGAAGTTATACCTAGGTATAACTTCGAATTCCCTGAATTCTTTCTGTGAGTTAGCAGTGTTATCAATTTGATAAAACCTAACCAGTTTAGATAGCCGTGGGGACCCATTTTTGATTTGCCCCAGGGCCCTTGGTTACCTAGCTACGCCACTGGCTGTGCTCCAATAAAATTATTAAACAAAAAATCAGGACTCTTTATACGTATTATAATCTACAGAAAACAATTAATTTACTTGACATCATATTACATTATACTTAATAATTTCAGCTATCTGATCGGTTTAGTAAAGACTAAACAGGCTGGCTTTAACGACGTAAACCGATCAGCAGGGTAACCACCGACTCCGATACCGTGAGATCTCGTTCGAGTTGAGATGTTTTTGGTACTACGAAAAGTGAAACATCGTTATTTGAATTAACCACTGCATAACTAGTTCGAGTACCTAATTAATTACAACAAAATATATATAATATTATTAAGTTTGTAAATATGATTTGTATGAAATGACGTCATATTTGATCTCAACTCGAACGAGAACTCACGGTATCGGAGTCGGTGGTTACCCCCCAGATTGTTAATCATGACGTCAAATGAACGATCGTTTTGTTTAATGATAGATGACCGCTTATAATTATTACAATACTACGAGCGCTACGAAATGCTACAGGTATGACAAATTTCGTAGCACAATGTATTTTCCTATCAAAAGCTTCACAGGACTCGAATTTTAAAAACGCTGTAAAGCGATTTAGATATTTGCCCTACCATTAAAAAGGTATTCGATTTGAGCGTGCGAATGTTTGCAGTAGACATCGATTGTTAATCGAAAGATTTAATGTTGAATACAAACGCTCTATTGAAAAGGGATTGTCGCCTATAGAGGCATTGTGTACAGTGCCGGGACTAAATTACAGTTTTAATTTATTGTACAATAATCGATTTTCGATTGTATTTGAATGAAAAGTACGTATTTTCTTTATACAATAGTGTTGTAATTATGTCTGTTCGTTCAGGCTGCTGAATGATCTATTGTCGATCGAAATAACTCGTAATATGACAGACAAGTTTAGAATATTTTTTAGTTATGAAACCGACATGCGTTTATATATTTCACATTATCGACGCTGTCGATGATGTTATATTCTAAATTCAAATCCCTTTGTTTACAATAAACAGCTTGTTTACAATTTATGTAAATTAAGTACACGCTTTTGATAGATCCTTCATTTACAAGTCTGTCATAATAAAACTGTGATGAACAATTATAATGGACTGGATGTTCCGAGCCCTCTCTAGGATACTTTAAGGCGGTAGGTGCAAAGTCAAAATAATTTATTTCATGTAAATATTTACAGATATTCCAAAAAAAAAGTTTAACAATGATTTCTTAGAGTGCGTTTGGTTAGGCAGCTATTCATTAACAAAATAACGACAAATATCTATTATACCTCGATATCAGATTTAGAACTTAAACGCGATGGAATGGAAATCTTAATATTAAAAATACTACCGAACCGAAAACACACTACATATCCAACTAGTGTAAGACTAGGTAGTTAGCTGATTCTATTGACCTGTCAATCATTATCTGCTATACAATAGAGCCACCAAAGCGATCAACTTCACCGACCATATCCACGCCTTAAATATTTATTGCCAATTAAAGGTAAGTAACCAATCACATATAAGTAAAGGTATAAGGATCTTTAACACAGTCTGATTATTTTTGTTTTAGGCGATCGCTAGCTCATTCCGCTCATAAGAGATTCATACAAACCAGGTATATACATGCCGCGTTTCAATAAAAAAATGTGAAAAAAACCACTAAAATCGGATAAGTGGTTCTCGAGCTATTAGCACATAAACGGACAGAGAGACAGACGCCAAAAAAAAACTTTGCATCTTAGTATAAAGACATGAGATTTGATTTAAAAAGCGGCCCAGCCTAGTGGTTAAGTCACTGCGCAACCGATAATAAGGTTAAGCAGATGTCAACAAAATTCTTTAAAAAAATTCTTTCACCAATATAAAGCTTCATTATCAGAGAGTAATATAGCCTTTATTATTTAATTTTTGATGCGATTTTTTTTTAATTAAACGCCAGGTGAAACCGCGGCGTACATATAGTTTTAAATATACAGAGATGTAAAGATACAAGGAACGCAATATATTAAGAGCAAACTTTCGTACAGCAATAAACAAAGTTGATCAGAGTATAAAATGCAGTACGGTTGCCGTGTTCTACAAGTTTTGCCTTGAACAGGTAACATAGCAGCTCTCTCGTGAAGGTTGTTGGACTTTGTTCCCAAATTAAAGAGCCAACTCTAGTAAAGATATATAGATATATATATTTCATCACGGCTGCCTTACGGAGCCCGAGACCGCTTAAACGGCAGGAGGGGTTTTTAATCCCTCCTCGTCGTAGCCGATGATATAAGTCTACACCGAACAACTGGCTAGTTCGTCATAAACAGTTTCACAGGTGGTATAGTGAAACTGGGACCGACAGTTTAACGTGCTCTCCGAGGCACTATAGTGGTGTTGTTTAACAAATGTACATACATTTTTAGATTAAAAACTCATTGGTACACACCGGGGTTTGAACTAGGGACCTAAGTGTTTTTAAGTCTCAAGGTCTAACTAACTCGTAAAGATGATTAGGATTTTTACTAGAGTTGGCTCTTTAAATTTCAAACAAATATCAACCTTCATATTGGCAACCGATATAATTATGTAGAATATAATTATTATTTAATTAAAATTATTTTCACCGACAATGCAGTAAAAGCAAGATACTAATAGTTTATGACTAACTAGTAAACTGGGTTACTTCGGCTAGACTTTCAAACAGAGGTGTGCGACGCGCCAATAGCGATATGTGATTCTATTTAAAAAAAAACCCTTCATATTACTTATAATTATATTTACATAGGTCAGCTCATCTGGTGCAAAAGCGTTTAATGAAGTTTTTTGTATACTTGCTGAAGCAAGATATACCACTATGCTACTGTACTGCATTGCTCAGTACTTACCCGCAAACACATATCATACACAGTACACACACACACACACCGCTTAGCTTTGGTAGAAATTAAAAACTTACTCGTTGCTTTTCCTTATAAAATAAAATCCAATAAACCAACATCCATAATAAGTTAAAAAACTACTTAACTTAGGTACATTTTTTTTGTATAAATGTTTATACGACGATGTTGTTTGTGTATACAAATATTTTTTAACGATATCTAAATTTAAAACCACTAAAAACCAATTAAAAATTTAAAAACAATTTATTGTAATAGCTTACTAAAACGGAAAATTCGTTTCGTTGATTTTCATTATTGTAGGTACCTATATAATTAATATAGGTCCAATTTTACAATAGACAGATCAAGTTATTCAACAGAAATAAATTTGACAGGACTTCATACACGTTGCTCTTAATCAATAGTTACAAAGCTAAACACATGTTCGATAGAAAATATTGAATGTGTCTTAAAATTGCCTATAGTTTTATATTTGCTATACGCTAGAAAATAGTACGTACTTATAGTCCCCGGATTAAACTCTCGACACTCATTACAGACCGTACCAGAGTACTAATTTAGAGAACCTATCGGAGGCCGTATTGGTCGTAAATAAGAACGACGGCCTCCACCCCAGTAATTGTTGGTTTGCCAGTTACTATGTTGTTTATCTCGAGCCTCGCGAGACTTGTACTGTAGGTAGACAGTTCTGTTGTACGGTCGTATGTTGCAATTGCTCTAATTTTGAGATGAAAAAGATTTTGTTTTACAGAGAAACAGGTAATAAGAGGGAGTTGTTTAGAATGGTTTCAAATCCTTTTGAGTAATGTACACTTTTAAAACACAATGTTAAGTTTGTTCTTATCTGCCATTACAAATGAAGGCTATTTTTAATACATTTATGATATATAAACTAATCAATATAAAATATTTTTTTAATATTTAGAATCTCGACAATAGTCGCTTTTAAAAATCGAATGAATTTGTATTTGTGCTCCTCAATCTAGAGTTTTTTTGTGAAGTAACAAAATTAAATGATTTTATTAACAAGTTGCACGGTATCCATTAAATTCACCATTTTGTAAGTTTTGGGAGTGGTGGGCAAATGGTGGTCGAATTATCGACGCGCGGAAAACTATTATTTTATATCTCATTGTATGCGAAAGAAACGGAGCTATGTATTTATCTATATTTTTTCTGTTTTAATTTAATTGGCGGCCAAAAATAAAATTCATTATTATCGCCTCTGCAATACTTTAGAAATTTTCCAATTTATTGATCGACACCATTCATAGACTTTATAGGTCTACCATCAGTTAAATGCAACGACACATGCCATGCTCATAAAAAAAAACATATCATAAAGATTTATGATATGTTTTTTTAGCGCTTTAACTCAAACTAAGCTCAGTTTGTGACCAGAGCCCTAATTCTCGAACTTTCGATTTGCGTGTCGGTTCGATATATTCGATTGAAAAGTGATAGATCTTCATAAAAAACTATCAGTTTCATGGCCCCACTGGGTCAATATGTAAATTGATCTATAGGTACATTTTATTACTATTAATAAAAAAACTTTGTAGGTATGTTCGAATAATGCAAAAACCCGACTAACTGTAATCCCAAACACATTTTGCATCTACACAGGCACGGACTCTGCATGTAGTGCATCTAGTCGACAGCAGCATCCGCAATCCGGGTTTGCAGCGAGTTTGTCGCTATCAGTTTCCGACTGACTGAGCGGTACTTGTGCTAGATTACAGCTGCATAAACCGCTTACAGAAATAGCTGTTGCTGTATAGCGTGATTCTTTACACGACACTTTTTAAATCTGCTTAGATTTGAATGAAGAACAGCGTTATGTTTTTTTTTAATGTAATTGGAGAAAGTAGATTATTAGATAACATTTTGTGGGTCAGTGTTATCTTTTACTGTACTATCTTTTCGCTAAGCCCTCGCTAATAAGTCCGTTGGATGGAAAGGTTTAATGTGAATCTTAACAAAAAGACGTAGAATGGCTAAATTTACTTTGCTCTTCTCTTGTACCATCAAAATACTCGTAAATAAAAAGAAAAGTAAAATCAGTCAGTAGCAACACTTCCCAACAGATAGTTAACTTAAGCCAACTGGTGTGATTAAAGCTCTCTCCTTTCGTATTGAGTCATACAAACTTAATTCTAATACCGTTATTCGTAGTTCAATTATATTTTTATGTTGGTAATTGTATGTAAACATTTTTTTTTATAAATTTTGTAATAGATTTTACACTTTTGTATTATTAACAATATACCTATATAATTATATTTGATTATTTCTTGTTTATCTACAATCGAAAGATTAATAACAAACACAATGACCGACCAAAATATAATTTTAATTCTGCGACAAACATTACTGTTTGTCGCAGAATTAATGCTAAAGCTTGTTTGTATGGAAAACGTAGACTTCGCTATCGCGGATGCAATCTTATATTTACAAACATATTATAAATGCTACGAAATGCTACGCATTATGCTACAAATGGGAAATTGTAATTAGGACTACATATTGGGGCTTAGCATAACCACATCGATATAGTTTGACAATCGATAAAATGAAGTTTATGAATGAACATTCATTCGTAAAATGGATATGTACCGCCTATCCGGATGTCGTGGGTTCAATTCCAATAAATAAAGATAATCGAAGCCCGAGGCAATATGTTTGAAATTGACTTACATTTCATTATAATATTATTATTATAGTATTTTTAAACTTTTTATTGTTTTATTATAAACAAAGTCTGCGTTTGACCGCAATCTGCCTGATGAGATTAATTTAATTGAATTTATATTTTAAAATGATTAATTTAGCAAATATAACCTGACATTTTATTTAACATTTTATTATAATTTTATGGTCACATAATTTTAATCAATTGTTATTGATTTTTAATGTTTTATATTTTTTGTTTTATTTAAAGTGATAATGATTAATTCATTTAATGATTTGTTACGTAATATCAATGTTGCCTGTTTGTGATGATAAAGCGACCATAGATTTTATTTCATCTTCTGCGCTTTAGATTAGTCCTATTAGATTTTCTTGATCTGATGTGGTTATTTATTTGTTGTGTTGAAATGTTACGGGTTTTTGTGATTTGAATGTATAATAGATGATATGCTAGGGATTGAAATTATATTTTGCACACCACATGTTGGTAGAATATGTAGAACTAATTATTCCAATGTAACAACTTTTGTAAACCATATTCTGGCAAATAAAGAATTTATTATTATTATTATTATTATGAGGTCGAAGAGATCGGGAGAGTACGCTTAGGATGAGTTGCACTAAAACGAACCATGTAAATGTAATGTTTAAAGTTAAAAATGGCGTCGAATGTACTAATTTTATTTTGCAGTTTGAATGACAACTGGTAGTATTGACGCCATTTTTAACTTTATTAAGCTTTTAGGTCATGCGTTGCCAAATTTGAATTAAAAAAAAACAAGCTGCGTTATTTATATAAACTGTTTTCAATGCGATAAACAAACATAATAAATAAAAAAATACATATAGCATATATATGGATTTTGTGTTCTATTTTCAGAACAAAAAAAAATTACTAATATACAAATAATTAGTATATACATGGTGACTTTTCATTTGCGGCACATGGTTCCATGGGAAAAGTTGTTCGATTTGATCAGCAGAATCTCATATTAGCCCAAAGTACATCCTTTCAAAGTCACCATGTATATACTAATTATTTGTATATTAGTATTTTTTTTTTGTTCTGAAAATAGAACACAAAATCCATATATGTTTTACAGTAAAGGTAAACTTCTATACGTATATTTCTGTCGACAAAAGTTAACCCGTACAAATAGGTTAAATTGAGCCAGTTTTTTTCCCTCTGAAAGCTTTTACAGCGCATTAAAGCGAAAATGCATTAGTTTAACGCACTGAACGTCTGTTACGGACTGTAAACGTTGTGCGAGCCTCCAGCTTAGGCTATTTAAAAGCGAAATTACTTTTTGCTAAGTGTTGTTAACAACAAAACGTTTTATTTTACCATTTTAACGTTTAATTTAACTTCACTCTACTATAACTCTTTTATACTATTCTCTCAAAGGTATAAACCATGTTTATTCAAGCTGGCGGGACCACCTAACTTAAAGAGTTCTCACATGTCTAGGTAGATAAGAAATCGTATGTGATGGCATTCAACTAATGTTTTATCGTTTCTGACGCAATACTTATATGAATCTACGTAAAAAAATGTGGTTCATTCAGCCATAATTTAAGCTTTTCAAGCACATCAGATCTTAGCCCCTAAAGTGTTTTGGGCCTCATTTCTTAACATAAGTTTAGTGATGCGATATGTGACGGCATCCAAAGATCCTATTATCATAAACAAGGTCACCCTACTTCACCAATGTATGAAAAAAAATATGTTATAACACAGGGTTATAACTTCAGATTTACACCATTTACAGTAGTAATAAACGTCAATTCGAATATATAATAATATATATTGTAATTTCACCTTAAAGAAGGTAAAATTTTATAAAAACTATAGTAATATATAGTATACCTACTGTATTTTTAACAGTTCAAATAAGTATCTCTAAGGGTAATCTTTACGGCATCCCTTTTCGTATGCGTCCCGTTTCATCATACGTTTCCTGCAACACGTATCAGCAAAGCAAAATGTATTAACGTCCGCCATTTCGAAATTCAAATGTTGTACGTACACTCATTTCGTTTCGGAGGATGCGGGTAAATGACTTCCCGTCACCCACACTTGCTTTCATAGAGAGCGCTTTGCTAATATTAGAATCTTTTACTCTCAAACCGGTTTTTAATAAAAACGTGCAAACAGTTTAGCATCTGGATATGTTTTATACTGGTTAAAGTTTCCTGTGGTATACCACCTAAATATAATCTTTACCATGGGCAAAGTTACTGAAAGAACTTGAAAATCTTAAAAGATTTCGTTGCCTTCGAGATCTAGGTTTTGTTGCCTTTGAGATCTAGGTTTTGTTGCCTTCGAGATCTAGGTTTTGTTAATGCGTTTATCAACAGAGAAACTAAATTTTTTTCTCATAAATATATTTACGATTATGCTTAAAAAAACATGGGACGCAAGCCGTCCTTAGTAGACTTGCTACCCTTTAGGATAGTTCATTATTCATTTGGAAATTTTATTCAATAAAATGTACATCTTTAAAAACTTTTTCGCATCTGGAGTCCGTGAACCTGAAGTTTCCATCGCAAACGTCAGAAATTCCTAAGAGGAAATATTGCTGCTGCATTGCTGCAGCACCAGAAGACGTAGAGGTGACGTGGACATAACTAGGAGGTAGAGTGCCATACAAGTGGCGTCCCATAATAGTGCACAACCTCTATACTATGGAACAATTGTCACTCCATCGGAGGCCTTATTCCAGGGACCGGAAAACCCGTTCCCCGGCTTAAGCCTTTAAACGGTGTACCTCTTACGATGAATTGCCACGTGAATAAGCTTACCCAATTCAACTGCTATCCCATACATTTAGCTAACCATTTCGAAAGGGAAACCCCTTCCTCGGCTTACGCCTTTAAACGGTGTACCTCTTACGATGAATTGGCACGTGAACAAGCTTACCCAATTCAACTGCTATCCCATATATTTTGCTAACCATTTTGAAAGGGAAACCCCTTCCCCGGCTTAATATATTTCCGTACGACCTTGGCCACTGCTCGGCTAAACATTGCACCATCTTGCATCCCACTCTCACTCGTTGAACAAATAACTAGTCTCACTACTTGCCGCGTCTCGGCCCGCGGTCAACGAACTCGGCCACTGTTCGGGTTGTCATAGGGTGTCTCGCTCATTTGTGATGCTACGTGTCATACAATACAATAGAATGAGATACAGTGATGGTAAATTAATGTAACAATTATATGAGACGATATATGTCCTACACATTTTTATACGAAGTAATAAACTGAATTTACTTTCATTATTTTAATAAAATATTACCAATAACTTAAAAGTTGATGGTTATTTGTTGAATTTATAATCAATCTGCCTATAGTACCCTAAAAAAGACAATGTGTCAATTGTCACTTACTGTCATATGAATATATCTCTATATAGTTACCGAATAACATGTTTTATTTAATAATTAATTTACACTGCAAATATTAATAGGTTATTGACCCAGTGCCGTAAAATAGTGAACCTAGAATAATTCGCAAGAAAAATCTAGCCATAATAAATTATATATTTGGGATTTCGTTCATCACAATTTTTTTCTTCGCCGGTGCTGTGGGACTTCGAGTTTGTAGTCATGGCAGGGAAGAATACTCGTTTACGTGTACAAGGAATCGCAAAATTGAATAGTGTGGATGATTTCAATAACTGGAAATATTCTATGAAAATGTTATTGGTGCATGAAAAGTTATTCAAATACATTAGTGCTATTGAATGATGAATCAGATACTGATTCAGTTGAAAAGGATAGTGAAGCCTTAGCACTTATTTGTTTATCGGTAGAACCCCATATATTTCCGTATTTACGAAATGAGGATAATGCAAAAACAGCTTGGGATGAACTGACCAAGGTTTTTTAGGATAAGGGGGTGAATAGAAGAATTTCACTTCTATGTAAACTTCTCGATCAGAAGTTGGAGAAGCATTTTTAATATGCATGACTACGTCACACCGATTTTGACGACGGCGCAACAATTGCGAGACATCGGCAAAGGATTAGATGATGATTTGGTTGCTGTTGTAATGCTTCGTGGTCTACTAGAAGAATACAGACCCTTGAAGATGGCGCTTGAACATTCAGTTTTGGAGATTACTTCTGAAAATGTTCGTATGAAACTTTTGCAAGAAGACATTCGTCGTCAGACTTCAGTGTCGTCGTCTGATGCGGCGCTTTTATTGAAACGGCCGATAGAATCGAAGAAGAAACCAGTTCGTTGTTACAAATGTGGCAAGAAAGGACACATTAAACCTCAATGTCCAGACAGGCAGACGGATGGAGCGAGTACTTCGAAACGTGATAGTTCCTGTCTACAAACGATTTTTGGTGCGGGAGTGTTTAATTCTAATGAATGGTATGTCGATTCAGGTGCATCATCTCATTTGTGTTTTAATAAAGAACAATTTTCCGAATTAAACGAAACATGTAGTAAAGTTCACGATGTTTCGTGTGCGAATAACGAAAAGTTATCAAGTACGGGTTACGGAACCGTAGTTTTAAAAATAAATAATATTATTAAAACTGTAAATAATGTTACATATGTACCTAAGTTGTCCGTAAATTTATTGTCTTTTTCTCAATTTATTAAAAATGGTTTTTGTGTAATCTTTGATAAAACAGGTTGCAAGAGGCAGGTTGTTACTGCGAGCGAAGTCAACGGTATATATAAGGTAAATAATTTATCTCATGTAGCCTTTGATGCACTCGTGACTGTTAGGGATAAATTATCAAAAGATATTTGGCATAAGAGACTTGGTCATTTGAATGAACATAATATGCAATTACTGAATAAAGGTGTAGTATCGGGTGTACATTTTGATGAAGTGTCTATGGATAACTGCTTGCCTCTTATTCAGGGGAAGCAGCATCGTCAACCTTTTAATAAAAATCGTGGGGAACGAGCTACTATGGAGCTGGGTTTAGTTCATTCAGATGTTTATGGGCCGATGTCTGAAACATCAAATGGAGGAGCTCGATATATGCTAATATTTGTAGATGATTATACAAGGAAAATTTTTACTTATTTTATTCAAAGGAACAAGTTTTTGACAGGTTTAAAGAAATTCTTTAAACCTGTCAAAAACTTTAGAAGTTGAAAACGAAACTAATATAAAGGTAAAGATTTTAAGGACAGACAATGGGACAGAACATTTTAACAAAAGGTTTGATTTATTTTTAAAAGGTAAAGGTATAAAACATCAATCGACAGTTCCATATACCCCAGAGCAAAACGGAGTAGCAGAATGAACTTTAAGGACAATTACAGAGATGGATAGGACTATGCTGTATGATTCGGGTATAACAATTAAATTGTGGGCAGAGGCATGTAATACAGCAGTCTATATTTAAAATAGAGTACCTCATGCTGCTAGTGCTAATAAAATACCATAAGAAATGTGGTCTGGGAAGAAGATACATGTCATTTTAAGGTCCCATTTAGTACGAAGCTGATCAGGAATATGTTTATATACAATTGAACCAAATAATTGTATATAAACATATTCCTGATCAGCTTCGTACTAAATGGAAGCCAAAGGGGAAGAAGTATGATATTGTAATTTGACAAAAGGATATCGTTTGTTTGATCATGATCATCCAAAACAAATACAGAAAGCTAGAGATGTTATTTTTCTAGAGAATGTATTTCTGTATGATTCTTCTAAAACTTTAAATAATGTTGCATGCGAAATTATTGATGAAAATGTACATATATTTCCAGAAAGTATTGTAAATAATAATGTTGTGAATAATAAAACTTTGGATGAAACTAATTTAGAACCTTCTGTTTAACCTGTGGATATTATAGAAAGTCAAGAAAGAAGATATCCATTGCGGAAAAGAAGTGTAAATAGGGATCCAAATTTTATATATTATCAAGCCGTTATCGAAAGTGCATAAAAACCAGAAACTGTTGAAGCAATGAATGCCAATAATCGGGAAGATTGGTTGCAGGCAATGAAAAACGATTTAGACTCTATGAAAGAGAATGGAGTTTGGGATTTGGTGGATAGGCCAAAGAACGGCAAATAATGGGTAATAAATGGGTATTCAAAATAAAGTATGATGCTGAAGAGAATGTTCAGTTTAAAGCAAGACTTGTTGCGAATGGTTACACCCAGTCTTATGGTATTGATTATTTTGATAGGTTTTCACCTGTAGTGCGACGGTCAACAATCAGATTATTATTTTGTTTAGCTGCTCAATGGGATTTGAATATTGATCATTTCGATGTTAATACTGCTTTTCTAAATGGCGACTTAGAAGAAGTTGTGTACATGGTTCAACCAGAAGGAAGTATAGAAGAGGGTTCAGAAAATAAAGTTTGTTACTTAAAGAAGTCTATTTATGGACTTAAGCAATCTTCGCGAAGTTGGAATAAAAAGGCCAACGACGTGCTTTTATCTATAGGCTTTAGAAGATTAGAATCTGAAACTATATATGTTATGAAGTCTAATGAAATATATGTTGTTGTAGCTCTTTATGTAGATGATTTCTTTGTATTTTATATGTATGAAAAAAGTAAGAAGACTAGAGATAAGTTGTTTGAAGGGTTAAGTAAATGATTTGAAGTCAATGATTTGGGTGAAACAAAACAATGTTTGGGTATGAGACTTCAATGTGACAAGCAAGCTGTTGTTATTTATCTTGATCAAAGAAGATATATTGAATCTGTTTTAAAGAAATTTGGTATGATGGAATGCAAAACAGCTAGTATACCTATGGATCCAAATATACAATCTATTCTATTTGATGATACTGATGATGCAAATATAGTTATGCCATATAAAAATGTTATTGGATGCTTGAATTATATTGCATTAAATACTAGACCGGATATTGCTCTTGCAACAAATGTATTGAGTCCATATGGTAATAAGTATACTAAAAAGCATTGGACATATGCCATGCATATACTTCGTTATCTGAAAGGGACTTTGGATTATTGTTTGAAATTTAGAAAATGCGATATGAAGGAAATTAGTATAGTAGGGTATGTTGATGCTGATTGGGCAGGTGATCATCATGATAGGAAATCCTATACAGGATATTTTTTTAAGGTATTCGATGGTCCGGTTTCATGGGAAAGCAGTAAACAGCGAATAGTAGCGTTATCATGAACAGAAGCGGAATATGTTGGAATTACGGAAGCTGGAAAAGAGGCTATTCATTTAAGAATGCTTCTTGCTGATATGACAGATAGTCCTGAAACTACAGTGATTCTCTACAATAATAATCAAAGTGCGTTGAAGTTGTCTAAAAATCCTGTGTTTCATGGTAGGTCTAAGCACATAGACATCAAGGCTCATTTTATTAGGGAGTGCATTGATAAAGGTTACATTAATATAAATTATATGCCTACCAATAAAATGCCGGCCGATCTTTCAACAAAGGCTTTGACTAAAGCTAAGCATGTCAGATGTGTTAATGACATGAATTTAGATTAGCTTAATTTTGTTATAGATTTTTGTTTATTTAAATTAATGGTCTATGTAGCAGTTTGATTATGGGGCGTGTTGAATTTATAATCAATCTGCCTACAGTACCCTAAAAAACAATGTGTCAATTGTCACTTACTGTCATATAAAAATATCTTTCTATAGTTACCGAATAACATGTTTTATTTATTAATTCATTTACACTTCAAATATTAATATTATTGCAGTTTATTAGAATTGAACATTTCGCCGACAAAAAAATATATATTTAACGTAAAATAACTCTTATAATCTTACACAGTAATATCAAAATCGTTTAACATCATAGAGTTGTTATTTTAAAACCCTAATAACATGAAGGGGTTTCCCATTCATTGGGTTACACTTTTATAAGCATTTGGTTACCTCATTTAGTAAAGTCTGATAGTGGTAATGCGTATTTTGACTTCAATGGGTTAGCGCTATAAAATACCGCTTTATAGCGCTTTATAATTGACTTTTGAGGCGCAACGGGTTTGGTAAGCAAATCCTTATTAAAAACCCATTCAAAACCCATGAAGGGGATATAGGTCCGGTCCCTGCCTTATTCTATTAAATCAATTGTGTATGAGTGTCGTATGAAAGTTAAAATTTGACACATTTTGTAAAGGAAATATGTCAAATTTCAACTTTGGCGTGCAGTTGATGTCCGAGTTATTTAGTAGAATAGGCCCTAGTCTCTTGTTTAATTTTATTGATTTGAAATGTCCTTGCAAACAGACAAATTGATCTTGTGTTCTGTTTAATAATTTAATTTTGGAATAACATTCTACATATTTGTAGCCCCCCCTTCCTGCCGCCGACGAGTTTTCGCTGCATACGTGCGGCTCTTTGTAACCGCTATTCCAGGATGCAGTGACCTTTTAACTGTAAACTGTAATGGAAAGAACTACTATTGCTCGTGCAGCATGTGATGAGAGAAGTTGCTAATAGAGTTTACTTGCTATTCATAGAACCTTTTATTTTAATTAGTTACTAGATTATGCTAAAATATTGCTTTTGGTTTAAGAGAAAATTAAACTAAGACAAGGATCGAGATAAACAATGGTGTTAATTAAAGTAACATTTATCGATACGTACAACTGCTATAAGTTTTATATTTTTATTATATATGACCATTTCCGTGTTCGATTCCTACTTATGGCAAAACGATATAGGTACGTTTTTCTCTACAGTTTGACGTCTGTTTTTTTTATAAAATATATGTATTACTATCGTTGTTTTTTTTCCTATAACTCTGGGTTTAGCCTAGAGCTTAGTTTGTAACCTGTCTACTAAATCTACTAAACGAATTGTGTATCAATTGCATATTAAAGTCTGCATTAGACTTATTTCGTATACATAAATGTGTAAAATTTTGCCTTTGATATCCAATTGATATACATTTCATTTAGTATAATTAGGCCCCAAAGAAATATGTGTGAAATACATATTGTTATTATATAAAAGATCTTGTACTGACTAACTGACTTGTATCTATAAAAGATCTTTTACTGTCTTACTCATCATCGCCCAGTCAAAACTACTAAAGCCAATCTTAGTACCTATTAGTTCCTAATGCAATATGAAAGAAGTACGACTTCATTTACTTCAAAGGTTCCCTAATCAGCACAGACAGCATTAAATCTGTTATTCATTATCCTAACAAAATCTCACAAAGAGGTTTCTAAGACAACTTAATGAGCTAATGCGTGCCGGAAATAGGTCAAGAGGTAATATCCATTCATCCGGACAATAATCCCTTTGTCCGGAACTATTTTCATGAGGAAATAGCTCGAGCTACTAACATCACGTTGTGAAAAGATTTTTTCCGAACTTAAAAAAACTTTATTAAAATATTTTATATACATATTAATTAATTATATACGTGGTGGCCGAGTTGGTTAGACCTTGGACTTAAAAATACTTAGGTCCCTGGTTCGAATCCCGGTGTGAACCAATGAGTTTTTAATAAAAAAAAAAATACATTTGTTTGACAACACCATTATAGTGCCTCGGAGAGCACGTTAAGCTGTCGGTCCCGGTTTCACTATACCAACTTGTGGAACTGTTTATAGATGGGTTATTATTATATTGGTCTATTCAAAACATCGCGACGCGCTAGCCACTTGTTCGGTGTAGACTCATACCATCGGCTATGACGAGGTGGGATTAATAACCCCTCCGCTGGGTACCCTGGGGCCATCTAGACGGTCTCGGACGCCGTAAGGCACCCGTGATGATATGTATGTATGTACATTAATTAATTAATCGTTAATATATAGGGTGATTTTTTTATGTGTGTCTTCAAAGCCAAATCCTAAACTACAAGGAAAATGCTCAAAGGAGTCTTGGGGGCGATTTTGATAAAAACTAAAACAGCATCATTCGATTTTTGAAAATTAAAAGAAAAAAAAAATTAGCGGCTGTATGAAATGTGCTAAAATTTAGGTGATCCCGAAAAAACACTTTGTGGATAAATAATAAATATATTATGTTAGCGACCCCCATTAAAAGTTATATTTTCAGTTTATCAAAATAATGTTTATTTTACGAACTCTCCCTTTTAATGTGTCTCTTTATTTATGAGTTTCCCACAAAATGATGTTCAAAATTTTTGGGTAAAATGTTCAGTTAACTGCAAAAACCTTGACGCCTCTGTGGACACTTCAAATGTTATCTTTATTAGTGGGGGGACATCACATCCGTCCTTTTCAATGAAAAACAAAATTTTAATAAGAGAACTGTATGATATTTATTTAAAAGCCTATTCGCATACACATTGTTTAACTAGAGCAAAGAAAGTTTAGGCTTGATCATAAAGCAGTAATGCATATTGATCTTTGCCACCCGTTTCGTATTAAACCGGCATAGTAGGGGCGATCAATGCTACTATACAAAAATGTATTGATCGACCCCATTCATGGCCTTTGTAGGATTGATTATTATCAGGTGGATCACATGCCGTTCTCTAATATAATAAAAGGCGAGGAATATTATTTAATCACGAAAGTTCTGTTATATATGTTTGGAACTTACTACTGGTGCATTGATTGACAAAAAAAGTTTACCAAAACCAAAAAAGC